>CM055117.1:406249437-407449437 GCA_029206835.1 Rana muscosa
CTCATTGATGTGAGAAACACTCTCAGGCTGGAATTGCTGTGACAAGCTTTTCTTTTACACCGTTTCCTCACTGTTTTCCTCACACTGCCTCAAGAGCAGCATGGATGAGGGAGGACTTTATTCATTTATGTCTGTAGTCCCTGTGAGCCTTATGTGTGATACCTGAGGTAACATTTCCCGCCATTTCCTGGGGAATGATTTGAGCTCTGACAGACACACGGTCTGAGGATCAGAGGTTACCTGTTACCTGCATGCTGCTTCAGCAGCACAGTCAAGCAGGTTGGAATGATGCAGAGAAGATATGCGCCTCTGCGCCATAATTTAACTCATCCTATACCTCTACACTGCATACATTCACAGTGTATGTATGTATGTGTTATTGGTCTCTGTGTCTGCATGGCTGTCCCCACGTTCCAATGCTGTGTTTCAGTGCCATACATGATATAAACGTACAAAATATGTTTATGCACGACTCCAGATACATTCACAGTATATGTATGTATTATACTCTCTGGGTTGGCGGGGGCCTCCGGTGTCCTCCCGCACTCTCATGGTATGTGCGCTTCAGCTCTCTGCACAGTATAGACATGTTCAATATGTTTATTGCACATATTATACATGTTTGCAGTATGGGTATACTGTTTGCGTGGGGTTCCTCCGGGTACTCCGGTTTCCCCCCCACGCTCCAATGGAAATGCACAGCATAGCATGTGAATCAACATATTGCACATGTTTATCATTCCTACACGGTATCGGTGTGCTGTCTGCGTGGAGTTCTTCCGAGTGTTCCGGTTTCCTCCTACGCGCTGACGGTATGTGCGCCTTTGGCCTTCTGCACAGTTAAACATGTTCAATGTTTATCATGCATGCTATAATACCTACATGGTATGTGTAGGCAGTCTGTGTGGTTTTCCTTTGGGTACTCCGGTTTCCTCCCACACTCCATTGGTATGGGCGCTTCGGCGCTATGCACAGTCTAAATTTGTGCGATTGGATATCCACATACTAACATACCTACCCGGTATGTCTTTGCACTCTGCGTGGGTTTCTGCCCACGCTACATGACATGCATGCCTTTGGTGCAATACACGGTGTAAACATACACATTGTGTCTATACATTAAATACATTTTACAGTAGCTGTAGGTATTGCATTCTCTGAGTGTGTGGGGTACTTCGGTTCCTCCCAAGCGCTAACAGTGTGCGCACCTTCGGTGCTATGCACACATGGGCTTGTGCAAAATGTTTAGCACACATACTATAATACCATACATGGTATGCGCATGCAGTCTGCATGGGTTTCATCCGGGTGCTCAGTTTCTCCCCTGCGTTCCAATGGTGTGCGCATTCTCAGCGCTATGCACAGTATAAACGTGCAATTTGTTTATTCGCATGCTAACATACCTACACGGTTGTGTACGCAGTCTGCGTGGCTGGTTAACGTCCAGGCCCCGATGATGTGCGCGCCTTCGTCGCTGGCACAGTATATACGTGTTTAATAGGTTTATCCACAAATACTAAACTACATGCGCCGTATGCTCTTTGTGGCTGGGTGGGTTTCCTCCCACACTCTCTCTCCATTTGTGCGTTTGACGCAATACATAGTATAAACTATGTGTTTGCACAATCGGCACCTATCCATGGGTAGCTGCTGGATGGAGCATTGTCACAAGGATCCCTGGTTTCAGGGGTATCACTTTCCACCTGCTTTCAGTGGTGATCAGAAGTGCTGGCCTTGGACTGTGTTCGCCAGGTTGGGGTTAGCGTTATGCCCGTTAGTGGCTGCGTCTCTGGCATTTTTTATAGCTCAATGACTGGGCAAAAGCCTCTGCTTCATCCATCAGTTGTCTAGCAGGTGCACTACAACTGCTTTAGCCTTTAGGGTCTCTGTGCCGGGGTGGGTTTGCGCCACCTGTGGAGGCTGAGGTACTAGTCCTCTGACCGAGTTTCTAGGGAAGTTCCGTCGAGTTGCCTTTATTGGCCAACATTTGAGGCACCCTGTACACTGGGGCCTCCCTTCTCCGATACATTGCGGAGTCTCTTTGGGATTTTCATACATCTCGCTGCAAGACGGTCCTCTCGGCCGTGTGCATTGCAGGAAAAGGGTCCTTGCATCCGGAGGTGTTTCCACCTTCTTTACCGGAGGTGGGGCACCGGAAGTGGACCTTGTGGCCTCTCGACTCACTCGCAAGGTGGCAAGATAATGGTCAGGTCCAGGGACCCCTGGGCGGACGCGTCAGACGCGTTGGAAGCCTGTGGGGGCAGTATCACCTGATATATGCTTACCCTCCACTACTGTTGTTGCCTCGCCGGCTTCGCAGAGTAGGGGCTGAGGCCATGCCAGTGCTCCAGAACGGCGACATTGGTACGCCGATCTACTTCGGCTAGTCGCAGACATTCCTGGCGATGGCCTATTGGGGTGGACCTTCTGTCTCCTGATCCCATACTTCATCCTGCTTTAATGGCATGGCTGTTTAAAGCCAGGTGCTGAAGGACCGAGTTCTCTCGTATTCGGTCATCTCTTCTATGTTGTTGACACGGGAATCTTCCTCCAGAAAGATATCTCACCGTACCTGGAAGGCTTACATCGCTATGTGCGAGGAACTTGATTGGCATCCTCGGATGTATTCCGTTCCCAGGATTTTGCTGTTCTTACAGCGTGGTGTGACCCAAAAGCTGGCCTTGCATACCTTTTTTTTTTTTGAGGGTCGGATTTCGGCCCGGGCTGTCTTTTTCAACGACCGCTACCGGGCCATTCCTTGATTAGCACCTTTTTGTGCAGGGGGTTCGCCATGTGATTTTCCCCCCCCCCCCCCCTGTCAAGCTCCTCTCCCTACTTGGGATCTGATTTTGATGCAATCTTGGATCTCCAAGAACATCCCTTTGAGAATATCAGAGATTCCTCTCTTGACCTTGTCCCGGAAGTTGGCCTTAGTGGCCATTGCTTCGGTTAGACGGGTGTCTGAGTTGGCGGCCTTGTCCGGCAATTTGCCTTACTTGGTCCTCCATAAGGATATGTTGGTGTTGCGCCCACGACCATCCTTCTTTTCTAAGGATGGTCTTGGCCTTTCACCTTAAGAAGGACATTGTACTTCCGTCCTTGTGTCCTCACCCATCGCATCCCTGAGAGTTTGCGCTTCATACATTAAGATGGGTACAAGCCTTACGAGTGTACCTGTCTGCTACTGTTTCCATTTGGAAATCTGTGTCTGGTCCAAAACGGGGCCGAGCGGTGTCGTCTGCCACCGTCTTTAGGTGGATCAGGCAGACCATCATACAGGCCTATGCCCTTAGGGGGCGGGCGCCTCCCTTTCCGGTTGCGGCGCATTCCACCAAGGCAATTGGTGCTTCCCGGGCCTTCCGACATAAAGCGTCGGTTGCACAAGTGTGCAAGGCGACGACCTGGTCGTCCGTTCAACCTTATAAAATTGAAAAGGTATGATGTGGCTGCATCTTTGGATGCTCCCTTTGGCCGCAAAGCATTGTAGGCCGCTGTTTAATGTTGCAACTCCTCCGTTGAGGAGCTCTGCTTGTTTGGAGTGAAGTTTTGGTTGTTCCTTTGCTACCGCTCCCACCCTTCTGATACTGCTTTGGGACGTCCCACACGTTTACAGTATCCAGCTGTGTCAGTCCATGGACGATAAGAGAAAATAGGATTTTTGTACTCACCGTAAAATCCATTTCTCTGACGTCCATGGACTGACACAGCACCCACCCTTCCTTTTTAAGGTTTGTACTGCTTTGTTACGAACTGAGGTCTGCTAGCTGCAGGTGGGAGGGTAATGTCCAGAGGGACCGCCCCCCTGGGCGGGGCTGTTCAGCTCTGGTTTGTTCTAGAATGTTTTAACATCTAACATTCTGCCTAGATCTTCTCCTGCGAGCAGGGACATATACCCACACGTTTACAGTATCCAGCTGTGTCAGTCCATGGACGTCAGAGAAATGGATTTTACGGTGAGTACAAAAATCCTATTTTTCTTGACGCCGCAGCGGTTTTTGGTATCGGCCGCTGCTGCGGAGCGATTCTCACAATCTCCTCAGTCCAGTCTCCTCACTCTCCCCAGGCTTCACCCGCGCGGCAGCGCGGTTTCATACAGCGGAATGAGCGATATGAGCGGTCCTTACAGGGGTTGGTGAGTACTCTGGGTATCCCCTCCTCAGCTTCAGCATAGCCAGTGGGTGGACTGTGTTACTCACTATGAGTGTTTTAAAAGTCTCAGAGGGTGGCAGTATGGAGTCTAGTTCACCTGCTTCTCCACACTTGTCTGAGGCAACTGACAGTGCTTCTGCACCTGCGGTCCCTAGCGACTAGTTGTTTGGCAGTCCTGGAATCATCCTTGTCAGAATGGAAGCGGTGTGCGAGCGCAAGGGAGCTGTAAAGCGCCCCCTCCCCACACATCCTCCTGTAGGGGAGTGCTCTGTCTCAGATATGGGCCTAGCTATTGCTGCTCAGGACCCTAGCTCTGAGGATTTTCAGGTTTTTTAAACAGGATATTCCCTGTGGGGAAGATCCCAGTTCTGAACAACTGACAGGGTCTTTGTAAGTGAACTAATTGATGCTGTGAGGAACACTCTCAAGCTGAATGTTGAGGCTGAGGAACCTCAGGTGGAAGCTGTCTCCTTTGGTTCCTTTAAAGCCGTTTATTCAAAAAGGTTTTTTCCATATGTGCCTTTTTTTTTTGATACATTCATTGACCAAGTCTGGGATAAGCCGCAGAAGACTTTAACGGTCCCGCGGTGCCTAGCCATGAGGTACCCCTTTGAGGACCTGGTTAAGAAGTGGGCTCTCTCCCCCCCCCCCCCCCAGTGGTGTTTACCTTTTTATTGGGGTCTGCCTTACGCCCTATAGGGGTTGCGACACTTGTCTCAAGACACTCACAGGATGGGCAAAGATTTTGCACCAGACGGTTCAGGAGCATAATCTCCCTTCTGAGACCATTACCCTGGCTCACCAACTGGCGCAGGGTTTAGTCTCTGTGTGCGATGCCACTTTGGATGTGGCCCCTTTAATTTCTGGGGCCTCTATCTGCTGTGGTGCTGCGTCGCCTTATCTGGCTGAAATGCTGGTCGGCCGACCTAGCTTCCAAATAGCTCCTGGCTGACTTGCCCTTTAAGGGTGGTAGACTGTTTGGGGCCGCCCTGGATGCCATTATTATGGATGTCACAGGGGGTAAGAGCACCTTCCTTCCTCAGTCTGGTACGGAAAAAGGAGCCCCACCGTAGGCCGGGCCCTTCCTTTCCGGCAAGAAGAATGAGTTTCTTCTCGTCAGTCAGAATCCACGGGTAAGCCCTTCCAGACTGGAAAAAGTGTGGCTGGGGGACATAAGCATCCCTGGGCACGTAAGCCTGCCAAGCAAGCTCCCAAGCCCACGGCCGCATGGAGTCTTGTCCCTGCCCGACTCCTTGCAGGTTCACGGTTCGGTGGACCTCCCGGATCTCCGACCGGTGGGTGTGCGAGGTGGTCACCTCAGGATACAGGATAGAATTCCGTTCCTGGCCCCCAGATAGATTCTTTTCCTCAATTCTCCCTCTCCTTCCTGCCCGTCGGGCGGCCCTCTTAAGGGCTGTACAGGATTGATCAGGTCCGGAGTGATTGTGCCAGTTCCATCACGGGTGAGGTGGTTCAGGGTTTCTACTCGAATCTGTTTTTAGTCCCAAAAGGTGGACGGGGGTTTGGCCAATCCTGGGCCTGACTGCCTTTTGTGATGGTGCAAAAGTTCTGCATGGAATCCATTCGCTACACTCCATCAAGGGGATTTTCTGGCATCCTTGGACATCAAGCCTGCCTACTTGCATGTTCCGATCTGCGCACGTCAACAGTAGTTTCTGCGCTTGCGATCAGCGAAGACAACTATCAATTGTGGCTCTTCCCTTCGGCCTAGCCTCGGCACCAAAGGTTTTTTTTACCAAGGTGCTTGCTCCGGTTCTAGCCTTGCTGAGACAGCGAGGCATTGCTATTATGGGCTATCTGGACGATCTTCTAAGAGCAGACAATGGCTCAGAATTAGAAGAAGTGTGACTATTGTCAGACCCTTAGAGACTTCGGGTGGCTCCCGAACATTCAGAAGTCTGTCCTGGTCCCGGCTCAGCATTTGGAGTATCTCGATCTGATCCTGGACTCCATGGAGGCGTAGGTATTCCTAACCCTGGAGAAGTTACTGATTTTTCAGTCTGTAGTGCGGGTCCTGACGTCTCGGAAATGGTCGTCAACCCGTTTTTTGCATGAGAGTCCTGGGACTCATGAGGGCCTCGTTCGAGGCTGTTCCGTATGCCCAATCACACACACGGGCATTACAGTAAGAGATCCTGTCCACTTGGGACAAATCCCCCATTGTCCTTGGATCTTCAGATCCAGATGAGTCACCCACTCAGGGCATCCCTGACGTGGTGGTTGGGGTCCCCGACTCTTCGGTCCGGGAAGTCGTCCCTCCCCATCCAGTGGAAGGTGTTCATGATGGACGCCAGCCTGAACGGCTGGGGTGCAGTCTGGGGAGTCCTGTCAGCCCCAGGGCTTGGACTCCGGACGAAGCCGTTTTTGGACTCCGGACGAAGCCGTTTACCGACCAATGTTCTGGAAATGCGGACAATCAGAATATGCCTCCCCACGTGGTCTCTTTCGGCCGTCTACGTTCAAGCGTAGACAATTGACAGGCGGACTATCTGAGTCGCCAGACGCTGGACCAGGAGAGTGGTCCTTACACCTGGACATGCCGGTTGTGGACCTGAGGGCCTCTCGACTCAATCGTAAGGTGTCAAGGTTTGTGGCCAGGTCCAGGGATCCTTGGGCAGGTGCCATCGGATCCGTTGGTGGGCCCCATGGGGTCATTATCACCCGATATCTGTTATCCTCCGCTGCAGCTGCTTCCTCGCCTGCTGCGCAGGGTTGTGGCCGAAGGGATTCCGGTGATCCTCTTGCGCAGGGTGGGTCTCGGCATCTTTGGTACGCTGATCTGGTACGTCTCATCGCGGACGTTCCTTGGCGGTTGCCAATAAAGGAGGACCTTCTGTTTCAAGGTCCTACTTTTCATCCTGTTTTGCAGTCTCTGACTTGACGGCATAGCTATTGGAAGCCAGGTGCTGAGAGTCCGAGGTCTCTCGGATTCGGTCATTTCGACCATGTTCAGGGCACGGAAGTGTTTCACTTGAAAGATATAGCGTCTACGGACGCATTCCGCCCCCAGTATCCTGCGGTCCTTGCAGCGTGCTGTGACCCAAATGCTTGCTTTGAGTACCATTAGGGGTCAGTTTTCGGCCTTGGCCGTCTTCCTTCAGCAACCGCTAGCGGGTCATTCCTTGGTAGCACCTTTTGTGCAGGGGGTTCGCCATGTGCTCCCTCCTGTTGAAACCTCCTCTCCCTCCTCGGATTTGAATTTAGCGCTCTCGGTTCTCCAGGAACCTCCCTTTTTTAAAATATCAGAGATATTCCCCTCTTGACCTTGTCTCAGGAGGTGGCCTTCTTAGTGGCCATTACTTCTGTCAGACGGGTGTCTGAGTTGGCGGCCTTGTCCTGCAAGTCGCCCTATTTGGTCATCCATAAGGATAAGGCGGTGTTGCGTCCGCGACCTTCCGTTTTTGCAAAGGTGGTCTCGGCTTTTCACCTACATGTGGACATTGTCCTCCCGACCTTGTGTCCTCACACATAGCATTCCAGAGGGTTTGCGCTTCACACATTTTATGTGGTATGTGATATGACTCACTAGTTGTGTCTGTCTCTGGTCCGAACAGGGCCGAGCGGTGTCGTCTGCCACCTTTTCTAGATGGATCAGTCAGACTGTTATACAGGCCTATGCCATTAACAGGGTGGCCCCTTCCTTTCCGGTTACGGCGCATGCCACCAGGTCAATTGGTGCTTCCTGGGCTTTCCGACATCAAGCGTCGGTTGCACAAGTGTGCAAGGCGGCGACCTGGTCGTCCATTCATGCCTTTAAAAAATTCTATAAGGTTGACGTGGCTGCATCTTCGGATGCTTCCTTCGGCCGCAAAGTGTTGCAGGCCGCTGTTTAATGTTGCAACTCCTCCGTTGAGGAGCTCTGCTGGTTTGGAGTGAAGTTTTGGTTGTTCCTTTAACTATTTTGCTCCCACCCTTTTCTTATACTGCTTTGGGACGTCCCACACGTAATCAGTGTGACAGCTGTGTCAGTCCATGGACGATAAGAGAAAATAGGATTTTTGTACTCACCTTAAAATCCGTTTCTCTGACGTCCATGGACTGACACAGCTGTCATACTGATTACGTGTGGGTATATGTCCCTGCTTGCAGGAGAAGACCTAGGCAGAATGTTAGATGTTAAAACATTCTAGAACAAACCAGAGCTGAACAGCCCCGCCCAGGGGGGCGGTCCCTCTGGACATTACCCTCCCACCAGCAGCTAGCAGACCTCAGTTCGTAACAAAGCAGTACAAACCTTAAAAAGGAAGGGTGGGTGCTGTGTCAGTCCATGGACATCAGAGAAACAGATTTTACGGTGAGTACAAAAATTCTATTTTCTGCTGGTTGGGCACCCGCCTAAGCTTTTTTTTTTTTTTTTTTTTTGGTCCTCCTAGAAACTCTAGTCATCCTGGTGCTGGCTTCAGGCTAGCTAAATGCACCACTGCTGGGCTAGACTGTTGCTGGTGCACATTGCTAAAGCACAACAGCTATATGGCATGATTGCGGAAACGCACGTCTACAGAGGATAACTTCCTCTTTACCAGTCCACATGTTTGCATAAAATACATGAGTTTGGAATGTACGAAATGCATGTGGGGTAAAAACAAGTAACAGAACATGTTTATTGTTGATCACATAAAGATACATGTTTCTGTTTGTATGTATTTTACATAGTCGCATAAGGATGCTTGGTCACATTAAAGTGCTTAACCACTTCACCACCGGGCCTATTCTGGCACTTCTCTCCTTCATGTACAAAACCATAATTTTTTTATTTATTTTTGCTAGAAAATTAATCAGAACCCCCAAACATTATATATATTTTTTAGCAGACACCATAGGGAATAAAATGGCGGTCATTGCAACTTTTTATCTTGCACGGTATTTGCGCAATTTTTCAAACGCCTTTTTTTTTTTGGGGGAAAAAAACGGTTTCACAAATTAAAAAATAACAAAACAGTAAAGTTAGCCCAATTTTTTTGTATAATGTGAAAGATGCTGTTACGCCGAGTAAATAGATACCTAACATGTCACGCTTTGAAATTGCGCACACTCATGGAATGGCGCCAAACTTCGGTACTTAAAAATCTCCATAGGCGAGGTCTCGTGCTAGAATTGTTGCTCGCACTCTACCGCACGCGGCGATACCTCACGTGGGGTTTGAATGGCGTTTACATATGTGGGCGGGACTTACATGCGTGTTTGCTTCTGAGCGCGAGCCACCGGGGACGGGCGTTTTTAATTATTTTTTTTATTTTGACACTTTTTTATTTTTATTTTACATTTTTTTTTTTTTTTTGATCACTTTTATTCCTATTACAAGGAATGTAAACATCCCTTGTAATAGGAATGGTGTGTGACAGGTCCTCTTTATGGAGAGATGCGGGGTCAATAAGACCCCACATCTCTCCTCCGGGCTTAAAAGCATGAGATCGGTGAAAACATTTTCACCTATCTCATGCTGACAGCCGCAATTGCGGCTTTGTTTCCTTTCGGGTACCGGGCGTGACGTCACAACGTCGCGCCCGGGACTCCGACAGTCATAGAGATGACTGACTGGTGACCACCTTGTCACCGGAAATCTCTATGCTTGTCATCCGGCGCCGGCCGATTTGTTCTCCGGGCCCCCGATGGCACGGGAGAGCCCGGAGAAGCACCGAATGGCGGGAGGGGGATGTCCCCTCCCGCCGCCTATAAGAGCGATCAAGCGGCGGAACCGCCGCTATGATCGTTCTTATGGTGCGCAGAATTGCCGGCCCGACAGAATATCTGAATGATACCTCTAGCTGCAGGCATCATTCAGATATCCCACCTCAAAGTCGTCATATGACGTCCTTGGTGGAGAAGTGGTTAAAGTCGCACGGAGAGGCTTGTTTTCACAGAAATGCCTAAAATCGCATAAAAATGCTTGATTGCATAAAGATGCTGGATCGCACAGGAGTGCTTGATCACACGAGTCCTTGGTCTCACAAGGGTACATGTCCGCGCAGTAGTGCTTAAAATGCATAAGATGTTTGATCGCATAAAAGATGCTGAATTGCATAAGGATGCATGATCGCCTAAAGTTGCATGTTCGCCTAGATTTTGCATGGTTGCATAATGAGGCATGATAATTTTAAGTTTCCTTAATTATACAGGATTCCTTGTGTACACATAGGAATACGTGTCTGCTTGGGTACATGTTGCATAACACGTTCTCAAACGCATGCTTGTCTGCAAGATGCCTGTTCCATAGCACACGTGCTATAAGTATGCGTGTATACAGCGCACACTTTTTTATGTTGTGCCTAGGGCTGGGCGATTTTCCCACCCAAAAAAATCTGGGTTTTTTTTTTGTTTTTTATAAAAAAACTCGATATTCGATTTTTTTTTTTTTTTTTTTTTTTTTTTTATATTAAAGTGCATCAACAAAGAAAATTGCAAAGGCAAACCCTTTCTCTAACTAACTGCAAAGTCAGTGTGCAACAAAGATTGTTTAAACATCCAAATTATTAATACTGTATTTGGATTTAGCTAATAAAACCACAAAAAATCTTGAGGTTACTCTTAGTTGAATTGAACTGTGCCTCACTGTGCCCAATGCCTCACTGTGCCCGTGCTTCAATCACTGTGCCCGTACCTGATGCAGATTTTCATGGGATACGGATTTTACTGCTACACCGGCAGCCATTCCAGTATTTAAAAGCCGCGCCTCCTCCTCGTCTGTGATAGGCGGAACACTCAATTTCCCAGCATTCAGTGTTCCGCCTATCACGGACATCCGCTCATCTTCATAACACAGACGAGGATGTCCGTGATAGGCTGAACAATGCCTGCTGTGAAATTGAGTGTTCCGCCTATCACAGACGACGAGGACTCGGGAGGCGCGGCTTTTGAACACTGCAATGGCCGCCGTCTGTCTGCATGACACGCTGATCAGACGGCGACTTGCGGTTAGTTAGTGTTACATTACATCTACTCGTGGCAGCTGCGGCGAGAAGATGTAATTGGGGTAACGCCACCCAGTGCCATTCCGGATACGCCCCCTGCAGCCTTGCTACAGAAACTTTGAAGGGGAAAATTTTTTTTTTAAAAAAAATAAATAAATCTAAAAAAATCGATTTTTTTTTTCTTCAAATCTGAAATCGATTTGAACTCAAAACTCGATTCAAGATTAAAATCGATTTTTTTTTTTTTTTTTTCCCAGCCCTAGTTGTGCCTAAAACATATTTGTATGAATTCATGCTTCAATGAACGCACGCTTCCATAGAGGCATATGGCTTTAACACTTGCCACATACACATATGGGGAGCCATTTGATTATTTATTTATTTATTATTATTATTATTATTATTATTCAGCATTTATATAGCGCCAACAGTTTGTGCAGCACTTTACAACATCAGGGAAGACAGTACAATCACAATACAATTCAATACAGAGGGATCAGAGGGCCCTGCTCGTTAGAGCTTACAGTCTAGAAGGGAGGGTCACGTGAAACAAAGGGTATTAGCTGTGGGGGATGATCAGGTGGACAGAATGGAATTATAGTTGTTAGGTGTGGGTGGGATAGGCTTCTCTGAAGAGGAGGGTTTTTAGGGATCCTCCTAAAAGCTAATAGAGAAGGAGATAGACGGATAGATTGGGGTAAGGAGTTCCATAGGCTTGGAGAGGCTCTGGAAAAGTCCTGTAGACGAGCATGGGAGGAGGTGATGAGCAAGCTAGAGAGCAGGAGGTCTTGAGAAGAACGAAGAGAACGATTAGGTTGGTATTTAGAGACTAGGTCAGTGATGTATCTGGGGGCAGTGTTGTGGATGGCTTTGTAGGTGGTCGTTAGTATTTTCAATTTAATTTGTTGGGTGAGCGGAAGCCAGTGGAGGGATTGACAGAGAGAAGGAGACACAGAGCGGTTGGTAAGGTGGATGAGTCTGGCTGCAGCATTCATGATGGACTGAAGGGGGGGGGGTTAAAGTTTTCCGAGGTAAGCCAATGAGGAGGGAGTTGCAGTAATCGAGGCGATAAATTACCAGGGAGTGGATAAGGAGCTTTATGTGTATATTTACATAGGACTGCAGAGGTTGTCTGCATTTCGCAGGAGAACAGCATTTCTTCCAGTTGGTGGTCTTGCCCTTTTGGGTTAGCCACAGGTTTACAGGGTGCTAGGGCCCACCTCTAGCAGGTCTAAAGGCCCAGGGTATAACAGTAATGGCATACCGAGGCAATCTGCTGCTGATAGATCAGTCAGTAGCATGGCTGGACATAAGTGTGTCCAGCATGGTCAAGTATCTGGAACTCCTGGATTAGGATCCCAGTCTAAAAGTACATTCCTACATTCGGTAAGAAGCCTGGAATGTTTGGGACACAGCCCAAAAAGGAGAGGCAGGGCTATAAGAAAGCTGGTCTATGTGGTCAAGGCAAGGAAGAGTTCCTTACATTTGCCTTTTGCTTAAGGTGCTAGGGAAGATGGTGGCTTCATTCAAAGCGGTTCCCTATGCTCAGTTTCTTTCAAGGCTGCTATAAACATTATTTTGTCAGCCTGGAACAAGTAGATCCTAACCTAGCATTATCCAAAGTGTCTGGTCCCAGGGATACGCTGGAGTCTAAAGCCACGTACACACGGTCAGACTTCAAACAAACTTTTCCGTGGATTTTTGTCTGAAGGGAGTTGGCCGGGCACACCCATAGCATACACACGGCAGGACTTTTCTGCAAACTTTCCCAAAACGTTTCCAACATCACGTGGTTTTTCTGCTCTTTACCGCCACCCTTTGGTAAACTTCTGCTATTGGTTGATTTTAACATTGGTTCTGGGCATGTGTATTTGTACTTCGGACAAAAGTCCGATGGATATCTGTACACACGATAGGACTTTACACCGTAGGACTTTTGTTGCCGAAAAGTCCCGATCACTCCATAAAAGAGTACCTGTCACTAGAGGTCGACCGATAAATTTGGCCATTTTTGATATATCGGCATCGGCTGATTTTTATTATGAAAATTGGTCCGATATTTTACACTGGCCGCCGTTCCTCCTCCCTTCTCCTCCACACTCAGTGGCTCTGGCAGCATCAAGCGCCGCGCTGTGAGTGTGAAACTGACAAGCAACAGAGAGGGGAGAGAAAGGAGCTGTCAGCTCGATGTCGGGGGTGGGCGGGACCCAGCAGCTATATTACAACAGCCGATGGGATGGTATCTGGGCGGGCTGCTACATGTATGTGGCCCCGCCCCCTTTCTAAAGTAGCCCAATCATTGGCTGGTGTAATTTAGTTGCTTGGTCCCGCCCACCCCCATTTTTGATAAATCGGCATTGGGCCGATTATTATCAAAATTAGGCCGATATTTTACACTGGCCATCCCTCCTGTCCTTCCTTCTCCACACTCAGCAGCTCTGGCAGCATCAAGTGCCACGCTGACTGTGTGAACAGAGAGGAGGGAGAGAGAAGCTGTCAGCTTGATGTCGGGAGTAGGGGGGAGGGGGCAGGCGGTGTAGCAGATCACTTCACTTCCTTGTTACTTTATGGTCAGTCCAGGCAGCTCCTCCCTTCTGCACTTATCTCTCTGCATGATCACACAGTAAGTCAGCGCCGCTGCTGATTCTCCTCACTGCTCC
Source organism: Rana muscosa (assembly GCA_029206835.1). NCBI lineage: Eukaryota > Metazoa > Chordata > Amphibia > Anura > Ranidae > Rana > Rana muscosa. The sequence goes on from CM055117.1 coordinate 406,263,176, forward strand.
TTTTTCCGTATCTTATCTGCTGTCCTCTCCATAAATCTTCACTGCACATATCATGCTGCCTCCTGTCCTGTCTCAGCTTTGCATTCCACACACACAGATCTTACACCCTTTCCATCCCAGTTTGCTTTTAGCTCTCATAATTGTCCTGTCCCCACCATGCAGCCTAGCACATTCCCTACATTCTGTCACTAATAAAGACATTAGCACTTACATTTACCACTTCAACCTCCTCACCATTCTCTCTTTTATAATATCTTAACCTCCCTCCCCCTTCACATTGTAGCAATTTGACAAGTCACATCCTATTGCCGGCAAGGCACTGTTCAAATCAATGCGACACTGACTTTGAGTTGCCGCATAAATTTGAAAAAGTAGTACATGCACTACTTTTGCGATTTAGGATGTGACTTCAATAGCCACACAGATGTCTTTAAAGTCACAACCCAAAGTCGCACTGAGATGCAGCTCTGAAATTGTGCGATTTCAGGTTAAGTCGCACAATTTCAAAGCCACAGTCAATGTGAACGGGGGCTAATAGTAGGTTCACACTGGCGTGCTGTGGTCTAGCCACAGTGCGATTTGTATATGCAGTTTACCCAGAGTTTTAGGTGCGCTCCCATTCAATTCTATTAGACTGTCTGTTTTCACGAAAGCAAATTACAGTCTTGCATGCTGCACCTTTGATGCGCAATCAGAAAACACACAGTCCACTAGAATTCATCAGGAGCACACCTAAAACTGCAAGTAAATCACACATACAATCGCACTGTGGTCAAACCAAAGCGCACCAGTGTGAAACCGCTATACAGCTAGGTTCACGCGCAGTCAGGATCATGCACAAAATTGTGGTTTTCTTAACAAACACAGAAGCGCACTGTCCTTGAGTAGATACACAGTAGTGCCATTGATTGTTAAAGGCACCCCCACTCATCACACATGTGGTTTGGTACAGGACATTTTTAGAAAAGGGTCTTGGACTTCCTTTCCACATTTCCAAATTGGCACCACTGACCACTACCCCATATGTGTGCACCCATTACTCTCAGGTTGCTGCAGTGCAACACTTTAAGTACTATTATAGTGCATGTCACAAACATTACTCAGTGGGGGATCGTTCCTCTGATCCCCGCTGAGCAGGCGAATGACAGGTCCGTCTCCGCTCACTGTGCTGAGATGGACCTGTCAGAGACCCGCTCTCCTCTATGGGGAGATCGGATGAAAATGGATCGATAGGCTTTCCATCTGTCTGGATTTCACTGACAGGATCGGGTGTCAGCGGACATGTCACAGCTGACATCCGCCGCTCCATAGGAGTGAATGGAGGTTCCGATCAGGTCTGCCTGAAAAACTGACCGACAGACCTGATCGGAAAGCCTGTGTGAAAGGGGCCCAAGTCCAAACCCGAGGGGGCGCACTTTGCCCTGGGCGCTGGATGACCTTGTCCCAGCACTGGTTACAGTTACACTCGGCTTAGTGTGAAACCTGCCAGTGTCACCGCCAATCAGTGCCATCTCTCAGTGCCATCTGTCAGTGCCACCGCAAATCAGTGCCACCCACCACTGCCACTTAGTTCCACCAGCCAGTGCCACCCGCCCCTGCCAGCCAGTGCCACCCGCCCCTGCCAGCCAGTGCCACCCGCCCCTGCCAGCCAGTTTTAATTGCCAGTGCCACTGCCAATCAGTGCCATCTGTCCCAAACTAGTGCCATCTGTCAGTTCCAAACCAGTGCCACCTGCTAGTGCCAATGCCATCTGACAGTTCCAAACCAGTGCCATCTGACAGTTCCAAACCAGTGCCACCTGCCAGTGCCAATAGTGCCATCTGTCAGTTCCAAACCAGTGCCACCTGCCAATGCCAACCAGTGGCAGCCAGTGCCATCTGTCAGTTCCAAACCAGTGCCACCTGCCAGGTCCAACTCGTGCCATCTGTACTGGGGACATCAAGTGTGTGCTAGAGTGACAGGAGTAAGCAAGGAGTGGAGTGGGTGAGTTTTTTTTTTTTTTTTTTTTTTTTTTTTTATCGGCCTAAAATATCAGCCACAAAAATCGGCCATCGGCCGCCCCAATTTCTAAATATCGGCATCGGCCAGAGAAAAACCCATATCGGTCGACCTCTAGTTCTAAGCGGAGCGACTGAAGCCGCTCCGACTTAGAAAAAGGTTACTGTACTACTTCAAGACGACTTCAAGGCGACTTCCATTGACTTCAATACAGAAGTCATTTTGGAAGTCTGCTTTGAAGTCGTCTTGAGATCGCCCAGCACAGTCGCGGCACAAGTCGTGCCGCCCCTGTGTGAATGGGCTTAGGTTTCACACTGAGCCGTAACTATCAGTGCCACCAGCCAGTGTCATCCGCCACTGCCAGCCAGTGTCGCCTGCCACTGCCAACCAGTTCCAATTGCCACTGCCAATCAGTGCCACCTGCCAGCGCCATCTGTCCCAAACTAGTGCCATCTGTCAGTTCCAACAGGACAGGAGTAAGCAGGAAGGAGTGGAGTGGGTGAGGTGTGGGGGTTTTTTTTTTTTTTTTTAATCGGCCTAAAATATCGGCCACAAAAATGGGCATCATACATCGGCCGCCCCAATTTCTAAATATCGGCATCGGCCAGAGAAAAACCCATATCGGTTGACCTGTCACCACTTATTACTGTCACTAGGGATATTTACATTCCTTGTGACAGCAATAAAAGTGATCAAATTTTTATTATTTTTTTTTTTTAAAAAACACAATTTTAGATTATAAAAATATATATATATATTTTTTTTTAAAGCGCCCCTGTCCTCGCGAGCTCGCGCAGCAAAGAAAACGCATACGGAAGTCGCGCCCACATATGTAAACTGTGTTCAAATCACACATGTGAGGTATCGCTGCGATCGTCAGAGCAATAATTCTAGCCATATACCTCCTCTGTAACGCTAACCTGGTAACCGTAAAAAGAAAAAATTAAAGCATCGCCTATGGAGATTTTTAGGTACCGTAGTTTGTCGCCATTCCACGACTGCGTGCAATTATAAAGCATGGCATGTATGGTATCTATTTACTCGGTGTAACATCTTTCACATTATACAAAAAAATTTGGCTAACTTTTTTTTTTTCAATTTTTTTAAAATTTGTGAAAGTACATTTTTCCAAAAAAGTTGCATTTAAAACACTGCTACACAAATACCGTGTGACATAAAATATTGCAACAATCGCCATTTTATTCTCTAGATTCTCTGCTAAAAATATATATATATATATATATATATATATATATATATATATATATATATATATGTGTGTGTGTATATGTATATATATATATATATATATATATATATATATGTATATGTGTGTGTAAATGCCAAATGTCAGAAATGGGCTTAGTCATGAAAGGGTTAATCACTGCTGGGTTTAAAAAAATAAAAATTCTTAGTTTCTGTTTACTCATTTAGAAAATGTTCTAATCTTTCTCCTTCACTGATGTGCGCTGATGAGGATGCACTGATAGGCGGCACTGATGAGGAGGCACTAAGGCTGTGTTCACACCTATGCGATTTGGATGCCAGTTTCCCCTCGTTCAATTCACATAGCAGGAGATTGTGACCGGCTCTCTATGGAGCCAGTTCACACATCTCCACATCGGCTCCAGTACGAATTGCACAGGAGTCCTGTGCATTTTTTGGTCCGTTTCAGGTCCGAATTCAGAAAAAAATTTGGGCTGAAATCGGACCTGAAACTGTGAATGAAGATGCATTGGACTCCTGCTGTGAGCCCGCTGTGTGTGTTTATAGTGTGAACCCAGCCTAATATGCCACACTGAGAGGCAGCACTGACTGGCGTCACTGCTGGGGCTGTACTGTAATCGGAGAACTAATGATCAGTGCCCTGATTACCTGCCCTGGTCTCCCCTGCGAGGAGATACTGCTGATCGGCACTCCTCGCCACACACTTTGTCAGTGTGAGGCGAGGAGAGCCAATTAACGGCACTTCTGCTGTCATATGACGTCCTCCCAGAACGAGAGCCGCATCGCTCCTCTGTCATTTGCCTGTGGCTGGGTGGCAAGTGGTTAAACATGCATTTGATATAAGGCCTTTTCTTACATTGTATTCCCCGTGTTCAATGCGCACTTCCACAAGCACATTTACTTGCATTTGTAATGAATATGTGGTGCATTTTTAAGGCATTATTTTTTTTCAAAGTTGCATTTACATGTGTTTTCAGAGTTGCGTACAGTAGTTTGGTAAAGTTGAATACGAATACCAGTCTATCCAGTTCAACGTGAGTGTGTATTTGTATAAATGTCTAATTTTCCATACATAGCCTTGTACTTTGAGTTCACTAAGAAACACATGTTGCTCCTCTCACCTTACAGGAGGGCACATCTGAGAGATAAGAGGCTCCTCCCTACAGGAGACACAATTAACTGACAGCTGTTTTAAGACCTCACCCTTCCCCTTGACAATCAGCATGGATTGTGTTTCTCCCTAAACGGCCTCCCCCCCTCCCCTCTAACCAGAAGACTGGGGAGGGTTGGATTGTACCCCTGTGAGGCAGGCATAGGCAAGCCAGGGGAGGGCTGAACTACCCTGCAGGCTGAGTCCTTCTCACAGGTTTTCCGGAAACGGTACTAGTGATCTGGTCACAGGGGAATGTGAACCGCCGCTGCTACACACTCGGCAGTCTCTGTCTCCTCCTGTCTCCCTCTGCATGTAGACGAGCCTGACTGTCGGTCAGTCTCTAGCAGGGTTGATTTGGATTTAAATCGCTAGTAAAAAGGCTCGATTTAAATCAGTTTTTTAACCACTTGACCACTGGGCACTTAAACCCCCTTAATAACCAGACCAATTTTCAGCTTTCGGTGCTCTCACATTTTGAATGACAATTACTCAGTCATACAACACTGTACCCATATGAAATTTTTGTCCTTTTTTTCACACAAATAGAGCTTTCTTTTGGTGGTATTTAATCACTGTTGGGTTTTTTATTTTTTGCGCTATAAGAGAAAAAAGACTGAAAATTTTGTAAAAAAATGATTTTTTTTTCGTTTCTGTTATAAAATTTTGCAAATTACTATTTTTTCTTCATAAATTTTGGCCAAAATTTATACTGCTACATATCTTTGGTAAAAATAAGTACAAATTGGTGTATATTATTTGGTCTTTGTGAAAGTTATAGAGTCCACAAGCTATGGTGCCAAGATCTGAAAATTGATCACACCTGAAGTACTGACGGCCTATCTCAATTCTTGAGACCCTAACATGCCAGAAAAGTACAAATACCCCCCAAATGACCCCTTTTTGGAAAGAAGACATTCCAAGGTATTCAGAAAGAGGCATTGTGAGTTTTTTGAAGTTGTCATTTTTTCCCACAATTCTTTGCAAAATCAAGATTTTTTTTTCTCTTTTTTTTTTTTCCACAAAATTGTCATATTAGCAGGTTATTTCTCACACACAGCATATGCATTCCACAAATTACACCCCAAAACACATTCTGCTATTACTCCCGAGTATGGCGATACCACATGTGTGAGACTTTTACACACCGTGGCCACATACAGAGGCCCAACATGCAGGGAGCACCTTCAGGCGTTCTGGAGCACCAAGGCCAATTCTGACATTTCTCTCCTACATGTAAAAATCATCATTTATTTGCTAGAAAATTACATAGAACCCCAAAACATTATATATGTCTTTTTAGCAAAGACCTTAGAGAATATAATGGTGGTTGTTGCAACTTTTTATCTCGCACGATATTTGCGCAGCAATTTTTTTAACGCGTTTTTAACGGAAAAAAAATGTTTTGTGCTTAAAAAAAAAACAAACAGTAAAGTTAGCCCAATGTTTTTGCATAATGTGAAAGATGAAGTTACGCCGAGTAAATAGATACCTAACATGTCGCCCTTAAAAATTGCACACACTCGTGGAATGGCGCCAAACTTCGCTACTTAAAAAATCCCCATAGGCGACGCTTTAAATATTTTTACTGGTTACATGTTTTGAGTTACAGAGGAGGTCTAGGGCCAAAATGATTGCTCTCGCTCTAACGTTCGCAGAGATACCTCACATGTGTGGTTTGAAAACCTTTTTCATATGTGGGCGGGACTTACGTATGCGTTCGCTTCTGTATGCGAGCTCACGGGGACAGGGGCGCTTTAAAAAAAATAAAAATTTTATTCTTCATTTTACTTTATTTATTTTAGTTTGACATGTTTTTCCGCCCTAAACATTTTTTTGATCACTTTTATACCTATTACAAGGAACGTAAACATCCCTTGTAATAGGAATATGGCATGACAGGTCCTCTTTACAGTGAGATATGGGGGGAGGGGGTGTCAATAAGACCCCACATCTCACCTCTAGGCTGGGAAGCCTGAAAAAAATACAAAAAAAAGAACAACAATCCTGGCTTTGATCGTAGCGGTGAGTCGGTAGAAGCACCGGAGGGCGGCGGGGGGGGGGGACATCCCCTCTCGCCTCCCGTAAGAATGATCAAGCGGTGGAACAGCCGCTATGATTGTTCTTATGGTGTAGGGAATCGCCGGCTGAAAAAGCTAATATCTGAATGATGCCTGTAGCTGCTCCCATCATTCAGATATCCCCGCACAAACTCAAGGACGTCATATGACGGCCGGAGGGCGGGAAGTGGTTATTGCAGAGTATTGCCGGGCATTGCGGAGTATTGCCGGGCATTGCGGAGTATTGCCGGGCATTGCGGAGTATTGCCGGGCATTGCGGAGTATTGCCGGGCATTGCGGAGTATTGCCGGGCATTGCGGAGTATTGCCGGGCATTGCGGAGTATTGCCGGGCATTGCGGAGTATTGCCGGGCATTGCGGAGTATTGCGGAGTATTGCCGGGCATTGCGGACTATGGCAGGGCATTGCGGTGTATGGCAGGGTATTGTGGAGGGTATTGTGGCGGGTATTGCAGAGTATTGTGGCGGGTATTGCAGAGTATTGTGGCGGGTATTGCAGAGTATTGTGGCGGGTATTGCACCAGGGTATTTTGCAGAGTATTGGCAGGGTATAGCACAGGGATGGCTGAGCAGGGATGGATGGATGGCTGGATCTGTGACTGCAATTGTCACAGATCCAGCCCACAGTGCTGCTGCTGCCATCCGCTCCCTCCCCCTCCCCTCTCACACTGTACCGATCGGTACAGAGAGGGGAGGGAGGAACCGGCGTCATCAAATGACGCCGGTCTGTTTACAAGTGATTGCTCCGTCATTTGACGGAGCGATCACGTGGTAAACGGCCGCTATCAGCGGCGATTTACCGCGATTCGTGATCCGCCGGGTCCTCTGGACCCGGCGGTCACGGAGTTTCCCGTGTGCGCGCCCCAGGGGGCGCGCGGGAGCGCGATTCTGGGAGGACGTTATATAACGTCCTCCCAGAGTTAAGCAACCACCTTGTCTACGTTATTTGTCGGCAGGTGGTTGTTAAGTGGTTAAAGAGCAACTGTCGTCTCTGTCCCGCAGCGGCTCCTCCTCTGACCTGCTTTTGACTCACCGACCGTCCCATTCACTTTAATGGGGTGGTTGGGGATGTGGCAGTGACACAACAGTGACACAACAAGGTGAGGGACGTGGTGGCAGCAGGTGAGTGGATGCCCGCTAACAGGTGTTGCCTTGATGGATCTGAAATGACAGGTGCTCTTTAAATGTAACGACTTATTCTTACTGTTGGAATCTTTTAATATTTGCAAACAAAATAAAGGTTTCCTATTTAGAATAATGAGCTATCAGGTTAGTAAAACGGTGATATCAGAACCAATTCAATCATACATTTTGTAGTATACATAGATTTTGCAAAACAATGGGATAAAGGAATATTCCTGAACTTTGTTTTATCTCATGGTTACTGTGACGTGTGAATGCATCAATGCAATTCATGTTATCTCAGCTTGCAGAGCTTGGATTCGATGAATGAGTTTACAAAAAATTTAAATATTGCACAATATACAGCCGAATGCTGCATAACTAAGCTTAATTTCATGCTGAATAAACTTTTTTTTTTTTTTCTTTTTTTTTTTACATTATTTTTAGATAGATTTTTACTCCAAAGGCATTTTATTGAAATAACTTGATAAAAAATCCAAAAAAATCTTTTATTTTATATCCACCCTGGTCTCTAGTAAGGTCAGCGGAAAATAGAGGGTGCCGGCGCTACCCAGAAGAGGGGGAATCGCCAGAGGAGAGCCGACCCACATGGCGGCTGAAGCAAGAGTTTAACCACTTCAGCCCCGGAAGATTTTACCCCCCCCCCCCTTCCTGACCAGAGCACTTTTTACAATTTGGCACTGCATCGCTTTAACTGACAATTGCGCGGTCGTGCAATGCTGTACCCAAACAAAATCCTTTTTCTCTTATCCATGGACCGACACGGCGTGTCTTACACTTTACACGTGGGTATATGTCCCTGCTTGCAGGAGAAGACCTAGGCAGAATGTTAAATGTTAAAACATTCCAGAACAAACCAGAGCTGAACAGTCCCTCAGGACAATACCCTCACACCTGCAGCTAGCAGGCCTCAGTTTTTTTCTGCCTAGCAGAAGGAGAAGACGTGGCTCTCTCAGGAGCCAGTCTCCTGGAAGATTTTACTTTTATTTTTTATTCCTTTTGGGAATTTTATTTTTGAGACCTTCAATCAACTGTCGGCTGGGCAACGGGTTGGGTACACTAGTATCCTCGTAGTCTTCCCTGTCCGACCATCGAGCGTGCTGATCCTCGCCTTGTGTGCGTGAGACTCAGTTCACGACATACCCCCATGGCTCCAGGGGTGGCCGGGTTGCTTTCATGCTCCCGCGGTCCTCTCAAGATCGAACAGTACCTACTGTATCTTTCGCGGTGGACCGGGCCGACAGCTACGCAGTACGACTCTGTGATAGGCCTGTCTGAAACAAGCCAGTGAGTCCCTCTATGGGCACCGGGGGTGTTCTCCAAGGTGCTTGCGGGACGGGTAAGTAGTCTCTCCTGCTGCAAGGTGAGTACATGCTGGCTGTGTTTCTGTGTGTGGGGGGGGGTTCTCCCTGTCTCCCCCCTGTTATGCTGCTCTCTGCACCCTGTTGTGCTGTGTGTGGATGCTTGGGGGGGTCACTCTGCCCTGGGGGGGCCGCTCCATGACTGTTATTTTGTTTGGGAAGTGTTCTGGGGGACTGGCTGTGTTTTTTCTGTGCGCCATTGGCGCAGTGTTTTATTTAAAAGTGCGCCATTGGCGGCCATTTTGGCTGGGGCTTAATGCATAGTTATACTGGTGCCCGGCGGCCATTTTCTTGTAGCCGCGGCACTTTAACTTTCGTTTTCGGCCTCTAGCAGCGCTGCTGTACGGCGCAAAATACACACATCCTCACAGATTCTTCACCTCAGGCTGCACCAGCGCTACAGCGCGACTCATACAGCGCGGCTCATACAGCGGTACCGAGCGGTCCCTAGGGGTGGTGAGTACTCCAGGTATCCCCTCCTCAGCCCCAGCACGGCCTGTGGGTGGGCTGTATTGTTCACTGTAATGGTGAATAAGGTCTCAGAGCGTGGCAATATTGGAGTCTGGTTCACCTGTTTCTTCACACTGTTAGAGACAACTGGCAGTGCTCCTGCACCTGCGGTCCTTAGGGACCAGTTGTCGGCAGTCCTGGTATAATTAATCTGACCGGGAGGAAGCAGTGTGTGAGCGCAAGGGAGCAAAAAAAGCCCCTATCCCCACTTTTTTTCCATAAAAAAAAGGGGGGGGGGGCTTGTGCGCTGATTCAGATATGAGCCTAGCCACTACCGCTCAGGACCCTAGCTCTGAATATATATTTGATGGTTTTGAACAGGACATTCCTTGCAAGGAAAACTCCAGTTCTGTGTCAGTAAATGACAGGGTGCTTGTTTTGTGAACTCATTGATGCAGTGAGGGACACTAGCAAGCTAAATCCTGCGGATGCAGAACCTCAGGCGGACGGTCTCCTTAGGGCCGGGCCTTCTAAAAAAATGTTTTTTTTTCAATATGTACCTTTCTTTGACCAGCTCACTGACAAGGTCTGGGGAAAAAGGCGCAGAAGACTTTTTTTTTTATGGTCACGCAGCGTTTGCCTATAGATACCCCTTTGAAAATGCCCTACTTAAAACGCAGGCTTCTCCCCCAGTGGTCGACCCTCCAGTCGCCCGGTTGCACAAGGCCACCATTCTCCCGGTGGAGGGGACTCCTGCATTAAAGGACCCCACTCACAGGTCGTCAGAAGTGGTGAGTAGAGCTATGTTTGCCTTGTTGGGGTCCGCCCTACGGCTTGTTGTAGCGGCGACCCTTGTGTCTCCAACACTTGCAGGATGGGCAACTAATACAGGAGCATGATCTTCCTCCAGACACTATTGCTCTGGCTCACAAATGGTGCAGGGCCTGGTTTATGTGGCGACGCCACATTTGACTCGGCCCCTTATAACTCAGGGTATTGCATTGTCTGTCTGATCTGGTTGAAATGCTGGTCTGCTGACCTAGCTTCTAAAAAGCCTCCGAAGGGTTTACCATTGAAAGGTGGAAGGCTTTCCGGTGCTGCGCTGGATGACATCATCAAGGATGTCACGGGAGGTAAAAGCACTGTTCTTCCTCAGGCTGGCAAGGAGGCCGCTATAAGCAGGGTCCTTCCTTTCCAGAAATTTTTTTTTTCGGCAATCAACGGGGAGGCCCTCCCAGACTGACAGCGGTACGGCTGGTGGACACGAGCGCCCCTGGGTGCGTATGCCGAACAAGCCGGCTCCCTAGCCCACCTCCGCGTGAAGTCTTGCCCCCTCCCGACTCTGGGGTAGGGGGGACGACTTTGCAGGTCCACGGATCAATGGACCTCCCGGATCTCCTACTGGTGGGTGTGCGAGGTGATCACCTCCAGGTTACAGGATAGGTTCCGTTCCTAATTCCAGTCAGATTCTTCCCTCGAATCTTTCTCTCCTTCCTGCCCGTCGGGTGGCCCTATGGGGCCTATTCAGGTTTGAGGTCCGGAGTGATTGTGCCGGTTCCGTCACAGGAGAGGTTTCAGGGATTCTACTCGAATTGTTTGTCGGCCCAAAAAAGGGACGGGGTTCGGCCTATCAGGGACCTCCAGGTCCTGAATGCCTTCGTGAAGGTGCAAAAGTTCTGCATGGAATCCATTCGCACGGTGGTCAGTACACTCCGTCAAGGGGACTTTCTGGCGACCTTGGAAATCAAGGACGCCTACTTGTATGTTCCGATCTGCGCTTGCAAACGGCGAAGTCCACTATCAATTTGTGGCTCTTCCTTTCGGCCTAGCCCCGGCACCGAGGGTGTTCACCAAGGTGCTTGTGCCGGTTCTAGCTTGCTGAGACAGCAAGGCATTGCTGCCGTGGGCTATCTGGAATCTCGGTCTGATTCTGGACTCCTTGGAGGCAAAAGGTATTCCTACCTCCGGGGAAGCTACTGACACTTCAGTCTGCAGTGCGGATGCTGACATCCCAAAGAATGGTCGTCAATCCGTTTTTTGCATGGGAGTCCTGGGACTCATGTTGACCTCTTTCAAGGCCATTCCGTATGCCCAATCTCACACCAGGGCATTGCAGAAGGAGATCTTGTTCCCTTGGGACAAATCCGCGTTGTCTTTGGATTTTCAGATCCAGGTGAGCCACCTGGTCAGGGCGTCCCTGACATGGAGTTTGGGTCCCCGGCTCTTCGGTCCGGGAAGTCGTTCCTCCCCGTCCAATGGATGGTGTTCACTACGGACGCCAGCCTGAAGGGCTGGGGTGTAGTCTGGGGAGTCCTGTTGGCCCAAGGGCTTGGACTCCGGACGAAACCCGTTTGCCGATCAATGTTCTGGAAATACGGGCCATCAGACTGTGCCTATCCTCGTGGTCCGAGAGATTGCAGGATTGTTCCATTAGGATCCTGTTGAACAAGTCACGGTGATGGCATATGTCGACCATCAAGGGGGGACTCGGAGCTCAGCTGCGGCTTCCGAGGTCCCCCGTACCCTGAAGGGGGCTAAAAGAAGCGTGCCGGCTCTGTCAGCCGCTTATATTCCGGGCATAGAACTGGCGGACTATTGAGTCGCCAGATGTTGGACCAGGGAGAGTGGTCCTTGCACCCGGAGGTATTTCAACTCCTTTGCCACACAGACGGTGGGGCACGCCGGAGGTGGACCCGATGGCCTCTCGACTCAATTGCAAGTTGTCGAGATTTGTGGCCAGATCCAGGGATCCTTGGGCGGATGCCTCAGAGGCGTCAGTGGCCCATGGGGTCATGATCACCTGATACACGTTTATCCTCCGCTGCAGTTGCTTCCTCGATCGCTGCGCAGGGTGGCGACCGAGGGAATTCCGGTGATCCTCATTGCTCCGGATTGACCTCGGCTTCACTGGTACGTCTCGTCGCGGCCGTTCCCTGATGGTTGTCAATAAGGGAGGACTTTCTGTCTCAGTCATATATTTCACCTGCTTTTACAGTCTCTGGCCTTAACGGCATGGTTGTTTAAAGCCAGGTGTTGAGAGACCGAGGTCTCTCGGACTTGGTCATTTCGTCCATATTAAGGACACGGAAGTCTTCCTCCCAGAACTATCTCTGTACCTGGAAAAGCTTACATCGCCATGTGCGAAGAGCTGGACTGACATCCTCGGACGTATTCCGTCCTTAGAATCCTGCGTTTCCTACAGCATGGCGTGGCCCAAAGGCTCGCTTTGAGTATCAAGGGTCAGTTTCGGCCTTGGCCGTCTTCTTTCGGTGACCACTAGCGGGTCATTCCTTGGTTGGCACCCTTGTGCAGGGGGTTCGCCATGGGCTCCCTCCTGTCAAGTCTCCTCTCCCCCCGTGGGATCGGAATTCGTACTCTCGGTTCTCCAGGAACCTCCTTTTGAGAATATCAGGGATATTCCCCTCTTCACTTTGTCTCAGAGGGTGGCCTTTTTAGTGGCAATCACTTCTGTTAGACGAGTATCTGAATTGGCGACCTTGTACTGCAAGTCGCCATGTTTAGTCATCCATAAGGATAAGGCGGTGTTGCATCCGCGACTTTCTCTTTTGTCAAGGGTGATCTCGACCTTTCACCTAAAATGAGGACATTGTCCTCCCGTCCTAGAGTCCTCGCCCATCGCATCTCAGAGTGTGCGCGGCACACTTTGAATGTGGTACGAGCCTTGCGGGTGTGCCTGTCTGCTTCTATTCGGAAGTCTACTCTCTGGTTGACTGTCTCTGGTCAGAAACAGGGTCAAGCGGCTTCGTCTGCCACCTTTTTTCTAGGTGGATCGGACAAACCGGCTTTCAAGCCTATGCTCTCATGGGGCGGGCGCCTCCCTTCCCGGTTACGGCGCATTCCACCAGGGCAATTGGTGCTTCCTGGGTTTTCCGACATCAAGCGTCGGTTGCACAAGTGTGCAAGGCGGCGACCTGGTCGTCTGTTCATACCCTTTCTAATTTTTATAGGGTTGATGTGGCTGCATCTCCGGATGCTTCCTTCGGCCGCAAGGGGTTGCAGGCCGCTGTTTAAAGTGGCAACTCCTCCGTTGAGGAGCTCTGCCTTGTTTGGAGTGAAGTTTTTTTGGTTTTTCCATTTATACTGCTCCCATCCCTCTTGACACTGCTTTGGGACATCCCACGTGTAAAGTGTAAGACACGCCGTGTCGGTCCATGGATGATGAGAGAAAATAGGATTTTTGTACTCACCGTAAAATCCATTTCTCTGACATCCATGGACCGACACGGCACCCACCCTTCCTTTAAGTTTGTGCTGCTTTGTTACGAACTGAGGCCTGCTAGCTGCAGGCGTGAGGGTAATGTCCGGAGGGACCGCCCCCCTGGGCGGGGCTGTTCAGCTCTGGTTTGTTCTAGAAATGTTTTAACATTTTAACATTCTGCCTAGGTCTTCTCCTGCAAGCAGGGACATATACCCACGTGTAAAGTGTAAGACACGCCGTGTCGGTCCATGGATGTCAGAGAAATGGATTTTACGGTGAGTACAAAAATCCTATTTTTTCCCACAAATAGAGCTTTCTTTTGGTGGTATTTCATCACCTCTGCGGTTTTTATTTTTTGCGCTATAAACAAAAGAACAGCGACAATTTTGGAAAAAAAAAAAAACATTATCTTTTACTTTTTGCTATAACAAATATCCCAAAATTTATTTTCAAAACGATTTTTTTCCTCGGTTTAGGCCGGGGTGTGTGTGTGTGTGTGTGTGTGTGTGTGTGGTTTGCGCAAAAGTTATAGCGTCTACAAAGTAGTGGATAGAATTATTTCTCCTTTCGTCTTCCAGGACAGCCTCTGAGACATAGGGCTCCTCCCTCCAGGACAGGAAACGCACATACCAATTATCTTTAAAATGTGGTCCTCCAGACCTCCTTCAGTTATTGTGTTTCCTGCCGGACGGGAAGGAGCACGCTAAGAGAGCTCCATGTCTCAGGACTGTCCTGGGAAGAGCCCCTGGCGTTGACTCTCCTCTGCCTGGGCACCCCTCTGTCCTGCTGGGGAAGAGCGAGGTTGCCAGCCCCACCGCTGTCATTAGCTCAGAAAGAGGACCCTTGGGGACCTCAGGCCCTGATGCCGTTAGCCGCCTGTACCCGAGTCTGTGTCCTCGGCCGGCGGGTGGGAGACGGCCGGCCGTGCTGGTATCCTCGGCCGACACTTCCGGGGGGACGGGGCTTCTTCGTTCTAGCAGGTGGAAGTGACGACTGCTTACGGCGGAACCACGTCAGCAAGGGGCGCCCTGTGACGCAGTTCCAGTCTCTTAGGCGCAGCGGTGGATAGCCAGGCATCCGGAGCGGTGAATAAGGCGAGGCCGCGCAAGCCCGGAGAACCATGGAGACAGCTGCACAAGTGATAGACTCTAGTTCATCAGGCTCCAGCGCCTCCTGGTAAGGTGGTGAGGGTGGATCACTTCTTACACTGGGGGGGTCAGGGTCTTTGGGATGTGTTACTCCCTCCCTGGGTGGGGAACCTCAGGTGATGGGCTGGGCACTTCCTAGGCTGACTCTAGCACAGTGGTGGTATGGGTCAGGGAGGCATACTGACTGAAATGTTTGTCCTTTCTCTTCTGTTTGGCTTTCAGGTTAAAGCCCAGGACAGGACTCAGATGCAGCCGCCTAGGAAAAAATGTGCCGTATGCGGGGCTAAGTTAGGCGCTAACTGGGAGAAGCCACTATGCCCCGATTGTGTCAGCAGCCTCGCCAAGGATAACTCTGTGGCAGCGTGTCACAAGATCCTGACCTCTGTCAAAGATGAGCTTGCATCCACATTTCAGTCATTCAAGGGAATGATGGACAGGATGCAGGGTCCCTCTTCATCCGTATCCAGGGTAGCCAGCGCACCTTCCCTGTCTGAGCCCAGTCAGGAGGAGGAGGTGGATAGGGAGAGGGTACCTAGATCGCTAGCCTCTTCTCAGACGGATTCAGCATCCTCCTCTGAGGGGGAGGATGATTCCTCCAGGTGGTCCAGATATAAATTATCTCTGGACGATGTGGGGGATTTATTGAAAGCGATTTACGACACATTAGAAATCCGTGAGGAGCAGAGCCAACTCTCCAAGCACGACCTGTTGTATCAGGGTTTTAGTGCACAGAAAGCCAGGGTTTTTCCTGTACATAAATCTTTGAGTCGATTTTGCTGGAGTGGGAACAGCCGGAAAAGAGACCATTCTTTTCTGGTAGCCTGAAGCGGAGGTTCCCTTTTCGAAGCAGACGCTTCTCATCCTTGGAATAAGATTCCTAAACTGGATGCACCGTTAGCCAAGATCTCAAAAAAGACAGATTTGGCCTTTGGCGACTTGGGGTCGCTCAGAGATCCCATGGATAAGAGGGGGGAAGTGCTGCTAAAGAGGGCTTGGGATGCCTCGTCAATAGGGTTGAAACCAGCCCTTGCAGCCAGTTGTGTGGCCAGGAATCTGGAGTGCTGGCTCACACAATTGCAATCCCACATTTCTGCTGGTACATCTAGGCAGCAGCTATAAAAATCATTCCCCTTACTATTCAAAGCAGTGGGCTTCTTGGCAGATGCCTCCGCAGAGCCTGTAAAATTGGCAGCTAGGTCTGCCGCACTAGTAAATGCAGCTAGAAGAGCTGTATGGCTAAAAACCTGGACAGGCGATTCCTCCTCTAAGCTTAAACTGTGGGTTACCCTTTTCGGGTGACCACCTGTTCGGACCAGGCCTCCAGGAGGCACTGGAAAGAACTCAGGATAGGAAGAAAGCCTTTCCTGAAAAGAAGAAAGGCGAGAACAAACACTTTTTCTCTTATCGTCCATGGACTGACACAGCTGGATACTGTAAACGTGTGGGTATATGTCCCTGCTTGCAGGAGAATTACTAGGCAGAATGTTAGATGTTAGAAACATACATTCTAGAACAAACCAGAGCTGAACAGCCCCGCCCAGGGGGGTGATCCCTCCGGACATTACCCTCCCACCTGCAGCCTCAATTTTTTTTTTTCTGCCTAGCAGAAGAAGACGTGGCTCTCTCAGGAGCCAGTCTCCTGGAAGATTTTACTTTAAAATTTTATTCCGTTTGGGAATTTTTATTTTGAGACCTTCAATCAACTGTCGGCTGGGCAACAGGTTGGGTACACTGGTATCCTCGTAGTCTTCCCTGTCCGACCATCGAGCGTACTGATCCTCGCCTTGTGTGCGTGAGACTCAGTTTACGACATGCCCCATGACTCCAGAGGTGGCCGGGTTGCTTTTATGCTCCCGCGGTCCTCTCAAGATTGAACAGTACCTGACTGTATCTTTCGCGGTGGACCGGGCCAACAGCTACGCAGTACTGCTCTGTGATAGGTCTGCCTGAAACGAGCCAGTGGGTCCCTCTGGGACGGGTAAGTAGTCTCTCCTACTGCAGGTGAGTACATGCTGGCTGTGTTCTTTATATGGGGGGGTTTCTCCCTGTCTCCCCCCTGTTATGCTGCTCTCTGCACCCTGTACTGGTGCTGTGCTGTGGGGGTGCTTGGGGGTCACTCTGGCCTGGCTGGGGGCGCTCATGTCTGTAGTGGACTCTGGGGAGAGGAGCAGTTTTTCTTGTGTGAGGTGGGAACTTATTGCGTGCGCCATTAGCGCTGTTTGCCTTTTGAATATTGCGCTCGGCAGCCATCTTGCCGTGGTTCAATGGCGCAGTCATATCTGCGGCCGGCGGCCATTTTCTTGTAGCCGTGTCACTTTTACTTTCGGTTTCGGCCTCCAGCAGCGGCGCTGCGGCGCGAATCTCCTCACAATCTCCTCGCAGATTCTTCACTCTCCTCAGGCTTCACAGCACGCTTTATTCCACAGAACTGAGCGGTCCTTAAGGGTTGGTGAGTCCTCCAGTTATCCCCTCCTTAGCCTCAGCGTAGCCAGTGGTTGGACTGTATATTCACTGTAGTAGTGTATAAGGTCTCAGAGGGTGGCGATATGGAGTCTGGTACACCTGCTTCTCCACCTGCGGTCCCTATGGACCAGTTGTCGGCAGTCCTGGAATCATTCCTTGTCAGAATGGAAGCGGTGTGTGAGCGCAAGGGAGCTGTAAAGTGCCCCCTCCCCACACATTCTCCTGTAGGTGAGTGCTCTGTCTCAGATATGGGCCTAGCTACTGCCGCTCAGGACCCTAGCTGTGAGGATTTTGATGTCTTTGGACAGGACGTTCCTTGTGAGGAAGACTCCAGTCCTGAACCAGTAAGTGAACTCATTGATGCTGTGAGGGACACTCTCAAGCTGAATGTTGAGACTGAGGAACCCCAGGTGTAAACTGTCTCCTTTTTTTTTTTGTTCCTTTAAAACCGTCTCTTCAAAAAAGGTCTTTCCATATGTGCCTTTTTTTAATACATTCATTGACCAAATGACGGTCCCGCAGCGCCTAGCCATCCATAAGGTACCCCTTTGAGGAGGACCTGGTTAAGAAGTGGGCTCACCCCCCAGTGGTCGACCCCCCCCCCCCAGTTGCCCGTTTGATTAAGCTACCACGCTCCCAATGGTAGGGACTCCTGCATTTAAGGATCCCACTGACAGGAGGTCTGAGGTGGTGAGTAGAACTATGTTTGCCTTATTGGGGTCTGCCTTACGCCTTATTGTGGCGGCGACACTTGTGTCTCAGACACTCACGGGATGGGCAAAGATTTTGCACCAGACAGTACAGGAGCATAATCTCCCTCCTGAGACCATTGCCCTGGCTCATCAACTTGTGCAGGGTCTGGTCTATGTGTGCGATGCCACTTTGGATGTGGCCCCTTTAATATCTGGGGCCTCTATCTCTGCTGTGGTGCTGCGTCGCCTTATCTGGCTAAAATGCTGGTCGGCCGACCTAGCTTCCAAAAAGCTCCTGGCTGACTTGCCCTTTAAGGGCGGTAGACTGTTTGGGGCCGCCCTGGATGACATTTATTAAGGATGTCACGTGGTAAGAGCACCTTCCTCCCTCAGTCTGTTCAGGGAAAGGAGCCCCTCCGCAGGTCGGGCCCTTCCTTTCCGGCGAAGAAGACGTTTTTTCGTCAGTCAGAATCCAAGGGTAAGCCCGCCCAGACTGAAAAAAGTGCGGCGGGGGGGCACAAGTGTCCCTGGGTGCGTAAGCCTACCAAGCAAGCTCCCAAGCCCGCCACCGCATGAAGTCTTGCCCCTACCCGACTCTCTGGGGTGGGGGGACGTCTTCGCAGGTTCACGGTTCGGTGGACCTCCCGGATCTCCGACCGGTGGGTGTGCAAGGTGGTCACCTCCGGATACAGGATAAAGTTCCGCTCATGGCCCCCAAACAGGTTCTTCCCCTCAAACCTCCCTCTCCTTCCTGTCTGCCGGGCGGCCCTCTTGGGGGGCCGTACAGGATTTGCTCGGGTGCGGAGTGATTGTGCCAGTTCCGTCACAGGAGAGGTTTCAGGGGTTTTACTCGAACCTGTTGTCCCGAAGAAGGATAGGGTATGGCCAATCCTGGACCTCAAGGCTTTGAATGCGAAGGTACAAAAATTCCGTATGGAATCCATTCACACGGTCATTGCGACCCTCCACCAAGGGGATTTCCTGGCGTCCTTGGATATCAAGGACGCTTACTTGCACGTCCCAATCTGCGCAGGTCACCAGAGGTTTCTGCGCTTTGCCATAGGCGAAGTCCACTATCAGTTCGTGGCTCTTCCCTTCGGCCTAGCATCGGTACCACAGGTTTTCACCAAGGTGCTTGCCCCAGTTCTAGCTTTGCTGAGACAGCGAGGAATTGTTATCATGGGCTATTTGGACGACCTCCTTCTAAGAGCAGAAACTGGCTCAGAATTGGAGGAAAATGTGACCATAGTCAGTCAGACCCTCCGGGATTTCGGGTGGCTTCTGAACATGCAGAAGTCGGTTCTAGTCCCGACTCAACGTTTTGGAGTATCTGGATCTGATCCTGGACACTTCGGCGGCGAAGGTGTTTCTACCCGCGGAGAAGTTACTGACACTTCAGTCGGCGGTTCGGGTCCTGACGGCCCGAAAATGGTCGTCTATCCATTTCTGCATGAGGGTCCTGGGACTAATGGTGGCCTCCTTCGAGGCAGTCCCATATGCCCAATCACACACTTGGGCATTGCAGAAGGGAATTCTGTCTGTTTGGGACTAGTCCCCATTGTCATTGGATCTTCAGATCCGAGTGAGTCACTCAGTCAAGGCATCCCTAATGTGGTGGCTGAGATCCCCGGCTCTTCAGTCCAAAAAGTCGTTTCTCCCATTCAGTGGACGGTGGTCACGACGGACGCCAGCCTGACGGGCTGGAGAGGAGTTTGGGGAGTCCTGTCAGCGCAAGGCCTCTGGACTTCGGACGAATCTCGTCTCCCAATCAACGTTCTGGAATTGCGAGCGATCAGACTGTCTCTCCGCGTGGTCGAAGAGACTACAGGGCCGCTCATTCAGAATTAAGTCCGACAACGCCATGGCCGTGGCGTATGTCAACCATCAGGGGGGCACTCGGAGCTCGGCTGCAGCATCCGGGGTTGCCCACATCCTAAGGTGGGCGGAAAGAAGTGTGTCGGCGCTTTCGGCCGTCTACATTCCGGGCGTAGAAAATTGGCAGGCGGACTATCTGAGTCGCCAGTCCTTGGACCAGGGGGAGTGATCCTTGCATCCAGAGGTGTTTCAACTCCTTTGTCGGCGGTGGAGCACACTGGATGTGGACCTGCTGGCATCTCGACTCAATCGCAAGGTGTCGGTTTGTGGCCAGGTCCAGGGACCCCTGGGCGGATGCCTCGTACGTGTTGGTGGCTCTGTGGGGTCAGTATCGCTTGATATACGCTTACCCTCCTCCTGCAGTTGATTCCTCATCTGCTGCGTAGGGTAGCGGCCGAAGGCATTCCGGTGATCCTCATTGCCCCGGTTTGGCCTTGGCGTCATTGGTACGCCGATCTGGTACGTCTCATCGCGGACATCCCTTGGCGACTGCCCATGAGGGAGGACCTTCTGTCTCAAGGTCCTATCTTTCACCCTGCTTTACAGTCTCTGGTTTTAACTGCATGGCTATTGAGAGCCAGGTGCTGAAGGACCGAGGCCTGTCAGATTCGGTGTTTTCAACCATGCTCAGGGCACGGAAGTCGTCTTCTAGAAAGATCTATCACCGTACCTGGAGAGCTTACATCGCTATGTGCGAAGAGCTAGACTGGCGTCCACGGACATACTCTGTCCCCAGAATCCTGTGGTTCTTGCAGCGTGGTGTAGCCCAAAGGCTGGCTTTGAGCACTATTAAGGGTCAGTTTTCTTTCAACGACCCCTAGCAGGTCATTCTTTTGTTAGCACTTTTGTGCAGGGGGTTCGCTATGTGATTTCCCCCTGCCAAGCCCCCGCTCCCTCCTTGGGATCTGAACTTGGTGCTCTCGGTTCTTTAGAAACCTCCTTTTGAAAATATCAGAGATATTCCTCCTTTTTAACCTTGTCTCAGAAGGTGGCTTTCTTAGCGGCCATCACTTCTGTTAGACGGGTGTCTGAGTTGGCGGCTCTGTCATGCAAGTCGCCTTACCTGGTCCTTCATAAGGATAAGGCGTTGTTGCGCCCGCGACCATCTTTCCTTCCAAAGGTGGTTTCAGCTTTTCACCTTAATGAGGACATTGTCCTTCCGTCTTTGTGCCCTCCATCCATCGCATCCTAGAGAGGTTGTGCTTCACAATTTGGATGTGGTACAAGCCTTACGGGTGTACATGTCTGCTACTGCTTCCATTCGGAAGTCTGACTCGCTGTTTCTGTCCGTCTCGGATCCAAAACGGGGCCAAGCGGTTTCGTCTGCCACCATTTCTAGGTGGATCAAACAGACTGTTATTCGGGCGCCTTCCTTTCCGGTTACAGCGCATTCCACTAGGGCAATTGGTGCTTCCTGGGCTTTCCGACATCAAGCGTCGGTTGCACAAGTGTGCAAGGCGGCGACCTGGTCGTCCGTTCATACCTTTTCTAAGTTCTATAAGGTTGATGTGGCTGCATCTTCGGATGCTTCCTTCGGCCGCAAAGTGTTGCAGGCCGCTGTTTAATGTTGCAACTCCTTCGTTGAGGAGCTCTGCTTGTTTGGAGTGAAGTTTTGGTTGTTCCTTTACTACTACTCCCACCCTTCTGATACTGCTTTGGGATGTCCCACACGTTTACAGTATCCAGCTGTGTCAGTCCATGGACGATAAGAGAAAATAGGATTTTTTCCAGGACGGCTTACAGAGATAGGCTCCTCCCACCCAGCTCAGGAAACGCATGATCCACATCATAAAAGCATCACCCATGCATCAGCCCCTCAGTATTTGTGTTTTCCTCAGGCCAGACAGGAACTAAAACCAAACGGTTGTTTGTTGTTTTGTTTTTTTGGGCCTTCGTGCTAGACGTCAGGGGCCTCCCGACGTCCATACCCAGGCAACAGGGGTAGTTCTCCTGGGGTATGAGTCAGTTTGGGTCCACCCAGAGACCTGAAGGACTGGTCGTGGGTGAGAGTAAGGGACCCCACCTCCCGAATGGGTGTATCCTCAGTGAGGTTACCTGTGAGGGTGGAGGAGGTGATCCAGTGGGTCCATCCAAGGCACAGCAGGGTGTTCTCCAGGCGGAGGAGCAGGGCGCTGTATGATCCGGGTACTTTTCCTTGCGGTGTACATAGGTCTCCATGTTTCAGGGAGTCTCTATCCCCAGCACATGGAAATGCTGGGGCGCAGAGTCATGATGTCACTTCCGGCGCTGGAGGCAGGAAGTGATGTGACAGGAAGTCCGCTAGCGGCCATCTTGGTACACCCGGAATGAAGCCCAGTATTGCATAACAGGCGTGCTGTGCTGTAGGGCGGCGTCGGATCCACAGCACCGCCCCGGATCCTCCACACCTCTTTTAAATAGGGGCCTGGACGAGAAGATGGCGCCGAAGGCTTCCAGGAGCAGCATGGAGTTACTAGGATCCATGGAAGCAGGTCTGGAGGCACCATCGGTCGAATCGGGCCCTAAGGTAAGAAAATAGGGGGCAGACTGCTCCTTTCCTTTTTTCTTATCCTCCTGTGGTGGGGGCACAGGGGGCGTTTGTTTTTTCCAGAGCCTGTCTTGGTTTATGCTGTTGGTGGACAGGTGTCGCACATACTAGCATAGGCTCCGGTGGTGGGTACTTCTCAAAATTCTTAGACTAGAATTGTGTTATCCATGGGTGCTCTTTGTTTAGGAGTATTTACTTCAGTGGAAGTAATATGCTGGCATTTGTCACTTGATCTATTTTGGGACAAAGCCCATGAGCCCAGGGACACCAGAACAGAGACACCTAGGAAAAGATGCCCAATATGCACCAAGAAGATGCATTTAGGGTGGAAGAAAAATGCATGTCAGGACTGTATAGACAAGCTTATCAAGGGAGAAACGGGCCCTGTCCTCAAGGGGTTTATGGACTCATTGAAGACGGGGATGAAACTGACTCTTCAGTCCTTTAAACCCAAACAGCAAGAGACTCTTGCTGAACCTATCCCCGGTACTTCAAGCACCAGTACTATCGTTAGGCCAGGAGTCTTGGCTCAGGCACAGGCAGCCCACCAGCAAAGAGTACTGGTGGAGCTGGAGGACACCTCAGAGTCAGCCTCAGAGTCTGAGGAGGTGGACCCTAATGAGGAAGGACCCGACAAGGTGCAAAGATCCCTTTTTCCTTCAGAGGAAACAGAAGAACTATTAAAAGCTATATACGACACCCTGGAACTGGAGAGTCCAGAAAACCAGGAGTTGTCTGTACATTACCTTTTTTATATGAAGGCCTTCAGCCTAAGCAGGGCAGAACCTTTCCGGTGCTTGCGTCCCTAAAGGAGACAGTACTTCTGGAATGGAGGAAGCCGGAAAAGGGAGTCTTCTTCCCTAGAAATTTGAATAGAAGGTTTCCCTTTAAGGAAGAGGATACAAAGTTGTGGGAAAAATGCCCCAAGGTGGACGCTTCCATAGCTAAAGTCTCAAAGGGTTCAGAGCTTTCCTTTTGAGGATTCAGGCACCCTAATAGACCCTATGGATAAGAAGGCGGAAGGGTACTTAAGGAAAGCATGGGAAGCTTGCTCCGCTAACTTTAGACCCGCACTAGCCACTACATGCGTGGCTCGTATGCTTGATTTATGGCTCAAACCGCTCCGCACTCTTCTGGAGTCAGATACTCCCAGGGAAGAGATTTTGGAGGCTTTACCAACGCTAAATAAGGCAGTGGCCTATATAGCAGATGCATCCACGGAGTCGGTTATATTCTCAGCCAGGTCTACAGCATTGATGAAGCCAGGAGGGCTATCTGGCTGAAGACCTGGGGAGGAGACACTGTGTCAAAGACAGACTCTGTTCCCTATCCTTTAATGGAGATTTGCTTTTTGGAAAAGAGCTAAAAATCCATCCTAGAGAGGTCGGCCGATTTTAAAAAGGGGTTTCCATTTCCCAAAAAACAAAAGTAATTTTCGTCCCTTTCAGGTGTCAAGTGAAAAACTCTCATCAGGGGGACAAGAGATGGCATAACAGAGGTTTTACAGCCCAAGTTCAGAAAGGAGGGTGGCAATACAGGAGGGTAAGGGGCAGAGGTGGTTTCCTCTTTAAACCCCCCCCAGCCTAAAGACCCTTCCCAGTGACTGTCGGCCATGTAGGGGGAAGGTTGGGGTCGTTCCTCCCACAGTGGCAGACAGTCTCCAGCAGCCGTTTTTATCCTGAATCTGATCGAATCGGGGTACAAGATAGAGCTCTTAGGCTGCCCCCCTCAAAAATTTCACACGACAGGTCTCCCAGGAGACGTGGAGAAAGCAACAGCTATGTCTTCCCTCCTACGGAGTTTGTTGGAGGAGAAGGTGATAAGCTTCACCCCCCCCCCCATCTCTAAGAAAGGAGGGGTTTTATTCTCAAGTTTTTCTGATGAAGAAGTCTTCAGGGAAATTTCGACTCATTTTGAACCTGAAGCAAGTAAACATGTAAAAGTACAGACGGTTCAAGATGGAGTCAATCTACTCCACCAGAGATTTGTTCACCCCTGGGGTCTTCATGGTCTCATTGGACCTAAGACGCCTATCTTCATGTCCCCATTCGAAGGGAGTCTAAGCAGTTTCTCAGGTTCGCAGTGAGGAATGGGTTCAGAACCCTCTATTTCCAGTTCAATGCTCTGCCCTTCGGACTGGCGTCAGCACCACGCATTTTCATGAAGATATTGGCAGAAGCTCTGTGGACACTGAGATCGGAGGGAATTCAGATAATTCCCTATCTGGACGACCTGCTGATCTTTGCAGATTGAGCAGACGAAGTGAAACAGAACCTGAGCAGAACTACCAGACTCCTTCAGCAGCTAGGGTGGCTGGTAAATCAGGAGAAGTCACAGTTGGTACCTACTCAAAGTATAGTATTCCTAGGATACTTAATAGACTCAACTACATGCAAAAATTTTCTGACAAAAGAAAAAGTGACAACAATCATGGCAGAGGTGAGCAACCTCTGCACATGTACAGAGACCTCAATTCAAGTCATAATGAGGGTCCTTGGTCTGATGACAGCAGCCATCCCAGGAGTCCAGTGGGCACAATTCCATACTCGAGCACTTCAGGCGCTCATGCTTTCTCTCTGGGATGGAAGGAAGGAATCTCTTCAGAGGCAGACAGAGATCCCGCAGGAAGTAAAACTCTCAATAGAGTGGTGGTTGATCCCTGCAAATCTCTCTGCAGGTCGACTCTGGTCCCAACACAGCCCTCTGGCGGTCACCACGGACGCCAGTGGGCAGGGATGGGGAGCCCATTCAGGCACATTGATGGCCCAAGGGGTCTGGAACCGGCAGGAAGCCAGTCTCTCCTCCAATGCAAGGGAGCCGAAAGCGGTTCTAAAGGCCCTAGTAGCCTTTTGTCCGACCCTGAGGGGAAGACATGTGCAGGTCCTCTTGGACAACATTACCACAGTATGTTACATCAACAAACAAGGGGGTGCAAGAGTCCCAGGACTGATGAAGATAGCAGAACAGATCCTTCAATGGGCGGAAGGAAATCTTTTATTCCTGTCTTCAATTCATTTAAAAGGGGAATTAAATTCTCTAGCAGATGTCCTAAGCAGAGAGACTCTAACAGTGTTCGAACAAATGGCGCAGAAGTGGGGAATCCCACAAATAGACCTTTTTGCTACAAGGGAGAACAGGCAGGTGGAACAGTTTTACTCCCTACAGAGAGATCATCTCAGTCTGGGCTAGACGCCCTATCCTGGGAGGCAAATCTAGTGTATGCGTTTCCACCTTTTGCCCTCATTCCAAAGATTATCCGGAAAATAAGAGGGTCCAACGCGAAAGTTATCCTGATCGCACCATTTTGGCCAAGGAGGTCTTGGTTCTCAGGACTACTAAGACTCAGCATTACGGAACCTTGGAGACCTGCCTTACAGGACAGACCTCATATATCGGGGAGAGATGAATCATCCAGAAGTGAGCTCTTTCTCTGACGGCCTGGCTTCTGAGAGGGAGCTGTTAGAGCAGAGAGGGTTATCGGCAAAAGTAATCGATACCATTCTTGGCAGCCGGAAGCCGTCCACTAATGCAATTTACAATAAAATCTGGAAGAAATTTGGGGCCTGGCGCATGCTCAATAACAGAGTGTCAGGAGCCATGGTCCCGGCGGTCCTAGATTTCCTCCAAGCCGGAGCAGATCTAAATCTTGCAGTCAGTACTCTTAAGGTACAGGTAGCAGCTCTGTCCAACTTTTTAAACCAAAGACTATCAGAAGAGCCACTGATCAAGAGGTTTCTTGTGTCCATCAGCCGTAAGCGAGTCCCCAAATCAAGGAGGTTCCCTCCCTGGGACTTATCCACCGTGTTGCAAGGTCTTTTGTAAAACACTGTTTGAGCCAATAGACGAACTGCCCATAAAGCTCTTAACCTTGAAGACAGTGGTCTTGGTGGCCCTAGTCTCCGCTAGGAGAGTTGGTGAGTTCCAGGCACTTTCAGTGATGGAGCCTTTCTACACCACTTTGCAAGACAAAATTATCCTCTCGCTGGACCCTGCATTTCTCCCCAAAGTACCGTCTAAATTCCATAGGTCGGAAGAGATCGTAATTCCATCATTTTGCGAAAATCCTAAAAATTACAAGGAAGCAGGATTTAATAAGATAGCCGTCAGGAGATCCTTGATCGCTTACATAGAGCGCGCCAAGGAGTGGCAACGCTCCACCAGCTTGTTTGTGCTGGTTCAGACAAGGGTAAAAAACGGCATCCAAAAATACCATCGCCAGGTGGATGAATTCGACCATTGCGGAGGCATACAAGGCAGTATCCCGCACACCTCCGTTGGGTATAAATGCTCATTCCACAAGAGCGGTTTCTACTTCTTGGGCTGAAAGGGCAGGAGCGTCTCCCCTCCAGATTTGCAAAACTGCAACCTGGTCCAGGTTCCAGACTTTCGTAAAGCATTACAGACTGGACCTGCTTGCCAGCCAAGGCCAGTCTTTCGGCAGGAAGGTGCTGCAGGCTGTGGTCCTGCCCTAAACAGGTAGTACTATATTGTCCTCTCTGTAAGCCGTCCTGGAAGATGACTTGGAAAAACAGTGTTATTACCTGTTAACTACTTTTTCCAGGACGGCATCAGTTCCCTCGCTTTTTTTGAGGTGAGTAGCAATGTAAAGCATAGAGTAAAAGATAAAGCTACGCTAATAGAGTTTTAATGATTGCTTATTCTGAAGCCTTCGGTTATTTAATACTGAGGGGCTGATGCATGGGTGATGCTTTTATGACGTGGATCATGTGTTTCCTGAGCTAGGTGGGAGGAGCCTATCTCTCTGTAAGCCGTCCTGGAAGATTCCTGGAAAAAGTAGTTAACAGGTAATAACACTGTTTTTGTACTCACCGTAAAATCAGTTTCTCTGACGTCCATGGACTGACACAGCACCCACCCTTCCTTAAAGGTTTGTACTGCTTTGTTACGAACTGAGGCTGCAGGTGGGAGGGTAATGTCCGGAGGGACCTGGACGGGGCTGTTCAGCTCTGGTTTGTTCTATAATGTATGTTTCTAATATTCTGCCTAGATCTTCTCCTGCAAGCAGGGAAATATACCCACACGTTTACAGTATCCAGCTGTGTCAGTCCATGGACGTCAGAGAAATGGATTTTACTGTGAGTACAAAAATCCTATTTTTCCAGGCAACAGGGACAACAGGAAAGGGATGGCCGCCCCAAGAAGCATTGGACGGGCCAGAAGGGGTGCGGAAGAGGTGGAATCCTATTTAATCCTCCTCAAACCACCCCAAAGCCCCAGTGACTCCTGTGTCCCAGTGGGAGGAAGACTGGGGGAGTTCCTCCCACAATGGACCAGTTCGACTTCAAGCCCGTTTCATTCTGGACATCATAAAGAACGGTTACAGATTGGAGTTCGATTCAGTTCCCCCCTCAATGTTTCAGCTTGCCCAGCTGCCCAGAAACAGGGAAAAAGCGAAAGCTTTAGGTCTGTTACTAGGGGATCTAGTGGACCAAAGAGTCCTTATTCAGGTGCCCCAAAAGGAGTAGGATCAGGGTGTATACTCCCATGTGTGTTTTGTGAAAAAACCTTCCGGGAAGTTCAGGTTAATCCTGAATCTCCATCTCCTGAACAAATTTGTAAGGTACAAGCGGTTCAGGATGGAGTCAATATTTACAGTGACAAACCTCCCTGTTTCCAGGCTGTTTCATGGCCACAGTAGACCTCAGGGATGCATACTTGCATATCCCCATACATCAGGAATTTCAAAAGTTCCTAAGGTTGGCAGTCCAAATAGATTTGGGAGTTCTGCACTACCAGTTCCGGGCACTGCCTTTCGGTCTGTCCTCTTCACCGAGAATCTTTATGAAGGTTCTAGCAGAGGCACTGGCCCCGCTGAGCGTCAAAGCCATTACGGTGATCCCCCCCCCCCCTACCTGGACGATCTCCTGTTTGTCGCCCCATCTTTTCAACAACTAGAGAAAGACATGCAGGAGGCCCAGAGTTTCCTATCTTTGGGGTCGTTAATCAACCAGGACTGTTCAGCTGACCCTGTCACAGAAGGACCTGTATTTGGGATACAGAATCTCTTCAGTGGGGATGAACGTCTTTCTCCCCAGGCAAAAGATCCTGAAGGTGGATCAGGCAGTAGCCCAACTTCAAACCAATCAGATAGCCCTGATCAGAGATGTTATGAGGGTACTGGGTTTGATGTCGTCCTGCTTCCCAGCAGTTCCTTGGTCAAGGCTTCATCAGCGCCCTCTACAGAGTCTCATGTTGAGTCACTGGGACGACAGAAAAGAGAGCCTAGATCAACCTATGCCCCTTTCAGCCAAGGTCAAAAGGACCTTTATGGTGGTGGCGAGCCCATCGCAACCTGGAGAAGGGTTTGTCCTGGGCCAGGCCTATGGCAATAGTGGTGACAACCGATGCCAGTGTGTTGGGGGGGGGGGGGCCCATCTGGAGGAAACTTTAGTCCAGGGAGCCTGGTCACCAGTAGAGGCCCGTCGATCCTCAAACCAGAGGGAGCTTCTGGCGATTCTCAGGGCTATAGAGGCTTTCCAATCCCAGATAGTTGAACAGCACCTACAGGTGCGGACAGACAATGCGGCGGCTGTCGCATATGTAAACAAACAGGGGGGCACAAGGAGCCCCGCCCTTCAGGCCATAGCGAACAAGATTCTCTCTGTCAGCCATTCACCTGAAAGGCTCGCAGAATTCTCTGGCAGATTTTCTCAGTCATCGGCACATAAGTCAAGACGAGTGGTCCCTCAACAGGTATGTATTCAGGGGATTGTGCAGCATTGGGGACAACCGGAGGTGGACCTTTTTGCCCCCAGAGGCCAACAAGAAGGTGCCACAGTTCTTTTCCATCCACCCGCTGGATCAGGCCACAGGGATAGATACCTTTGCCAATCCTTGGCAGTTCAACCTGTGTTATGCCTTTCCTCCAGTGAGGCTGATAGCTGTGGTTCTTCAAAGATTCTTGACAGAATCGACGGACCTAATCTTAATAGCGCCATTCTGGCCAAAGAGGCCGTGGTTTGCCAACTTTAAGAGACTGGCCATTTGTCCTCCGTTGACTCTCCCAGTCAGGGAAGACCTGATCTCCCAAGGCCCTATTCTCCACCCGCAAATGGAGAACCTCAAATTAACAGCCTGGTAGGAACAACTGCTGAAAGCTCAGGGTTTTTCAGACGGAGCGATTAAAACTCTGCCGTAGTGCCGTAAGCCGGTAAACAGGGAAATTTATGCCAAGGTATGGAAGAGATTTAATTCCTGGCTGGGAGAGCAGGGGCTGGATCATCCTGGGATTCTGGTGGTACTGGATTTCCTCCAGGCAGGTATAGAACTGGGTCTTTCTATCAGTACCTTGAAGGTTCAGACAGCAGCCTTGAGTATTTTCCTCCAGACTTCACTTCAGCAAAATCTATTCGTTAAATTTTTTTTCAAGGCACTAGCATGATCTAGGCCGGTGAAGGTTAGAGCCTGCCCCACTTGGGATCTGTCTGTTCCTCAGGGCTCTTATGGGTAGTCCTTTTGAACCCCTGGAGAAATCATTACTGAAATGGATTGTATTCAAAACAGTTTTTTTGATAGCGATCACGTCAGCCAGAAGGGTGAGTGATTTGCAGGCTCTGCCCATTCTGGAGCCTTTTTTGTTCATTTTGGAGGATAGGATCAGACTTGAGACTGATCCTAGTTTCCTCCCTAAAGTAGCATCTATGTTTCATAGAACTCAGCACATTGTCCTACCAACTTTTCATCCCACCTCAGAGGAAGATGAGGAGGAATGTTTAAGTTTATTAGACGTTAAGAGAAGTCTTTTAGTTTATTTAGAGGCCACTAGAAGTTTCAGGCACTCAGATTCACTTTTGTTAATTTTGCGGGGACCCGCAAAGGTTATAGAGTGTCTAAATCGTCCATTGCTAGATGGATAAGAATGGCGATTATAGAGACTTGTCAGTTAGAAGGTAGACAAGCACCGTTGGTTAAGGCACATTCTACCAGGGCAGTCTCGTAGGGTGCCTCCCCGGAGGACATCTGCAAGGCAGCAACATGGTCATCCTACTCTACATTTACAAGACATTAGCGTCTGGATTTGTTGTCTGACAGGGAGCAGACATTTGGACGAAAGGTCCTCCAGGCAGTGGTCCCGCCCTGACAAAGTAAGTTTCTTGCTTATCTCAGAGGCTGTCCTGGAAGACGAAAGGAGAAAACCGGAGTTAGACTTACCGGTAACTCTTTTCTAGGAGTCTTCCAGGACAGCCTGGCTTCCCACCCTGTGTTTGCTATTTACTGGTGGTGGAGTTATGTACTGTTAGTGTGTTATGTCTTTCAGAGCCTTCCGGTAGTTTTTTGGTAAACAGAAGAGGAAGGCCTGGAGGACCACTTCTTCTTCTTTTTTTTCTTTTTTTTTTTTTTTTTTTTAAGATAATTGGTATGTGTGTTTCCTGTCCCTGAGGGAGGAGCCCTATGCCTCAGAGACTGTCCTGGAAGACTCCTAAATTTGAAACTCCTCCGTTGAGGAGCTCTGCTTGTTTGGGGTGAAGTTTGTTTTTTTTCCTTGATACTGTTCCCACCCCTTGTTCTTTGACACTGCTTTGGGACGTCCCACTTTGTCAACATTGAAGATGCTGTGTCCGTCCATGGACGGTAAGAGAAAATAGAATTTTTTTTGTACTCGCCGTAAAATCCTTTTCTCTGACGTCCATGGACTGACACAGCACCCACCCCTCCTCCTTTTTTTGAGTTTGTACTGCTTTAATACGAACTGAGGCTGCTGGCTGCGGGTAGGAGGGTTATGTCTGGAAGGACCGCCCCCTGGGCGGGGCTGTTCAGCTTTGGTAAGGGAATGTATGTTAAAACATCTAATATTCTGCCTAGTCTTCTCCTATGAGCAGGAACATAACCCACTTTGTCAAGATTGAAGATGCTCTGTCGGTCCATGGACGTCAGAGAAAAGTACAAAAAACTCCTATTTTTACACATATATACGCGCAACACCCCTTTCACATTGCGTATATATTTTATACATATATACGCGCAACACCCCTTTCACACTGGGGCGGTTTTCAAGCGCTTTAGCGCTAGAAATAGCTTCTGCTAAGTGAAAACCGCCTCTCATTCATTCCAGTGTGCCTTTTCACACTGGGGGCGGTGCGCTTGCGGGAAGGGGAAAAAAAAAGTGTGTATGTATTTATTAAATGTGTGTTTTTAAGTTTGCAGTGTAATATGTGAACACTCTATTGAGCAACACAGCTCTATCAACAGCGCAACACTGTTCTTTTGTAAAGTTTTATATTTTGTGCATTGATGTGTACAATACGGTGAGTGTAGCAATTATTTTCAGATTATTACACTTGGCGCAGAATATTCTTTTAGCATATATTTATTATCTCATCTTCTACAAAATGCACGACCTACAGTACACAAATGAAAATGCATTACAAATTTTATGTAAACGCAAATGCAGAACTGCATACTGAACACGGATTGTGGTGTAAACAAGCCCTTAAAGTGGAACTAAAAATACGTATCCAAGTTCCTGTTGTATGACGCTTGAGTGTTCCGTTCCCTCCATCTTTATTTTAGCTGCTCATCTACATTGTTTTGAGTGGTAAAGCAGAGCCTTTTCTTATTCCTTTATGCCCCCTGGACCACCTTCCTAACTGGTGAGGGTGCAGTCCGGGGCTCCATGGTCCCAGTGATCCAGGATCTCCACAGGCTTGGGTCCCTTGGGTTGGTCCTGCGTTTAACACTGCAACTCCTTAACCGTGGATGCATGGGAAGTATGCCAAGCCTGGCCTGGCATTGCAATTTTTGGTCCGTAGAACACAAAGGGAGGGAGCTGGCCACTTTCGGTTCTGGGCTCCATCACAGGGGCGTGAATCCGGAACTGCAAGGGAAAAAGGGGAGCCCCCAAAAGACGCACTGCAGAACGAACTGCACTCCTATGATCCATAAGAGAAGTATGGGCAAAATAGCTTTAGCCCTGTTTTTTACATCCTTCCTATACTTATGTTACTTTTGTGGATGTGCAGGGCTACTGGGGTCTGCTTACACCAACATACTTTCCATTACACTTTCTTTTTTTGTAGCAAGGAGTGATGACTGCTTGGGGGGTCCGCTGTGGTTTAATTTGTGCTTGGTTTTGGGCAATAGGGCTAGGCTAGTCTAGAAACATAAAATGTAGATCCTACAACATTTAGGCCTTGTTTACATGGGGTGTATGAATTTTTCTCCGTGAGATGGCTGTGTTTTCCCGCATGAGTGTCACATTGTTGGAGCTGCACGATTAATCATTAAAATATTGCGATCTTGATTCAAAACCCCCCCCCCCCCTCGCGATTGTAATCCGGTGTTTCGACGATTCGTGTAACAAGTGCAGAGCCGTTCCCAGCTGTCGAAGGGGGGGGGGCGGCAAAGTTTATATCACGACATTGCTCAGCGCTGAGAGATAAAAAAAATAAACATTGTATCATACGGTTCTTTATAGAGGGCAAAGGGAAGAACTTTTGTCTACAAACAAGGTCAGTTTAACCACTTAGACCAAGCCTTTTTCTGGCACTTGTTGCTTACACGTTAAAATCAGTATTTCTCTTATCGTCCATGGACTGACACAGCTGGATACTATAAACGTGTGGGTATATGTCCCTGCTCGCAGGAGAAGATTGTTGCGATTTACGCATGTATATTTACGATTTCAATATCTCAAAGATATGATATGGGTCAAATAAGAGTTCTTTGGACAAGAATTGAAAGCTTCAATATAATCATTTATTAGAGAACTTGTTATTAGTCTATCTAATACACCACAAACATTTACAGTCTTAGGCAAGGGAGTAAATATTAGTTTCAAACACAAAGTATGTAAATATTAGTATTAGGTTACAATACAGAGTATATACATCACATTACAAATAGACAAACCTATGACAACGCAAGTATACTGTAAGTGCTGGGAGATGGTCTGATAATTACCTATAATGACTCCTGGGCCCAGGTCATCTCATCTCTCCCTCTCTACTGATTGGGGTGGTCCTTTTTATGGAGTCCTCTCCCATTGACTAAAACAGGGCGGCTACGATTGGTTACTGTTATCTCTCTCCTCCCTCCTGCCGTTATATTAATTTCCCACACTAGCCCACACTTTACTGGAATTTAGTGATAATTGGATTTGAAGATAAATGAATTAAACCGGAGGTCGTTAACTTCCCTTGAATCGGGCACTTGGCTATGCATGGAACTAGCCAGGAAAAATTACCCCTTAAATGGATATTGGTTCGTTAATATGGGAGAATACACACGCCTTTTTATCTAGCGAATAAAGGCGGTGCCGCATAGATTAGAAGTTTCAGATGTGGTTTCTTCCTGGCTTGTTTGAATACGAAGTTACCTCGTCAGACAGGAGGACTCCGTAGCACCTTGTCACCCAGCCTTCATGCATATTCAAAAGAGGACTGGTAATTAGATTTCCCTCAATCCCAGCCAAGTTAACCCTTACAGATACACACATTTCATACTACACATTTCAATTCTAACTTGTATATACATCTATGTACCGATTATTCCCAGTTTCCAATGGAGATTATTCATAAACATTCCTCATAAGGCAACAAGATCTAGGCAGAATGTTAGATGTTAGAAACATACATTCTAGAACAAACCAGAGCTGAACAGCCCCGCCCAGGGGGGCGGTCCCTCCGGACATTACCCTCCCACCTGCAGCTAGCAGCCTCTGTTTTTTTTTCTGCCTAGCAGAAGAAGACGTGGCTCTCTCAGGAGCCAGTCTCCTGGAAGATTTTACTTTTAAATTGTATTCCTTTGGGAATTTTATTTTTATTTTTGAGACCTTCAACTGTCGGCTGGGCAACAGGTTGGGTACACTGGTATCCTCGTAGTCTTCCCTGTCCGACCATCGAGCGTGCTGATCCTCGTCTTGTGTGCGTGAGACTCAGTTCACGACATGCCCCATGACTCCAGGGGTGGCCGTGTTGCTGTCATGCTCCCGCGGTCCTCTCAAGATTGAACAGTACCTGACTGACTGTATCTCTCGCGGTGGACCGGGCCGATGGCTACGCAGTACTGCTCTGTGATAGGTCTGTCTGAAACAAGCCAGTGGGTCCCTGAAAGGGACGGGTAAGTAGTCTCTCCTACTGCAGGTGAGTACATGCTGGCTCTGTTTCTTTATATGTGGGTTTCTCCCTGTCTCCCCCTGTTATGCTGCTCTCTGCACCCTGTACTGGTGCTGTGCTGTGGGGGTGCTTGGGGGTCACTCTGGCCTGGCTGGGTGCTCATGTCTGTAGTGGGTTCTGGAGAGAGGGGCAGTTTTTCTGGTGTGTGTGTGTGTGAGGTGATCTTGCGTGCGCCATTAGCGCGGATTAGAGCTTTGAATTTTGCTCTCGGCGGCCATCTTGGCGTGGCTCAATGGCGCAGTTATAGCTGCGGCCGGCAGCCATTTTCTTGTAGCAGCCGTGCATTTACTTTCGGTTTCGGCCTCTAGCGGCGGCGCAAATCTCCTCACAGATTCTTCACTCTCCTCACAGCTCACAGCTCTGTTTCTTCAGCAGGACTGAGCGGTCCTTTAAGGGTTGGTGAGTCCTCCCGGGTATCCCCTCCTCAGCCTCAGCGTAGCCAGTGGGTGGGACTGTCTATTCACTGTATAGTGTATAAGGTCTCAGAGGGTGGCGTTATGGAGTCTGATACACCTGCTCTCCACACTTGCCTGGGGCAACTAGCAGTGCTGCACAGTTAAACATGTTCATATGTTTCCTGCACCTGCGGTCCTTATGGACCAGTTGTCGGCAGTCCTGGAATCATTCCTTGTCAGAATGGAAGCGGTGTGCGAGCAAAAGGAGCTATAAGCCCCCTCTCCCCACAAAAATCTTTAGTGTAGGAGTGCTCTGATTCAGATATGGGCCTAGCTACTGTGCTCAGGACCCTAGTTCTGAATATTTAATGTTTAGCGGATCAATGAACAACTAACCTGGTGTACCCGGCAACAGAGCCTCACAGCTGCAGGAGCAGTGTGACCGCACGCAAACGGACATGTGCAAGAGGTGCAGGGTCTAAGGAGCCACCCCGGTGGCTCACCAAAGCCACTGGAGGTGTGGATGTTGTGCTACAAGGCAACCCCCAGGTTGCGGCTCGTTAGCACATCTGTGCGGGCAATGTACAACCGAATAGCACACTAGAAGGACACTGGGTACACACACACACACACACACACACACACACACACACACACCCCAACAGAAAATGAAAGCGGAGGTTCACCCAAAATGGAACCTCCGCTTTTCGGAACCCTCCCCCTCCCCCCCCCCTCCGGTGTCACATTTAGCACCTTTCAGGGGGGATGGGGTGCAGATACCTGTATAAAACAGGTATTTGCACCACTTCCGGGTATAGACTCCCGCACCTTCGCGTCACCCTCCCGCGCTGTGTTCTGGGAAACGCATGGCTCCCAGGATGCAGTGCTTCACTTCCCGATTCCCTCACCAAGGATGAGGGATTCCCTCACCAAGCTCGGCTTCGGCTGCTGACGTCGCGGGCGACCTGGACAGGTAAGTGTCCATTTTTTTAAAGGTCAGCAGCTGCAGTATTTGTGGCTGCTGGCTTTAAAATAAAAAATTCCGGTGAACCTCCGCTTTTAAGGGGTCCACGGACAGAAACCAAAGGGAATATAACTGCACAGCCAGAGGTAAACACAGAACGAAGACCGGATCAAGCAACACACAAAATAAGGGAATACTCCTAAACTGCAAACGCCAGAGGAACAGGAGGGTCCAGCTTCAGTGTGGAGACACGTTGCTCGAACACTGAGCCATGGGTGCAAAGGCTTGCACACTATTCGATTTTCTGCAGATTTTTGTCTTCAGATTTACCAAAACTATGAGGTCGAACCTTAACCACTTCCCTACCGCACATAGACATATGACGGTGGCAGGAACCCTTTGTCCCTCCGTCATATGACGTCTTTTACTTTCAGAGCCTCTAGGGGGCGCGCACCTGCGATTGTCCGTGAACACAGCTTGACCGTGGATCTGTGTGTGTAAATGCACAGATCCACGTCCTGTCAGAGAAGAGGAGACCGAAGTGTGTTCCCAGTACAGAGGAACACCGACCGGTCTCCTCCCCTTGTGAGTCCCCTCCCCCTACAGTTAGAATCACTCCCTAGGACACACATTCAACCCCTTCCTCGCCCCTAGTGTTAACCCCTTCCCTGCCAGTCACATTTACACAATAATCAATGCATTTTTATAGCTCTGATCGCTGTATAAATGTGAATGGTCCCAAAATAGTGTCAAAAGTGTCCGATGTGTCCGCCGCAATATCGCAGTCACCATAAAAATCGCAGATGGCCGCCATTACTAGTTAAAAAAATAAAAATGCCATAAATTTTGTCCCCTATTTTGTAGATGCTTTAAAGCGGAGTTCCAGCCTTTTTATGTTTATTAAAAGTCAGCAGCTACAAAAAGTGTAGCTGTTGACTTTTAATAAACACACACTTACCTGCTCCACGGCCCAGCGATGCGGCCGCCCGGAGCGTCGCTCCTCTTCCCCCCCCCCCCCCTCCCCGCCGGCGTCTCCATTCACACTGTGGGCACCTGGCCGTGACCGCTTTCGGCTTCACGGCCGGGCACGCACTGCGCATGCATGAGTCGTGCTGCGCTCTAGGAGTGGACAGGCCATCTCCTGGGACGTGTCCCAGGAGATCGCCTAGAGGGAGGGGCTGCCTAAAACGAGAGGAGGAGAGTCGCCTAGGCGGCCCGTAGGTGGAAGTAGGAAGCCAAATGTGGCATGTGAGGAGTGCTTAAAGCGGAAGTTCCACTTTTGGGTGGTACTCCGCTTTAACTTTTTAGCAAACCAATCAATATACGCTTATTGCGATTAATTTTATTTTATTTTTCTTTACCAAAAAATGTTGTTTTTTTGTTTTTTTTGTTTTTTTTTATGGGATATTTTATTATAGCAAAAAGTAAAAAATATTGTGGTGTTTTTTCAAAATTGTCGCTCCCTTTTTTTTTTTTTTTTTGTATATAGTGCAGAAAATAAACACTGCAGAGGTGATCAAATGCCACCAAAAGAAAGCTCTATTTGTGGGGAAAATTTTTTCATATGGGTACAGTGTTGCATGACCGCGAAATTGTCATTCAAAGTGTAACAGTGCTGAAAATTGGTCTGGGCAGGAAGGGGGTGAAAATGCCCAGTATTGAAGTGGTTGTAAACCCTTTTCAACCACTTTATGCTACAGATGAGCCTATAAAAAGGCTTGCCTGTAGCTACCCAAGATATCTCCTAAACCTGCTCAGTTAGATATCCCCTGTCCCCTGCATGTGCCGATATCATCCGCACATGCGCAGTAAAGCAAACTGAAGCAATGGCATGTATGTGACGTTGCTTCAGTCAGTGTGCCATTACCAGCGGCTCCTGCGCTGTGATTGGCCGGAGTCCGCAATACCCGAAAGTCACTCCGGGAGAGATGTCGCCGGCCGGAGGGGGTAAAGAGGAGCGCTGCGGGGGCTTCGAAGTAAGGTACGGTAAGTAATTCAGAGACATCTATGTGGGTTTCTGCACAGATGTTAATGAAAATTGCACCCTGAAATTGCCAAAAGTAGTACAGAAACTACTTGCAAATGCGGTGTAAATGGTGCAATGCGGTGTCGCACTGATTCGGTTGCTAAGGACGCTATGTATGCTATGCATACTAGCTCATTATGCCTTTGTCTTGCAGGGTTTATTTTTTTTTTTAAATGGGGTTTACAACCACTTTTTAAGAGTTTTTTTTTTATTTATTTTTTTTTTTTTTTTTAATTTGTATGCAATCGGGCAGGCCCTTGCACTACATGGTTTTGGTAAATCTGAAGACAAAAATCTGCAGAAAATCTAATAGTGTGTATGGGGCCTAAATAATATCTAGGTTCAGGGCAGATTGTCAGGAACCAGAGGAGCTTGAACAGAAGGTAAAACCTGGCGCCAGATCAATGTACGCGGAACCGTGACGTTATCTACACCAGTCCCTGGTAATGCTATGCATAGATGTGAAAGTGGTTGTAAACCCTTACAGACCACTTTGACCTACAGGTAAGCCTAGATTTGCCTACATGGTTAAGGAGATATTTGCAAGAAAGACGGCACCGATGCATGCATGCGCGCCGTAGACAACGGCGCAGGCGCACTGAGCGTGCCGTTGGTGAAGGCGATTATGCCGGCTCCCGTGCGGAGTGACGTCATCGCTGCTCTGGCCAGTCACAGCGCCGGAGCAGGGATACCCGGAAGTCACTCCGGGTATCATGGCGGCGACGGAGGGGGTGACCGAGGACTGCTGCGGGGGCTTCGATCTCAGGTAAGTAATTCATAATGAGC
Source organism: Rana muscosa (assembly GCA_029206835.1). Lineage (NCBI taxonomy): Eukaryota > Metazoa > Chordata > Amphibia > Anura > Ranidae > Rana > Rana muscosa. The sequence continues at coordinate 406,301,813 of CM055117.1, forward strand.
TAGTATGCTATGCATACTAGCTGATTATTATGCCTTTGTCTTGCAGGGTGTTTTTTCCCAATGGGTTTACTTCCTCTTTAAGTATAGCAGAGTAATGATGTATACAGTAGAGAAGTGTGGACTACATAATGTACATTTACAGCATATCTAGCCTAGTGAAAGAACTTGTATCTATAGTACACTTGGTTTAAAATAATCACTGTTTAACCCCCTTGGCAGTATTCCCGAGTCGGGCTGCATCGCAGTATCCAGGGGAAGATACTTACCTTGTTCCCTGGATCCTGCGATGTCTCCCTGCAGTGTGTGCGAGCCGTGTCTCGCTAGATTCACACTGCCGGGTGCCGAGCTCCGTTCCCTGCGACGTTGCTGCGCAAGGGGGCGGAGTTCGGCGCCAAATTCAAAAAGTGAAAAAAAACGTATAGATACAGTATACTGTAATCTTACTGATTGCAGTACTGTATCAAATAATCACACCCCCCTTGTCCCTAGTGGTCTGCCCAGTGCCCTGCATGCAGTTTTATATTCTAAAAAAATGTCTTTCTGCCTGGAAACTGGAGATTGTCCATAGCAACCAAAAAGTGTCCCTTTTTATGTCAAAAGTGGATTTAGATCAGCTAAAAGACAGCGATAATAAATTAGAATCACTTGCAGAATTGAGCGATGGCGATTTGTGGGGAAATTCGTCATCAAACACTAAATCTAATGACAGCGACAATTCTGCAACTGAGCAAATTACTGTGTTTTTGATTTGATTACATTATTGAATATTTTTTATTATAATTACATTACTATTTGTTATAATTATTTATAGTTATTTATTATATTATAATTTTATGATTTTGTGTTTCAAACTTTGTCATACTCGGGATGTCTACTAGACTCTTGTTTGTTCAGGTTTAACCACTTAAGCCCCGGACCATTTGGTAGCTAAAGGACCAGAGGTGAATTCAGAATTTTGCACTGCGCTGCTTTAACTGTAAATTGTGCGGACATGCAATGTTGTACCCAAACGAAATTTGCGTCCTTTTCTTCCCACAAATAGAGCTTTCTTTTAATGGTATTTGATTGCCTCTGCGATTTTTATTTTTTGCGATATAAACGGAAAAAGACCGAAAATTTTGAAAAAAAAAGATATTTTCTACTTTTTGTTATAAGAAAAATCGAATAAACTCAATTGTAGTCATACATTTAGGCCAAAATGTATTCAGCCACATGTTTTTAGTAAAAATGTCAATAAGCGTATATTTATTGGTTTGCGCAAAAGTTATAGAGTTTACAAACTAGGGTACATTTTCTGAAATTTACACAGCTTTAAATTTATGACTGCCTATCTCATTTCTTGAGGTGCTAAAATGACAGGGCAGTACAAAATCCCCCCAAATGACCCCATTTTGGAAAGTAGACACCCCAAGGAAATTGCTGAGAGGCATGTTGAGCCCATTGAATTTTTTTTTTTTTTTGTCTTAAGTGATTGAATAATGAAAAAAAAATAAAAATTACAAAAAGTTGTCACTAAATGATATATTGCTCACACATGCCATGGTTATATGTGGAATTTCACCCCAAAATACATTTTGCTGCTTCTCCTGAGTACGGGGATACCACATGTGTGGGACTTTTTGGGAGCCTAGCCGCGTACGGGACCCCGGAAACCAAGCACCGCCTTCAGGATTTCTAAGGGCGCAAATTTTTGATTTCACTCCTCACTACCTATCACAGTTTCGAAGGCCATAAAATGCCAAAATAGCACAAAACCCCCCCCAAATGACCCCATTTTGGAATATAGACACCCCAAGCTATTTGCTGAGAGGCATGGCGAGTATTTTACAGCTCTCATTTGTTTTTGAAAATGAAGAAAGAAAAAAAAAAAAAAAATATATATATATATATATATATATATATATATATATATATATATATATATATATATATATATATATATATATTCTATTTATTTTTTTCAATTTTCAAAACTTTGTGACAAAAAGCGAGATCTGCAAAATACTCACAATACCTCTCAGCAAATAGCTTGGGGTGTCTACTTTCCAAAATGGGGTCATTTGGGGGGGGGGGGGGTTTGTGCCATCTGGGCATTCCATGGCCTCCGAAACTGTGATAGGCAGTGAGAAGTGAAATCAAAAATTTACACCCTTAGAAAGCCTGAAGGCGGTGCTTGGTTTTTGGGGTCCCGTACGTGGCTAGGCTCCCAAAAAGTCTCACACATGTGGTATCCCCGTACTCAGGAGAAGCAACAGAATGTATTTTGGGGTGTAATTCCACATATGCCCATGGCATGTTTGAGCAATATATCATTTAGTGACAACTTTGTGCAAAAAAAAATAAAAATTTTTTTTTTTTTTTTTTTCCGCAACTTGTGTCAACATATAAAATATTCCATGGACTCGACATGCCTCTCAGTATATAGCTTGGGGTGTCTACTTTCCAAAATGGGGTCATTTGGGGGGGTTTGAACTGTTCTGGCATTTTAGACACAACATTAGGAAGCTTACATCCACTCTTCTAACCACTTGAAGACAAAGCCCTTTTTGACACTTTATGTTTACATGAAAACATTTTTTTTTTTTTTTGCAAGAAAATTATGTTGAACCCCCAAACATTATATATATTTTTAAAGCAAAGGCCCTACAGATTAAAATGGTGGGTGTTGCATTTTTTTTTTCTACACAGTATTTGCGCAGCGATTTTTCAAACGCATTTTTTGGGTTAAAAAATACACTTTTTTAAATTTTAATGCACTAAAACACACTATATTGCCCAAATGTTTGATGAAATAAAAAAGATGATCTTAGGCCGAGTACATAGATACCAAACACGACATGCTTTAAAATTTCGCACAAACGCGCATTGGCGACAAACTACATACATTTTTAAAAGCCTTTATAGGTTACCCCAGTAGATTTACAGAGGAGGTCTACTGCTAAAATGATTGCCCTCGATCTGACCTTCGCGGTGATACCTCACATGCATGGTGCAATTGCTGTTTACATATGACGCCAGACCGACGCTTGCGTTCGCCATTGGGCAAGAGCAGGGCAGGACAGGGGTGCTTTTTTTTTTTCTTTTTTTTTTTTTGATTATTAATTTTGCTATTTTATTTTTAAATTGTTCCTTCCAAGTATTTTTTTTTTTTTTTTTTTTTTATCATTTTTATTGTTATCTCAGGGAATGTAAATATCCCCTATGATAGCAATAGGTAGTGACAGGTACTCTTTTTTTGAAAAAACTGGGGTCTTCTAGACCCTAGATTTTTCCTCTGCCCTCAAAGCATCTGACCACACCAAGATCGGTGTGATTAAAATGCTTTCCCAATTTCCCAATGGCGCTTTTTATATCCGGGGGGGGGGGGGGGGTGCATTCCCTCCCACTGCTTGTAAAAGCAGTCCAGAGGCTAATTAGCCGCTAGGATTGCTTTTACATGAAAGCCGGCCGCAGGCTGAAAAGAATGATACCAAGATGATACCTAAACCCGCAGGCATCATTCTGGTATAAACATTCAAAGTCCAGCAACATACCAGTACGTTGCTGGTCCTTGTTGGACATGTATTGTAATCCTTTTTTTTTTTTTTTTTCATGCAGCCAGTTGGCTGAACGAAAAAAGAGATTGATCGGTGGGTATGCCCACCATTAGAATACCGCCCTTCATCCACCCACTTCCAATGATGGGCATACACGCACCATTTATATATGCCGAAGCATGGGGGCATCCTCCCACAAAAAAGTTATGCCGCACACACATGGTCGGAATTTCGACCGTATGTACGCGGCATTAGGAGCAAAATCGCTCCTCCGCCCCTGCTGCCCCAATGCTTCGGCATATTTGCTTTTTTTTTTTTTAACTGTGGTGGTGAAATCACCTCCTACAGCACTGTAGTCGCAGGGATCAGGCCTGTCTCTGCGAACGCTGCAGTTATGTGTGTTTTTGTTTTGTAAGTGACAGTGATCGATCGATACTGCACTTGGGTGGCCTGGGCTGGACGGAGGGGCAAAACGCAGGTGCCAGCAGGTATCTGGGCTGATCCCGTTAACACTGCGTTTTTGGGAACCCTAAACTGCTGGGGATGCTAGTATAGATCTGATCAGATCAGATATTGATCTGTTCAGATACTATACCACTAAGGGGGGTGTATGCTTCACGCGTGGGTGTTAGCGTTACTGGCACTAACCTGACGCTGCCTGGGGTGTGACGCAGACCCTCTCTGACGCTAAAACCTAATTGATATCACCCACCGGGCGATCAGGGGGTTAAACCTTTATTGGGTTATATACGGCGGGTGCCCTGACACTATAAAAAGCAAACTAACTAACCAGCGTCACCCGTAACACTTATATGGTGATCACTGGTGAAAGGGTTAACTAGGGGCAATCAGGGGGTTAAAACCTTTATTAGATAATATATGGGGGTACCTGACGCTATAAAAACCTGCGGCGAACCTAAAAAAAATTACCAGCTACCGATCTGCATCACCGACACTAAGACAGCATTTAGAAAAACTATCGCTTAGCGACAGTGGTGATAGGGGGTGAAAGGGTTATCTGGGGGGTGATCAGGGGGTTAAACCTTTATTGGGGGGGTTAGGGGTCTACACTGGACCTAAGACTAAACTTTGGTGACACTTTTACAGTCACAAATGTCACTGATTGCAGTGATCACTAAATAAATGGTCACTGCAATCAGTGACACTGTGACTGGGGGCTGGGGGGGTGATCTGGGGTGTCTGGGGGGGCGATTTATGTCCCTATGTGTCCTGGTGTCAGTGTAGTGTTGTGTGCACTGACCTGATGTCTTCTCTTGTACGGCGCTCGGTATATGTGAGCGCCGCACCAGAGATGACATTAATTTTTTAAAGTAGCCAGTAATTTTTTTTAGGTTCGCCGCAGGTTTTTATAGCGTCGGGTACCCCCATATATTACCTAATAAAGGTTTAACCCCCTTGATCGCCCCCCCAGGTAACCCTTTCACCCCCTATCACCACTGTCACTAAGCGATAATTTTTCTGATCGATGTCTTAGCGTCGGCGATGCTGATCGGTAGCCAGTAATTTTTTTTAGGTTCGCCACAGGTTTTTATAGCGTCGGGTACCCCCATATATTACCTAATAAAGGTGTAACCCCCTTGATCACCCCCCAGGTAACCCTTTCACCCCCTAGCACCGCCGTGGCTATGCGATCATTTTTCTGATCGATGTCTTAGCGTCGGTGATGCTGATCGGTAGCCAGTAATTTTTTTTAGGTTCGCCGCAGGTTTTTATAGCGTCGGGTACCCCCATATATTACCTAATAAAGGTTTAACCCCCTTGATCGCCCCCCCAGGTAACCCTTTCACCCCCTATCACCACTGTCACTAAGCGATAATTTTTCTGATCGATGTGTTAGCGTCGGCGATGCTGATCAGTAGCCAGTAATTTTTTTTAGGTTCGCCGCAGGTTTTTATAGCGTCGGGTACCCCCATATTTTATCTAATAAAGGTTTAACCCCCTGATCGCCCCCCAGGTAACCCTTTCACCCCCTATCACCACTGTCGCTAAGCAATCGTTTTTATGATCGTTGTCTTAGTGTCGGTGATGCCGATAGGTAGCTGGTAATTTTTTTTTAGGTTCGCCGTCAGGTTTTTATATAGCGTCAGGTACCCCCATATATTACCTAATAAAGGTTTTAACCCCCTAATTGCCCCTAGTTAACCCTTTCACCAGTGATCATCATATAAGTGTTACGGGTGACGCTGGTTAGTTAGTTTGCTTTTTATAGTGTCAGGGCACCCGCCATATATAACCCAATAAAGGTTTAACCCCCTGATCGCCCGGCGGGTGATATCAGTTAGGTTTTAGCGTCAGAGAGGGTCTGCGTCACACCCCAGGCAGCGTCAGGTTAGTGCCAGTAGCGCTAACACCCACACGTGAAGCATACACCCCCCTTAGTGGTATAGTATCTGATCAGCTCAATATCTGATCAGATCTATACTAGCGTCCCCAGCAGTTTAGGGTTCCCAAAAACGCAGTGTTAGCGGGATCAGCCCAGATACCTGCTGGCACCTGCGTTTTGCCCCTCCGTCCAGCCCAGGCCACCGAAGTGCAGTATCGATCGATCACTGTCACTTACAAAACACAACACACATAACTGCAGCGTTCGCAGAGACAGGCCTGATCCCTGCGACTCCAGTGCTGTAGGAGGTAATTTCACCACCACAGTTAAAAAAAAAAAAGCATAGATGCCGAAGCATTGGGGCAGCAGGAGCGGAGGAGCGATTTTGCTCCTAATGCCGCGTGTATACGGTCGAAATTCCGACGGAGGCTTGCCCGTGGAAAAGTCTGACCATATGTACGCGGCATAACTTTTGCGAGAAGATGCCCCCATGCTTCGGCATATATAAATGGTGCATGTATGCCCATCATTGGAAGTGGGTGGATGAAGGGCGGTATTCTAATGGTGGGCATACCCACCGATCAATCTTTTTTTTTCGTTCAGCCAACAGGCTGCATGAAAAAAAAGATTACAATACATGTCCAACAAGGACCAGCAACGTACTGGTATGTTGCTGGACTTTGAATGTTTATACCAGAATGATGCCTGCGGGTTTAGGTATCATCTTGGTATCATTCTTTTCAGCCAGCGGCCGGCTTTCATGTAAAAGCAATCCTAGTGGCTAATTAGCCTCTGGACTGCTTTTACAAGCAGTGGGAGGGAATGTCCCCCCCCCCCCCGGATATAAAAAGCGCCATTGGGAAAGCATTTTATCACACCGATCTTGGTGTGGTCAGATGCTTTGAGGGCAGAGGAAAGATCTAGGGTCCAATAGACCCCAGTTTTTTCAAAAGAGTACCTGTCATTACCTATTGCTATCATAGGGGATATTTACATTCCCTGAGTTAACAATAAAAGTGATAAAAATAAATAAATATGGAAGCAAGAGTTTAAAAATAAAATAAAAAAGCAAAATTAATAATAAAAAAAAAAGCACCCCTGTCCTGCCCTGCTCTTGCCCAATGGCGAACGCAAGCGTCGGTCTGGCGTCATATGTAAACAGCAATTGCACCATGCATGTGAGGTATCACCGCGAAGGTCAGATCGAGGGCAATCATTTTAGCAGTAGACCTCCTCTGTAAATCTACTGGGGTAACCTGTAAAGGCTTTTAAAGGCTTTTAAAAATGTATGTAGTTTGTCGCCAATGCGCGTTTGTGCGAAATTTTAAAGCATGTCGTGTTTGGTATCTATGTACTCGGCCTAAGATCATCTTTTTTATTTCATCAAACATTTGGGCAATATAGTGTGTTTTAGTGCATTAAAATTAAAAAAAGTGTATTTTTTCCCAAAAAATGCGTTTGAAAAATCGCTGCGCAAATACTGTGTAGAAAAAAAAAATGCAACACCCACCATTTTATTCTGTAGGGCCTTTGCTTTAAAAATATATATAATGTTTGGGGGTTCAACATAATTTTCTTGCAAAAAAAAATATGTTTTCATGTAAACAAAAAGTGTCAAAAAGGGCTTTGTCTTCAAGTGGTTAGAGTGGATGTAAGCTTCCTAATGTTGTGTATAAAATGCCAGAACGGTTCAAAACACCCACAAATGACCCCATTTTGGAAAGTAGACACCCCAAGCTATATACTGAGAGGCATGTCGAGTCCATGGAATATTTTATATGTTGACACAAGTTGCGGAAAAAAAATATTTTTTTTTTTTTATTTATTTTTTTGCACAAAGTTGTCACTAAATGATATATTGCTCAAACATGCCATGGGCATATGTGGAATTACACCCCAAAATACATTCTGTTGCTTCTCCTGAGTACGGGGATACCACATGTGTGAGACTTTTTGGGAGCCTAGCCGCGTACGGGACCCCAAAAACCAATCACCGCCTTCAGGCTTTCTAAGGGTGTAAATTTTTGATTTCACTTCTCACTGCCTATCACAGTTTCGGAGGCCATGGAATGCCCAGATGGCACAAAACCCCCCCAAATGACCCCATTTTGGAAAGTAGACACCCCAAGCTATTTGCTGAGAGGTATTGTGAGTATTTTGCAGATCTCGCTTTTTGTCACAAAGTTTTGAAAATTGAAAAAAAAAAGAAAAAAAAAAAAAATGTTCTTTCTTTATTTTCAAAAACAAATGAGAGCTGTAAAATGCTCACCATGCCTCTCAGCAAACAGCTTGGGGTGTCTACTTTCCAAAATGGGGTCATTTGGGGGGGTTTTGTGCTATTTTGGCATTTTATGGCCTTCAAAACTGTGATAGGTAGTGAGGAGTGAAATCAAAAATTTGCGCCCTTAGAAATCCTGGAGGCGGTGCTTGGTTTCCGGGGTCCCGTACGTGGCTAGGCTCCTAAAAAGTCCCACACATGTGGTATCCCCGTACTCAGGAGAAGCAGCAGAATGTATTTTGGGGTGCAATTCCACATATAACCATGGCATGTGTGAGCAATATATCATTTAGTGACAACTTTTTTTGTAATTTTTTTTTTTTTGTCATTATTCAATCACTTGGGACAAAAAAAAAATATTCAATGGGCTCAACATGCCTCTCAGCAATTTCCTTGGGGTGTCTACTTTCTAAAATGGGGTCATTTGGGGGGGTTTTGTACTGCCCTGTCATTTTAGCACCTCAAGAAATGAGATAGGCAGTCATAAATTAAAAGCTGTGTAAATTCCAGAAAATGTACCCTAGTTTGTAAATGCTATAACTTTTGCGCAAACCGATAGATATACGCTTATTGACATTTTTTTTACTAAAGACATGTGGCTGAATACATTTTGGCCTAAATGTATGACTAAAATTGAGTTTATTCGATTTTTCTTATAACAAAAAGTAGAAAATATCATTTTTTTTCAACATTTTCGGTCTTTTTCCGTTTATATCGCAAAAAATAAAAATCGCAGAGGCAATCAAATACCATTAAAAGAAAGCTCTATTTGTGGGAAGAAAAGGACGCAAATTTCGTTTGGGTACAACATTGCATGTCCGCACAATTTACAGTTAAAGCAGCGCAGTGCAAAATTCTGAATTCACCTCTGGTCCTCTAGCTACCAAATGGTCCGGGGCTTAAGTGGTTAAAGACATTTCTGAAACCTGCATTTTTTTTTTTTTTGAGAATCCAACTTGATATTGGCAGTTCTATATTTCTGTTTCCTTTCATGGCCTAAACCTTTGGACTTGCATGTTTTATCTTTTACAGGTAAATGTATGTAAAATATTGATAACATAACATACTAAACATTTTCTGTTTTGTATATTATTGATAAAAGCAAATGCAAAACTTAACTTTCAAGTCAGCTAAATTTTATGTTTCATTTTTTCCTTTGTGCAGATTTGTCAATATGACCTTGGGATCACACACCCTTGGATGGGCCTTTACATTTTTACTGTGCTTTACATTATTTAATGGAACTTGGGGTAAGTTTTTTTTTCGTCTGTTGCATGTTCCGAATTGTGTGTTTGTTTTTTTTGTTTTTTTTTTATAATTTCTTATCTGTGTTTTTGCACAAAATAGATTTCTGCATCTACCACCTCATAGTTATTATAAGGCTCCATGCACACTAGCGTTTTTTTTAAGCTCCTAGAAGCTTAATAGTGTTATCCTATGGCCCGGTTCACATAGGGGCAACTCCTCGGGCGACTCGGTCGCCTGAGGAGTTACGTCCCGCTCTGTGCTATGGAACCGTTCTAATAGGAGCGACTCAGGTCGCTCCGACTTAGAAAAAGGTTCCTGTACTTCTTTTGGGGGCGACTTGCATTGATTTCTATACAGAAGTCATTATGCAAATCGCCTCAGGCGGGCGTCACAAGTCGTCTTTAGATCGCGACGCCGAGTTGCCGCCGAAGTCGTGCCGCCCCTGTGAGAACCGGGCCTATGTGTCCATGCACACTACTTTAGGCTATTAGCGGTTTTTTGAGCTTCAGCATCTAGGATAGAGGTCGACCGATATGGGTTTTTCTCTGGTCGATGCCAATATTTAGAAATCTAGATGGCCGATATATGATACCGATATTTTTGCGGCCCCCTGATTGCTCCTGTCACACTACCACACACTTGATGTCCTCAGTACAGATTGCACTAGCAGGTGACACTGGTTGGCACCCATTGGCATTGGCAGGTTTCACACTGAGCCAAGAGTGTAACTATGCGTGAAACAGACCAGCTGTCAAAATTCAGCGGTGATGTCGGGGGTGGGAGGGACACAGCAGCTATCAAACACCAGCCATTGATTGGGCTGCTTAAAGAGGGTGGGGCCACATACATGTAGCAGCCCGTCCAGTTCCTATCCCATTGAGTGGTTTTTGATATCTGCTGGGTCCCGCCCACCCCCGACGTCAATGCTCAATTTTGACAGCTTCTCTTGCTGCATTTAGTTACATGTCAGTTTCACACACTCAGCGGCTCTGCCAACGGAGTGTGGAGAAGGGAGGAGGAACACTTGTTGGCACGGTGCAGTCAGTGTTACATATCGGGCCTATTCTGGATAATAATCGGCTGATGACTATTTCTCAAAAATGGCAAAATATCGGCAGATATATTGGTCGACCTCTAGTCTAGGAGCAGAAAAAAAAAATTTGTAGAGTTTCTTGGAGCGTTTTTCCAGCAGAAATGCTATTTTAATAGCCTTTTTTTTTTTTCTTTTACTGCAAAAGCCCTAAGTGCTACTACAAAAAGCTATTACCAGCGTTTTTTCCAGCACTTTATAATTTTTAAGCTAAAAAAAAAAAAAAAGTGTGCATGGAGCCTAAAGATGGAATACAGGGGGAAAAGAAAATTGTTCCATCAACAAGTTTTTCTGCTGACGACCCACCAACATGACTGGGTGTTTAACCCCAGTCAACTCAAAACCCAAACTGAAACACTGCTCTACCACCAAAGCCCCATTACCTATCACTCATCTCCTATATTGTTGGCCCACTCTAGCGCCTGAAGTGAACACACTCTCAAAGCCCTGCTCAAACAGTTGCTCTATCATAATTGAGAACTTTTTTTTTATTTGTCCTTTACAATATGGTAGCAGACCTCCTGTTAACTGCATATATTTGTAGTCTACATCATGCTGATAATACATGTGTGTTTTAAACGTCCGTAACTCGGGTATTTGCAGCAGTATTGCTCTGAGCCCTTCTGCAGTATGATTTATTTAAAAGGCTAGTTTACCTTTTACAAATAACCTGCCTATGCAGTAAAGGGATGTTTTGTAGATTAAATCAAACTGCGCAGCTCTGACTAAAGATGAAAAATACCCTTGCTATATGTGTAGGCCATTTACATACCTTATAAAGTCTGACTGAAATCCTTCCAGGCTGTTGCTAAGGACTCCTAGGACGTTGTCCTAGTGAGGCCTAGTCGCAAATGCTCAGCTCCACCATCACAGGAGTGAGCTCTTTCCCTGATTCAAACCCCCTCACATACTCTTTCTCTCCCCTGATGCAGTAGCTCTGAGCTCAGCATTTAAGAGTTCACTCCTGTGATGGTGGAGATGAGCAGTGATGGCTTGGCCTCGCTTAGCAACATTCTGGGAGTATTCCTGTCAGGCTTCATAAGGTATGTAAATGGTCTACAACTATAGCAAGGGCATTATTCATCTTCTTTTTTTTTTTTTTAAAGGTAAATTTTTTATTAATTTTTTTTTTTTTTTTCAAAACAAGACATACAATACACAACAAACAGACACACATGGAGCGAACATCGCCCAATCCAGTACAGTGCAAAAAATGTTTTCTAGAAAGCTGGTAAACAATTTGGATATATCAGGAAGACAATATTCAGTCACATTTTTAAGGAGCAGGAGAGACAGTGCTCTCAGAATCAACCCAGTAGCCCCAAACCTTCCTGAATTTTTTCGGACACCCTCTAGCCTCGTATGTCAGTTTGTATAATGATACAGCATGGTTAATATTTGTGAGCCAGAAGGCAATAGTGGGTAAGGATGGACACTTCCAATGGAAGGCATTATTCATCTTTAGTTAGAGCTGTCTAGTTTGTTTTTATCTACAGATGCCCCTTATCTGCATAGTTTTGTGGTAAAGGTGAACTATCCCTTTTTAAAGAGAACTATTTGAATTAAATCTTTCAAATCCATGTGCTTCTACCATTATGCTGAGGACAGATATTCCTATTGGAGCAGATAATTCACAGCCTATACTTCACTAGGCTCCTGCTGTCTTTTCTGTGTTGCACGTGACCTAAGCAAATATTCCAGTGAATACAACCATGGAGCTTCTCCCTTACACTTTACAGCAGTGATGGTCAACTTAAAGATACTTCTGCCTAGCACCCCCACTCAACCTCACTCCTATTTCTGAGACCTCTTGCCACTCCCTCTAACCTCATCAATCTAGTTCCCTACTTGATCAGCTTGGGCATCTCTGCACTTTCAACAGCTAGCCCACGGTCTGTGCCCTGAGCAGAAGATTTATCTTTAAAGTGATTGTAAACTTTTACATATACAGTACCCGGTGAAGTGACTGGCCTTAGGTTATACACAGAGTTGTACTTGTTTATTATCAGCCTCTCTTTTCTACATCCATTCAAAGTCCAGAATTAACACCGCTTTTCTGAGCTTCTGAAGCAGACGTCACACACTGCACAATTTAGAGAGGAGAGATGAGTGTAATCTGAGACCTGAGTTGCTTGAATGGAAACCCCTCTACACCGCACAAAGGGAGTGTAATACAAATAAATGAGTGTTCTTAATGTAGTAATCAAACCAGCTGCTGTGTGGACGTAAGCTCAGTGGCAAAACTTTATTAGTGTGTGTATATAACAATACATCGCGCTATGTATATACTGTAGCATTATCGCACCATTAATCCATAAACCAAATTAATCAAGTCTCACGGTAATTTAAAAATAAAAATAAAGTGCTCATTAATTTTCAGTAAAACAAGTGCTCAACTCGGGTGCTCCACATGGATGTGCACTCACCTTCGGATGTGGACCACCTATCTCTAGTGTGGTCACTCGTGCTTGTTGAGGCTTGATCACATCACCAGAACATCACTTCTGCCTACGTCACACCCGGGACTGTGCAGAGCTGCGAAGTGCGGTACCCACTATACCAGAGCAATCTTGTTGCATACATATGCTGCATATACTGGGTGCCAGATCATAGGCACCTTTTAAAATGTGAGTTGATTTAACTTTTTTTTTTTTTGTGAATAAATCCTACAGTTTTACACTGAGTCATCCCTCCACGGTTTCTTTCCCTATCTGAGGAGCAAACTATAGAGGCATCTATCACAAAAGATAACATCCAAGGCTGGACCCCCCAATTAATTACAACCAATTTTCTAGGATTGTGCCTTAACAGAGCAATTGCAGCAACTATGTTCCACTCTGCATTTTTGTGTGGATGCCCTAGAACATGTTATGAGACCGATTTCCAGAATGGCTCTCGTCTCCATTTAAATGCAAAGAATTTTGTGACTGGAAGCTGAAGCTGCATGTAAAAAGCTCCTAATTTTTATACCTGTTCAAGGAAGACATATATTTGGAGATGCACTTGACCAATTCATCAAAGATGTCACAGATGGGAAGGTTTTATTTCCACTACTGAAGAGCATAAAACCTACCTCCTTAAAAGCCGCTACTTCCTCAAAATGCAGAGCACCTAACCTAGAGTGTGGGGACGAGTGTTTGCCTCTGGGTCAGACATCCCAGACCTGTGAGTTAAATCATTGGTTTCATAGAGATACAAAATAACAGTTCAGGGCGTGGCCTTGAGCGGCATGATAGGACGCTAGGAAGCTGAGCTCCGCCGGCCGAACATCCTATTAAGTATATCCTGAGACTGTACCCGCAGCCAGAGAACCCGTGAATGATCCTCATCAAGCTGGGCAGCAACCGGGATCATGCCTCCGCCGAAAAACCCCTCAGCAACAACCTCCAAGCTTGATCAGTACCACCGCCAGGAGAAGGACTCCACGTGAAAAGATGTCGGCGCCACGAGGGGAGAGGAGGCATCTGTTGGCACAGACACAGCAAAGGTACTGCAGGCTATAACCTCATGTCAAAAGGCTATTGCAGCGTGCCAGACTACCCTTACAGCCCGGATAGAGGAGGTAAAGGTGGACATCTCCTTTTTAGTAAGGCAAGATTTTCAGAAACTGAGGGAGAGGGTCACTGAGGCGGAGGTCCGGCCGGGCACGGTGGAGGACTCTCTCCCCCCTCTCCAGCACACGACTGAGGCCATGCAGCTGCAGGTAAACCGACTTTTGCAGAAGCAAGATGATGCGAAGAACAGAATCCGGAGGTGTAATCTCAGATTCATAGGTCTCCCAGAGGGGGTGGAGGGGAGGGACCCCCTACATTTCTTGAGACATTACTGTGCGATACCTATGGAAAAGCAGCCTTCTCTCCCACGTTTGTTGTGGAATGAGCGCACCGCATGTCGGGCAGACCACCGCCAGCTGGAGCCCCGCCCCCGCACGTTTATTGCAAAAATTTCTTAATTTCAGAGACAGGGAATGCTATACTTGGCCTCAGCAGAGAGAAGGGCAACATCCCCTTTGGTAACAAGATGGTTGCTGTCTTCCCAGACTTCTCAGCAGAAGTACAACGTAAACGCAAAACCTTCATGGAACCCAAACGACGCCTCCGCATCAAACGTGAAATACGCCATGCTCTTCCCAGCTCGTCTGTGCGTGGAGGGAGAAGATCGAGCACACTTCTTTGAGGACCCGGAGGCAGTCATCGTGTGGCTTGAACAGAGGGAAGAACGCAGATAAGTGATCTTGCACTTTGTACCTTTTTTCCTTTTATCCCAATTTTTTTTTTACTTGCACTTTACTCCACTCTTGAATATCCCACCACAGGGAGATGGGGCTGCAGTCTGCATCTAGACGTTGCTCTCTACTACTGCTGCCCCATATGCTTATGCCCGGAGGGTCTTTAAGCCTTTACCAAATTGCAGAACTCTCCTTGGTGGCCACTGCAACCGCAGGCCCAACGTACCTCTTGCCACTTATTCTCCTTGTTTAGGAAAATCCATTGACATCCCTAACCACTTTAGGGTCTGAGTGCATGGTATATTTGTTAGCAAAATAGATGTTCACAATTTTTTTCCGGCGAAGAGA
Organism: Rana muscosa; assembly: GCA_029206835.1. NCBI lineage: Eukaryota > Metazoa > Chordata > Amphibia > Anura > Ranidae > Rana > Rana muscosa. Next base: position 406,316,885 of record CM055117.1, read on the forward strand.
GACTCTTCGCTAGTAAGCTCACTGTGGAAAGTGAACACTGTCCTGTAACGTGTTACGTTACGCAGCGAAGTTTCGCCCCCACTTACTACAGTTTGCAACCTGAGATGAAACGAAATAACCACTACTCTGCTAATTGTATTTTTTGCTACTGCTGACGTTTTTATCTGCATCGGCCTTAGTGGCCCTTTTTACTTGCTTTTTTTTTTGAACGTTAACATTTTTTTTGCAGGTTGGACACTGTTTTCGTCATGTTGGCAGTTAGGGGTAAATGCCCACACCAGTTGAACAGTGTGGGGAGGGCGGTTTTTACGGTCTATATTGCTAAGAGACGGAATTTTTCACTATGTTCAAAGTTGTTCTTTCTGGTATCATGATACTATTGTGTTGCTGATGTTCATCCCCATTAGGAGATTATCTGCGTTCATGAGTGACATTAGGGGTGATCTGAATCATGGAGTCTTACATTGTGCACATCTCACCCCATGGCCACACTGAAATTCCTTACTTGGAATGTCCGCGGGGTGAGAGACCCAATAAAATGATCAGCTGTTTTTGCGTTGCTTAAAAAGCAGAGAGCAGACGTGGTGGTCCTGGTGGAAACCCATGCTGAAGGTTCGGTCCAGAGGGCACTCAAACGTCCATGGATGGGATGGGTCTACCACCCTGTCAACACTACGCACTCTACGGGGGTCTCGATATTAATTGCTAAGACAACACATTTTGAGCTCCAGGATTTAGAGATAGACCCGTTGGGTAGATATGTTTTTTTTTTTAAAAGCCAAGTTACATGGAGATATAATATTGCTGGCATTTTATGTACCACCTCCATTCCAATCCACTATTCTTACAGCTGGGTTTAATTTTATGTCTCTACACCCTAATGTGCCAGCGGTATGGCTAGGTGACTTCAATAATGTATTAGATCTGACATTCGATAGAATGATTGGGTCCCCATCCTCTTCCACGCCCCACCACCCAACGAGATTTGCGAGACTCCTCGCCGATTTCCACCTCGTGGACACGTGGAGGTCTAGGAACCCTATGTCTCGGGCCTACTTGTGTTTCTCTGCATCTCATCACTCTATGTCCCGTATAGATCTCATACTCCTGTCTAAATCACTCCTCCCTAGACTAACTGGTGTGGGATTCTCCCCTAGATCGCTCTCTGATCACTGCCCCTACTGGGCCAAGCTCTCTCTGCCTTATGCCCGCCGCCATCATGGCGGTTAAACCCCTTCTGGTTAACTTTGTTTCCAGAAGATGACTATCTTGCCACTGAATGGGAGCAATATTTTGAGACTAACACAGACTCTGCATCACCACACATAGTTTGGGAAACGTTTAAAAAAAACATGCACGCATGACGCTTACCACACGCATTAATAGATTGAAACGAACCTCCGAGGCTTTGGACAAAGCAACGGAACACCTTCTCACAGCGGAGGGGGCATTTTTGGAAGATCCCACTGCTGATGACCTTAAATTATGCTCTAGGACAATAGATCAGTTACATTCTGAAAAGTCTAAGCGTAAACTCTTTTTCCATAGACAAAGGTTGTTTGAACACGGGGAGAGGGCTGGGAAGTTGTTAGCCTATCTGGTACATTGCGAGGAGAGGCTTCCGGTGGTGATTTCACTCCGCTCCCCTGGCGATGTAATTGTGACGGAGCCTGCTCAGGTAACGTCACTATTCCGGGACTTCTTTGCCACTCTATATGCCACCGTAGCTCCAGATGACGCCTCCTTGATGGAGACCTTTCTAGCTGAGCTACCAATTCCTCGGTTAACCGAGGGAACAGACCGGGGAGCTGGAGGCACCACTAACAAGAGGAAATCTCCAAGGCAATTTCTGAACTCCCCAGGTCCAAAGCTCCAGGCTCAGATGGTCTGCCTGCAGAGTTTTAGTTTACTTACTCAGACGTACTTGTCCCCAGGCTACTTGCATTGTATAACTCCCATATTTGAAAGCTCTGAACTCCCAACCTCCATGAGGAAGGCTACAATAGTGTTAATTCCCAAACCCGGAAAGGACCCACATCTCCCAGAATCATATCGCCCCATCTCTCTGATTCAGGTAGATGTCAAGGTACTTGCAAAGGTGCTTGCCCTCCGCCTCAATACAGTTATCTTGTCACTAGTGCATGGGGATCAGGCTGGTTTTATGCCGGGCCAGAGCACATCTTTTAACCTTAGGAGATTGTTTATCAATCTCCAGGCGACCCACGACAGGGTGATCGTAGCTTTCGATACCGTCAAGGCTTTCGACTTGGTAGAGTGGAGATACCTATGGACCTGTCTAGACTGGTTCGGTTTGGGTCCTAAATAGAGGTCGACCGATATATCGGCCGATATTTGGCCATTTCTGATAAATCAGCTTCGGCCGATTATTATCAAAATTAGGCTGATATTTTACACTGGCCATCCCTCCTGTCCTTCCTTCTCCACACTCAGCAGCTCTGGCAGCATCAAGTGCCACGCTGAGTGTGTAAACAGAGAGGAGGGAGAGAGAGAGGGAGAGGAGCTGTCAGCTTGATGTCGGGAGTAGGGGGGAGGGGGGCGGTGTAGCAGATCACTTCACTTCCTTGTTACTTTTACTATGGTCAGTCCAGGCAGCTCCTCCCGTCTGCACTTATCTCTCTCTGCCTTGCTGCATGATCACACAGTATGTCAGCACCGATCCTCCTGCTCATGTGCCTAGTTCATTTTTCCTGTATCTTACTTATCTGCTGTCCTCTCCATAAATCTTCACTACACTTATCATGCTGCCTTCTGTCCTGTCTCAGCTTTGCATTCCACACACAGATCGTACACCCTTTCCATCCCAGTTTGCTTTTAGCTCTCATAGTTGTCCTGTCCCCACCATGCAGCCTAGCACATTCCCTGCATTTTGTCACTAATGAAGACATTAGCACATACGTTTACCACCCCAACCTCCTCACCATTCTCTCTTTTATAATCTATTAACCCCCCCCCCCCCTTCACATTGTAGCAATTTGACAAGTCACATCATATTGCCGGCAAGACGCTGTTCAAATCAATGCGACACTGACTTTGAGTTGCCGCATAAATTTGAAAAAGTAGTACATGCACTACTTTTGCGATTTAGGGTGTGACTTCAATAGCCACACAGATGTCTTCAAAGTCGCAACCCAAAGTCGCACTGAGATGCAGCTCTGAAATTGTGCGATTTCAGGTTAAGTCGCACAATTTCAAAGCCACAGTCAGTGTGAACGGGGGCTAATAGTAGGTTCACACTGGTGTGCTGTGGTCTGGCCACAGTGCGATTTGTATATGCAGTTTACCCAGAGTTTTAGGTGCGCTCCCATTCAATTCTATTAGACTGTCTGTTTTCACAAAAGCAAATTAGTCTTGCATGCTGCACCTTTGATGCGCAATCAGAAAACACACAGTCCACTAGAATTCATCAGGAGCACACCTAAAACTGCAAGTAAATCACACATACAATCGCACTGTGGTCAAACCAAAGCGCACCAGTGTGAAACCGCTATATGGCTAGGTTCACGCGCAGTCAGGATCATGCACAAAATTGTGGTTTTCTTGACAAACACAGAAGCGCACTGTCCTTTAGTAGATACACAGCAGTGCCATTGATAGTTAAAGGCACCCCCACTCATCACACATGTGGTTTGGTACAGGACATTTTTAGAAAAGGGTCTTGGACTTCCTTTCCACATTTCCAAATTGGCACCACTGACCACTACCCCATATGTCTTCACCCATTACTCTCAGGTTGCTGCAGTGCAACACTTTAAGTACTATTATAGTGCATGTCACAAACATTACTCAGTGGGGGATCGTTCCTCTGATCCCCGCTGAGCAGGCGAATGACAGGTCCGTCTCCGCTCACTGTGCTGAGATGGACCTGTCAAAGACCCGCTCTCCTCTATGGGGAGATCGGATGAAAACGGATCGATAGGCTTTCCATCTGTCTGGATTTCACTGACAGGATCCGGGTGTCAGCGGACATGTCACCGCTGACATCCGCCGCTCCATAGGAGTGAATGGAGGTTCCGATCAGGTCCGCCTGAAAAACTGACACAGACCTGATCGGAAAGCCTGTGTGAAAGGGGCCCAAGTCCGAACCCGAGGGGGCGCACTTTGCCCTGGGCGCTGGATGACCTTGTCCCAGCACTGGTTACAATTACACTCGGCTTAGTGTGAAACCTGCCAGTGCCACCGCAAATCGGTGCCATCTGTCAGTGCCACCCGCCACTGCCACCCAGTTCCACCAGCCAGTGCCACCTGCCTCTGCCAGCCAGTGCCACCCGCCACTGCCAATCAGTGCCATCTGTCCCAAACTAGTGCCATCTGTCAGTTCCAAACCAGTGCCACCTGCTAGTGCCAGTGCCATCTGACAGTTCCAAACCAGTGCCACCTGCTAGTGCCACCTGCCAGTGCCAATAGTGCCATCTGTCAGTTCCAAACCAATGCCACCTGCCAATGCCAACCAGTGCCATCTGTCAGTTCCAAACCAGTGCCACCTGTCAGTGCCAATGCCATCTGTCAGTTCCAAACCAGTGCCACCTGCCAGGTCCAACTAGTGCCATCTGTACTGAGGACATCAAGTGTGTGCTAGAGTGACAGGAGTAAGCAAGCAAGGAGTGGAGTGGGTGATTTTTTTTTTATTTTTTTTTTTAAATCGGCCTAAAATATCGGCCACAAAAAACGGCCATTGGCCGCCCCAATTTTTACTGTAAATATCGGCATCGGCCAGAGAAAAACCCATATCGGTCGACCTCTAGTCCTAAATTCATAAAATGAATTCAGCTTCTTTATCAATCACAAGTGGCGAGGGTCCTAGCTAATGGATGGCCCTCGGAACAATTTCCCCTTTCTAGGAGTACGAGACAGGGGTGCCCTCTTTCGCTGCTGCTATATTCACTGGCGGCAGAGCCACTCGCAATAGCCAATACGTACACACCCAGGGATAGTAGGACTACAAAGGGGGGAGCTAACAGAAAAAAACAGCACTTATGCAGATGATACCTTATTGTACCTAGATGACTCTGCAATTCCCTACCACTAGCATTAGCCTTGATAGGGCGCTTTGGCGCTTTTTCCGGTCTTCGGATCAATTGGGACAAATCCCAGATACTCCCCCCTTGACAGCATCCCACCACCTAAAGACAGGGCCATGCTTACCCCTACAGAGGGTAGATCTGATCAAATACTTGGGAATACGGACTACTCGTGACCCAGCGGACTACATCTCACTTAATAAACTAACACCACTATATGAAATGCTTAAGCAAAAGACGCAGGTATGGGCTCGCCTCCCACTGGGAGTGATGGGCCGCATAAATCTTGTGAAGATGGTTTTGTTGCCAAAAATTCTTTACATGATTTGGCACTCACCGGTGTACTTGGTGCTCTGGCATTTCAAAATACTGGAAACTTTCCTTTTAAACCATTTGTCTGGGGCAACACTAGGCACAAGCTCCCGTGGCACAAGTTAAAAAACCCGACTGACCTTGCCGGAATGGCGCTTCCTGATTTTAATGCATACTACCTTGCAGCCCAAATGTCGAAAAATTTTCATATTGATAAAGTAGACAGATTTCTCTGCTTATTGTGCCCAAAATGGATACAGCCAACCCTGGATCCTCTAGTAGCAATAGCAGGAGGTGAGGGACTACTGATAGACCACCGGTCTCTACTATACCAGTATAAAAAGGTGTGGAGTATGGCCTCAGACAGGTTGCACATCACATCACCACATAGCTTTAACTCTCTATGGCATAACGCAGCCCTACTTGAATTCAGCCTTATCCAGGATAGTGGAGTGTGGAGCTCTAAGGGTATATTCTACTTGTCTCACATCACCCACAACGGGAAACTGAAGTCTTGATACTCTTAAAACTGAATTTGCACTGCCGAATTAAATGTTCTTCAGGTATATATGACTCCGCCATGCTTTCCACACCCAGTTCCTCTTGGACGATCTCTCCTTAAATGATGACCCCTTAATGATAGCAATAAAATGCCCTCATCCTAAAAAGTTGATTTCTCAATTTTACACTGTTAACACTCCCACAGGCAACTACATCGGCATGTGCCCTACAGTCCAGATGGGAGTGGGAGGTGGGCTCTATAGAAGATGACGAATGGAGCGACGCCCTAGACACGTGTAAATTGGTGTCTCCTAAACTGTCAGATCGTCTAACACATCTTCATAATGCATAGGGCATACCTCACACCGCTCAGTCTCTAGATACAAGAGTAGTCAATCTGCCACTTGCCCAATGTGCGGCCAAGCTGTGGGCACATTTTTTCATTTACTGTGGCAATGTCCCAAAATCCAGACATTTTGGGTGCAGGTGGTAAGGTTCTTGCATGACACAATGGGTTCTCCTATAACGCTTCAGCCAAAACCGTGTCTCCTGGGAATCTTCCCAGAGTTCAATAAATTTTCCAATTGGAAAAAAAAGGGAATTTGGGACTTTTAATGAGGTTCAGAACAAGGTAGGTGTATGATGAAGGAAACATGTTTATTAACATGAAAGGAGATGTGGTATACTGTCTGAATCAATGGGGCTGTGCATAGAAACATAAATGTAATGGACCTTGAGGACACATTAATATTGACTTCTAAACTCATGGCACATGGCATTACATGTGAAACATGGACATCAAGGATATACAATGATATCAATCAACAATAAACATTATGGAAATGAATGAACAGCTCCCATGGGTACATGATTACACACACCTAGATCCTTGAAATGGCACGGTGCAAATGGAATGACATGCGATAAAAGTTGTAAATCATAATTGCTTGTGAATCAGTGGATGGATCATTGGGCTAATGTGGGAATGCGTTGGTATCCTGAATTTTCCCGACGCGTTTCGTGTTTGTACACTCATCAGGGGCAGATGCTCCCAAATCTAAAAAGATTGAAATGTATTTGAATCTAAACGACACTAAGCATAAAATGAGCATATATATAAATCCTAAAGTTACATACCACAGGTAAGTTGTGTGGATGGTGGGGATGAGAGGTGTTGAACCAGAGCCAGCCAAAGGGTGTCAGTCCCGGAAGCTGAGGAGATTGCGCCACGTGCAAGTGGGACGCAGGGCCCAAGATACCCCAGAAAGGCAGATCACCATTTTGCCACAGCACCATATTTGGTTGTCAAGTACAGGGACACACCAGGGAATCTGCATTCAAAAAATAGGTTATATAAAATAATACATTTTCCAAAATATTCCTGCATGAGACGCTCTTTTCGGCACGAAAGGTCATAGCTAGAGTCTGGATGAGACCCAATCCACCACCAGAGTTTTCACATTGGATAGTGGAAGTCAATGTGTTGCCCTACAAGAAACGTATCTACTCTCAGAGGGTGCCCGTCGAAGTACGATAACATATAGGACAGATGGCTCAAAGCACTTGAGACCTGCACTTGACCAGGATTGGACACATGATCTCCAGGCCTTCCTTTTACTTTTTTTTTTTTTTTTTTCTCTCTTGCATTTTATTTTTAATTCTTTCCTGGTATCCCCACAGAGTGTATATACTAGGGGGGGAGGTGTTTGTCACGACACATGTATATTGCATGGATATGACCAAATGTAAATGGTACCGGTAACTATGTCTCGTATTCATACGTGCAATAATAGGGGATTTTGTTGAATGCCCCTTATGAGTGATACTGTCTGTTTGATGTTTGTCAAGATAGTCTATTGTATGTATTTTTTCTTTTTGTTCAATAAAAGATTTTGTTGAAGGAACAGTTCAGATCTATGGCCCCTCACCACTTTCTTCTCTCAAATCAACCAAAAACTGCCCAAGGACTTTTAGGATTGCTTAATATCATGAACCATCTGTTGTCCCTCCAAGGTACAGGAATCTATTCAAACCTGTAAGATTCCAAAAGCCCAAGGGGGTATTTATCCTTTCTTTATTGTACATCACAGGACACAGAGCACGCCACCTATAGGTGAATGGACACTGGTACACTCAAAAGACAGGAAGTAACCCCTCCCATACAGGGAGTACCTCGGTTATTTCGCCAGTGTCTCTAAGGTGTTGGTCACGATTAATGATGTGCTGAAAATAAATTCCTGACGGGATCATGGGGCTATGCAATCGGATCCATTTAAAGTGCCTGAAAGACCCAAAATGGATGGTACCCAAGCCTCGAGGAAGAAGACGGGAGAAAGGAAGCCGCTCAGGTGTGGAAGTCCCTGAAATTACCTCCTCCCAGCAACCAAGGGTGCAGGCAGAAGCAAATGCAATTGAGGAAAGAAAGAAAGGTCTTCTGGACGCAGCACTCCGGTTAAAAAGCCTTTATTCCAAAAAAAGGTTCAGGAAACCAAGAACACACTGCACAACACAGCAAACTGATCACATCTGGCTAACGCGTTTCACACTAAAGTGCTTTCTCATATGAGTAAGCACTTTAATAGTGTGAAACGCGTTAGCCAGATGTGATCAGTTTGCTGTGTTGTGCAGTGTGTTCTTGGTTTCCTGAACCTTTTTTTGGAATAAAGGCTTTTTAACCGGAGTGCTGCGTCCAGAAGACCTTTCTTTCTTTCCTCGAGGAAGAAGAGCGAGGTTTTGCCTTGTAATGCTTCTTTTTTGAGAGCTGGACTCTGGGACCCAGCACCTTGGTCACATTTCCATACCACAGGTTTGCTCTGGCAGAGTGCTGTACAGGTCCAAGGGAGTGGACCCTATATACAAAGGGGACCCGGTCCTTGAAGGTTTGTCATGACAAAGCTTGCCGTGAAGATTGGACTCCTGTTATCTACAGAGTCCTGCAGCGAGGAATGGTAAGTGCATTTGTTTTCAGTTTCTCTTTTAAAAGAGAGATCTGACTGTTTTCCTGGTGGCCACTGGGAGCAGTGTGCTGTTCATTCATGCTATGTGCTCTTGCTCATGCAGGCTGCTGTTTCTGCCCCAGCCACTAGAAGGCGCAGGTTCACTCAAGTCTAGCCTATTTTTTATTTAGGCAGGAAGAGGAAGGGTGGCCATTCCATGTGGGGACAGCTTCAGATTGGCCTTGGAGACAGAGCGGCAGGCCGTGAGTGTGTGAGTACTTGCTTGGGGGAACTGGGTGCAGATAAGTCATGATTACATGCTGCATATTTTCTGACTATGCGAGGGGCCTGTACATCTGTAAGTAGATGCACCCCTGGATGTTTAGCAGTTCACTTTAAAAGTGTTATCTGCTTGTAGGCAGGAACATCATAATATACATGCTTGCAAATTTATTGCTTAATTGCATGTTTTAAAGTACATGTTTGAAAAAACATAAGCATTGGTGCATTTTAGGGAGTTGTATCTCCCAATATAGTGCATATGTGCTTGGTATCCTGCAGGTCTGAGTATGGGACCAACTGCAGTTGAGCAGGTGCTTGCTTACAAACTAGCTAAAACACACCACTCCTAGAACGCACGGTTGCTGGAAACACACGGTTGCTTAAACACACGGTTGCTGAAGATAACTGTTTTTACCAGTTCACATGTTTGCATAAAAATACATGATCATAGGTGTACAAAAGGCATGTTTGTGTAAAAACAAGAAACAAAACATGTTTATTGTCGAACACATAAACGCCTGATTGCATAAGGTGACAGTATCACTTAAGGATACATGGTCTCATAAAGATGCATGTTTATGTTTGTATAGATATACATGGTTTTTACATAGTCGCATAAAGATGCTTGATCGCACCAGGGAGCTTGGTCGCATAGAGAGGCTTGATCTTGCAGAGAGGCTTGATCGCCTAAAGTTGCATGATCGCCTAAAGATGCATGGTTGCATGAGGCATGTTAATACAGATTTACGTAAATATACAGGTTTCCTCATGATCGCATAGGAATACATGTCTGCATAGATACGTGTTGCGTAATGTTGCATAACACATTTCATAAACGCATGCTTGCTTTGCAAAGATGCTTGTTCCATGGCACATGTGCTACATGAATGCGTGTGTACAGCGCACACTTTTCATATTTTGCCTAAAAGCATATTTGTATGAACTCATGCTTCCATAGAGGCATATTGTTTTAACACATGCTGCATACATTAAAGCTGTATGCGTATGTACTTGTTTTCTTCTGGAACTATTTACCTATGTGTTTATTTGCATAGGACTACAGAAATGCCTGTGGTAAAAAGTCCTAGGCTACTCCCCAAAGACCCAATAAAAAGGTCTTTATTTCTGGCACTAGACCGATTGACGTCTCAGGGTGTAATCATAGAGACCCCCTCAGTAGAACAGGGTATGTGGTTTTATTCAAATCTCTTCACGGTACTGGAACCGATTGGAGATGTCACTCCCATAAAGATCTGAATCGGTTCCTAAACATCCGCTCCTTTCGCATTGAGTCAATCTGGTCAGTTGTTTCCACCTTGCGGGGAGGAGAATTTCTAGCGTCAATAGACATCAAAGATGCATATCTGCATGTGCCAATTTTTTCCCGCTCACCAGAAGTTTCTGTATCTTGCAGTAAGGCACCACCACTTTTAGTTCGTGGCCTTACCCTTCGGGTTAGCCACCGCTCCCTGGGTATTTATGAAAGTTTTTTTGGCCCCGGTACTAGCAAGACTAAGGGGCCATGGTATAGCAGTAATGGCATACCTAGACAACCTGCTGCTGGTAGCTCAGTCAGTGGCACGGTTAAACCAAGGGGTGTCCAGTACGGTCAGGTATCTGGAACACCTGGGTTGGATTCTCAACCTAGAGAAATCCATCCTTGTGACCAGTAAAAAGACTGGAGTATTTAGGCCTGGTCATAGATGCAGCCCAAGAGTATTTTTGCTCCAGGCAAAAGTCAACGCTATAAGGGAGCTGGTCCAGGTGGTCAGGACGAGGAAGGATCCTTCCATTCGCCTTTGCATGAGGTTGCTAGGGAAGATGGTGGCTTCATTCGAGGCAGTTCCCTATGCCCAGTTTCATTCAAGACTGTTGCAATACAGTATTCTATCTGCTTGGAACAAGACCCAAGCCTTGGATTATCCAATGAATCTGGCTCCAAAGGTGCGTCAGTCTCAGTTGGTGGTTGAAAACCAGGAATTTACAGAAAGGGAAATTTTTCATTCCGGTTACCTGGAAGATGGTAACAACGGATGCCAGCCTATGGAGCTGGGGAGCAGTCCTAGAAGAGAAGACCACTGTTCAAGGGAAGTGGTCCGAGTCCGAGAAGACCTTGCCCATCAACTTCCTAGAAATTCAGGCAGTACGGCTGGCTCTAATGGCCTAGATGTTCGGAATTGTCCCATCGGATACAGTCCGACAATGCCACAGCAGTGGCCTATATAAATAACCAAGGGGGCACCAGAAGTTGCGCAGCCCTGAGGGAGGTGAACCATATTCTGGATTGGGCAGAGGAACATGTTCCTTGTCTCTCTGCAGTCTTCATACCAGGAGTGGAGAATCGACAGGCATATTTCTTGAGCCGCCAACAGTTGTTTCTGGGAGAATGGTCCCTACATCCCGATGTCTTTCTGGCCGTATGCCAGAGATGGGATACCCCGGACATAGATCTGTTGGCATCCAGGTTCAACAAGAAGTTGGACAGCTTTGTGTCAAGAACAAAGGATCCACTCGCGCTCAGGACAGATGCGTTAGTGACCCTGTGGGATTCAGTTTTCACTGATTTACGCATTCCCCCTAGTTCAGCTGCTACCACGGCTTCTTTGCGGGATCAAGGAGGAAGGGACCCGGTAATCCTAGTAGCTCTGGCGTGGCCCAGGAGATCCTGGTATGCAAAGATCATTAGAAAACAGCACACCAACACTCCTGCGCACAAGTGGATCATCCAGCAGTCAATCTTGCACGATGCTAACACCGGCTTTGCAGCCCTTCATGTCTGTGCAGGCATCCCAAGCGCTTGCATTTGCTATTGTTTGTTTTTCTTGCAGCCCTTCATGGAAGGGGGTGTCCTAATACAAAATAGAAGAAAAGAAACAAGGGTGCACCAGCCTAGTGTATTATCATTTAGGATAGATTTTATTAAAAGAGCATCAATACTACTCACAAGTGTAGCAGAAAAAATCGCAGTACAATGACGTTTCAGGTAGATGGCAGCTGAAAGTTGAGCTCGAAACCGCACTCCACAAAGGCACCGCGGATATGATGAGGGCCACTGCCGGCTTACGCGCTTCGAAGCATTACACTTCTTCCTCAGAGCCCAGCAGTCACTGCGATTTATTTATTTTTTTTCTGCTACACTTGTGAGTAGTATTGATGCTCTTTTAATAAAATCTATCCTAAATGATAATACACTAGGCTGGTGCACCCTTGTTTCTTTTCTTCTATGCAAAGATCATGAAGATGGCAGAAGGGGATTCATGGACTCTTCCATCTCTTCCAGACCTGCTGTCGCAAGGGCCGCTATTCCATCCTGCCTTACAATCGCTAAATTTAACAGTTTGGCTTTTGAAGCCCACATTCAAAGAGTTGAGGGCTTTCAGGTTCAGTAGTTACCACCCTGATTAATGCTAGAAAGCCGGCCTCTAGGCTCATTTATTATAGGGTTTGGAGGGCCTATGTCTACAGTTGGGGGTAGAAATGAAGCTGGCCTTGAGTACGATGAAGGGTCAGATCTCGGCCTTGGCAGTATTTTTCCAAAGACTGCTTGCTTCGCATTCTTTGGTCCGGGCCTTTATACAAGGGGTAACTCGGATAACTCCGCCAGATAGGTCACCCTTGTGCCCATGGGATTTGAATCTAGTTTTGTTTGTTTTGCAGAGACAACCCTTTGAGCCGATATGCAATATTCCTTTGCTTCTTTTGACAAGGAAATTGGTGTTCTTAGTTGCGGTAACCTCCGCAAGAAGAGTGTCAGAATTGGCTGCTTTTTCCTGTAAAGAGCCATACTAATTCATAAGAACAAGGTGGTGTTGCGTCCTCACCCAACCTTTTTGCCTAAGGTAGTGTCAGGTTTTCATCTAAACCAGGATGTTTCCCTGCCTTCCTTTTTTTCCAGAACCTTGTTCTGCAGAAGAAAGATTGTTGCGTTCTCTATGTAGTGAGAGCAGTCAAGGCCTATCTGAAGGCGACAGCTCAGATACGGAAAACGGATGTTTTGGTTGTACTGCCAGAAGGCCCCAGAAAGGGCCAGGCAGCATCGAAATAAACTATTGCTAAGTGGATTTGTCAGGTGATTAGTCAGGCTTATGGTCTGAAAAGAAGGGTTCCGCCTTTTCAGGTTAAAGCGCACTCTACCAGGGCAGTCAGTGCTTCATGGGCAGTGCATCACCAAGCCTCTGTGGCTTAGATTTGCAAGGCCGCTACTTGGTCGTCAGTAGATACATTCTCAAAATTCTATCAGATGGATGTAAGATGGCAGGAGGATGCCGCCTTCGGGCGCAGTGTGCTGCAGGCAGCAGTATAGGTCCTCACGTCTCATGGCGGTCTGCTTTTGGTTTGTGTCTCCCTCCCCTCAGATGGCATTGCTTTGGGACATCCCACATAGTAATTACTATGGTGCTCTGTGTCCCGTGATGTGCTCAAAGAAAAGGATTTTACAGGTAAGCTGTTATAAAAATCATATTATTCTGGTCCTAAAATCCCTCAACAAACTCTAGCACCTCTTTTTGCCCTTTTCAGAATTTGGGGCATACCGGTCACGGGTTATCTAGATGATCTCCTAAAGCAGGGGTCTCAAAGTACCTGCCCACGGGCCATTTACAGCCTGTGAACCAGTTACAAATGGCCCGCAGGCAGGGCCGATCCTGGGCGGGTGTGCTGGGTGCAGCGCCTGGGACCTCTCTCCCCGTCTCCTGTGTCCTCTCCCCCCGTCTCCTGTGTCCTCTCCCCCTGCATGCTGCTGCAGCGCTGCCCGCACAGCAAACAAAACCGACACAGCGCAGAGAGAGAACAGAGCGGCGGGAGGATCCACCCATTGCCTGCCCTCTAGGCTCTGAGGATCGTTCAGAGCTGTGCTCCCTCGGAGGCAGTGCCCCCCCCCCCCGAATCCAGGGTCCTGCTGCCACCTCAGGGCGGGAGATCGTTGGGTTCTCTGTATGCCCTGGCACTAGGCATGTGTTATGACAGGAGAGGACTCTGGAGCTTTTCAGTGATCTCTGCAGTCCACATTCCAGGAGTGGAAAACTGGAGCTCCCACCATCTGGATCAAGGGGAATGGGCCCTTTACCCATATATCAAATATGGCAGACTCCAGATACAGGCGTCATAGTCTCCAGATTTAGCAAAAAACTTCATGAGGTGGATTAGATATCTGATCACTAGAGCTTGCTCTCCCAAAGGCAAATCTCATGTGCTTTTCCCATGCCCATTTCAGCTGTTCGAGGGGCATTTCCTGGACCATTTTGGCACCAGACCTCAGTAACCCAGTTGTGGAATGCTGCCATCTGTTTGTTTTTTGTTTTTTTGTTCATACTTTTTCCAAGGTTCTACCAGGTGAATGTTCAATTTTAGGCCTGTTGGCACTGTTTTGCCTAGTTGATGCCCACCCTTCTTGCTTATTGCTAGCGGACGCCCCAGGGTCTATGAATACTTGTCTTGTACTTGCCTGTGTCCTGTACTGTACAATTAAGATAAGAGGAATTTTGACCTACCTGTAAATTCTATATCTTGGAGTACACAGGCCATATTTCTTTTCATTCCTTGGTTACTCTACATTACTTGCTGCAAAACCATTAAGGTATGTCATGAATAGGGCAGTGTAGTGGTTAGCACTTTCACCTAGCAGCAAAAGGGTCGCTGGTTCGAATCCCGACCACGACACCATCTGCCTGGAGTTTGCATGTTCTCCCTGTGTCTGCGTGGGTTTCCTCCGGGTACTCCGGTTTTCTCCCATACTCCAAAGACATGCTGGTAGGTTAATTGGACCTTGTCCAAATTGGCCCAGTATATATGTGTATATGTGTGTACGACTGTGTCCCAAGTGTGTCTAGATCCTACGGGGTAAAATGACCGCACCAGCCAAGCAGACACTGGCTGCAAAAAGCGCCTAGAGGCGATTCAGTTCGCATGTGAGCGCTATACAAGTCATTCATTCATTCATTCATGAATAATACTGTATTATACCGGCGTATAAGATGATCTTTTACACCTAAATTTCACAGCCAAAAAAACGGGGGTCGTCTTATACGCCGGGTGGATGTCAGCGCTGCCGGGTGCTCGGTAAAACTGTATACATAGAGTATGCAAAGCTCGGCCAATCCCGGCGTGCGGTGCACTCTGTTGATGAATACAGAGCCTGCTCGGATTGGAGACAACCTCTCCCAATGCGAGCAGGATACATTACAGTGAGTCAGAGCAGCGCGGGCTGATGATGTCACAGCCTCTGCCAACAATCCGAGCAGGCTTTGTATTCAATAAAATACATTGCTCGCCGTGATTGGCTTAGCGCCGTATGGCTCCAACTTCGATTAAGAAGGAAATCTAGGCAATATGAATCCTCAGAAGGGGGGTCGTCCTATACAGTGAGTATAGGCAAAAACTTAGGAAATACAGTAGCATTAGGGGGTCGTCTTGTACACCCGAAAATACGGTAGGTGTCCAGTTTAATTGTATTTTCAACCCAACAGTCAAACCATCAAACGGCTGGCTTTTTTTTTTTTTTATACTGATCACCATGGCAACTAGATCAACAAGGGCTAAGATGGCAGCTTCCTTGGCTGCAAAGGAGTGTTTTGGTTCCGTTTTTAAGGCATATTGTGAATTATAACTTTTGCAGCTGCTTCTGCTCTCAATTAAACTGTCAAGCAGTAAAACCGCTGGTGTCATTACTAATTGCATGTGCAGCACCCTGTTGGCTTTCTTGGCTACAAAAGAGAGGAAGGTTTAAGTATCGCTTAAAGACCAGGTCACCATTATCTGTGTTTTTCTGTCCCTAACTATGGCAAGAGCAGAGAAAGGGGGACCTATTCTTTTACTTCCCCCACACAGGTTAACCTCCAGGAAATGGGGATGGGATGGAAGGGAGGAGTTCAGAAACCTAGTGGTAGGAGAGGGTAAAGAGCCTGGTACCATGTAGTCGCTGTGACCAAACATGGCAATCGCATATTAGTTGTACACAAACAATGGCTTGTTATTTACCGTATATACATTGTGTACTACTGTGATCTCTATGATTTTGGTCAGTGAGCACATGGTACATGGCCAATCACAGCAGACCTGTGCCATGTGATGGCTGTGGGCACATGAATAGATGGCATTCAGTGTTAAAATTATTGCTTACACTGTGATCATGTAATATGCAATCCTAGTGTAAAGAATTGTTTTACTTTTTTTTTTTCTTACATACTGTCAGTGGTGACACTACTGCCCTGAAGACAGTATGTTAAAAAAAGTGAAAGAAGTAACCTTATTCAATTTTTCTTAATTTTCCAAATAATTACAACTTCAGAAAACTCACCGTGCCTTTTACTAATTACCTTGGTGTGTCCTTTACAAAAAGGGGTTATTTTGGGGGTATTTTTGTCCTTGCATTTTAGGGCCTCAAAGAAATGAGACAGGCCATCAGTACATCAGGATTGATCAATTTTCATAGTTTGTATAACTTTCACACATTAATTATACATTCATTTGGGTTATTTTTACTACAGAAATATAGCAGAATACATTTTGGCCTAAATTTTATGCAGAAAGATTTGCAAAATGTTATAACAGAAACTAAGAAAAATGTGTGTGGTGTGGTTTTTTTTTTTTCTCTACACTTTTTTTTATATAGCGAACAAATAAACCCAGTAGGGATTAAAGAGGAACTGCAGTCTGCTAACATAATTTTGTAATAAAAACATCTTTGCCATTCTGAAGCTTCCCTCCAACCACTTTGCATATTTTATATGTACTGTGATTCTGTACTTGCCAAATATGCTGCAGAAATCTCCCTCCACTAAGTCTGGCTGCATTCATTTTAACTGTGGGTAGCTGAAGCTGCTACCTGTTCACTTCCGGGATTTACACAGACACAGAAGCACACCTCCAGCTCTGCAGCTCTCATTGGCCCTCTTATGACACCCCCCCTTCCTTCCTGGCAAACTCACAAGAGTGAGAGAGAGCTGTGCATGATGTCATAAGCCTAGGCTAATAACCAGACAAACAGGAAGTGGGCTGTATAAGGGATTTATTGACAGAAAATGTTTTACTATCCAAAGTTAAAGCGGAGGTCCCGCGAAAAAAATATATTAAAAGCCAGCAGCTACAAATACTGCAGCTGCTGACTTTTAATAAATGGACACTTGCTTGTCCAGCACGCACGCGATGTCTGCAGCAGAAGACGAGCAACCGCTAGTCTCTCGGCTGCCCCCACCGCCATCCTCGGTGAGGGAATTGGGCGAGTAGCGCGGCGCATTCCCAGTGGTCCCCACTGTCTCCTGGGACCAGTGTGTTTTCCAGAAGGCAGGGGGACAGGACGGGAAGTGGAGTGACTCCCGTGGGAAGTGGGTGGGTGCAAATAGCTGTATCTGTACCCCCCCCCCCCCCAAAGGTGCCAAATATGACACCGGAGGGGGGGGAGGGTTCCAAAAAGCGCAAGTTCCATTTTTGGGTGGAACTCCGCTTTAAAACAAGGGCAGAAGATTTAATAGATGGGACGTTGAAAAAAAAAAAATTACTGAAGGTCCACTTTAAATGCCACTAAAAGAAAGCTCTAGCTGTCAAAAAAAAAGATAAAAATTATATTTGAGTACAGTGTTGCATGACTGAGTAACTGTAATTCAAAGTGTGACGGTCCTGAAATCTGAAAATTGGCCTGGGAAGAAAGGGGGTGGAAGTGGTTAAAGGTGACCGGAACTGCCTTTTTTTTTTTTTAAAGCTTCTCCCACTGCTCACAAAATCATTGTAAGATTTATTGAACCGACATATACAGTACCTGTAAGTTGGAGTGGACTCTCCCTAAGGGCCAGTTACCACATGCAGTCGGTGCATTTTTTTTCTGTATCAAAATGGCTATATATGGTTTCAAATGGCATAGTGTTCAGAACAGTGCAGTCAGTTCCAGGGCGTTCCAGTTCCAGAAAAAAAAATAGAACATGCTGCATTTTTCCTGCACTGGACTGTACTGATACTCCTCAAACATGAACTGGAACACATCAAAAACGCACCAGACCCCATTACAGTGAAAAAAACAAACAGGAAAAATGTGTAAAAAAAAAAAAGCATCTGGAAACGCATCAAAAATGCACTGCCATGTGAAACAAACACGTTGAGCATGCGTTTAAAAATGTGCATGCAGAAATGCATCCGAATCTAATCTGGAGTGTGTTTTTGTGGTTTGAACCAGCCCTAAATCCAAAAGGGTATGCACTGCTAATGTGAGATGTATATAACAAGTAATTCTAACTGAAGTTTGAGTAATGAATAGAGAGTGCTACATTACATATTATGTAGCAAAAGATGATGAAAATCTAGACAACATACACAGTCTGGAGTTTTCCCCCTGTGAAAATCCTCATTCCTAACCCTCTAAAGTGGGGGTCAGCAACCCCCGGCATGTGTTCCAATGTTGGCACGCAGTGCCTTTTTCAGTGGCATGTGCTGGACTCTTCCCAGCAACACCGCTAGCAGGGTACTCTGCCCCCAGCACTTTCGCTGTTTTCAGGGATGCAAGGCAGGAAGTGGATATGCACTGGCCTACACTGGTGGAACAGGTTTGCAGGGGGGTATAGTGATGGGGCAGATGTGCAGGGGATTACAGCGGTGGGACGGATGTACAGGGTGTTACAGCGGTGGGATGGATGTGCAAGGGGTTACAGAGGTGAGACTGATGAGGGGGGGGGGGGGGTACAGTGGTGGGATAGCCATTTAGAATTCTTCTACAATCTTCTGAATTATAATAAACTGGTACTTTTAAAAACAGTCAAGATTATCTGCCAACTATACTGTTTACTGTTCTAATAGCACTTTGGAACAAATATTGCCATATATGTAGCCTAAATTTTATATATATGTGTGATAATAAATATATAAACGGTGGAACCCTGTGCGACCTTAGAGTGTTGGTTTACGCCAGATTTTGTAGAGAAAGACACGCTGATTGAACAGCTGTGTCTTGGGCTATTTAGTTCTGACCTGATTATGGCTCAGGGCTCCACCCAACAGACAGGAAGTCTGTGCATGGGAGTCAGGTGGACTCCCATCCCTTGGGGAGGAGTCAGACGCTGCATGGGTGCAGCCAGAGTGTGCATGTCTGTAGGAGGCAGATGTCATTGGTGAATTAAGCAAGAAGGTGCTGACCGGGAGTAAGCGAGGAGACCGCTTAAATCTTGGAAACTGTTTGTTCTGAGGAGCAGACCTAAGGCCTGAACAGCTGGATGGCAAGAGGGGAAGCCAGGAGGTAAACTGTTGAGTATGCAAGATACAGTAATGGTGGAACCCTCCGGTGAGGGCAACTGATGTATTTGTGAACTTTTTGTGCTTTTAAATAAACGTGGGCTACCATGCCCTTAACCACTTAACAACCACCTGCCGCCAAATAACGGCGGCAGGGTGGTTGCTTAACTCTGGGAGGACATTATATAACGTCCTCCCAGAATCGCGCTCCCGCGCGCCCCCTGGGGCGCGCACACGGGAAACTCCGTGACCGCCGGGTACAGAGGACCCGGCGGATCACGAATCGCGGTAAATCGCCGCTGATAGCGGCCGTTTACCACGTGATCGCTCCGTCAAATGACGGAGCAATCACTTGTAAACAGACCGGCGTCATTTGATGACGCCGGTTCCTCCCTCCCCTCTCTCCCCTCTCTGTACCGATCGGTACAGTGTGAGAGGGGAGGGGGAGGGAGCGGATGGCAGCAGCAGCTCTGTGGGCTGGATCTGTGACAATTACAGTCACAGATCCATCCATCCATCCATCCCTGCTCAGCCATCCCTGTGCTATACCCTGCCAATACTCTGCAATACACCCTGCCAATACTCTGCAAAATACCCTGGTGCAATACTCTGCAATACCCTGGTGCAATACTCTGCAATACCCTGGTGCAATACTCTGCAATACCCTGGTGCAATACTCTGCAATACCCTGCTGCAATACTCTGCAATACCCTGCTGCAATACTCTGCAATACCCTGCGAAATACTCTGCAATACCCTGCGAAATACTCTGCAATACCCTGCGAAATACTCTGCAATACCCTGGTGCAATATTCTGCAATACCCTGGTGCAATATTCTGCAATACCCTGGTGCAATACCCTGCACAATACTCTGCAATACCCTGCACAATACTCTGCAATACCCTGCAAAATACCCTGCGCAATACCCTGCACAATACCCTGCAATACCCTGCACAATACCCTGCAATACCCTGCACAATACTCTGCAATACCCTGCACAATACTCTGCAATACCCTCCACAATACTCTGCAATACCCTCCACAATACTCTGCAATACCCTCCACAATACCCTGTGCAATACCCTCCACAATACCCTGCCATACACCGCAATACCCTGCCATACACCGCAATACTCCGCAATGCCCGGCAATACTCCGCAATGCCCGGCAATACTCCGCAATGCCCGGCAATACTCCGCAATGCCCGGCAATACTCCGCAATGCCCGGCAATACTCTGCAATAACCACTTCCCGCCCTCCGGCCGTCATATGACGTCCTTGACTTTGTGCGGGGATATCTGAATGATGCCTGCAGCTACAGGCATCATTCAGATATCGGCTTTTTCAGCCGGCGATTCCCTACACCATAAGAACAATCATAGCGGCTGTTCCGCCGCTTGATCATTCTTACGGGAGGCGAGAGGGGATGTCCCCCCCCCCCCCCCCCGCCGCCCTCCGGTGCTTCTACCGACTCACCGCTACGATCAAAGCCAGGATTGTTGTTCTTTTTTTTTTTTTTTTTTTCAGGCTTCCCAGCCTAGAGGTGAGATGTGGGGTCTTATTGACACCCCCCCCCCCCCATATCTCACTGTAAAGAGGACCTGTCATGCCATATTCCTATTACAAGGGATGTTTACGTTCCTTGTAATAGGTATAAAAGTGATCAAAAAAATGTTTAGGGCGGAAAAACATGTCAAACTAAAATAAATAAAGTAAAATGAAGAATAAATTTTTTTTTTTTTTTTTAAAGCGCCCCTGTCCCCGTGAGCTCGCATACGTAAGTCCCGCCCACATATGAAAACGGTTTTCAAACCACACATGTGAGGTATCTCTGCGAACGTTAGAGCGAGAGCAATCATTTTGGCCCTAGACCTCCTCTGTAACTCAAAACATGTAACCAGTAAAAATATTTAAAGCGTCGCCTATGGGGATTTTTTAAGTAGCGAAGTTTGGCGCCATTCCACGAGTGTGTGCAATTTTTAAGGGCGACATGTTAGGTATCTATTTACTCGGCGTAACTTCATCTTTCACATTATGCAAAAACATTGGGCTAACTTTACTGTTTTTTTTTTTTTTTTAAGCACAAAACATTTTTTTTCCGTAAAAAACGCGTTAAAAAAATTGCTGCGCAAATATCGTGCGAGATAAAAAGTTGCAACAACCACCATTATATTCTCTAAGGTCTTTGCTAAAAAAACATATATAATGTTTTGGGTTCTATGTAATTTTCTAGCAAATAAATGATGATTTTTACATGTAGGAGAGAAATGTCAGAATTGGCCTTGGTGCTCCAGAACGCCTGAAGGTGCTCCCTGCATGTCGGGCCTCTGTATGTGGCCACGCTGTGTAAAAGTCTCACACATGTGGTATCGCCATACTCGGGAGTAATAGCAGAGTGTGTTTTGGGGTGTAATTTGTGGAATGCATATGCTGTGTGTGAGAAATAACCTGCTAATATGACAATTTTGTGAAAAAAAAAAAAAGAGAAAAAAAAAATCTTGATTTTGCAAAGAATTGTGGGAAAAAATGACAACTTCAAAAAACTCACAATGCCTCTTTCTGAATACCTTGGAATGTCTTCTTTCCAAAAAGGGGTCATTTGGGGGGTATTTGTACTTTTCTGGCATGTTAGGGTCTCAAGAATTGAGATAGGCCGTCAGTACTTCAGGTGTGATCAATTTTCAGATATTGGCACCATAGCTTGTGGACTCTATAACTTTCACAAAGACCAAATAATATACACCAATTTGTACTTATTTTTACCAAAGATATGTAGCAGTATAAATTTTGGCCAAAATTTATGAAGAAAAAATAGTAATTTGCAAAATTTTATAACAGAAACGAAAAAAAAATCATTTTTTTACAAAATTTTCAGTCTTTTTTTCTCTTATAGCGCAAAAAATAAAAAACCCAACAGTGATTAAATACCACCAAAAGAAAGCTCTATTTGTGTGAAAAAAAGGACAAAAATGTCATATGGGTACAGTGTTGTATGACTGAGTAATTGTCATTCAAAATGTGAGAGCACCGAAAGCTGAAAATTGGTCTGGTTATTAAGGGGGTTTAAGTGCCCAGTGGTCAAGTGGTTAAATATAGTTCCTGACTGGCTTGAATCACTGGAAAAATGCATCTATCACGAGAGTTAACAACCCCCAACTTCACATCTATCTATCTATCTATCTATCTCTATCTATTGTGAACAATAAGAGACTGTGTTTTTAAGGAGTGGTCAAGCAGTGTCTAAAGCAGGGTATACAAGTTCAGTTTTGTTGAAACAATAAAAAAAGACCTGACTGAACCCTGCATAAATACACATGATGTGTGATGCAGCAGAGATCTCCTATGGCGTGCTATTGTATTCTGCGCACTGCGTTACTTTAACTGAAGATTGTGCAACTCTGTGCTAAAATAAAATGTATGTCCTTTTTTTCCTTACAAATAGAGATTTCTTTTGGTGGTATGATCACCTCCTGTGGTTTTTTATTTTTTGCATTCTAAACAAAAAAAGACTTAACTTTGAAAAAAAACATTTTTACTTTCTGCTATAAAACATATCCTATAAAAAAAAATCTAATGTTTTTTCATCAATTTAGCCCAATATGTATTCTACATATTTTTGGTAGAAAAAAGTCCCAATAAGCGTGTATTCATTGGTTTGCGCAAAAGTTATTGCATCTACAAACTATGGGATATATTTGTGGAATTTTTTATTTATAAATTCTCTTTTTTGTTTTTATTTTGTTTTTACTAGTAATGGCGGCAATCGGCGACTTTTAGTGGGACTGCCACATTGCGGCGGACAAATCTGACACTTGATACTTTTTGGGGAACTAGTGACGCTAATACAGTGATCAGTGCTAAAAATATGCACGGTCACTGTACTAATGACACTGTCTGGGAACGGGTTAACATCAGGGGCGATCAAAAGGATAAATGTGTGCCCAAAATTCTTACTGTGGGGGAGGTGCTTGTACTGTGGGAAGACAGA
The DNA here is from genome assembly GCA_029206835.1 of Rana muscosa. Taxonomy (NCBI): domain Eukaryota; kingdom Metazoa; phylum Chordata; class Amphibia; order Anura; family Ranidae; genus Rana; species Rana muscosa. The sequence continues at coordinate 406,340,155 of CM055117.1, forward strand.
GATCCGTGATCTTGCTTTGCAGAAACGCAGGATCACTACTTCCCCTACTGACAGAACGGCAGTTTACATAGGCAGACTGCAGTTCTGCATCTGTCCCGAACGATCGGCGGGTCCCGCTGATTGGCTCTCGCTATGTCCAATTACGGCGGAAGGGTGTGCGCCCCAGACGTGCATGATCACGTACAGGTATAAGATCCTGCACAGGAGAACCGCCGTGTGGTCGTTCAGGTGCTTATCCAATAGTTTCTTGAAACTATCAATTTCCCCTGCTGAGACCACTGCCTGTGGAAGGGAATTCCACATCCTTACCGCTCTTACAGTAAAGATCCCTTTTACGTAGTTTAAGGTTAAACCTCTTTTCTTCTAATTTTAATGAGTGGCCACATGTCTTGTTAAACTCCCTTCCGTAAAAGTTTTATCCCTATTGTGGGGTCACGAGTATGGTAATGGTGATGCTTTAAAAGTCTTTACAGGTTATCCATTTTAGAGTTAAAGTGAGTTAATCACTTGCCGACTGCGCCACAGCCAAATTACGGCTACAGCACTGTCGGCTAGTTCTGGGAGGGCATACAGTGACGGCCTTCCGTGAACGAGCTTCTCGTACATCCCCTGTCGCACACATCAAGCAGTGTCTGTGACTACCAGGTCCTCGGGACCCAGCCTGTCACAGATCGGGGTAAAGGGACAATCCCAGTGGCCCTTTACCATGTGTCATCGCTCTGCCCAATGACAGATCTATCCCTATAGACAAACTGTCGTCATATCCAGTTCTCTCCTCACACCGAGAGTGTGAGGAGAGAGAAGCTGCAGTAAGTGCTTCATCTGTGCCAGATCTGTGCCCCAGCAGTGCTCTAAAGTGCCACATCTGTTCTACAGTGCCACATTTGTGCCATATCAGTGCCCCTACGTGCATCAGTGAGTGCACATCAGTGGTACCCTATCAGTGGATCCTCGTCTGTGCCCTGAAAATGTGTAAAAAAAAATGCAGGTTTGCTTTCCAAAATGGGGTCATTTTGTGGGTGTTTCCATTGTCCTGGTGCTCTAGGGCCTTCAAAAGTATGATAGACAGGAAATTAGATGTGTAATTTATGCTACTAGAACACCTGATGGTGCTTCCTGCATGTTTAGCCTCTGTAGTCTGTGGTCCCCTGCTTAACCAAGCCCCTGCTGGAAGACTGTTTTGAGGCCCCAATTGGTGGGAATGCAAGACCAGCCGGGGTCAACCACTGTTTGACTTTCTGTTCCAGGTACAATCGGCAAGCTTTTGCTATTAAGAGGGTTGTCAACAAATACTTGGGAATTCTTTCCCAGGACCCACTGCTAGTTCGCACCATCCCCTCTCCGCCAAATATTATCTGTCGGAGACAGCGACTTGAGGAGCATTATGGCATCCAGCAGAGTGAAGACGAAGGCCAGAGCTCTTACTGCAGGTTGGAAATCTATCTTTGACCAGAAGGGGAGCTACAGATGTGGGTACCCAACTGTGGGGCATGTAGTTTCTTGTGGCGCAGTAGAAATGAGTCCATGGTGGTTGATTGGCAAACTTATCCGATCAGACAGTTTATCAATTGCGGCACTGAATATATAGTGTACGGTTTGGTATGTCCATGCGGTCTTCTTTAAGTGGGCGGCACCTCACGTTCCTTGAGGACTCGCTTTGGCGAACACAAGAGGAACAGCCTCCCATGAGTTCGACAAGAAATCTTTACTGGTAGTATCTTCCTCAAGCATCACCCCCACTTCTCTGCTGGGTCCCTAGCTTGGCACTCAAGATACTTCTCAAGCTTCACCCCATTGGCTTGCTCGGTCCCTGGCTTGACACACAAGGCTGCTCTGCAAGCATCGCCTCCGCTGGCTGGGTCCCTGGCTTAATAGCCACTGAAGTTTCCAGATTCTTCACCGTCCCCATTTGGTGAGAATACTGCTCCGGTACTATCTTCAACTACTCACTGTGCTCCCTGGTAATAAGGTGGATGGTTCCTTAGTGGCGTCACCTTTCCCTTCTACCTCTGACCCCGACATGTTCTCCGGCCAGCAGAACCGTCGCTTCTGGTTGGACTGCAAGCCACAATCCCAACTCTGCGCTGCTCTTGCTTCTGGATAGGCCCTCAGACAGCCTAGCAGCCAGATGTGCCCAGGATGGGTCCAAACTAGCAACCTGGGCAAAACACATGTCCAGGTGGCACAGAACCGTGATCACCTAACTCCACCGAAATACATAGGTTCTCCCAGCAGGGATTTAAGAAAACCCCTGCCCATTGGCTGGGATACCCCATATACCCATAATCTGACCTTGCATTGCCCTTGTATCTAATGCCACCAGGCACTCGGCCACCTAGCAGTAAGATAAGTGCAGTAATTACAGACTTGGTGTGAAATCAATTGATCCCTAAAATAGGCCAAGGTATACCTGGCACGTAAATTTAGGAGCAACCCTGGCAGAATTTATAATGTCTTGGCAATTTTTCAGAGAATATGAATAACACAAACTTTTTCTTTCACTCCTCATGGTTAATGTTTGGCGGAAGCCATTTATAAATCCTAATGAAAACAGAAACACAGTTGATAATAAAGAGTAAACTACCCAAATGACCGTGATCAAAAGTTTACATACCCTGGTGATTTTGGCCTGATAACATGCACACAAGTTGACACAACAGGGTTTGAATAGCTATTAAAAGTAACCATCCTCCCCTTTTTGATCTGTTTTCTTGTAATGTGTGTGTGTGTGTGTGTGTGTATGTGTATATATAAAAGGTCAATGAGTTTCTGGACTCCTGACAGACCCTTGCATCTTTCATCCATTGCTGTACTGACGTTTCTGGATTCTGAGTATTGGGGAAAGCAAAAGAATTGTCAAAGGATCTGTGGGAAAAGGTAGTTGAACTGTATAAAACAGGAAAGGGATATAAAAAGATATCCAAGGAATTGAGAATGCCAATCAGCAGTGTTCAATCTCTAATCAAGAAGTGGAAAATGAGGGGTTCTGTTGAAACCAAACCACGGTCAGGTAGACCAACTAAAATTTCAGCCACAACTGCCAGGAAAATTGTTCGGGATGCAAAGAAAAACCCACAAATAAATAAATTCAGGTGAAATGCAGGACTCTGAAAACGTGGTGTGGCTGTTTCAAGATGCACAATAAGGAGGCACTTGAAGAAAGATAGACTGCATGGTCGAGTTGCCAAAAGAAAGCCATTACTACGCAAATGCCACAAATTATCCTGCTTACAATATGCCAAACGGCACAGAGACAAGCCTCAAACCTTCTGGCACAGTCATTTGTAGTGATGAGACCAAATTTTGAGCTTTTTGGCCACAACCAGAAACTCTCTTAATTTGGAGAGGAGTCAACAAGGCTGATGATGAAAGATACACCATTCTTTCTGTGATCCAAGGAGGTGGATCGCTGATGTTTTGGTGATGTGTGAGCTACAAAGGCACAGGAAATTTGGTCAAAATTGATGGCAAGATGAATGAAGTATGTTATCAAAAAATACTGGAGGAACATTTGCTGTCGGGAAAGAAGTTTTCTGCAACCTTCCCAGTAATCTGGGTATTCGAAGAATGCCCGTGTACAGAAGACCCGTTCGGTGCATGCGCGATAGCTGTGCGTGGGAACGCGCAAGCGCACCTAATGACGGCACTTGGCGCCAAGAAAGCCTATTTAAAGAGAACTGTCATATTGCTGCCTTGCTGTCCGGTCTACAGCGTTCCTGAGACCCCTGCTACCTGTACTTCTGATTATTTGACTTGTTACCTGATCCGGCTCTCCCTTGACTACTCCAGCTTGCTGCCTGCCTTTGATCCTGGCTTATCCTGACTACGCTCCTGCTTATCCTTTTAAACCTGATTGCTGCCCGCCTGATGAACTGACCCGGCCTGGACTTTGACTATTCTTTGGATCCTGCTTCTGCACCTGACCAGCCTGCCTGTGTTTTGACCCGGCCTGTCCTCACCTGCCAATCTCCTGATCCACGGGTGTCCTGCTGCGGACTACAGTGCACCTCCCAGCTGCTGCACCCAGCCCTCTACACCAGCCTACCTGTCAGGCGCTTGTGCCCCTTTGCCCTCTCGAGCTCCTGTCTGCTCTACCAGGGGTTCTTGAACCAGAGGTTTACGAGAGGCCGCTCCCTGCACGTTTTGGGCTCCACTACCAGGTACGTGACAGTACCGGACAACCATGTCCGAGCCCACGCAGGGAGCCTCTCCCATGGAGGACTTATGCCGACACCTAGATGGACTTACTACGGCCGTCAGAAACCTGCAGGAATGCTATACCCGTCTGGAGGAGCGTGTCCAGACCCTGTCCACCACGGCTCCTGTAGCATCTGGAACTTCTCCTGCACCTTCAGTTGTGATGTTGCCGCCTGAGCTGAGCCCAGGGTCCCCACTCCGGAAAGGTTTTCTGGGGACTGCAGCAAGTACAGAGCTTTCCGCAACGCCTGTGAACTTTTTTCGCGCTTTACAGCCCAGGACCTTCTCTCTTGAATCCACCAAGGTGGGCTTTATCGCTGTATTACAGATCGCATGTTATTATACACTAGTCGCGATCTTTACGTTTTTATCTATTGCTATACACCATTGACTAAAAATGCTTTTTAACCACTTAACGACCGCTCACTGTATATATACGTCGGCAGAATGGCACGGACAGGCACAATCACGTACCTGTATGTGCCTGCCTTTGTATAGTTGGGGGGGTCCCATCGGTCCCCCCTTCTATACAGTGAGCGGTCGGCATCGTTCCGGGAGCGATCCGTGATGAGGGGACGGCCATTCGTTTCCGGCCACCCCCTCACGATCGCTCCCTGCGAATGAAAAGCTTCCTCTGCCTTTGTAATGTTTACACAGGCAGGAGGAAGTGATGTCATCTCTCCTGCGGCGCTCACATATACCGAGCGCTATTGAGAGAAGACATCAGGTTAGTGCACTAAACGGCACACTGACACCAGGACACATAGGCACACGATCGCCCCCCCAGATCACCCCCCAGCCCCCAGTCACAGTGTCACTGATTGCAGTGGTCAGTAAATAAATGGTCACTGCAATCAGTGACATTTGTGACTGTAAAAGTGTCAGGGCAGAGTTTTTTATGTCCAGTGTAGCCCCCCCCCTAATAAAGGTTTAACCCCTTGAGCGCCCCCCCCCAGCTAACCCTTTCACCCCCTTTTGCCAGTGTCACTAAGCGATCGTTTTTCTGATCGCTGTCTTAGTGTCGGTGATTCCGATAGGTAGCCAGTTATTTTTTTTAGCTTCGCCGCAGGTTTTTATAGCGTCAGGTACCCCCATATATTATCTAATTAAAAAAGGTTTTAACCCCCTAGTTAACCCTTTCACCAGTGATCACCGTATAAGTGTTACTGGTGACACTGGTTAACCAGTTAGTTATTTTGTTATTTAGGTTCCCCGTCAGGTTTTTATATAGCGTCGGGTAACACCATATATTACCTAATAAAGGTTTAACCCCCTGATTGCCCCTAGTTAACCCTTTCACCAGTGATCACTGTATAAGTGTTACGGGTGACGCTGGTTAGTTTGCTTTTTATAGTGTCAGGGCACCCGCCGTATATAACCCAATAAAGGTTTAACCCCCTGATCGCCCGGCGGGTGATATCAATTAGGTTTTAGCGTCGGAGAGGGTCACCGTCGCCCCAGGCAGCGTCAGGTTAGTGCCAGTAACGCTAACACCCACGCGTGAAGCATACCTCCCTTAGTGGTATAGTATCTGAACAGATCAATATCAGCGTCCCCAGCAGTTTAGGGTTCCCAAAAACGCAGTGTTAGCGGGATCAGCCCAGATACCTGCTAGCACCTGCGTTTTGTCCCTCCGTCCAGCCCAGGCCACCCAAGTTCAGTATCGATCGATCACTGTCACTTACAAAACACAACACACAACACACATAACTGCAGCGTTCGCAGAGACAGGCCTGATCCCTGCGACTCCAGTGCTGTAGGAGGTGATTTCACCACCACAGTTAAAAAAAAAAAAAAGCATATATGTCGAAGCATGGGAGCAGCAGGGGCAGAGGAGCAATTTTGCTCCTAGTGCCGCGTACATACGGTCGAAATTCCGACGGAGGCTTGCCCGTGGAAAAGTCCGACCGTGTGTACGCGGCATAACTTTTGCGGGAGGATGCCCCCATGCTTATGCATATATAAATGGTGCATGTATGCCCATCATTAGAAGTGGGTGGCTGAAGGGAGGTATTCTAATGGTGGGCATACCCACCGATCAATCTCTTTTTTTCGTTCAGCCAACAGGCTGCATGAAAAAAAAGATTACAATACATGTCCAACAAGGACCAGCAACGTACTGGTATGTTGCTGGACTTTGCATGGTTATACCAGATTGATGCCTGCGGGTTTAATGATCATCTTGGTATCATTCTTTTCAGCCAGCGGCCGACTTTCATGTAAAAGCAATCCTAGCGGCTAATTAGCCTCTGGATTGCTTTTACAAGCAGTGGGGGGGGGGGGGAATGTCCACCCCCCCGGATATAAAAAGCGCCATTGGGAAAGCATTTTATCACACCGATCTTGGTGTGGTCAGATGCTTTGAGGGCAGAGAAAAGATCTAGGGTCCAATAGACCCCAGTGTTTTCAAAAAAAGAGTACCTGTCACTACCTATTGCTATCATAGGGGATATTTACATTCCCTGAGATAACAATAAAAATTATAAAAAAATAAATAAAAAATGGAAGGAACAGTTTAAAAAAAAAAAAAAAAAAGAACCCCTGTCCCACCCTGCTCTTGCGCAATGGCGAACGCAAGCGTCGGTCTGGCGACATATGTAAACAGCAATTGCATCATGCATGTGAGTTTTCACCGCGAAGGTCAGATCGAGGGCAGTCATTTTAGCAGTAGAAATCCTCTGTAAATCTAATGTGGTAACCTGTAAAGGCTTTTAAAGGCTTTTAAAAGTGTATGTAGTTTGTCCCCACTGCGCGTTTGTGCGAAATTTTAAAGCATGTCATGTTTGGTATCTATGTAGTCGGCCTAAGATCATCTTTTTTATTTCATCAAACATTTGGGCAATATAGTGTGTTTTAGTGCATTAAAATTTAAAAAAGTGTATTTTTTCCCCAAAAAATGCGTTTGAAAAATCGCTGTGCAAATACTGTGTGGGAAAAAAAAAATGCAACACCCACCATTTTAATCTGTAGGGCCTTTGCTTTAAAAAAATATATAATATTTGGGGGTTCAACATAATTTTCTTGCAAAAAAAAAAGTTTTCATGTAAACAAAAACCGTCAAAGGGCTTTGTCTTCAAGTGGTTAGAGTGGATGTAAGCTTCCTAATGTGTATAAAATGCCAGGACAGTTCAAAACCCCCCCAAATGACCCCATTTTGGAAAGTAGACACCCCAAGCTATATTCTGAGAGGCATGTCGAGTCCATGGAATATTTTATATGTTGACACAAGTTGCGGAAAAAATACTATTTATTTATTTTATTTTTTTGCACAAAGTTGTCACTAAATGATATATTGCTCAAACATGCCATGGGCATATGTGGAATTACACCCCAAAATACATTCTGTTGCTTCTCCTGAGTACGGGGATACCACATGTGTGAGACTTTTTGGGAGCCTTCAGGCTTTCTAAGGGTGCAAATTTTTGATTTCACTCCTCACTGCCTATCACAGTTTCGGAGGCCATGGAATGCCCAGATGGCACAAAGCCCCCCCAAATGACCCCATTTTGGAAAGTAGACACCCCAAGCCATTTGCTGAGAGGTATGGTGAGTATTTTGCAGATCTCGCTTTTTGTCACAAAGTTTTGAAAATTGAAGAAAAAAAAAAATTATTTCCTTTCTTCATTTTCAAAAACAAATGAGAGCTGTAAAATACTCACCATGCCTCTCAGCAAATAGCTTGGGGTGTCTACTTTCCAAAATGGGGTCATTTGGGGGGGTTTTGTGCTATTTTGGCATTTTTATGGCCTTCGAAACTGTGATAGGTAGTGAGGAGTGAAATCAAAAATTTGTGCCCTTTAGAAATCCTTAAGGCGGTACTTGGTTTTCCGGGTCCCGTACGCGGCTAGGCTCCTAAAAAGTCCCACACGTGGTATCCCCGTACTCGGGAGAAGCAGCAAAATGTATTTTGGGGTGCAACTCCACATATAACCATGGCATGTGTGAGCAATATATCATTTAGTGACAACTTTTTGTAATTTTTATTTTTTTTTTCTTAGTCATTATTCAATCACTTGAGACAAAAAAAAAATATTCAATGGGCTCAACATGCCTCCCAGCAATTTCCTTGGTGTCTTCTTTCAAAAATGGAGTCATTTGGGGGGGTTTTGTACTGCCCTGCCATTTTAGCACCTCAAGAAATGAGCTAGGCAGTCATAAATTAAAAGCTGTGTAAATTTCAGAAAATGTACCCTAGATTGTAGACTCTCTAACTTTTGCGCAAACCAATAAATATACGCTTATTGACATTTTTTTTACTAAAGACGTGGCTGAATACATTTTGGCCTAAAATGTATAACTAAAATTGAGTTTATTCGATTTTTCTTCTAACAAAAAGTAGAAAATATTATTTTTTTTTCAAAATTTTTAGTCTTTTTCCATTTATATCGCAAAAAAAAAAAAATCGCAGAGGCAATCAAATACCATTAAAAGAAAGCTCTATTTGTGGTAAGAAAAGGACGCAAATTTCGTTTGGGTACAACATTTTATGTCTGCACTATTTCCAGTTAAAGCAGCGCAGTGCCAAATTCTGAAAACACCTCTGGTCCTTAACCTGTTGGAGCCCCGGCCATAGACGAATGACGGCTTCAAGGTGGCTCTTAAAATCCGGGAGGCCGTCAATAGACGTCCTCGGCTCCTCCGGCCACTGGGGGGCGCGCGAGCGCCCGGCGTGTCACTGACATGCCGATGCGCGTGCCTGGCGGCCACAATGTCTGCCAGGCACCCGCGATCGGCCGGTACACAGACAAGGACGTGGATCTGTGTGTGTAAACACACAGATCCATGTCCTGTCAGGGAGAGGAGACCGATGCTGTGTCCCTTGTACATAGGGACACAGATCGGTCACCTCCCCCAGTCACTCCCCTCCCCCCACAGTAGTAATCACTCCCAGGGCATACATTTAACCCCCTCCTCGCCCCCTAGTGTTAACCCCTTCCCTGCCAGTGTCATTTTTACAGTAACCAGTGCATTTTTATAGCACTGATCGCTGTAAAAATGACTGGTCCCAAAACGGTGTCCGATGTGTCCGCCATAATGTCGCAGTCACAATAAAAATCGCTGATCGCCGCCATTACTAGTAAAAAAAAAAAAATATTAATAAAAATGCTATAAAACTATTGATTCCGGCGCATGCAGCGGTTTTATGGATGCATACTTTGCCAGTAGATTCCAAGTCCCTCTACGACCCAGAGCTAAGGGACACTCTGTACACCTGGCCGACTGATCGGCTATTAAATCTGGGCCTGTCACACAGGAAACAGTTCCTCTGAACACAATCATTTCCGGTAACGATCGGGAATTACTCCGCCTGGACATTGAGTCCCCCTTGTTTCCCATCATACTGGGTATGCCATGGCTGAGGGCTCACAACCCACAAATTGACTGGATCACGGGAAAGATCAGCTTCCTTTCCCCTTACTGCTGCCAGCACTGCTTGTCAGAAGTCGCTGACGTTCTTTCTTCACTGCTTTGTTTAGACACTGACGCTGAAATCCGCCAGTCCGTCCCAGAAGTATACCACAGTTTCTTGGATGTGTTCAGCAAGAAGGGTGCAGAGACACTTCCTCCACACAGGCCCTATGATTGCCCAATCGAGCTCCTCCCCGGGGCAGAGGTGCCATTTGGAAGGATCTTCCCCTTGACCGAATTGGAACTAGGGACTCTTAAAACCTACATCGATGATAATCTGGAGAAGGGGTTCATCCGCCCTTCCACCTCACCAGCAGGAGCAGGAATCTTCTTTGTTGAAAAGAAGGACCATTCCCTACGTCGATTACCGTGAGCTTAATAGAATTACAATTAAGAACCGGTACCCCCTTCCTTTAGTGCCTGAACTATTCCGGAGACTCGGAGCTGCAGCTATATTCACCAAATTGGATCTTCGTGGGGCTTGCAACCTAGTCTGGATTGTAAGTGCGGACGAGTGAAAGACTGCCTTCCGTACCCGTTTCAGGCACTTTGACTATCTCGTAATGCCCTTCGGTCTTTGCAAAGCCCCTGCTACATTCCAACATTTTGTGAATGACATCTTCAGAGATTACCTTGACTTGTTTGTTATAATCTACTTAGACATCCTGATTTTCTCTTCTTCTTTGTCTGTTCATCGGGAGCATGTCAGAAAAGTATTAACCCGACTTCGTTAACATGGCCTGTATGCAAAACCTGAGAAATGCGAGTTTGAACAGAGCATTCAGTTTCTGGGATTAATTATCTCTATAGAAGGTGTCAAGATGGACCCACAAAGTTTCCGCCATCTTGGATTGGTCAACCCCTACGGACAGGAAGGGGATCCAACGCTTTGCGAATTTCTATCGCAAGTTTATCCGAGGATTCAACACCATCTCCCCCATCACCAGTTTGACAAAACAAGGCATGCGGTTCCACTGAAGCCCAGGCTGCCTTCTCTACCCTAAAGGACCAATTTGTCTCAGCCCCTGTCCTAAAGCATCCAGACCCAGCCTTGCCTTACATTCTGGAAGTAGATGCCTCCTGAGATCGCAGTGGGAGCAGTACTCTCGGAGACAGGGTCCCAAGGCTTTGTTGCATCCAGTTGCATTTATTTCTCGTAAGTTGTCTGAAGCTGAGAGAAATTATGATGTCGGGGACAGAGAGCTACTTGCAATTAAGGCCGCACTGGAGGAATGGCGCTATTTGTTAGAGGGAGCAGCACATCCTATTTTGGTCTATACGGACCACAAGAACCTGGAGTACTTGAAAGCTGCAAAGAGACTGAAACCACGTCGGGCCAGATGGGTGCTTTTTTTTTTTTTTTTTTTTACCAGATTTTCGTTCAACATAAGCTACAGGCCCGGGTCGAATACCAAGCTGGATGCACTTTCCTGGATGTTTAGCGAATCCGAAACTTCTTTACCCCCAGACACCATTCTGACTCCCGGAAACTTCCTCATGTTGCAAGGAGACTTACTATCCCAAATTATGCAGGCTTTTACAAATGAGTCCTACCCACCGGACGTTACCCTACAGTTGAGACGACCTGCTATGGTTCAAGGACAAGATCTTTGTACCTCAGCAATTACGGATCAACGTTCTTCAGTCTTGTCACGATCATGAACTGGCCCAAGACATCCGAACTCCTCCAGTGCACGTTTTGGTGGCCTTGGCTATTAAAAGACTGTAGAGACTATGTGGAATCATGCATTACTTGCATTCAAAATAAGGGCAGCAAGACCAGAGCTTGGGGACTGTTGAAACCTTTACCCATCCCGGAAAGACCATGGAGAATGATTTCCATGGATTTTATTGTTTAATTACCACCATCAGAAAACTGCACTACCATTTTCGTGGTAGTAGATGGGCAGGAAATGAGCCATCTTAGAAAGTCTATGAGATGTACACCTTCTGCCCCTGAGACCGCAAAATTGTTTATCAAGGAAATAGTAAGGCAGCACGGTATTCCTGCAAACCTTGTATCTGATCGGGGGGTGCAGTTTACATCCAGATTCTGGAGAGCACTTTGCGAATCCTTGAAGATTGACCTTTTTTCCTTGGCATATCACCCCCAGACCAATGGTCAGACTGAACGAACAAATCGGACACTCTTGAGCAGTATTTACGCTGTTTTTCAGGCTTCTCCCAAGATTGGGTACCCTTACTATCTCTCGCCGAGTTGTCCTACAACAACTCTGTCCACTCAGCTACCAAGCAGTCACCATTCTTTGCGAACTACGGCTTTCACCCCTTGTTCTTATCCAACAACATCCCGGAATGTGCAGTACCAGCCGCCCAAGAAACCCTGAATTTTTTCAGTACCAATAACAAGCTACTTCATGAGACAATGGCAAGGACTCAGGAGTATAATAAGGAGGTGTTTGACAAAAAGAGGAGGGGGGAACGTAACCTAGTACCCGGAGATCAAGTCTGGCTGTCCACAGTGAACTTAGAAGGGCATGCCAATTTCAAGAAATTGGGCCCTAAGTTTGTGGGTCCCTTCCCAGTGACGAGAAAAATTAATGATGTGGCATATGAGTTGAAACTGACGGAATCTTTTCGGATACATCCAGTATTCCATGTGGCCCTACTCAAGCCCGCAGTTCCGGATCCCTTTTCCAATCGAGGTACCGGTCCTCCAGAACCAGTACTCGTCAATTGTGAGGAGGAGTTTGAAGTCGAGTCCATCCTGGATTGCAGGAAAAGACACAACCAAATCCAATACCTGGTAAAATTGAAAGGCTATGGCCCTGAGGAGAACTCCTGGGAACCAGAGACTAACATCCATGCTGAAAGATTGATTCTGGCCTTCAAAAGATCTCACCCAGGTAGGCTGGCCCAGTTGGGCATCCGGAGGCTGCCCGTTGGAGGGGGGCAATGTTAGGAAAGACGTTTCTGCAACCTTCCCAGTAATCTGGGTATTAGAAGAATGCCCGTGTTCAAAAGACCCGTTCGGCACATGCGCGATAGTGGCGCGCACGGGAACGCGCGCACCTAATGACGGCACTTGGCGCCAAGAAAGCCTATTTAAAGAGAACTGTCACTTTGCTGCCTTGCTGTCCGGTCTACAGCGTTCCTGAGACCCCTGCTACCTATACTTCTGATTATTTGACTTGTTACCTGATCCGGCTCTCCCTTGACTACTCCAGCTTGCTGCCTGCCTTTGATCCCGGCTTTTCCTGACTACGCTCCTGCTTATCCTTTAAACCTTATTGCTGCCCGCCTGATGAACTGACCTGGCCTGGACTTTGACTATTCTTTTGGATCCTGCTTCTGCACCTGACCAGCCTGCCTGTGTTTGTTTGACCCGGCCTGTCCTCACCTGCCAATCTCCTGATCCACCATGTCATGCTGCGGACTACAGTACACCTCCCTGCTGCGGACTACAGTTCACCTCCCAGCTGCTGCACCCAGCCCTCTACACCAGCTTACCTTTCAGGCGCTTGTGCCCCTTTGCCCTCTCGAGCTCCTGTCTGCTCTACCAGGGGTTCTTGAGCCAGAGGTTTACGAGAGGCCGCTCCCTGCACGTTGGGCTCCACTACCAGGTACGTGAGATTTGCATTCATCAGCCAGGAAACTGCACATGGGAGGTACCTCGACATTCCAGCATGACCATGATCCAAAACACAAGGCCAAGTCGGCCTGTCATTGGCTACAGCAGAATAAAGTGAAGGTTCTGGAGTGGCCATCTTGGTCTCCTGACCTCCAATATCATTGAGCCACTCTGGGGAGATCTCAAACGTGCAGTTCATGCAAGACAGCCCAAGAACTGGAGGCTTTTTTCCAAGAGGAATGGGAAGCTTTACCATCTGAGAAGATAAAGAGCCTTATCCACAAATGCCACAAAAGACTTTAAGCTGTCTTTGATGTTAAAGGGGGCAATACACGGTAATAAGAACTGGGGTATGTAAACTTTTTTTGATCAGGGTCATTCGGGTAGTTTCTGTTGTGATTATGATTTAAAAAGAGTAAACACCGTTGTATGATAAATTACTTCAGCTAAATGCTAACCATGGGTGAAAAAAGTTTGTGTTGTCTTTAATATTCTGGACAGGTGAGGCTGCATTGATGGACACAGATAAACTTGTTAATATTTATTTTTATAACTTAATTCTGCATAAAATATTTTAAGTGGTGGATTTATGGTGCGTGTTTAGGCGCGAGGCAGGGTAGATGTTGGGTGGTGCAACTGGTGGCGAGTAACCCATGAGGTCTCGCTAGTAGCTCAGGATTTGAAATTTTGAGCCCTGGCTTGGAGCACAAAATGGGAAGTGTTTTTGGCCAAAATTCTATTGTTGCCTGTTTAAAGCATGATTAAAGTGGTTCTAAAGGCAGAACTGTTTTTTTTTGTTTTGTTTTTTTTTATGTTTGTTTTTTTTGTTTTTTTTTGTTTTTTTATCTTAATGCATTGATAAAAACCTTCTGTAGACAGCAGCCCCCTAATACTTACCTGAGCCCAATCTCGATCCAGTGATGTTGCACGAGGGCCTCAGCTCTCTGGGACGCTCCCTCCTGATTGGCCGAGACACAGCAGTGGGTATCATTGACTCCCACTGCTGTCAATAAAAGTCAGTGAGCCAATGAGGAGAAAGCTGCTTGCAGGAGGAAGGGTCCATGAGTGCTGGTGAGGGATCCAAGAAGAGGAAGATCTAGGCTGCTCTGTGCAAAACTACTGCACAGAGCAGGCAAGTATGACATGTTTGAGTTGGCGGCTTTGTCCTGTAAGCCGCCTTATCTGGGTCTGCACAAGGACACGTTGGTGCTTCAGCCCTCCCCCTCCTTTCTGCCGAAGGTGGTTTCTCTGTGTCCTCGGCTGTCGTACTCCTAAGGAGGTGGCCCTGCATTTCCTGGACAGGGTTTGAACGATTCACGTACCTTTCTGAGACTGTTTCTTTTCGGAGGTCCGATTTCTCTTTTGTGCTCACGGATCGTCCGAAGAAGGGCTTTGCGGCCCCTTTTGCCACCGTTTCTAATTGGATTCGGCAAGCGAATGTTATGCCTGAAGAACTCCTTTCTTCTGACAGAACTGCTGCCATTCAATATCGCACAATACCTGCACTGTAATCCCTATTCACCCCCGTTTTTAACCACTTGAAGTCAAATGACGTACTAGGTACATCACCCCAGTACTGTTTTTCAGAGCTGGCGGTCGGCTCTCTTGTAATGGCAATCAGAGCGGCTAACTAGCTGCTTGATTTGCTATTACAAGCAGCAGGATGGGACACCCCCCCCCCCCCATGCCGGGAGGCCCGAGCTACTAACTTGCACATCTGGCTAGTCTGACACCCAAACAAAGGCAAGATCGGCTTTGAGTCTCCGCTATGGTAACACAGAAGCAATGACATCACTAACGGTTTACCCCGGATGTCAACTGCGCCATTTTTTGGAAATTCAAAAGTATTCAAAAATGACAATCTTTGTGTTTTCAAATGATTTTAAGGACAGAGGGGGTCTTTTGGGTCTTATAGACCACAGATCCCTCCATAAAGAGTACCTGTCACATGCCTATTGCTGTCACAAGTGATGTTTACAGCAATAAAAAAAAAAAAGAATTATCACTTTTAACGCAACAGCGTATTGTGTGGCATAAAAAAAAAGCCTGGTTAATCTAACACACATTTGAGCAGCAAAGAACAAACTGTGGTACAGTTGGACCCCTTTCACACTGGGCCCGTGGCTGCGTTAGCGCTAAAGCGCAGATAGTTTTAGCAGCGCTTTTCGAAAGAAGGGGTTAAAAGCGACTGTTGCGGCGCTTCCAAAGTACTTTT
This sequence comes from Rana muscosa, assembly GCA_029206835.1. NCBI lineage: Eukaryota > Metazoa > Chordata > Amphibia > Anura > Ranidae > Rana > Rana muscosa. The sequence continues at coordinate 406,355,568 of CM055117.1, forward strand.
ACTTTACTGCCCATTCATTTCACTGGTCAGGGCATTTTGGGAGCGCTAAATACAGCGCTCCCAAAGATGCTGCTTGCAGGACTTTTCCTAATGTCCCACGTGCACACCCCCCTAGTGTGAAAAGTCACGCGGAAATGAATGGGAGGCGATTTTCATGCGCTGTACAGGCGCTCCTTTTTAGCGCTAAAATGCCTGAAAACTGTCTGAAAGGTGCAGCGGTAAAGCGCCGCTATTTTTAGCAGCTCTTTACCATTAATTTCGCGACGCTAGTAGCCGAGAGAGGGTTAAAACCACCACAAAGTGCTTCTGCAGAGGCGCTTTGCCTGCGGTATAGCCGCGGTGCCCATTGATTTCAAAGGGCAGGAGCGGTATATACACCGCTCCTATACTGCTCCAAAGATGCTGCTAACAGGACCTTTTTTTTTTTTACCGTCCTGCTAGCGCACCGCTCCAGTGTGAAGGCCCTTGGGGCTTTCACACTGGACAGACAACAGCGGCTGTTTCAGGGTGCTTTGCTGGTGATATTTTTATTGTTTTAGCGCCCGCAAAGCGCCCCAGTGTGAAGGGTCTAAGATTAGCACTTCCGGGTTCCCCACGCCATCTGAGGTCACATCCACTGTCAATGCCTCCCATTGCCCAGCCCAGTAACCAAAAACTCCTGAAGCTTAATACACATGCAAAAACTCTTATAAAACACCTGTTAAACTCCTGGGGGAAAAAAACACTTCAAAATAACCAGAAGTACGCTCTGATTACACTCTGCTCAGGTGTGAATGCAGGCTAATATTTGAACAAGTGGTAAATGTCTCCTGTTTCATCTGTTTTCTGCTTAGGAGAATGTGGTCTCCCGGAACGAATCTCGTATGCAGAGCCTAAACAAGGTGCTCTTGATCAGAATATCTTTCCTCCTAATGCAACAGTGTCCTATGATTGTAGGCCAGGCTATATACGGGTTCCTGGCACGAAAAATTCAATAACCTGCTTAGAGGACAGTACATGGTCTACTCCTGAAGTATTCTGCCAACGTAAGTATTATCTTTTTTCTTTTCATCTGCTTTGTAATGGCATGGAAGGCTAAAATCGTACTCATGCGATTTGCAGTATTTTGAATGAACAGCTTGACAATATTCAATTAATAATAATAATAACCCTTTCCCGTCGAGGGTACGCATATATGCGTCCTCGGCTTTCCGGGGTTATACCGGGATGATGCCTGCAGCTGCAGGCATCATCCCGGTACCGTTGTTTAGAGCCGGCGATTGGCTTTCCAGGTATAACCACCGATGCGGCTAAAAGCCGCTCGGTTGTTATACCGGAGGAGCGAGAGGGGACATCCCCCGCCTCCGCCGCTCTTACCGGGCCTCCCGTCCCACCGGGAGACCCGATCCACAATCCGCCACCTCGGGCGGCTAGAGAGAGACTGAATCAAAGCCGCGAACGGCTTTGATTTTTTTCTCTTCACTGTAACCACGGAAGCGACGTTATGACATCACGTCCGGGTTACTCGGCTGCCAATAGCGCCGAATTTAAAAAAGTACACAGTATTCAGAATCGCTGTTTTCGGCGATCTGAATACTTTGAAGTGAAAAGGAGGGATTGGGGGTCTTTTAGACCTCCGATCTCTCCATAAAGAGTACCTGTCACCACTTATTACTGTCACAAGGGATGTTTACATTCCTTGTGACAGCAATAAAAGTGATCACATTTTTTATTTTTGTTTAAAAACACTATTTTTAATTATAAAAATAAATAAAATAAATAAGAAAAAAACATTTTTTAAAAGCGCCCCTGTCCCCGCGAACTCGCGCGGCAATGAAAAAGCACACGGAAGTCGCGCCCGCATATGAAAACGGCGTTCAAATAACACATGTGAGGTATCGCCGCGATCGTCAGAGCGAGAGCAATAATTATAGCCATAGACCTCCTCTGTAACTCTAACCTAGTAGCCGTAAAAAAAAAAAAATTAAAGCGTCGCCTATGGAGATTTTAAGGTACCGTAGTTTGTCACCATTCCACGAGTGCGGGCAATTATAAAGCATAACATGTTTGGTATCTATTTACTCGGCGTAACATCATCTTTCACATTACACAAAAAAATTGGACTAACTTTGCTTTTTAATTTTTTTAAAATTCATGAAAGTTAATTTTTCCAAAAAAGTTGCGTTTAAAACACAGCTGCGCAAATACTGTGTGATATAAAATATCGCAATAATCGCCATTTTATTCTCTAGATTCTCTGCTAAAAAGATATATATAATGTTTGGGGTTTCCAAGTAATTTTCTAGCAAAAAATACGCATTTTAACTTGTAAACACCAAATGTCAGAAATGGGCTTAGTCATGAAAGGGATAATAATAATAATATCAATAATAATAATCAAGATTTATATGGCACCAACAGTTTGATATTTTAATTTTTTTGTTGCACGGTATTTTTTTGTTTTTAATTGATATATATTTTACTGGCAGGCAGATCATGTGGAAATCCTGGAGAAGTGTTAAATGGGAACATGGAGGCTACAGACTTTTTATTTGGATCTACAGTGAAATATACATGTAATGAAGGGTGAGTCTTAATATTGTCTTGTTAACCACTTAAGGACCGGACCAATGCGGACCATAATGACCAGAGGTGATTTCACAATTTGGCACTGCGCTGCTTTAACTGGAAATTGTGCGGACATGCAATGTTGTACCCAAACGAAATTTGTGTCCTTTTCTTCCCACAAATAGAGCTTTCTTTTAATGGTATTTGATTGCCTCTACGATTATTATTTTTTTTGCCATATAAACGGAAAAAATGATATTTTCTACTTTTTGTTATAAGAAAAATCTAATAAACTCAATTTTAGTCATACATTTAGGCCAAAATGTATTCAGCCACATGTCTTTAGTAAAAAAAATGTCAATAAGCGTATATTTATTGGTTTGCGCAAAAGTTTACAGGTCTACAAACTAGGGTACATTTTCTGGAATTTACACAGCTTTTAATTTATGACTGCCTATCATTTCTTGAGGTGCTAAAATGGCAGGGCAGTACAACCCCCCCCCCCTCAAATGACCCCATTTTTGAAAGAAGACACCCCAAGGAAATTGCTGAGGCATGTTGAGCCCATTGAATATTTTTTTTTTTTGTCCCAAGTGATTGAATAATGACAAAAATAAATAAAAATTACAAAAAGTTGTCACTAAATTATATATTGCTCACACATGCCATGGTTATATTTGGAATTGCACCCCAAAATACATTTTGCTGCTTCTCCTGAGTACGGGGATACCACATGTGTGGGACTTTTTGGGAGCCTAGCCGTATACGTGACCCCGAAAACCAATCACCGCCTTCAGGATTTCTAAGGGCGCAAATTTTTGATTTCACTCCTCACTACCTATCAGTTTCGAAGGCCATAAAATGCCAAAATAGCACAAAACCCCCCCAAATGACCCCTTTTTGGAAAGTAGACACCCCAAACTATTTGCTGAGAGGCATGGTTGAGTATTTTACAGCTCTCATTTGTTTTTGAAAATGAAGAAAATTTTTTTTTTTTTTTCAATTTTCAAAACTTTGTGACAAAAAGTGAGATCTGCAAAATACTCACCATACCTCTCAGTAAATAGCTTGGGGTGTCCACTTTCCAAAATGGGGTCATTTGGGGGGGGGGGTTTGTGCCATCTGGGCATTCCATGGCCTCCGAAACTGTGATAGGCAGTAAGGAGTGAAATCCAAAATTTACACCCTTTAGAAAGCCTGAAGGCGGTGCTTGGTTTTTGGGGTCCCGTACGCGGCTAGGCTCCCAAAAAGTCTCACATGTGGTATCCCCATACTCAGGAGAAGCAACAGAATGTGTTTTGGGGTGTAATTCCACATATGCCCATGGCATGTTTGAGCAATATATCATTTTAGTGACAACTTTGTGCAAAAAAATAAAAAAAGAATTGTGTTTTTTTCCGCAACTTGTGTCAACATATAAAATATTCCATGGACTCGACATGCCTCTCGGCAAATAGCTTGGGGTGTCTACTTTCCAAAATGGGGTCATTTTGGGGGGTTTTTGAACTGTCCTGGCATTTTATACACAACATTAGGAAGCTTACATCCACTCTTCTAACCACTTGAAGACAAAGCCCTTTCTGACACTTTTTGTTTACATGAAAACATATATTTATTTTTTTTTGCAAGAAAATTACGTTGAACCCCCAAAAATTATATATTTTTTTAAAGCAAAGGCCCTACAGATTAAAATGGTGGGTGTTGCATTTTTTTTTTCCACACAGTATTTGCGCAGCGATTTTCAAACACATTTTTTGGGGGAAAAATATACTTTTTTAATGCACTAAAACGCACTATATTGCCCAAATGTTTGATGAAATAAAAAAGATGATCTTAGGCCGAGTACATAAATACCAAACGCGACATGCTTTAAAATTTTGCACAAACGCGGAGTGGCGACAAACTACATACATTTTTAAAAGCCTTTTACAGGTTACCACATTAGATTTACATAGGAGGTCTACTGCTAAAATGACTGCCCTCGATCTGACCTTCGCGGTGATGCCTCACATGCATGATGCAATTGCTGTTTACATATGACGCCAGACCGACACTTGCGTTCGCCTTTGCGCAAGAGCAGGGCAGGAGGACAGGGGTGCTTCCCCCCCCCCCCCCACTGCTTGTTAAAGCAGTCCAGAGGCTAATTAGCCAATTAGCCGTCTGTGATTGGCGGAACACCGAACACAGTGTCTACTGGGAAACTGAGGATAAGAGAACGTTCGTGATAGGCGGAGAGTGTCTGCTGAGAATCGCCTATCACGGAAGGGACCAGGAAGAGACCGCGGGATTTAAACGATGGACGCCGCAGCCTCTCAACTTTTTTTTCAGGTACTATTTACAATGTTAAATTTAAACAGTGAGGATGGGAACAGTGAGGATGGGAACAGTGAGGATGGGAACAGTGAGGATGGGAACAGTGAGGCATTGTTGACCCTCGGCTTATACTCGAGTCAGTACGTTTTCCCTGTTTTTTGTGGTAACATTAGGTACCCCGGCTTATAATCGAGTATATACTGTACTATACCACTAAGGGAGGTGTATGCTTTGCGCGTGGGTGTTGGCGTTACTGGCACTAACCTGACGCTGCCTGGGGCGACGCAGACCGTCTCTGACGCTAAAACCTAATTGATATCACCCGCCGGGCGATCAGGGGGTTAAACCTTTATTGGGTTATATACGGCGGGTGCCCTGACACTATAAAAAGCAAACTAACTAACCAGCGTCACCCGTAACACTTATACGGTGATCACTGGTGAAAGGGTTAACTAGGGGCAATCGGGGGGTTAAAACCTTTATTGGATAATATATGGGGGTACCTGACGCTATAAAATCCTGGCGGCGAACCTAAAAAAAAATAACGGACTACCTAGCGGCACCAGCACAACTAATACAGCGATCAGAAAAACGATCGCTTAGTGACACTGGCAAAAGGGGGTGAAAGGGTTACCTGGGGGGCGATCAAGGGGTTAAACCTTTATTAGGTAATATATGGGGGTACCTGACGCTATAAAAACCTGGCGGCGAAGATAAAAAAATTACTGACTACCTAGCGGCATCACCGACACTAATGCAGCGATCAGAAAAACGATCGATTAGTGAAAGTGGTGCTAGGGGCTGAAAGGGTTACCTGGGAGGCGATCAAGGGGTTAAACCTTAGGGGGGGGTTAGGGGGCCACCCTGGACCTAAGGGACCTAACACTAACTGCCCTGACACTTTTACAGTTTCAAATGTCACTGATTGCAGGGATCATTTATTTACTGATCACTGCAATCGGTGACACTGTGACTGGGGGCTGGGGGGTGATCTGGGAGTGACTGGGGGGGGGGGGCGCGATCGTGTGCCTATGTGTCCTGGTGTCAGTGTACTGCTTGTGCACGCACTTGATGTCTTCTCTCCAAGGCGCTCCGCTATATGTGAGCGCCGCAGGAGAAATGACATCACTTCCTGCTGCTTCCTCTCTGCCTGTGTTTACATTACACAGGCAGAGGAAGCATTTGATTCGCTGGGAGCGATCGCGAGGGGGTGGCCAGAAACCAATGGCCGCCCCCTCATCACGGATCGCTCCCAGAGCGATCCCGACCGCCCACTGTACCGGAGGGGGGTCCGATCGGACCCCCCATTCATACGAAGGCAGTCACGTACAGGTACGTGATTGTGCCATTTTGCCGACGTGTGTATATATACAGTGGGCGGTCGTTAAGTGGTTAATAACAAACGCACTTTAAATTTGCTCCCAAAGAAAATGAGTTTTCTTTATACTTTTTCATGTGACAAGTTTCAATAGTACACAAAGGGCACCTTTTTATACGTGCCCACTTTTTTTACCTGTCATTGCAGACGCGTTCTATATCTGCCCACCATTCAAGTCCATCAGGCCGAGTAGAAAGGTTGTGTTTGTGTCGGCTTACCAGCCCGGAGGTGGGCAGATATAGACGGACCCAAGTCTGCCTGCATCCGTACACCTATAGGAATTACATTGGTACATTTCTTTCATGGAGAAAAAAATCGGAATGGACATACACGTCACAAATCTGTATTGTTCTGAACTGTAGTATTTTATTAAAATGCATATTGGTTAGGGCTGGGAAAAAAATCGATTTTAATCTTGAATTGAGTTTTGAGTTCAAATCGATTCAGATTTGAAGAAAATAGATTTTTTTAGATTTTTTATTTTTTTTCCTTCAGAGTTTCCGTAGCAGGGCTGCGAGGGGCGTATCCGGAATGGCACTGGGCGGCGTTACCCAAATAACATCTACTCGCCGCAGCCGCCGCGAGTAGATGTAATGTAACACTAACTAACAGCAAGCCGCCGTCTGCCTACCTGATCAGCGTGTCATGCAGACAGACGGCGGCCATTGCAGTGCTCAAAAGCCGCGCCTCCCGAGTCCTCGTCGTCTGTGATAGGCGGAACACTCAATTTCACAGCAGGCAGTGTTCAGCCTATCACGGACATCCTCTCATCCTTGTCTGTGTTATGAGGATGAGCGGATGTCCGTGATAGGCGGAACACTGAATGCTGGGAAATTGAGTGTTCCGCCTATCACAGACGACGAGGAGGCACGGCTTTTGAATACTGGAATGGCCGCCGGTGTAGCAGTAAAATCCGTAAGCCACGAAAATCTGCATCAGGCACGGGCACAGTGAGGCACGGGCACAGTTCAATTCAACTAAGAGTAACCTCAGGATTTTTTGTTGTTTTATTAGCTAAAACCAAATACAGTATAAATAATTTGGATGTTTAACAATCTTTGTTGCACACTGACTTTGTAGTTAGAGAAAGGGTTTGCCTTTGCAATTTTGTTTGTTGATGCACTTTAATTAATATAATAAAAAAACAAAAACAAATCGTAAATCGAGTTTTTTATAAAAAAATCGCAGAATTTTTTGGGGGGGAAAATCGCCCAGCCCTAATATTGGTACAGAAATGAGAACACCCACAGGACATCCTATTGGACAAAATGCATAGGTTGAGTTTTAGTGCTGTTGCCACATCGCTGTCTCGCGTGCCGATCAGCGACTTTCACTGAGTTTTTTTGTTATCAATTTTTATGAAACTGCTACACTATGACTTTATTCTGTTTGCGCTGGTGGTGAGCTTTAGTGGTACAGTTTTTTGCCGGTCTGTTATTTCCCTTCCTGGAAGACCGTTCCTTCTGGCTGTGATTGGGATGACATGGAAGAAGCAAGCTGTTTATGTTGACTTAGGCTGCTTTTTCTGTGTAGCCTGCAGCCTACATTTCTGGTGAGTATGCATTTCACTAGAGGGTGGTATGTGGCTACACATTGGAAGATTTAATCCCAATTGGAGACACAATATTGTTTGTGCTTTGATGCCCAGAGGAATTTTGCACTACAGGTATTTGGATATTTATCACCAATTGTTTTGTATATACACAGAAAAATTGAATGACTTAATTGTATTTATAATAATTTATATATACATTTTTATCCCGTTTAATACATTTTTTTCTTTGTTGCAAAACAATTGTTTAGGATATTAATATTACTGGAAGTTTCTGGATTTTTAGTAGATATGTGTTGCCATAATGCAACAATGCTAGCCAGTGGTGTATCATTTTCAGTAAGCATACAAAACCAGAATGATGGGGGATGATACTTGTTTTGCTTCTTGTAAACATGCTGGAGAAATGGCCCAATCGGTAAGGTAGCTTGTCTTGTAAGTACATCTTCAAATCTCACCAAAGACATACCGGATTTATGTAATATTTCTTACAGTAGTTGTCGGTGAACATATTGCATTGCATGTACAGGAGTTGGCTGCGTCTTAGAAGAAACCTTTTTTAACAGGGAGGTTTATAATTTTTCTACCTCCATGAAATTGTGTGTACTGTATATATACAGTACTGTGCAAAGGTTATTAGGCAGGTGTGAAGAAATGCTATAAAGTAAGAATGTTTTCAAAAATGTATATCTAAATTTTTTATTTTTTTTAATCAAATTACAAAGTGAAGGAACAGAAAAAAAATCTAAATAAAATCAATATTTGTTGTGACTATCCTTTTGGCTTCAAACCAGCATAAATTTTTACACTTGCACACTATACCACGATTGCTCGCCCGCAGCATGGTGATTGTTGGTGTGGTGTGTCAGTCTGACACACTGCATCACTGATCTTGGTAAAGAGTATCTGACTTAGGCTCTCTACCATGTGATCAGCTGTATCCCATCACAGTGTAAACAGCAAGAGTAGTTCATCTGCTTTTCCTCCACTCAGACTGACAGACGCGAGTAGAGGAGAGCCGATCGGCTGCTTTCCTGACATCGGGGTCTGCGCAGACCCCCCAGAGGATGCCCACCCAGGACCACCAGGTATACCTACACCCAAGGACCACGGCTATGGAACGCTCTACCCACGGACATCCGTATGGAAGAAAACCATCGAGCCTTCAGGAAAAAACTTAAGACCCACCTCTTCTGAAGGATCAGGACGACACCGGATGCAAGCGCCTTGAGGCGATTTAGTTCGCATTTGCAGCGCTATAATAAGTTATCACTCACTCACGACCGCCAAGGTTGCCATTCAGTGCCCATTAGAGGTGCCGATCATTAATGCATGCCTGTGCCTCCTCATAAGTGCTGCATATTAGTGCTTCATCATCATTGCCCATCAGTGCAGCCTCATTCGTGCCCATCCATGAAGGAGAAAACTTTAAAAATTTTACAATTTTATAACCAAGAAAAACTTTTTTTACTCTTTCGTTCATGGACGGACACAGCTTCCTATTGACAAGTGGGTATTATCCTTCATTTAGGAGTGTCTAGGCAGAAAAACTTGTAAAAAGTGTTACATCACACCTTCTACAGTACCGCCCAGGGGGCAGACCCTCTGGGTATATCCCCTCTCTCTGCATCTCACAGATCCGTTTTTTTTTCTGCCTAGTAAGGAGAAGGACATGGCTCTCTTCGGGCCCACTTGTCCGGGGGATTTTTTCTATGTTTTTTTTTTTTTCTTCGATCAACTGCCGACTGGGTGACAGGCTGGATCCCAGATCCTTGTAGTCTCCCCAGTTTTGGCCATCGAGCGTGTGCCGACCCTAACATACGCGCTGGGTTTTCCACGACATGCCCTTCGCTCTACGGGTGGCTGGTGAGCTTGCGCTCTAGGGCTTGCATCGCACCGCAAACGGCCGAGTTGCAGTAGCCTGGCTGGTGAGCTTGCGCTCCAAGGCTTGCATCAGCCGCTCGGCTACAGCTGACCTTTACGGCCAAGTCGCAGTAGCCTGGCCGGTGAGCTTCAGCTCCAGGGCATGCATATGATCGTTCCCTAGGGCTCATTCACAGCATGCCTGGCCGACAGTCACCTCTGTGCATGGATGATGATCTGTCCAGAATGTCTTCCAGCATAATCCATGCAGGAAGGGTAAGTAGTTCCCCTGCTTCGGCAGGGAGACTGACTTGGCTGGACATTCCTGGAGATATAGTCAGTGGTTGTGGCCCTTTCTTTCCTCTCTCCCTGCCTTCCCTCCTCCCTGGGCTCTGAGCTAAGGCTGGTTGCTGGGTGCTGGGGGTCACCTAGGGGGCTCCATCTGGGGCGGGCTGCGCTGTAGCTGTCATTTAAAAAATAAAATTTTCTGCTTACCTGTGTGTGCCTTCTCCCTCCATGCTGTTGGCGGCCATTTTGGGGTGGTCCACGCCTGTTTGGCCTCTGGTGGCTGTCCGGCGGTTATTTTCTTGTGGTTTGCGCCCGCTTTGGCCTCTATCGCGCCTATACATATATACCGCCGCTCGGCGGACATCTTTGTGGCCCGCGCCCGCTTTGCCTCTGACGGCTCAGCTGCCATTTTCTTAGAGCCCACATTGTTTGCAATAAGGCCGCTTGGCGGCCAATTTGCGGAAGTCTTTGGCCTCTAGGGTGCATTTCTCTGGTGCAAATTCACACAGGGAAACGCTGATGAGAATCAGACTGACACAGGCAGCGGTGGGATAGCATCACAGGCGGGAGCACATGGCAGCAATAGCGGTACCGTTCCAAGGGTGGTGAGTCCTCTGGGAGACCCTGCATCTCTGTAGCAGCTAGGAGGGTGGCCTATTCCTTGCCTGGAGTCCCTGTGGGTGTCGGGCGTGTGGGTCAGCATGGCGTCGGAAGCAGACATTTTTTCCCCTGAAACGCCTGAGTTGGTAGCTGGTGCCCCTGATGTATCGGACGCTATGTCGGCAATCCTAGAGGCTTTTGTTGCCAGGGTGGAAGCGGCACACGGGAACACGGAGGGTAGTATACGCCCCCGTCCCCTGCAATCTTCTGGGGATAATTCTGATGCAGAACCAGGCCCAGCTATGGCTCATGGCCCGGATTCTGATGTTTCAGAGACTGCAGACCATGACCGATCGGACAGTGAGAATGACTCCAAGTCCAGGTCAGCACGCGAAAAGGCTTTGGTATCTGACCTTATTACTGCAGTGCGGGACACGCTAAAATTAGAGAATGCGGCAGAAGCAGCAGAGACACCAGTCCCCTTTTGGGTTCCGTAAACCGGCCCGCACTAAGGTGTTTCCTTGTGTGTCTTATCTTGATAAGCTCTTGTACAAGGAGTGGGAAAACCCACTGAGGGTTTTTTGCAGCCCCAAAGAACTTTGCGGTGCGGTACCCCTTTGAGGAGAGTTTCCTTAAAAAATGGACCTCTCCCCCGATAGTGGACCCTCCGGTGTCCAGACTTAATAAAGTTACCACAATTCCAGTGGAAGGGGCTCCTTATTTCAAGGACCCTGTGAATAAGAAGGCTCAAGCGCTATCTACCTATACACAGTGGTAGGCTCAGCAGTGCGTCTGGCTTTGGCTGGGGCTTTAGTGTCTGACACTTACTGAATGGGCAAAGTTGCTACTCAATGGGTTAATGGATCGAGAGGCTCCTCCTAATGAGGTAGCTTTGGCCGACCAGTTGGTACAGGGCCTTAAGTTTGTCTGCGAGTCAGACATGGATACTATCCCCTTAATGTCTAGAGCATCGGTTTATGCGGTAGCATTACGCTGCCTGATCTGGCTAAAGTGCTGGTCTGCGGACCAAGCTTCCAAGAAGTCCCGGTTGGATCTGCCCTTTTTAAGGGCAACAGGCTTTTTGGAGCCTCTCTGGATAACATCATCAAAGATGCCACAGGAGGGAAGAGCACTTTGCTTCCTCAAACCATAAAGGGTAAGGGGCCACGCCAGGGGCAAGGGCCCTTTTTATTTATTTTTACTGCACACAAGCGTTTTTTCGTCTGCCCAGGGCGACAGGGAAAAGACACCAGGCTGATAAAGCGACTGTTCAAGGACGAAAGCGTCCTTGGTTCCGCAAGACCAACAAGCCTGCAAGGACAAGTCTGCGTCCGCATGAAGGTCTGCCCCCACCCATCTCTCGGGTGGGGGGACGTCTTTGCGAGTCAGTGGACATCTCTGATCTCCGACCGGTGGGTTTGCGAAGTAATTTCCTCAGGCTACAAGATAGTTCCTCTCTTGTCCACCGTACAGATTCTTTCCCTCCTACCTCCAGCAACAGCCGACCCATCGGGAGGCCCCGTACGGGGCGGTCCAGGGTTTGCTGGAACGCGGGGTGATCATTCCTGTCCCAGTGCAGGAACGATTCCAGGGTTTTTACTCAAATCTGTTCGTAGTGCCAAAGAAGGATGGGGTTCGTCCAATCTTAGATCTCAAGGCCCTCAATTGCTTTGTGAATGTACAAAGATTCCGGATGCAGTCGGTTCGATCTGTAGTCACCGCTCTCCATCCAGGGGACTTTCTGGCATCCTTGGACATCAAGGACTCATACTTGCATGTTCCCATATACTCTAGACACCAGAAGTTTCTGCGATTCGCAGTCTGGGAGGACCACTATCAGTTTGTGTGGCCCTCCCGTTTGGCCTGGCTTCAGCACCCAGGACGTTCCTCAAAGTGCTCGCCCCGATTCTGGCCCTTCTAAGACAGCGGGCATCGCTATCGTGGGCTACTTGGCCGACCTTCTGAGGGCCACTTCAAGCTCAGAATTAGAGGTAAGCGCGTCCATAACCTGTCCGACTCTCCGACTGTGGGTGGGTGCTAAACAAGCAAAAGTCAGTATTGGTGCCGACTCAACGCCTAGTGTATCTGGGGTTGATTCTGGATTCCTCAGAGGCAAGAGTATTCCTGCCTGTGGAAAGGTTGCAGACCCTTCGGGTTGCAGTGCGGCAGCTGACATCCAAGAGTTTTTGCATGCGAGTCTTGGGCCTCATGGTAGCCTCCTTCGAGGCGGTCCCATATGCTCAATATCACACTCGGGTGTTACAGAAGGAGATTCTGTCCAGATGGGACAGATGTCCATCATCCCTGAATTCTCAAATCCGGGTAAGCCACCTGGTCAGGACATCCCTGGTGTGGTGGCTGACATCACCAGCACTTCTGGCGGGGAAGTAATTTCTTCCTGTTCATTGGATGGTGATCACGACGGACGCCAGCCTTACAGGTTGGGGGGGGGGGAGAGTCTGGGGTGTTCATTCGACGCAAGATCACAGGACCCCGGAGGAAACCCGCCTGCCGATCAATGTCCTGGAACTCTGGGCGATCAGGCTGTGCCTCTTCAAATGGTTTGAGACTGCAGGGGCATCCAGTCAGGATCCAGTCAGACAACGCCACAGCAGTGGCATATGTCAATCATCAAGGAGGAACAAGAAGTTCAGCCGCAGAATCGGAGGTCGCTTGCATCCTGAGGTGGGCAGAAAGGAGCGTACCAGGACTGTCGGCCGTGTACATTCCGGGTGTGGAGAACTGGCAGGCGGACTACCTGAGTCGCCAAATGCTGGACCAGGGAGAATGGTCCTTATACCTGAAGGTGTTCCAGCTCCTCTGCCAAAGATGGGGCACGCCAGACATAGATCGAGGTTTGTGGCCCAGTCAAAGGACCCATGGGCAGACGCAACAGACGCGTTGGTAGCACCATGGGGTCCGTATCGGCTAATCTATGCCTTCCCTTTTTATGAGGCTCCTTCCTCATCTGCTTCTTAGAGTGGAGGCAGAGGGAATTCAAATGTACATCGATCTAGTACGTCTGGTAGCAGACGTCCCCTGGCGCCTACCACTACGGGAGGACCTGCTGTCGCAAGGTCCCATACTTCATCCTGCTTTAGTCGCTGGCTTTAATGGCACGGCTATTGAGAACCAGGTACTGAGAGACCGGGGACTCTCAGATTCAGTAATCTCTACTATGAGAAGTGCTCGGAAGCCGTCCTCCAGAGGGGTTTATCATTGCACTTGGAAGGCCTACATTTCCATGTGTGAGGAAATGAAATGGCATCCGCGTACTTATTTGGTCTCCAGAATCCTGCTGTTTCTACAGCGTGGGGTGGACCAAAGGCTTGCCTTAAGTACGATTAAGGGACAGATATCTGCCCTGGCTGTCCTTCTTCTTTTTTTTTTTCAGCGACCCCTGGCGGCTCACTCTCTCGTGGGTACATTTGTGCAAGGGATTTGACATGTGGCTCCTCCGCTCCGCCACCTCCGTGGGACTTGAACCTGGTCCTCTCGGTGCTTCAAAGGTCACCGTTTGAGAATATTAGGGAAATTCCCTTGTTGACACTTTCTCAGAAAGTGGTCTTTTTGGTGGCTGTTACGTGTAAGGTACCTGTGATAGGTAGTGTCCTAAGTGGAACTTGTGTGCTGAGGATTCAGGCAAAAACGTAGTCAGGCAGATTAGGTTGGCAACAGATCAGGCGAAACGGTACACGATCGAAATCCAGAGTGGTCAGGCAGGTAAAGGTCATACACAAGCTGGCAGTGAAGTACAAAATCAGCAGGCGAGAGAGTAGTCAGGAATTCAGGCAGAAGTTCAACACGTAAATCAAGATCAAAAAGCAGTCACAACACCCAGGGAGCTATTCCACACAAACGGGCGCTGAGAGATAGCATCACTTCCTTTTCTTTATCGTACACCACGGGACACAGAGCCAGTCATTACATAATGGGTTAAGGGTCACCAGCGGTGATTGGACACTGGCACAACCAATAGAAGACAGTTCCCCTCCATATAACCCCTCCCATCAGGGGAGCACCTCAGTTTTTTCGCCAGTGTCTAAAGGTGTTGGACGCGATAGGAGGTGCTAAAGGAAAGCTCTGCCAAAGAGACCCTCTGGGGGTAAAAAGAGCTATGCTTTCGGACCCATCCAAGACGCCTAAGAGTTTAAGCCAAAACTGGATGGGATCCGGGCCTCATACACGAGGCGTCGCCTGTAATGTCTCTCTTCGGAGGACTGGGCTCTAAGATCCAGCACTTTCGCTACTTCGCTAAAAGTCCTGGTAAGAGTCTTGTACAAGGCCCAGGGGAGAGGTATCCTTTAAATAGGAACCCATATCCCTGAAGGTTGGCACACATAGCCCGCCGTGAGGGGTGAAGTTTGGTATCTGTCTGAAAATTTCAGCAGAAAAAACCTGCGGCGAGGATAAAGGTAAGAGGTTAGAGTCCTAAACTAGGTTTAAGGACCTTTCCAAAGAAAATACAGTGGATGTCTTCTCTTATGCCGCCACTGGGGGGAGTAAAGAGCTGAGTGTTAACTCACCTCGCTCTGTTCAGTGTCTGTTCCTGCAAGTACACTGTCTGTCCCTCTGCTGCTGAGCTTGCTTGGGCACCTCCCTCCTCCTCTCGGATGGCCGACCAGACACCTGCAGAAGCAGGTAAAGTTGGATACAAGGGCTGGTGAGAGGGAGCTCCCCTTTCACCGTGACCACCGCCATTTAGCACTAGAGCCGCGGGAGCGCGCTTTATCGGAGGGGGGGGGGGGCGGGAGGCCGCAAATGGATACGTGCGCGGGCACGTACGCAGGCACGTGAAAACGGCGCAAAATTTGAAGACAAAAACGTCTGCAGGGACAAGCAAGCTCGTTTCTCGCTCTCTCTTTGCAGGGATACACAGCAGCATTACAGGGACGTAAGACTCCATGTGGTTGGGCTGGGTACTTCCTAGACAGACATTCACTTTATGCATAGAACTGTGTGTTTTTGTAAAGTTGCATACTTTATGTAAGTTGCTAAACTTAGCACAGTAATATATGCATTTTGGTACCTTGTTTTTTTCTTAGCAGTATGCCTTCCAGGGGAAGAAATTCTGACAAAAAAGATAAAAAAGCACCGCTGCCTGAGACAGGAGGCCCTAGCCGTGCTAACTCGGTACCTTCCTCTCCTGTATTACCTGACGCAGCTATACAGGATGAGCCATTACCTCTGTCAGGTATGGCGGCTTTCCCAGTGAAGCCTGGGCCTCCGTATGTCACTGAAGACACTTTGTCAGCAGCCCTAAATAATCTAGAAGAGAGAATTGCTACTTTGATCGCTAAGTCTTCTAAAAAGGACAATAAGCGAAGCAGATCTCCTCCAGTTGTTGACCTCCCTGCAGAAGGATCTGAGGATGAGGAGGATGAGGATGATGCTACACCAGCAGAGGATGAGGAGTCAGACGGATCAGGGATATCAGATGAGCCTTTCTCTGCATCCCAGATTTTGAAGTCACAGGTGCAATGTTATGCAGGAACAGTGCGATCTGCATTTAAGTTACCCTCTTCGGAGGTAACTGAATCACCTGTCTCCTCCCTAGGTTCATTAAGATCCCTGCAGGGTGCATGCTCTTTCCCGGTTCATCCATTACTAGAGGATCTAATGTACGCAGACTGGCAACACCCAGATAAGCGTTTCTCACCTCCAAAAAAGTCTGACATTCTTTATCCTATGGGGGATTTTTTTTTTAAAGAAATGGTGCCTGCCTTCTGTAGATGCGGCTATTTGTGTAAATAAGAACCTGACGTGTCCGGTGGATAATGTGCAAGTGTTTAAAGATCCTTCTGAGAAGAAGTTGGAATCTTTACTTAAATCTTCCTTTCTTTTGGCCGGCTCAGTTACCCAACCTGCTGTAGCAGCAGTCGGTATGTGTCAGGTCATCAAGCAAACAGGTAAAGCAGGGGCTGAAGGAGCTGCCTCCGGAGCAAGCCAAAAATTGGGAGAATTTGCCAAAAGCCTTATGCTTCACAGTGGATGCCATGAGAGGTTCTATTATACAAGCATCACGCCTTACACTCCAGCTTGTACATATGCGCAGAGTTCTATGGCTTAAGCATTGGTCAGCGGAAGCCCCATGCAAAAAGCTTTTGGCCAGTTTCCCCTTCCATGGCGAACGCTTATTCGGGGAAGATTTAGAAAAATATATACAAAAGATATCAAGTGGTAAAACGACTCTTTTACCAGAGAGAAAGAAGAACAAGAGGCCTTGTTTTAAACGCTCTCTTTCCCCAGCTCCAGGGAAACCTGCCTCCAGCCAGTGGCGACGGCATTTTCAGCCACCCTCAAAAGCCAAAGGAAATCAGGCTCAGAGGAACAAAAATCCGTGGGGTGCAAGAGCTAATGAGCAAGACCCCAAAACCTCTCAGTGAAGGGGCGCTCCCGCTCGGCCGAGTGGGGGGAAGGCTTCGTCAGTTTTCAGCGACTTGGCGGACAGAAACCCAGGACAAGTGGGTTGTATCCACAATATCCTCAGGGTACAGACTGGAATTTCGAGAGATCCCATCTTCTCAGTTCCGAGTTTCAAGACTCTCCGAGGATCCCTCTTCAAAGGTTTGAATCACTTACGGTCTCAAGGGGTAGTTACAGAGGTACCCCAAAAAGAGCAAGGTTCAGGTTTTTACTCAAACCTTTGTGATTCCAAAGCCAAATGGAGACGTCAGACCCATCCTGGATCTAAAATCTCTAAATCGGTTTCTGAACGTTCGCCATTTTCGAATGGAAACGATCCGATCCGTGGTCGCCGCCTTACAAGGTGGAGAATTCATGGCATCCATAGATATCAAGGACACATTTACATATACCCATCCACCCCGCTCACCAAAGATTCCTAAGGTTTGCGGTAGAACATCGCCACTTTCAATTTGTGGCCCTGCCCTTTGGTGTAGCTACCGCTCCCAGAGTATTCACAAAGGTGCTAGCTCCCCTGTTGGCAAATCTAAGGACACAGGGCATAGCGGTAACAGCCTATCTAGACGATCTACTTGTGATAGATCAGTCAAAGGAGGGATTAGATCACGCTGTGCTCACTACAGTAAGATACCTGGAGCATTTAGGATGGATTATAAACTTACAAAAATCCTCTCTTCAGGCCCAAAGAAGGATAGTGTACCTGGGCATGATCATAGATACAGCCCGAAACAGGGTATTCCTGCCAGAGCCAAAGATACAGTCTCTGAAAGACCTGATCCACAAGGTCAAAGCAAACAAGAGGCCGTCTATTCGCCTTTGCATGAGGCTATTGGGGAAGATGGTAGCCTCCTTCGAGGCTGTCCCTTACGCCCAGTTTCATTCGAGACTGCTTCAAGGCAATATTTTAGCCGCCTGGAACAGGAAGAGCCTAACTCTGGATATACCCATGCGCCTGTCCTCACAAGTGCGCCAAAGCTTCAATTGGTGGCTAGAAACCAAGAACTTACGGAAGGGAAAATGCTTTCTCCCGGTCTCCTGGAAGGTGGTGTCTACGGATAGGAACCTGGGCCAAGACCCAAGAGATCCTGCCCATCAATGTACTAGAGATCCGGGCAGTATATCTAGCCCTCAAAACCTGGACATACAGGTTACAGGGCCACCCAGTTCGGGTTCAGTCCGACAATGCTACTGCAGTAGCTTACATCAATCACCAAGGAGGCACCCGCAGTCGGGCTGCTCAAAAGGAGGTGAACCGGATTTTGGCATGGGCAGAGGATCATGTACCTTGCCTTTCAGCAATCTTCATCCCGGGGATAGAAAACTGGCAAGCGGTCTATCTGAGTCGTCAGCAGCTATTACCAGGAGAGTGGTCTCTCCACCCCGAGGTCTTTCAGGCCATATGTCTGAGATGGGGAAACCCAGATGTAGACCTGCTAGCCTCCAGGTTCAACAAGAAGTTGGACAACTTTGTGTCCAGGACGAGAGATCCTCTAGCCTATGGAACAGATGCTCTAATAACTCCCTGGAATCAGTTCTCACTAATCTATGCATTTCCCCCGATCCCTCTTTTACAAAGACTACTTCGCAGGATCAAAGAGGAGGGAATACCAGTAATCCTAGTGGCCCCAAATTGGCCCAGGAGGCCTTGGTACGCCGAGATCGTAAAGACGGCGATAGGAAGGCCCTGGAAGCTTCCACTTCGACACGACCTGCTGTCACAGGGTCCAGTATTCCACCCTTCCTTACAAAGGCTAAATTTGACGGTCTGGCTGCTGAGACCCACATTTTGAAAAGGAGAGGGGTCTCTGGTCCAGCTCTTTCTACGCTCATTAATGCTAGAAAGCCAGCCTCCAGACTCATCTATCATAGAGTCTGGAAAGCATACGTTTCCTGGTGTGAATCCAGAAGTTGGAACCCTCAGAAATATGAAATAAGCAGGATTCTTGCCTTTTGCCAGTTAGGAGTGGATATGAAATTTAGTCCTTAGTACTATCAAGGGCCAAATATCGGCTCTATCAGTATTTTTTCAGAGATCATTGGCATCTCATTCCCTAGTTCGGGCATTCATTCAGGTTGGTACTGAGGATAAATCCTCCAGTCAGGTCTCCCTTGTGTCCATGGGATTTGAATTTGGTATTGTCAGTGTTGCAAAAGCAACCTTTTGAACCTATTTTCCATATTCCTTTAATTATATTAAGTAGGAAATTGGCCTTTTTGATTGCTATTGCTTCTGCTAGAAGAGTATCAGAACTAGCAGCTCTTTCTTGTAAAGAGCCTTATCTAAATTGTCACAAGGAAAAAATTGTACTACGACCCCATCCTGCCTTTCTACCTAAGGTGGTGTCGGCTTTTCACTTGAATCAAGACATTGTTCTGCCTTCTTTTTTTCCAAACCCGCGGACGGCGGGGGAAAAGTTATTGCACGCTCTAGATTTAGTGAGAGCGGTAAAGGTGTATCTGCAAGCAACCGCTCAGATACGTAAAACAGATGTTTATTTTGTCAGATGGTCCCAAGAAGGGCCAAGCGGCATCAAAATCCACCATTTCCAGGTGGATTAGACAGATAATTGCTCAAGCTTATGGTTTAAAGAACAGGACTCCTCCTTTTTCTGTTAAGGCGCACTCTACCAGGGCGATGAGTGCTTCATGGGCAGTGCACCACCAGGCTTCGTTGGCTCAGATCTGTAAAGCTGCAACTTGGTCTTCAGTCCACACATTTTCCAAATTCTATCAGATAGATGTGAAAGGACATGAGGATTCCGCCTTCGGGCGAAGTGTGCTGCAGGCAGCAGTATAGGGCTTCTTGTCCGCAAGCGGCCTACTGGATCTGGGTCTCCCACCCTTCATATTGAGCATTGCTCTGGGACGTCCCATTATGTAATGACTGGCTCTGTCTCCTGTGGTGTACGATAAAGAAAACATGATTTTTATAACAGCTTACCTGTAAAATCCTTTTCTTGGAGTACACCACGGGACACAGAGGTCCCCCCCTTCTTATGGGAACCTTACTGCTTTGCTACAAAAACTGATGGGAGGGGTTATATGGAGGGGAACTGTCTTCTATTGGTTGTGCCAGTGTCCAATCACCGCTGGTGACCCTTAACCCATTATGTAATGACTGGCTCTGTGTCCCGTGGTGTACTCCAAGAAAAGGATTTTACAGGTAAGCTGTTATAAAAATCCTGTTTTTATGGGCTGCTTTGATAGAAAATTGTCCACAGCTGGCAGCAGGTGGGGCTAGTGAGTCCAAGGCAATGCTTGATACTGAGAGGACATTTCCAAAAGTCTAGATCTGCTCCGTAGCACAACCGGTAAGGCTGCAGCTGTGGGACCAGGAAGATCCCGGTTGAAATACACCCAGGTACATGACATTGTCAGTTAAACGAGTTTTTCTGAGCTGGCAGCCTTGTCATGCAAGGCTCCATATCTGATCTTCCACAAGCATAAGGTGGTGCTGCAGCCGCAGCCTTCCTTTCTTCCAAAGGTCGTTTCAGCTTTTCCTATCAGTGAGGACATTGTACTTCCATCCTTGTGTCCTCATCCGTCGAATCCTAAGGAGTCGGCATTGCATTCCTTGGACGTTGTCCGGGCCTTGAGAGTATACCTATCTGCTACTTCTTCGTTCCGGAAGTCAGATTCACTGTTTTTTGGTGGCTGGTCCCAAGAAGGGCCTAGCAGCAGTCTCGTCGGCCACCATCTCGAGGTGGATCCATCAGATGGTAATCTAGGCTTGCGCCTTTAAAGGGTCAAGCGCCCCCTTTCCTGTCGCGGCGCATTCAACCAGGGCAATAGGTGCCTCTTGGGCTTTCCAACATCAAGCGTCTGTTTCCCAATTATGTAAAGCGGCGACTTGGTCGTCCGCTCACACTTTCACTAAATTCTACAAGGTTGATGTAGGTGCATCTTCGGATGCCTCTTTCGGCCGCAAAGTTTTGCAGGCGGCTGTTTAAAGTTGCAACTCCTCGGTGAGGAGCTCTGTTTGTTTTATTTTGGGGTGAAGTTTACTTTTACGCTGTTCCCACCCCTCGGTTTTCGACTCTGCTTTGGGACGTCCCACTTGTCAATACGAAGCTGTGTCTGTCCATGAACGAAAGAGTAAATAGGATTTTTGTACTCACCGTAAAATCCTTTTCTCTGAGTTCATGGATGGACACAGCACCCACCCCTCCTTTTTTAAGTTTGTACTGCTTTTTGACAAACTGATCTGCGAGATGCAGAGAGAGGGGATATACCCAGAGGGTCCACCCCTGGGCGGTACTATATAAGGTGTGATGTAACACTTTTTACAAGTTTTTCTGCCTCGTCACTCCTAAATGAAGGATAATACCCACTTGTCAATAGGAAGCTGTGTCCGTCCATGAACTTGGAGAAAAGGATTTTATGGTGAGTACAAAAATCCAATTTTTCTCTTATCGTCCATGGACTGACACAGCCTCTCTTACACTTTACACGTGGGTTATGTCCCTGCTTGCAGGAGAAGACGTAGGCAGAATGTGAAATGTTATTCATACATTCTAAAAAGCCAGAGCTGAACAGCCCCACCCAGGGGGCGGGCCCTCCGGACATAACCCTCCCACTGCAGTCAGCAGACCTCAGCCACGTCGTCTTCTGCTAGGCAGAAAAAAAACTATCTCAGGAGCCAGTCTCCTGAAAGCTTTTATTTTTAAGTTTTATTCCTTTGGGAATTTTATTATTTTATTTTTGAGACCTTCAATCAACTGTCGGCTGGGCAACAGGTTGGGTACACTGGTATCCTCGTAGTCTTCCCTGTCCGATCATCGAGCGTGCTGATCCTTGCCTTGTGTGCGTGAGACTTGGTTCACGACATGCCCCATGACTCCAGGGGTGGCCGGGTTGCTTTTATGCTCCTGCGGTCCTCTCAAGATTCAACAGTACCTGTCAGTATCTTTCACGGTGGACCGGGCCGACAGCTACTCAGTACTACTCTGTGATAGGTCTGTCTGAAACAAGCCAATGGGTCCCTCTGGGATGGGTAAGTAGTCTCTCCTGCTTCAGGTGAGTACATGCTGGCTGTGTTTCTTTATATGGGGGGTTTCTCCCCGTCTCCCCCCTGTTATGCTGCTCTCTGCACCCTGTACTGGTGCCGTGCTGTGTGGGGGTACTTGGGGGTTGCTCTGGCCTGGCGGGAGGCGTTCATGTCTGTGTAGTGGGTCGACTCTGGGAGAGGAGCAGTGTTCTGGTTGGTATGCCGATCTGGTACGTCTCGTCGCGGACGTTCCTTGGCGGTTGCCAATGAGGTAGGACCTTCTGTCTCAAGGTCCTATATTTCATCCTGCTTTACAGTCTCTGGCTTTAACGGCATGGCTATTGAAAGCCAGGTGCTGAGAGACCGAGGTCTCTTGGATTCGGTCATTTCGACCATGTTAAGGGCATGGAAGTCTTCTGCCAGAAAGATATATCACCGTACCTGGAAAGCTTACATCGCTATGTGCGAAGAGCTGGACTGGCGTCCACGGACGTATTCCGTCCCCTGAATCCTGCGGTTCTTGCGGTGTGGCGTGACCCAAAAGCTTACTTTGGGTACCATTAGGGGTCAGATTTCGGCCTTGGGCCATCTTCTTTCAGTGACCGCTAGCGGGTCATTCCTTGGTTAGCACCTTTGTGCAGACGGTTCGCCATGGCTCCCTCCGGTTAAACCTCCTCTCCCTCCTTGGGATCTAAATTTGGTGCTCTCGGTTCTCCAGGAACCTCCCTTGTCTCAGAAGGTGACCTTCTTGGTGGCCATTACTTCTGTTAGACGGGTGTCTGAGTTGGCGGCCTTGTCCTGCAAGTCGCCCTATTTGGTCATCCATAAGGATAAGGCGGTGTAGCGTCCGCAACCTTCTTTTTTGCCAAAGGTGGCTTCGGCCTTTCCCCTAAATGAGGACATTGTCCTCCCCGTCCTTGTGGCCTCACCCATCGCATCCCAGAGAGTTTGCGCTTCACACATTGGATGTGGTACGTGCCTTGCGGGTGTAACCTGTCTGCTACTGCTTCTATTCGGAAGTATGACTCACTGTTTGTGTCTGTTTCTGGTCCAAAACCCGGCCAAGCGGTTTCATCTGCCACCATTTCTAGGTGGATCAGACAGACAATTCTACAGGCCTATGCCCTCAAGGGGCGGGCGCCTCCCCTTCCGGTTACGGCACATTCCACCAGGGCAATTGGGGCTTCCTGGGTTTTCCGGCGTCAAGCGTCGGTTGCACAAGTGTGCAAGGCGGCGACCTGGTCGTCCGTTCATACCTCTTCTAAGTTCTATGAGGTTGATGTGGCTGCATCTTCGGATGCTTCCTTCGGCCGCAAGGTGTTGCAGGCCACTGTTTAATGTTGCAACTCCTCCGTTGAGGAGCTCTGCCTTGTTTGGAGTGAAAGTTTTTGGTTTTCCATTTATACTGCTCCCATCCCTCTTGACACTGCTTTGGGACATCCCACGTGTAAAGTGTAAGAGAGGCTGTGTTAGTCCATGGACGATAAGAGAAAATAGGATTTTTGTACTCACCGTAAAATCAGTTTCTCTGACGTCCATGGACTGACACAGCACCCACCCTTCTTTTCAAGGTTTGTACTGCTTTGTTACGAACTGAGGTCTGCTGACTGCAGTGGGAGGGTTATGTCCGGAGGGACCGCCCCCCTGGGCGTGGCTGTTCATCTCTGGCTTTTTAGAATGTATGTATTCTGCCTAGGTCACATTCTGCCTAGGTCTTCTCCTGCAAGCAGGGACATAACCCAAGTGTAAAGTGTAAGAGAGGCTGTGTCGGTCCATGGACGTCAGAGAAACGGATTTTACGGTGAGTACAAAAATCCTATTTTTTTTATTTTTTTTCTTAAAAATTTACAATCTTTTTTTTATCTTTGGCAAAAAATAAAAACCCCAGTGGTGATCAAATACCACCAAAAAGAAAGCTGTATTTGTGGGAACAAAATGATAATGTTTGGGTACAGTGTTGCATGACCGTGCAATTGTCATTTAAAATGCGACAGTGCTGAAAGCTGAAAATTGGCCTGGGCAGGAAGGGGGAGGGGCTCTGTATTGAAGTGGTTAAAGAGGAATTTCAGTTTGTGTGTGTGTGTGTGTGTGTGTGTGTGTGTGTGTGTGTGTGTGTATAACATACCTGGCCAATGCCACTGGAACTAGACACCACTTCTCCAATTGCTTCCATGCTCTTTGAGTGGCTACCCCTACTATATTCTGAACACAGGAAGTCAGCTGCTTAGCACAAACACCAATCGGAGAATGCTTTGCATTTTCTGTATGAATGCAAAGCATCCTCTGATTGGATGAGAAGTGTGATGTCACTACCCTGCTTCTCCATTTCATTCAATTGGATAAGGCTTTGCATTAATTTAGAACACGCTTTGCATGTTCTGAACAAATGCAGAGTGTTTCCTGAATGATACCCATGCCGAGCGGCTGACCCCGTGTTCACAATGCAGTGGAACACGGGACATGGAAGCGAGTGGAGAGTTGCCGTGGCCAATTACATATTTCTTTCTCGTACATCACGGGACACAGAGCGACATAGTCATTACTAATGGGTTATATAGATACCGTCAGGTGCTGGCACTGGCAACTTCCAAAACCGGAAGTACCCTCCCCTATATAAGCCCCTCCCATCCGGGAGCACCTCAGTTTTTTGCCAGTGTCTAAGGTGTTGGCCAAGAAGAAACATGTGTTTTTCACTGAGCTTGCGTACAGGTTCTTTTGGGCCTCAGTAAGCTATTCCGGATCCGACCAAAAAAGCTTCATAGTTAAACGGTCGGTACCCGGGCCTTGCAGAGAAGAGCAAGGTTTTGCCTGTAATGCTTCTCTTAGGAGAGCTGGACCCTGGGATCCAGAGCTCTGGTCATACCCACGACCAAGATGTTTTCTGTGCAGGGTGCTATACAGGTCCAGGGGAGTGGAATCCTTGGGAACCCGGTCCCTGAAGGTTTGATTACAATGCCTGCCGTGATAGGTGAAGTTTGGGCTTTTGTGGACCAAACAAAGTCCTGCGGCGGGGAACAGGTAAGTGGGGGGCCCCCAGGAACTTGGTTCTATTGGGGGACCCCCAAGCCTAATTTGTCTTTCTGTCTGTTACCTAATGGTATTCCCGCAAAATTCTGTGCATGCCTGTAACTACTAAAAAAATGTAATAATTTTTAATGGTGGTCAAGAAAAAAAAAAAAAAAAATTTTTATATATATATTTAATATATTAGACTGCGGTACCTGTGTTTGTCCACTAGAGGCCGCTGTGGAATGTTTTCTTGTCATGTGGACTAGCTTCTTCTCAGCAGAGCAAAGTCCAGGCAGATGGTGAGTTCTCTTATAGGAAACTGCTTCCTCTGCCATGTTGCAGTGCTCGTCCATCCCCCGGCCTGCGGCAAAGAGGAGCCCTGGCTCCTGTCCCTTGTTACCATATTTGAAATTAGCGCCGAAGGCGCACGTGCCCGCGCGCGTGCGCGTGCATGCGCCTCTATATATAGAGGTGAGCCGGGAAAGGGGGCGGAGCCTGGGGGATGACGCTCTGTGCGCGCCGCAGCGCTTCTGCGCATGTGCGGGCGTCCCAGCAGTTTTAAAAAAAAAAAAAAAAAAAAACAACAATATTGTAGTGAGCTGGCTGTGAAGTACAGAGACAGAGCTGGCAACATTTAAAGGAATACAGCAAGCGGTTGATACAGGCATCCCCTAGAAAGGCACATTAGTAGACACCAACTGTGATATAGCAGCAATTGTGCTAGACTATTCTCAGTAAAAGTGGTGTATTACGGCTGGAATACCTCAGCTTTACGCTTAGGAATATGCCGTCCAGAAGCTCCGGAACTGAATCTTCCAGGAAGCGAAGGGGGTCTCATCGGGCTCGGAGGATCTTGGGCATACTCCTGCTGCACCAGTCTCCCCTGAAGTTCAGAGGTAAGTGACCGTAGAGACCCCGCAGGGGTACTTGGTACTGTGGCTGTCCTCAGTCACCTGCTCCTGTGTATGTAACAGAGGAGGTTTTTTCCTCAGCTCTGGGAGGATTAGAGAGAGATTGTCAACATTTATCGCTGCCTCCCTGTCAGGGAAAGCACGCCCGATCTCCGTCTCCTCCTTCAGAGTGCCTGTTAGCAGAGCAACAGTCCCATACAGGGATCGACCTGCCTGAAGGGGATCAGGATGAGGTTGATTCTGTTATAGAGGAATCAACAGTGGGGGAACCTTTTCTCAGCATCTCAAGCTGAAAGATTATGGGTTCAGTCTCTGACTAACATGGTCCGATCAGCATTTAAAAATGCACCTGGCGGAACCATCAACCACTACTGTATCCTCGTTGGGGTCGCTAGAAGCTCCCAGACTGTTTGTTCTTTTCCACTTCACCCTTTACTGAAAGGGCTCATTTACCAGGATTGGGAACGTCCTGAGAAAATATTTATTCCCTCAAGAGATTTCCGGTGGTCTATCCCATGGAGGATAAGTTCATCAAAAAAAAAAAAAAAAAATGGAAGGTCCCTACAGTGGACGCAGCCATCTCTTGTATGTATAAATCACTGACATGTCCAGTGGATAATGTCCAAATGTTCAAGAACCCAATAGATAAAAGATTGGAGTCCTTATGAAAATCTGCTTGGTGATACAACCAGCAGTAGCAGCTATTGGGGTCTGCTAAGCAGTGAAGGATCAGTTGAAACAGGTCTTGAGGGACTTGACAGATCAGCAGGCTTTGCCCTAGCTGATCTACCTAGAGCCTTAGGCTTTGCGGTTGACGCCATAGAGGATTCAGTCCATCAGGCCTCCCGCCTTACGCTGTCTATAGTACATATGCGTAGGCTCCTATGGCTCAGAAACTGGTCTGCTGAAGCTCCCTGTAAAGAATGGCTGGTTAGCGTCCCATTTCATGGTGAACGCTTATTCAGGGAAAAACCTGGACAAATATATCCAGAAAATTTCCAGCGGTAAAAATACGCTCTTGCCGGTTAAAAGCAGAGTTAGAGGTCCCTCTTTAAGAGGCCTGCTTCTCCAGTCCCTGGGGCATCGGCTGTGTAACAGTTCCGACGGCCTCCTCGGTCAAATCCCGGGGGTAAGAAACAGGGACAGTAGCAGGGTAATGAGAAACCCTGGGTCAGGGGAGGTACAAAACCTCCCCCAAAGTTAAATTCATTGAAGCCCCCACTCAGTCGGGTGGGGGGAGGACTCCAGTTGTTCGCAAGAGACCTGGCGGGACACGATCAAGACAGATAGGTGCTCTCCGCAGTAGGTTTGGGATACAGTTTGGAGTTAAAAGACTCTCCTCCTTCCCATTTTTGAGGTCAAACGTGCCAAGGGATCCCCGGAAGAGAGAGTCCCTCCTGTTGGCACTAGAACAACTATTGCTCCAAGGAGTAATTATGGAGGTTCCCCTGGAAGAATGAGGGTTCGGGTTTTACTCAAACCTCTTACAGTCCCGAAGCAAACGCGGACGGGAGGCCCATATTAATTCTAAAAGGGCTATACAAATTCCTGTATATCAGGACTTTCCGATGGAGTCGATCCGATCGGTGGCCACTGCCCTACAAGGGGAGGATTGGTTAGCCACGATCGACATCAAAGATGCTTATTTGCACATTCCCATCTTTCCAGTCCACCAAAAATTTCTACGCTTTGCAGTAGAAGGGCGCCATTTTCAGTTCAGAGCCTTACCCTTCGGTTTGGCCACAGCACCACGAGTGTTTACAAAAATTCTGGCCCTTTATTGGCCAATCTAAGAACACAAGGTGTAATGATAATGGCATATCTGGATGACTTGTTGCTGATAGACCACTCAGTGAAAAAACTAGACGTGGTCGTTCACAAGACGATCAAGTATCTGGAATCTCACGGTTGGATTATCAACCGAGACAAGTCAGCCCTAAAAACCAGTCAAAAGTCTGGAATACTTGGGGCTAAGGTTGGATTCAGGCCAGAGAAAAATATTCTTGCCTCGAGGAAAGGTGTTGTCTTTGAAAGATTTGATCCACTTAGTGGGTACAAAAAAGACAGCCGCCCATACGCCTGTATATGAGGCTGCTGGGAAAAATGGTGGCATCATTCGAAGCAGTACCCTACGGTCAATTCCATTCAAGGAATTTGCAAGGGGCCATACTGTCAGCCTGGAACAAAAAAATTCAGGCCCTAGACTTACAATGTCCTTGTCCCCTTCCGTTCGCAAGAGCCTCCGTTGGTGGTTGGTTCCCCAGAATCTGGAAAAAAGGAAATCCTTCAGTCCGATTTCTTGGAAGGTGGTCACTACAGATGCCAGCCTTATAGGCTGGGGAGCAGTACTGGAGCAATAGTCTCTCCAGGGCAGATGGTCGGATGCAGAAAAGGCCCTGCCCATCAATCTCTTAGAGATACGAGCAGCCCGGTATGCCCTAGTAGCATGGACATCCAAACTCCAAGGGTCCCCTGTCAGAATTCAATCAGACAATGCCACAGCAGTGGCATATATCAATCGTCAGGGGGGCACCAGGAGTCGTGCAGCCCAAAGGGAAGTAAATTACATCCTGAGGTGGGCAGAAAGATATGTCCCAGCCATATCTGCGGTATTCATTCCAGGAGTGGAGAATTGGAAGGCGGACTTTCTAAGTCGCCAACAATTATGCCCAGGGGAATGGTCCCTTCATCCCGAGGTTTTCCGGACAATATGTCAGCGGTGGGGAACACCGGATGTAGATCTGCTAGCATCCAGATTCAACACAAAAGTGGACAGGTTTGTCTCTTGGACAAGGGATCCCCTAGCTTGCGGCTCGGATGCCCTAGTGTTCCCTTGGGATCAGTTCAAGCTGATATATGCATTCCCACCGCCACAATTGTTACCTCGATTACTCCGCAGAATCAGGGTAGAAAAGAAACCAGTGATTCTGGTGGCTCCAGCGTGGCCCCGAAGAGCATGGTACGCGGAGATTGTAAAAATGTCTGTGGGGAGTCCTTGGACCCTCCCACATCGTCCGGACCTGCTTTCGCAGGGACCGATATACCACCCTTCCTTACCAGCCCTAGGTTTGACGGCCTGGCTATTGAAGCCCACATTCTAAAAAAGAGAGGGCTCTCTAATGCTGTGGTGTCTACCATGATCAATGCCAGGAAACCGGTATCCAGGCAGATCTACTATAGAATCTGGAAGGCGTACATCGCCTGGTGTGAGGCCAGAAAATGGCATCCACGTAAATACGTAATAGGTAGGATTCTGGACTTCCTACAATGGGCTGTAGATAGGAAGCTTGCCTTGAGTACTATCAAGGGTCAGATTTCGGCCTTGTCAATATTTTTTCAAAGGCCCTTGGCTTCGCATTCACTTGTCAAAGCCTTTATACAAGGAGTGATGCGTATTAGTCCTCCGATTAATATTCCCATATGTCCATGGGATCTAAACTTGGTTCTGTCGGTTCTACAGAAACAACCATTTGAACCATTACAGCATATTTCCTTGGTGCTTCTCACCAGGAAATTGATTTTTCTAGTAGCCATTTGTTCGGCTAAAAGAGTATCGGAATTAGCAGCTATGTCCTGTAAGGAGCCATATCTGGTTATCCATAAGGACAGAGTAGTGTTACGTCCTCATCCAGCCTTTCTTCCTAAGGTGGTATCGAGGTTTCATTTGAACCAAGATGTGGTTCTTCCTTCTTTTTTCCCCAAACCTACTTCGGTAGAGGAAAAGTTATTGCATTCTTTGGATGTAGTAAGAGCAGTTAAAGCTTATCTAAAAGCCACTGCTCAGATTCGCAGAACGGATACTTTGTTTATTCTGCCGGAAGGCCCCAGAAAGGGTCAGGCAGCGTCAAAATCTACTTTAGCCAAGTGGATTCGACAGGTCATTATGCAAGCTTATGGCTTGAGAAGGAGACCGCCTCCGTTCAAAGTTAGAGCGCACTCCATGAGAGCAGTTGGAACTTCATGGGCAGTGCATCACCAGGCCTCCCTGGCTCAAATCTGTAAGGCCGCAACATGGTCTTCGGTACACACGTTTACTAGGTCCTACCAGGTGGACGTTAGAAGTCAGGAGGATGTCGCCTTTGGGCGCAGTGTGTTGCAGGCCGCAAAAGATCCTCATGTCTGATAGCGCTCAGCTTATATATGGTGTATCCCCCCCCTCATTTGGCATTGCTTTAGGACATCCCATTAGTAATGACTATGTCGCTCTGTGTCCCGTGATGTACGAGAAAGAAAATAGGATTTTTATAACAGCTTACCTGTAAAATCCTTTTCTTGGAGTACATCACGGGACACAGAGCTCCCGCCCCTCTTTAGGGACACTTATTGCTTTGCTACAAAACTGAGGTGCTCCCGGATGGGAGGGGCTTATATAGGGGAGGGTACTTCCGGTTTTGGAAGTTGCCAGTACCAGCACCTGACGGTATCTATATAACCCATTAGTAATGACTATGTCGCTCTGTGTCCCGTGATGTACTCCAAGAAAAGGATTTTACAGGTAAGCTGTTATAAAAATCCTATTTTTCCAGATTCCAGGGAATTGGCCAGGTATGGTATGTGCATAGTAACATTGGTCCAAGCAGGCAACAAATCAACTGAAGTCAGATGTCGAGGCTCCTGACCTTTGCGTAATCCAGTAAAGCTTGTATGTAGACAGTCCTACAAAATTTTACCATTTTTTACTTAATTTCCTGTAACATTGAAATACTGAAAAATAGGCAGTATGTTTCATCCATGATAAAATATATATATAATTTTTTACTTTTTTCTGCCTGCAGGTATCGTTTTTCGAGCAAACGAAATGTCAGAGAATGCCTAGCAGATGGAACATGGAGCAATGCTCTTCCTCAATGTGATGGTAAATGTAACCTCTGCATTTGCTACTCTTACATTCAGTATGCACAGTTCTGTGTAGTTTTATACTGTAAATTTCTATTCAGTTTCAGTAATTTTTGTTTTGTGACTGAACCACTTGTTGGTAGTACCACATTCACCTTACTGGTTTAAAGCCTTTAGGCATTTACATGTGTTTCCTAAAAACCATATACTCAAAAATGAAAACGCATTGTACATAGAAGCATTAAGATAACAATGCCCACTGTGCTCTTAGAGGTATGGCATGAATACATTGTACAGTCGGCAAGCACTGAACGGTCTACTACAAAATCTACAGTCAAACCTGCCTTGTGATTTTAGAATTCGCCTGGTAACGTTTGGCCCATAATGCATGATAACCTACATATTCTCTGATCCTTTGCACGGGGTAAAAAAAAACAAAAAACTAATTGTTTCCCAAATTGTTTGCCTGATTGACATTACCTTCTATCAAACCGTCTCTCAGAGATTCAGTTCAAAATGTCATACAAGAGGCCATTGGTATTCAGTGGAGCAAACTCTGTTTAAAGGCTTCACTTTCATGGGGGGAAAAAAAATTGCCAAAAAAAAAAAGTGTGTGTGTATCATTTACAAGTGAGACACAAGTCCTATTGTAATTGTATGTTAGTAAGTGAATGCAATATGGCTGCCTGGAGGTGTTCTGTACACAGGTGGTGTACAGAACGTCCCCCAGGTATGTGCTTTCCTGCTAGAGTGATTTGCTTGCTGATTTTCCCAGAAGTCTGCACTAAGATACAAAATCAATTTTGTACATCACCTGCAACAAAAAATGTAATTACTCTTTCGTTCATGGACCGACACAGCTTCATATTGACATAGTGGGTATTATCCGTTATTTAGGAGTGACTTGGCAGAAAAACTTGTAAAAAGTGTTGCATCACACCTTCTACAGCACCGCCCAGGGGGCAGACCCTCTGGGTATAATCCCTCTCTCTGTACCTTGCAGATAAAAAAAAAATTCTGTCTAGCAAGGAGTAGGACATGGCTCCCTTCGGGCCCATTAGTCCGGGGGAATTTTTTATTTTTTTTCTGTTTCCTGCGATCTTCCATCAACTGCCGACTGGGTGACAGGCTGGGTTTTCCACGACATGCTCTACGGGTGGCCGATGAGCCTACGCTCCAGGGCCTGCATCAGCCGCTCCAGCTTCGGCTGACCTTGCGGCCGAGTCGCAGTAGCCTGTCCGGTGAGCTAGCGCTCCAGGGCATGCACATGATCGTTCCCTAGGGTTCAATCGCAGCATGCCTGGCCGACAGTCACCTCCGCGCGCGGATGATGATCTGTCCGGAATGTCTTCCAGCATGATCCACGCAGAAAAGGTAAGTAGCTCCCCTGCTTCGGCAGGGTGACTTGGCTGGACATTCCTGGAGAGATCAAGTAAGTGGTTGTGGCCCCTTTTCTTTCCTCTCTCCCTGCCTTCCCTCCTCCCTGGGCTCTGAGCTAAGGTTTCTGGGTGCTGGGGGTCATCTGGTGGGCTCCACCTGGAGCGGGGCTGCGCGTGTTTTCATTTTTAAAGATGTCATCTTGCATACCTGTGTGTGTGTGTGTGTGTGTGTGTGTGTGTGTGTGTGTGTGTGTGTGTGTGCGTGCGTGTGCTCTCCCTCCATGCTGTCGGCAGCCATTTTGCGGTGGTCCATGCCTGTTTTGGCCTCTAGAGACCGGCGGCCATTTTCTTGTGGTTCGCTCCTGCTTTGGCCTCTCGACTGCCCAGCGGCCATGTTTCTTATGATTCACACCTGTATGTAGATACCGCCGCTCAGCGGCCATCTTTTTGTGGCCCGCGGCCGCTTTTGCCTCTATATTCGGCTAGGCGGCCATTTTCTTAGAGCCCACATTGTTTGCATACAGCCTCTTGGCGGGCATTTTGCGGTAGTCTCCGGCCTCTAGGGTGCATTTTTTCACTGGCGCAAATTCACACAGGGAACGCTGATGAGAATCAGACTGACAAGCAGCGGTGGGATGGCATCGCAGGCGGAGCACATGGCAGCATAGCGGTACCGTTCCAAGGGTGAGTCTTCTGGGAGACCCTGCATCTCTAAAGCAGCTAGGAGGGTGGCCTATTGATACCTTGCCTGGAGCCCTGTGGGTGTCAGCGCGTGGGTCAGCAGGGTGTCTGAAGCAGACGCTTTTTTCCCCCTGAAACACCTGACTTGGTAGCTGGTGCCCTGATGTATCCGTGGACGCTAAGTCTGTTGCCAGGGTGGAAGCGGCACACGGGGGGGGGTAGTAAACACCCCTGTCCCCCCGCAATCCTCCAGGGATAATTCTGATGCAGCTATTTCTCATAGCCCGGATTCTGAGGCATTAGAGACTGCAGACCGTGACCGATCGGACAGTGAGAATGCTCCAAGTCCAGGTCAGCACGTAAAAGGCTTTGGTATCTGACCTTTTTTTTTCCTGCAGTGCGGAATACGCTTAAGCTGGACCGCACTGCTAAGGTGTTATCTTGTGTGTCTTATTTTGATTAAGCTCTTGTACAAGGAGTGGGAAGACCCACAGGTTTTTTTGCAGCCCCAAAATTTTTTTATTTTTTGTTGGGCAGTCCGGTACCCCTTGAGAGTTTTTGATGAGATGGACCTCTCCCCTGATAGTGAACCCCCCCTGTGTCCAGACGTAACAAGTTATCACAATTCCAGTGGAAGGGGCTCCTGTCTTCAGGGACACTCGCTACCTATACACAGTGGGGGGCTCAGCGGTACGTCCAGCATTGGCTGGGGTTTTTTCTGATGCCTCAGACACTTACTGAGTAGGCAAGCATGCTACTCCAGGGGTTAAATGCACAGGAGGCTCCTCCATACGAGGTAGCTCTGGCCGACCAGTTGGTACAGGGCCTTGAGTCTGTCTGCAAGTCGGACATGGATACTATCCCCTTGCTGTCTTGAGCCTCAGTTTATGCGGTGGCGCTTCGTCCGCCCAGTGCGGCAAGTAAACAACCCCAGGCTGATAAAGCGCCTGCTGAGGGACACTAGCGTCCCTGGGTTTGCAAGCCCAACCTTGCTTGCCTGCTGAACAGATTATTATTTTATTTTTTTTCCCTCTTAACCGCCAGCTTCAGCCGACTTGTCGGGAAGCCCTACATGGGGCGGTCCAAGACCTGCTGAGATGCAGGGTAGACCTTTCCTTTCTTAGTACAGGAACAGATTCAGGGGTTCTACTCAAATCTGTTCGTAGTACTGGAGGGGGTTCATCCAATCTTGGATCTCAGGTCCCTCAACTGCTTTGTGAAAGTACAAAGATTCCGGAAAGGAGTTGGCTCGCTCTGTTGTCGCTGCCCTCCATCCAGGGGATCTTACGGCATTCTTGATCATCAAGGACGCATACTGCATGTCTCCAGATGCACCAGGCATCAGAGATGTCTGCATTGGCGGCCAGGGAAGACCACTACCAATGGTGGCTCTCCCCTTGGCCTGGCATCGGCACCAAGGGTGTTCACCTAGGTGCTTGCCCTGATTCTAGCCCTACTAGGACAGCGTGGCTTCGCTATCATGGGCAACTTGGACAGTCTTCTGAGGGTCACTTAAAACTTAAATTTAGAAGTGAGCGTGTCTATAACCTGTCAGACCCTCCGATACTTGGTTGGGTGCTGAACACTCAAAAGTCAGGATTGGTACTGTCCCAACTCCTAGTGTGTCTAGGGTTTATCCTGGACTCCTCAGAGGTGTAAATTGTTGTTCCCCCCCCCCTGCCCCCCAGGGGAAAGTTGCGGACCCTTCGGGCTGCGGTGCGGCAGTTGACATCCCAAAGATGGGTTGTCACGCCACTTTTTCAGGTGAGTCCTGGGCCTCATGGTAGCCTCCTTCGAGGCGGTACCATAGGCACTATTTCACACGTGAGTGTTACAGAAGGTAACTCCTGTCCTGAATGGTCAAGTGCCCTTCATCCCTGGATTATCTAGATCCAGATGAGCCACCTAATCAGGACCTCCTTAGTTGGTGCCCGACATCACCGGCATTTCTGTCTGGGAAGTTGTTCCTTCCTGTTTTACATGGTGGTCACGGCGGACACCTGGCTTCCCGGTTGCAGAGGAGTCTGACTAGCTCAGTCAACCTGGGTCGCTGGACTCCGGAGGAATCCCATTGCAGATCATTAGCCTGAAATCTGGGCTATCTGGCTTTGCCTCTCCACATGGTCTCAGAGGCTACAAGGGCGTCCAGTCAGAATCCAGTCGGACAAACACCACAGTGGTGACGTATGTCAATCATAAAGGAGGAACAAGCAGCTCTGCTGCAGCATCTGAGGTCACGCACCTCCTAAGGGGGGGCTCACTTACCAGAGGGGAAGCACGCCAGTCGTATATCTCCTGACTTCCCGACTCATTCGGAAGGTATGAGGTTTATGGCCAGGTCAAGAGATCCATGGCCAAACACGACAGATGAATTGATGGCACTGTGGAGTCAGTACCGACTAATCCATGCCTTTCCTTCTCGAAGGCTCCTTCCTCATCTGCTTCGCAGACTGGAGGCAGAGAGGATTACAATGGTCCCCAATTGGTCTGAGTTGGCCTCTGCGTCCTTGGTACGCCAATCTAGTGCGTCTGGTAGCAGACGCCTTTTGGCATCTACCGCTAAGTAAGGACCTGCTGTCGCAAGGTCCCATACGCCATTCTGTTTTTACATTCACTGGCTTGAGGGCATGGCTTGAAAGCCAGGTGCTAAGAGACCGGGGCCTGTCAGACTCTGATCTCGACCATGAGGAGTGCTCGGAAATCATCCCCTAGGAAGATTTACCGTCGCACTTGGAAGACCTAAATATCCATTTGTGAGGAGATGAGGTGGCATCTGCATACTTATTTGGTTCCAGAGTCCTGCTGTTCTCAGCAGGGAACGGGCCAAAAAATTTTTTTCTTTAAGTACAATTAAGGGTCAGGTATCTGCTCTGGCTGTCTTTTCAACGACCCCTGGTGGCTCACTCTCTAGTGAGAACGTTTGTACAGTGGGTTCGGCAGGCGGCCCCTCCGGGCCACCCTCCACTACCTCCGTGGGGCTTGTGTAGCAGACGTCCTTTTGGCGCCTAACACTACGAGAGGACCTGCTGTCGCAGGGTCACATATGCCATCCTGCCTGCAGTCGATGGCTTCAACGGCATGGCCTCTAAGTGTCTCAGAAACCACTGTTTGAGAACATCAGAGAGA
This sequence comes from Rana muscosa, assembly GCA_029206835.1. NCBI lineage: Eukaryota > Metazoa > Chordata > Amphibia > Anura > Ranidae > Rana > Rana muscosa. Next base: position 406,391,464 of record CM055117.1, read on the forward strand.
TTATCTTGTTGACACCTTCTTAGAAGGTGGTCCTTTTGGTGGCTGTTATGCCAGTTAAGACGGGTTTTTGAGCGGGCAGCCTTGTCATACAAGCCTCCCTATCTGATCTTCCACAAGGATAAGGGCAAGGCTCCTTATCTGATCTTCCACAAGGATAAGGTGGTGCTGCGTCCGCAGCTTTCGTTTCTTCCTAAGGTCATGTTCGACCTTCCAACTCAAGGAAGACATTGTACTTCCATCCTTGTGTCCTCATCCGTCGAATCCTAAGCAGACGACGTTGCATTCCTTGGACGATGTCTGAACTCTGAGAATGCTTGTCTGGCACTGCTCCGTTCCGGAGTCCAGGCTCACCGTTCCAGTGGCTGGTCCCTAGTAAGGCCCAGCGGTCCCGTCGGCCACCATCTCTAGGTGGATCCGACAGATTGGGATCAGGCTTATGACATGAAGGGTCGGGCGCCTCCCTTTCCTGGCGCATTCGACCAGGGCAAGAGATGCCTCTTGGTTTACGTCAGATGATTTTCTGAGCCGGCAGCCTTGTCAAGGCTCCTTATCTGATCTTCCACAAGGATAGGTGGTGCTGTGTCTGCAGCCTTCTTCTTCCTAAGGTCGTTCGACCTTCCATCTAGGAAGACATTGTACTGCCATCCTTGTGTCCTCATCCGTCGAATCCTATGGAAACAACGTATATTTTGGACGCTGTCCGAGCTCTGAGAGCATCAAGCGTCCGTTTCACCAGGTGTGTAAGGCGGCGACATGCTCGTCCGTTCACACTTGCACTAAACTTTACAGGTTGATGTGTGTGTGCATCTTCGGATGCTTCTTCGGCCTCAAGGTATTGCAGCTGTTTAGAGTTGCAACTCCTCCCATGGAGGAGCTCTGCTCTGTTTGGGGTGAAGTTTTAATGCTGTTCCCACCCCTCGTTTTTTTGACACTGCTTTGGGACGTCCCACTATGTCAATAGGAAGCTGTGTCGGTACATGAACGAAAGAGTAAATAGGATTTTTTTACTCACCTTAAAATCCTTTTCTCTGAGGTCATGGACGGACACAGCACCCACCCCTCCTTTTTAAGTTTTTACTGCTTTTTGACGAACTGATCTGCGAGATGCAGAGAGAGGGGATATACCCAGAGGGTCCGCCCCCTGGGCGGAGCTGTAGAAGGTGTGATGCAACACTTTTATTTACAAGTTTTTCTGCTTAGTCACTCCTAAATAACGGATAATACCCACTATGTCAATAGGAAGCTGTGTCGGTCCATGAACTCAGAGAAAATGATTTTACGGTGAGTAAAAAATCCTATTTTTTGGTGTGATTATTCCCCAAAAAAATCACGTCTAAAGAAATACAAACCCTGCAATTTACCTAATTAGAGCCCTGCAGGTGCAGCATTTGATAATTGCAAAACCACTCCCATGCAGATTCACTTGGCACTCGTACACAGACAAACTGCTATTGCTTCAGAATAACAAAAGGTAGGAATCTGCAACAAGGTTTGTTAAAATCTTCGAAAATGTGCATAGATTTCCCAGAGGGGAAATGTGGTTGTTTTCTCAACAAAACTAGAGTTACTCTTTAGAGCCCATTCACACAGGGGCAACTTTGGATCCGACTTCAAATCGCCCCAGGTCGCCCCTAGTTGCCTCAAGTCGCGCAGGATGAGGAAATCAATGTAAGTTAATGGAGCCGTCTTAATGCACACTACTGAAGTCGCTCCGACTTCAAAAAAAGTCCCTGTACTACTTCAATCCGACTTCTAGGCGACCTGTACCCATTGATTTCAATGGGAGTTGCCTCTGAAGTCGGATCACGGTCTTAATAGGAGCAACATTCCAGGAAGAGAAAATACATTTCTCAGGCAAACCTCTCCCTTCCCTCTCCCTCTCCCTCCCCCATCCCTTCCACAGAGCTGATTCTTGTTTTATTGGCCACTGGAATGTCTCCTGTCCTGCAGGCAACTTGAAGTTGCCTTGTAAGTAGCTCCAGGTCAAGCTGTGATTCATACACATGTCGTGTCTGAGTTGCCTCAAGCTTGAAGTCGTGTTGCCCCTGTGTGAATGGGCTCTAAAAGTTTGAAATAGATATGCAGCCCCTTTGAGAAGAACCATTGTTCTAAAGCTACAGCACAGTCTCTAATACTTGGCCTATCCGCTTTAGAGAGGGTTTCACATGAGTTTTTTTAAATTCTGTATGTAAAAGCATGACATTCAGTAGTTGGCCCTAAAATTTCAGATTGGTAGATATAACATGAATAAGGGCTGTGTAAAGGTAAAGGTTTCACACATTATGGACTATCATTCTGTACTAAATTATAAAGTAAATGGTAATGATTCTCCAATAAAAAAAGAATACTTAGACATGACAGCTTTGTGAGTCATAACAAAATTTTAACTGTACGCGAGCATCACAAATTGAAATCAATATTTAATTTTTAATATCTACGGTATCCATGTCTACATGCTTTTTGTTAACCACTTGAAGACCACCTAACGCACATATACCTGCAGCTACAGGCATCATCCTGGTATTTTTTTTTATTTTATTTTTTTAGCCACTGGATTACTTTTACAGGTGGCCCTCTGCCTGCTGGTCCCTCTACAGGCTCTACCATCCAACTGGCGATCCCAAAATAAAGCCATCGGCTCCCCCGGCTTACCATAGAGGACCCCGATTATCTCTATGGTATACGAAACCAGAAGTGACAAGTGAAACTTCCGGTTTCTCTGGATGTAAACGGCACCATTTTGGAAGCATCTGATCACACCGATCGTGCTGTGATCAGATGCTTTTAAGGGCAGGGTAGACAGTTGGGGTCTAATAGCCCCCAGATCTCTCCATAAAGAATACCTGTCACTGCCTATTGCTGTCACAAGGGATGGTTACGTTCCTTGTGACAGCAATAAAAGTAATAAAAAAAAAAAAACCTGTAATTTTTTTATGCATCCCTAGTTTGGCACTAGGGATGCACCGATACCAAGTATTTTCATGAGTACTCGTGAAAATGCTCCCGAAACCTATACTTTGCAATGTGATTTGCGTCTATACAATATTCATTGGCACAAATTGCACTGCAAAGATTCACATGCAATTTGAACAGGAATGCGTTGCGATTCCTGCCCGAATTGCATGCGGTTTCTTGCACTGCTCCTGTGTGAACCTGGGCTGAAATCACTGACACGCCTGGGTTCACAAAGGAGCGGTGGGGAAACCGCATGCAATTCGGACAGGAATCGCACTGCATTCCTGTTCAAATCGCATACAATATTTCTCATTGCGGTTTGCGCCCATTCATTTTGTATGGAAGCAAATCGCACCGCAAAGTATTGGTACGCTGTTTCGGCGAGTACTTGACCGACGTTATCGGTACTCTGTCTCGCCGATAAAGAGTATCTGTGCATCCCTATTTGGTGCCCTGACATGTTAAGTATCTATTTACTTGGCATAACGCCATCTTTTATATTTTACCAAACAAATGGGTATTGTAAAAATAATTTAAGTGCCCGTGCTTTAGTGTATATTAAGGATAGATTATAAATGATGATTGATGAATAAATAGAACAATGAGCTGCTGCTGACGAGTAAGTTAAAAAAACAAGATGGTGATATTTAAAATTATTATTCTCAGTGCTGCTCCAAAATATACAAATACATATATACCCGGCGGTCACGTCCTCACTCGGCGCAGGACTAATTCCCATACATAAACAGACACCTCGTGGAGGTGCAGGCTGATGGAGGGACACAAACGCTGGGGGCCATGTGAGTGGTTGATACTGTTATTCCCTATGACACTTTTTACTTTCATCAGGCTAAACAGCGGTTGGCAGCTTTTAGGCTGGACTATAGTTTGGCAGTGGATGCTTTTGGTATAGTACCTCTGCTTTTGTACTTAGGACTATGCGTTCCAGGAATTCAGGGGGTTAAGGCGCTAAACCAAGAAATAATTCCTCCAAAAAAGGCTCCAAAAACATTACCATCAGGCTTTGAGGATCCCGGTCATGCCTCCACAATACCTTCCTCTCCAGAGAGACCAGATGTGGCTGACCAGGGTGAGTCATCAGGGCCCTTGGGTGCTGTAGCCCCTGCCAATCCACCTGTCTCTGCTTCTACCTATGTAACTGAGGAAGAGCTCTCCTGGGTTTAGAGGAGCGATTAGCAACTTTAATCGCATTCTCGTCCCAGGGCGGTAGGAAGCACGGACGGTCTTCCTCCCCCGCGCTGAGCCTTCAGGCTACGGAATATTAGTGGCCGATAGTCACCCTCAGGGGATAAAGAAGAGGGAGAGACTGATGACGACTCCTCAGAGGAGTCTACTGTAGGAGAACCCTTTTCAGCCTCACAAGCTGAAGTTTACTTGGCGTTTGTTACCACAAGCTGAGCCAGTGGAAAGGTCTATTTCCTCCCTGGGTTCTTTAAAAGCTCCTCAGGCCATGCATGCCTTTTCCTGTCCATCCTTTATTGGAACAGCTTATCTATGAAGATTGGGATTTTCCGGATAAGCTCTTTCTTCCTCCTAAAAGATTCTCTGCGCTTTATCCCATAGAAGAGAAGTTCACCAAGAAGTGGAGTGTCCCAGCAGTTGACGCTGCTATTTCTTGTGTGAATAAAAGTCTAACTTGTCCGGTGGACAATGTTCAGATGTTCAGAGATCCAACGGATGAGAGGCTGGAATCTTTGCTGAAAGCCACCTTTTCTATGGCAGGTGCTATAGCCCAGCCTGCGGTGGCTGCGGTAGGCATTTGTCAAGCCCTAAGGGATGAAATGAAGCAGGTTCTCATGATGATTCTGGCCCGTCAGGCCCAAGATTTAGCTGATCTGCCAAGGGCACTATGTTTTGCAGTTGATGCCATTAAGGATTCTATTCATCAGGCCTCACGCCTTTCACTCCTGTTAGTGCATATGCGTAGAATCCTGTGGTTGAAGGATTCGTCAGCTGAAGCACCATGTAAGAAGCTTTTGGCTGGTTTTCAGTTTCACGGAGAACCATTTGTTTGGAGACTTTGGACAAATATATCCAGAAGATTTCCAGTGGGAAAAGTACTCTTTTACCAGTTAAGAGAAGGAGTAGGCATCCTTCTTTTTTAAAACGGTTTTCCTCTCCACTGCCAGCAACCTTAGTCTCTAGGCAGTCACAACGGCCTCCTCCGTCAGGGTCAAGAGGGAAGGCCCAGGGTCAATCCCAGGGACACAAAAGGTCCTGGGGGCAGAAACCTATTAAGCAGAACCCCAAGGCTTCCTTATGAAGGGGCACCCCTGCTCAATCGAGTGGGGGGAAGACTTCTGCAGTTCTCAGACTTGGCGAAAGGAGATCCAGGACAGATGGGTCATCTCTACGGTGTCTCTAGGTTACAAACTAGAATTGCAAGAGTTTGCTCTGCCTCGTTTTCTAAGATCAAACGTTCCCAAAGATCCAGTAAGGAGAAGATCTTACTCTCTGGCCTTGAACCGGTTGTTATCTCAGGGGGTAATCTTAAAGATTCCTCCAGAAGAGCACGGGTTGGGATTCTACTCAAACCTTTTCACGGTGCCAAAGCCATATGGGGATGTCAGACCTTTTCTAGATCTAAAGGGTCTAAATCCGTTCCTAAATATTCGCTCCTTTCACATGGAGTCTATCTGGTCGGTAGTCTCCACCCTGCGGGGGGGGGGGGGACTGCTGGCTTCTATAGACATCGAAGACGCATATCTGCATGTGCCTATTTTTCCCGCTCATCAGAGATTCCTGCGGTTCGAGGTAGAGCAACATCACTACCAGTTTGTCACCTTACCATTCGGTCTGGCTATGGCTCCCTGGGTATTTACAAAGATTCTGGCCCCGCTCCTAGCCAGGCTAAGGGCTCAGGGTATAACAATACTAGCCTACCTGGACGATCTACTACTGATAGATCAGTCAGTAGCCCGCTTGAACCAGAGTGTGCACAGCACAGTCAGGTATCTGGAATCTTTGGGTTGGATTCTCAACTTGGAGAAATCAGCCCTACTTCCGGTAGAAAGTCTGGAGTACTTGGGTCTGGTTATAGATACAGACCAAAGGAAAGTTTTTTTTTTTTGCCCCAGGCGAAGGTCAGTTCTATAAGAGAACTGGTTCAAGTGATCAGAACAAAGAAGAATCCCTCCATTCGTCTTTGTATGAGGGAAGATGGTGGCCTCATTCAAAGCTGTTCCATATGCCCAATTTCATTCAAGATGGTTGCAAAACAGTATTCTCTCCACCTGGAACAAAAGGATCCAGGCTTTGGACTTTCCAATGTGCCTGTCCCCAAAGTGCGTCAGAGCCTCAGTTGGTGGTTGGTGCCCAGGAATCTAAAGATGGGAAAGTCCTTTGTTCTGGTCACCTGGAAGGTGGTAACAGATGCCAGCCTTTCAGGCTTCCTGGCCATATGTCAGAGATGGGGGACTCCGGACGTAGATCTGTTGGCGTCCAGGTTCAACAAAGTGGACAACTTTGTGTCAAGGACAAAAGATCCCCTCGCATACGGGACAGATGCGTCAATAACTCCTTGGAGTCAGTTTTCACTGATTTATGCATTTTAATTTTAGGAGATTTCACAATAGAGATCCATCGAAGCTGTCTTTTTGTGGGATAAAGTAGAAAGGCATTGGAGGGGCACCAATATTAAAAAAGCTATATCACAGAATGAAACGAAATGGAAATGCCAATTTACATTCGAAGCCAGCTGCAGGGTTGAATGTAGATTTTAGATGTGAATTTTTATTTTTAATAATGATTTTCTAAATAATGATCATTGATTAACTGATTTATGCACATTTATGTTGAGCATATTTATGGTGGGCACTATATGAGCAGATTTTTAGCCATCACATGTTAGATAGATATTGATACATAGATCACAATTAGTCTGGTGCGGAACCCAGTTTGAAATAATGCTCGTTTGATAGGAGCGGTTACACCTAAATAGACAAAGTATTGTTATCGTAACTGTTTATACTGCCTGTGTCACCAGGAAGTTAAATAACTTGGGAGTACCAAAAATGGCTACCACACTACATAGTATATTGAACATGGAGTACCAATATGGCAGCCGACTACTGTGTAAAGAGGAAAGATAGCTAAAATAAGGAGTACCAATATGGCGGCCAATTTTACTTCCGGCGGAAGCAGGAAGAATAATTGCACACATCGTAGTTAGTGGGAGGTTTGGGTGTAGTGGGCGGGCTTTAACACATAAAAGAGCCAGTAATGAGTGCCCCTAGCTTCTAAAGACGCCCATTGGGAGGGACGAAACGCGCCAAACAGGGACCATACACACGAGGTTCAGTGACGGCTGGCAGCACGCCAATGCAGTGTAATGCTTTTGCGTCTATTAAGTTCTTGTGGTAAAACCAAGGAAGCTTAAACTTCTGTAGTGTATCAATGCTTTACTAAGCAAGGAAAAATCTGCACATACAACTGTAGGATGCACAATGCAACACAATTCATAGCTTACAAAGAATATATGCCTACAAATATAAGCATGTACACATTAAGTAAACTAATTACTCAACTTAGGGGTCAAGATGTCCTCCATGGTCCTTTGCTCAGTCCATCTCAAAAAGTTCTCCAAAGCTCTCCAGCTCCAGGCAGTCATGTCTCTTTGTTCCTTCCAAACACCAACTGTTGTTCAAACACATGTCTACAAAAACCCTTTCCAACCCCCTCCCACCTGTTTCCTGATCAATGGAGGGGCCCCTCCCACCCATTTCCAGTTTCCTGCAAAGAACATCCAGTATCAATGGAGGGGAGGGAAGGGGCTCTGTACACATATCCTGTTACTACCTAAACTCTATATTACAATAAAGTCACTATAGAATTTGCCACAGCAACACATGCAACAATTTTATTTTATTTTTTTACCTGTATGCCTTTCTCTGATGTAAGTGCAATTCTTTGATTTTACCAATAAATCTTAGCAGCATTGCGCTATGTGCACCATTTTTGCATCTGCGGGGACTGTGCGGAATCTTCTCCTCCTCGCTTCTGCTGTGCATCTCCTCCCCCTTCCTAGGTGTCCAATGGGATCGCCTGTCCTTACAGCCAATCGGGTGATGGGTATCACCGATTGGCTGGGAGGAGGATCAGTGTTATAACAGCGAATATTCATATTCAGGAACCCAACCTATTTTGAAGCCTATTAGAGGTTATGGCACTGGCCACTGTAATTCATGCACCTGGTGACCCGAAAGGGGCCGCAAGAATAGGGGGCGGCCAAGGATAGATTCATGCTATGCATGAATCTAACCATTACCATATAGGGGATGGCGAGGAGAGAGGGGGTGGCGCCCTGGTGCCCCTAATGGATGGGGCCCCCCCTGATATAGATGTGTATTAAAGATCTTGGAGTCCTATAAAGCTTGTGGCTGGAGGGAGACACCCTAACTATTGATGTAGGACAAAGACCTTGCAATTTTAAAGCTTATTGTTGGTGAGTGGGGACCCAGGAGGGAGCACGGAGTGACACAAGCATCCTCACAAGCGAACATGCTTATTTGCACGGAAAGACTTTATTATCATTTGATTACACTTTATATACTTGCACAGCACTTTAATTGTATATATGTATTTGTATATTTTGGAGCAGCACCAAGTATAAAAATTTCACATCGCTAAATGAGTATTGTGTTTTTGTGCATTAAAATTCAATATATTAAGTATATTTAAAAAAAATAAAAACGCTGCGCAAAAATCGTGACCTAAAAAAATTGCAAAACCCACCATTGTATTCTCCAGGGCCTCTGCTTAAAACAAATATATAATGTTTGGGGGTTCAAAATAATTTTCTAGCAAAAAATGCTGATTTTACATGTAAACAAAAGTCTTAATGTGGCCTTTTAAAAAACAACCCTCAACATTTCTAGCTGTGGCCATCTTGAGAAAGAAAGGGTAGATGATTCATGTAATGAAAAGCATTTAATTTCCAAAATCCATCTGATCTTACTGTGATGACGCCCTAGAAAATCTTGTGCATGCACAGTACAATATACATGGGATGCCAGTACACTTTCGCAAGGTCAGGCATGCAGTTAGGAGGGAATGCTTAGCTGAGAGAGCCCCTCCTCACGTCCTTCAGATGAAAGAAAAAAAAAATCCTATGAAGACGCCTGGGATGTATAACATAATTTTGGCCTAGGCTAGAAACCAGGGAACAACTGAAAAAAGTTTAAATAAAAGTGTACAAGATTATAATCTACATTCCTATCTTTTTTTACTAAGGCTACCACCATAAAGATTATGATTAGTCTGTGTTGATAGAGTAAAGTTCTGCTTTAAGCCCTAAGGCCCCATGCACACGAGACGCTGTTATTTGCTGTTAAACGCGCGTTCAGAGGCAGTTGGACACTTTTTTCAACTGCTCCTGAACCCATTCAATGTTATCCTATGTGTCCATGCACACAGTCTCGTTTATTGCCGTTTTTAGGCAGTTGCGTTTAACCTCGTTTTTCCAGAAGCAAAAAAATGGGTTCAGACGCAAAAGTTTTCCACGTTTCAGATGCTAAACGCGGCAAAACGCGGGTACCGGCGTTTTGCCGCGATTTCGTTTATTAGCGTTTTTAAAGGTGACCTATTTTTTTACATTAGAAATCTCAAAAATGTGGGCAAATTATGAAAAACCATCAAAAAAATATGAAAAAAACCTAATTGCTTGCATTGCACTGTAGACAATCCACAACTTGTGGCAGGTGACGTGGCAAGTGGACAATCCACAACGTGTGGCAGGTGATGTTGCCAGGTGACGTGGCAGGTGGAAATCCACAAATTGTGGCAGGTGACGTGGCCAGGTGACGTGGCAAGTGGACAATCCACAACTTGTGGCAGGTAACGTGGCCAGGTGACGTGGCCAGGTGACGTGGCAGGTGGACAATCCACAAATTGTGGCAGGTGACGTGGCAAGTGGACAATCCAAAACTTGTGGCAGGTGACGTGGCCAGGTGACGTGGCAGGTGGACAATCAACAAATTGTGGCAGGTGACGTGGCCAGGTGATGTGGCAAGTGGACAATCCACAACTTGTGGCAGGTGGACAATCCACAAATTGTGGCAGGTGACGTGGCCAGGTGATGTGGCAGGTGACGTGGCAAGTGGACAATCCACAACTTGTGGCAGGTGATGTGGCAAGTGGACAATCCACAACTTGTGGCAGGTGATGTGGCCAGGTGATGTGGCAGGTGACGTGGCAGGTGGACAATCCACAAATTGTGGCAGGTGACGTGACCAGGTGACGTGGCATGTGACGTGGCCAGGTGACATGGCAGGTGATGTGGCAGGTGACGTGGCAAGTGGACAATCCACAACTTGTGGCAGGTGACGTGGTCAGGTGACGTGGCATGTGACGTGGCCAGGTGACATGGCAGGTGACGTGGCAAGTGGACAATCCACAACTTGTGCCAGGTGACGTGGCCAGGTGACGTGGCAGGTGGAAAGCCACAAATTGTGGCAGGTGACGTGGCATGTGACGTGGCCAGGTGACATGGCAGGTGACGTGGCAGGTGACGTGGCAAGTGGACAATCCACAACTTGTGGCAGGTGACGTGGCCAGGTGACGTGGCAAGTGGACAATCCACAACTTGTGGCAGGTGACGTGGCCAGGTGACGTGGCATGTGACGTGGCCAGGTGACATGGCAGGTGATGTGGCGGGTGACGTGGCAAGTGGACAATCCACAACTTGTGGCCAGGTGACGTGGCAGGTGATGTGGCCAGGTGACGTGGCAAGTGGACAATCCACAACTTGTGGCAGGTAACGTGGCATGTGACGTGGCCAGGTGACATGGCAGGTGATGTGGCGGGTGACGTGGCAAGTGGACAATCCACAACTTGTGGCCAGGTGACGTGGCAGGTGGAAATCCACAAATTGTGGCAGGTGACGTGGCCAGGTGACGTGGCAGGTGATGTGGCCAGGTGACGTGGCAAGTGGACAATCCACAACTTGTGGCAGGTTATGTGGCCAGGTGATGTGGCAAGTGGACAATCCACAACTTGTGGCAGGTGACGTGGCCAGGTGACATGGCAGGTGACGTGGCAGGTGACGTGGCAAGTGGACAATCCACAACTTGTGGCAGGTGACGTGGCCAGGTGACGTGGCATGTGACGTGGCATGTGACGTGGCATGTGACGTGGCCAGGTGACGTGGCCAGGTGACGTGGCCAGGTGACGTGGCCAGGTGACGTGGCAGGTGATGTGGCGGGTGAAGTGGCAAGTGGACAATCCACAACTTGTGGCCAGGTGACGTGGCAGGTGATGTGGCCAGGTGACGTGGCAAGTGGACAATCCACAACTTGTGGCAGGTAACGTGGCCAGGTGACGTGGCCAGGTGACGTGGCCAGGTGAGGTGGCAGGTGAACAATCCACAAATTGTGGCAGGTGACGTGGCCAGGTGACGTGGCAAGTGGACAATCCACAACTTGTGGCAGGTGACGTGGCAGGTGACGTGGCAAGTGGACAATGCACAACTTGTGGCAGGTGACGTGGCAAGTGAACATTCCACAACTTGTGGCAGGTGACGTGGCCAGGTGACGTGGCAAGTGGACAATCCACAAATTGTGGCAGGTGATGTGGCCAGGTGACGTGGCCAGGTGACGTGGCAGGTGGACAATCCACAAATTGTGGCAGGTGACGTGGCAGGGGACGTGGCCAGGTGATGTGGCAGGTGGACAATCCACAAATTGTGGCAGGTGACGTGGCCAGGTGATGTGCCAGGTGACGTGGCAGGTGATGTGGCAAGTGGACAATTCACAACTTGTGGCAGGTAACGTGGCAAGTGAACATTCCACAACTTGTGGCAGGTGACGTGGCCAGGTGACGTGCCAGGTGACGTGGCAAGTGGACAATCCACAAATTGTGGCAGGTGATGTGGCCAGGTGATGTGGCCAGGTGACGTGGCCAGGTGACGTGGCAGGTGGACAATCCACAAATTGTGGCAGGTGACGTGGCAGGGGACGTGGCCAGGTGATGTGGCAGGTGGACAATCCACAAATTGTGGCAGGTGACGTGGCCAGGTGATGTGGCAGGTGATGTGGCCAGGTGACGTGGCAAGTGGACAGTCCACAACTTGTGGCCAGGTGACGTGGCAGGTGATGTGGCAAGTGGACAATTCACAACTTGTGGCAGGTAACGTGGCAAGTGAACATTCCACAACTTGTGGCAGGTGACGTGGCCAGGTGACGTGGCAGGTGACGTGGCAAGTGGACAATCCACAAATTGTGGCCAGATGACGTGGCCAGGTGACGTGGCCAGGTGACGTGGCAGGTGGACAATCCACAAATTGTGGCAGGGGACGTGGCCAGGTGATGTGGCAGGTGGACAATCCACAAATTGTGGCAGGTGACGTGGCCAGGTGATGTGGCAGGTGATGTGACCAGGTGATGTGGCAAGTGGACAATCCACAACTTGTGGCCAGGTGACGTGGCAGGTGATGTGGCAAGTGGACAATTCACAACTTGTGGCAGGTAACGTGGCAAGTGAACATTCCACAACTTGTGGCAGGTGACGTGGCCAGGTGACATGGCCAGGTGACGTGGCCAGGTGACGTGGCCAGGTGATGTGGTAAGTGGACAATCCACAACTTGTGGCCAGGTGACGTGGCAGGTGACGTGGCAAGTGGACAATTCACAACTTGTGGCAGGTGACTTGGCTAGGTGACGTGGCCAGGTGATGTGGCAAGTGGACAATCAACAACTTGTGGCCAGGTGACGTGGCAGGTGACGTGGCAAGTGGACAATTCACAACTTGTGGCAGGTGACGTGGCAAGTGGACAATGCACAACTTGTGGCAGGTGACGTGGCCAGGTGACGTGGCAAGTGAACATTCCACAACTTGTGGCAGGTGATGTGGCAGGTGACGTGGCCAGGTGACGTGGCCAGGTGATGTGGCAAGTGGACAATCCACAACTTGTGGGCAGGTGACGTGGCAAGTGGACAATTCACAACTTGTGGCAGGTGACGTATCAGGTGACGTGGCAAGTGGACAATCCACAGCTTGTGGCAGATGATGTGGCAAGTGATATGCTAAATACAAGTACACTGCTGCTCTCTCAGCTGCTGGTCTCCCAAAATGGCTGAAATGGTTAAATAATAATGTTTTTTGAGCTTAGGGAGGGTCTTATGATGTTTCTTAACTAAACGCCTATAGACGCAAACGCCGCTAAAATCGCGGCAAAACGGGCGTTTTTAAACACCGGTTTTAGCCTTTAAAAACGTGTGTTCAGCAGAGTTTGCACCGGCGTCTCGTGTGCATGGGGCTTAACCCACTGTTTGTTTATATTGTTACATAATTGTTACAAAATTTGGCTTTCAACGCTGTCAACTATGTATGACAATTGCGCAGTCATGCAATACTGTACCCCTATGAAATTTTTAGATTATTTTTCACACAAATAGAGCTTTCTTTTGGTGGTATTTAATCACCACTGGGGTTTTTATTTTTTGCTAAATAAACGACCAAAAATTTTGAAGAAAAAAAAATGCTTTTCTCTTTCGTTCATGGGCGGACACAGCATCTTAATCTTGACATTGGGGTATTAGCCTTCTATCAGGAGAGGACTAGGCAGAAACATGTTAATGTGTTAAACAACATCAAAACTGTACAGTACCGCCCACCTGGGTGGGCGGTCCCTCTGGGTACAACCCCTCTCCCTGCATGCAGCAGCTCAGTTTTTTTCTGCCTAGCATAGGACCTGGCTCTCGGTGGGCCCATTGGTCCTGTGGATTTTTTGCTTTTTTCTACTATTGATCCTGTGATCTACTATCAACTGCCGACTGGGCGACAGGCTGGATGTCCTAGATCCTTGTAGTCCTCCCAGTTTCGGCCATCGAGCGTGAGCAGGCCTTTAGCTACGCGCTGGGTCGGCCACAACATGCCCCGTTTGCTCCAGGGGTGGCCGGTGAGCTACAGTGCCTTGCGAAAGTATTCGGCCCCCTTGAACTTTTCATCCTTTTGCCACATTTCAGGCTTCAAACATAAAGATATAAAATTTAAATTTTTTGTGAAGAATCACCAACAAGTGGGACACAATTGTGAAGTGGAACGAAATCTATTGGATTTTTGGAACTTTTTTTAACTAAGAAAAAAATGAAAAGTGGGGCGTGCAAAATTATTCGGCCCCCTTGCGTTAATACTTTGTAGAGCCACCTTTTGCTGCGATTACAGCTGCAAGTCGCTTGGGGTATGTCTCTATCAGTTTTGCACATCGAGAGACTGAAATTCTTGCCCATTCTTCCTTGCAAAACAGTTCGAGCTCAGTGAGGTTGGATGGAGAGCATTTGTGAACAGCAGTTTTCAGCTCTTTCCACAGATTCTCGATTGGATTCAGGTCTGGACTTTGACTTGGCCATTCTAACACCTGGATACGTTTATTTGTGAACCATTCCTTTGTAGATTTTGCTGTATGTTTGGGATCATTGTCTTGTTGGAAGATAAATCTCCATCCCAGTCTCAGGTCTTTTGCAGACTCCAACAGGTTTTCATCCAGAATGGTCCTGTATTTGGCTGCATCCATCTTCCCCTCAATTTTAACCATCTTCCCTGTCCCTGCTGAAGAAAAGCAGGCCCAAACCATGATGCTGCCACCACCATGTTTGACAGTGGGGATGGTGTGTTGAGGGTGATGAGCGGTGTTGCTTTTACGCCAAACATATCGTTTTGCATTGTGGCCAAAAAGTTTGATTTTGGTTTCATCGGACCAGAGCACCTTCTTCCACATGTTTGGTGTGTCTCCCAGGTGGCTTGTGGCAAACTTTAGACGAGACTTTTTATGGATATCTTTGAGAAATGGCTTTCTTCTTGCCACTCTTCCATAAAGGCTAGATTTGTGCAGTGTACGACTGATTGTTGTCCTGTGGACAGACTCTCCCACCTCAGCTGTAGTTCTCTGCAGTTCACATCCAGAGTGATCATGGGCCTCTTGGCTGCATCTCTGATCAGTCTTCTCCTTGTCTGAGCTGAAAGTTTAGAGGGACAGCCAGGTCTTGGTAGATTTGCAGTGGTCTGATACTCCTTCCATTTCAAAATGATCGCTTGCACAGTGCTCCTTGGGATGTTTAAAGCTTGGGAAATCTTTTTGTATCCAAATCCGGCTTTAAACTTCTCCACAACAGTATTACGGACCTGCCTGTTGTGTTCCTTGGTCTTCATGATGCTCTCTGCGCTTTCAACAGAACCCTGAGACTATCACAGAGCAGGTGCATTTATACAGAGACTTGATTACACACAGGTGGATTCTATTTATCACCATCAGTCATTTAGGACAACATTGGATCATTAAGAGATCCTCGCTGAACTTCTGGAGTGAGTTTGCTGCACTGAAAGTAAAGGGGCCGAATAATTTTGCACGCACCACTTTTCAGTTTTTTATTTGCTAAAAAAGTTTAAAATATCCAATAGATTTCGTTCCACTTCACAATTGTGTCCCACTTGTTGGTGATTCTTCACAAAAAATTAAAATTTTATATCTTTATGTTTGAAGCCTGAAATGTGGCAAAAGGATGAAAAGTTCAAGGGGGCCGAATACTTTCGCAAGGCACTGTACGCGCTCCGGGGCACACATATGACCGGGCTAATTACTGTCCGTGTCAGTGTGCCAGGCTGACAGCTACCCCTGTATTACTCGGGTGGTCGATCTGTCCGCAATGCGTCCAGCAGTCCTCGCAGGATGAGTAAGTACAGTTCCCCCTGTTTTGGCAGGATGGAACAGCTGGGCATTCCTGGGGAGATCGATTAGGGGGTCTCACCCTTCCTTTCCTTTATCCCTGACCTTCCCTCCTCCCCATGTGCTGTGGTGACTGGGCATGCTATGTACTGACCTGGGGGTCCGTCGGGGGGGGGGGCTCCGTTTTTTACCTGTGGGCTGCGCTGTGCCTGGGGTCCGCTCTCTGCTGAGATGGGTGCTGCTATGTGTGTGGGGGCCTTGGTTTGGGTGCCCAGGTGTTCGTGACATTTTCCTTTTTTCTCGGTGCTTCTTTTCCAGCATTCGACGGCGGCCATTTTGGCGGTGACCGGCGCTGTTTTCTAATGAGTATAAGCGGAGGCCATTTTCTTGTGGACCGTGCGCTTTTTGTACACAGGGACGAACGGCGGCCATTTTCTTAGCCCGCGCGCTTACAGGGCTGGCAGCCATTTTCCTGTGGTTTTCACTGGGTTTTTTGCCTCTAGCGGTCAAACAGCTCTCAGGGTGGCGCGAACAGCTGAAATCACCTCGGATAGAGACTGATATGGTGAACACTTAAGTAATGGAGACCGGACGGCAGCTGTGCGGTGCCTGGTTCAGGTGGTGAGTCCTCTGGGTGGGCCCCCCTCGTTTTCTGTGACAGGCTAGGAGGGTGGACTGTGTACTTGCCTTAGGTCCCTAAGGGTGTCGGGCAAGTGGGTCTGCATGGCGTCCAGAAGTGTTCTTCCCCAGACATCCCTGTATTGGCAACCGGTGCCCCTGTACCTGTGGACGCTATGTCAGCGGTCCTGGTAGCTCTGTTGCCAGGGTGGAAGCGGTGTGCGGGCAAAAATGGGGGGTAAAAACGCCCCCTCCCCCCACCTTCTTCTGGGAAGAGTTTGATTCAGACTCGGGCCTTGCTGTGGCAGGTGTCCCCTGCTCTGACATGTCAGAAAATGTGGACCGAGACCTTTCGAACAGTGCAGAACTGCTTCCTTGCTTGCTTCCGTGTCCGGGTCGGCGCAGAAGGGCGCTTGTTGGAGCACTTTTCACTGCGTGCATGATCCCCAATAAAATGGAGGATACGTCGAGGGCACCGTTAGGATGTTTTCCCTACCTAGCTTTTTTTTTTTTTTTTTATTATTTTTGTTTTTTTGTTTACAGACGTTTTTTATTAAGGTTAAAAGGTGGTACAAAAACCGACATGACAAAAGTAAAGTAGCAATTCCATAGAGCCAGTTACACATATGGACAATATAAAGTAGAAACGTGAAAATACAATTTGCATCATATATGTAAATGTAAAAAGGAAGACGGGCATTATAAACAAAATTACAGTGATATGTGTATATATTTGAACCATGGATTAAGGAGAGGCATGTTGAACTGGGTTAAGGAACTCATTGCTATGTGCGAACCAGGGGTCCCATTTTTGTTTATAGACATGGTTTGTGTTCCGAACAGTATGATAGATTTTTTCCATCAGAATAATATTATTGATTCTAGTTTTGAGATGTTATTTGCTAAGTTTATGTACTAAGGATGGGAACGGCCGCAGCGTTCCAAAAAATCGCATGGCAGGCGGTTATCCCTTTAAGGAGGGTTTCCTGGAAAAGGACATCTCCCACGATGGGGCCTCCTGGTGTCCAGGGCATTACCACGATTCCGGTGGGAGGAACCCCTGTTTTTTAAGAACCCTGCAGATGGGAGGACCGAGGCGGTGGCCGTTAACGGAAAAAAATTTGCTGCACCGTGATTTGAATAGCAACAGAATTCCCCGGTCTGCATGATAGTAGACCAGTTGGTGCATGGCCTTATGTATGTCTACAATGCGGCCTTAGATACAGCTCCCTGGCTGTCCAGTACCATCACTATCTGCGGTGGAGCTATGCCGCATGATTGACTGTGATGCTGGTCTGCGGACCAGACGTCCGGGAAGGCTCTGGCGGATTTGTTCTGCCGGAGTTAGAGGTTTTTGGAACCTCGCTGGATGACATTATTAAAAATGTTTGTTGTTTGGGGTGAGAGCATGGTGCTCCCACAAACTCAGAAAAGGTAAGGAGCCACGCCGTAGACCAGGGCCCTCTTCTTCTTTTTTTCCCGCTCACAAACGTTTTTTTTCATTCCGCCGGGCCCGCAAGTAAGCGTTCCCAGGCCGACAGGGCGCCCGCTAAGGGACTAAAAGTATCCCTGTTTCTCGCAAGCAAAACATGCCTGCGAGAAAATCTGCGGCGACATAGAGGTTTTTTGTCCCCGCCCGACTATGGGGTAGCCCTCGTGAGTTTGCAGCTCGGTGGGCCTCCCTACTTCCGACCGGTGGGTCTGTGAAGTGGTTTCATCTGGGTACAAGATGGAGTTTTTTCTTCTCTTGTCCACCAAAAAACTCTTTTCCTCCGACCTTCATCCCCTTCTGGCTGGCCAGGCCGCCTTGTTTGGGGCAGTGCAGAACCTGCTCATGCGCAGGGAATAGTACCTGTTCCGGCGCCGGAAAAGTTTTCAAGGATCTACAATCTGTTTGCAGTCCCAGTGAAGGGAGGGGTCGGTCTGGTCCTGGATCTCAAGACCCTCAACAGCTTTGAGCAAGCACAAAGATCAGGATGGCATCTTGTCACTTTTTGTTGGCTGCGCTACATCCGGGGCATTTTTTTGCTACTATCCTTGGACATCAAGGACGCATTTTATTACAGCCCCCATATGCGTCAGGCATCAGAGGTTTCTGCAGTTTGCAGTCTGGGATGAGCACTACTAAATGGTGGCTCTCCCTTTTTAGCCTGGTGTCGGCACCGGGAGTTTCTTCAGGGTGCTTGCCCCGATCCTGGCCTTGCTGAAGCAACAAGGGATCACAATCATGGGCTATTTGGTTGTCTGAGAGCAGCTTCCGCCTCAGAATTAAGGGAGGATATGGCGATTGCCAGTCTGACTCTTCGGGAGTTTTGGTTGGGTACTAAACCTCCAGAAGTCGGTGTTGGTGCCGACTTCATGCCTGGAATACCTGGGTTCGATCTGGACTCCTCAAAGGCGAGAGTTTTTTGTTTTTTTTTCTCACTTCGCAAGTTGCAGACTCTTCAGGCTGCGGTATAGCGTTGGGCGTCATGCTGGTGGTGGTCACTGTGCTTTTGCATGCGAGTCCTGGGGTTTTGTGGTGGCCACCTTCAAGGCGGTCCCGTGTGTTTTAATTCCACACTCGAGTCTTGCAAACGGAGATCCTGTCGACATGGGATACATCTCTATTTTCCCTGGATTGTCAATTCCGGGTGAGCCGGCTAGTCGGGGATTCCCTGATCCAGTGACTGAGGTATCCGGCCTTTCAGTCCGGGAAGTCGTTTCCTTTTTATTTGGAGGACACAGGGTCGCTGGACGCAGGAAGAACCCCGCCTGCCGATCAGGGTGCTTCTTCGGGCGTTCAGGCGGTGCCACTCCACTTGGTCACGGAGGCTGCGGGAACGTCCGGTCAGGATCCAGTTGGACAACGCCACGGCAGTGGCATATGTCACCCATCGAGGGGGAACAAGTCACTCGGCTGCAGCATGCTGTCGCTCACATTCTGCAAGAGCAGGGCAAAATGTGCTGGCTCTATCGCCCGCATACAGTCTGGGCGTAGAACTCTAGCAGGCACACTCCCTGAGTCGTCAGTCGCTGGGCCATGGACTATGGTCTCTACACCCGGAGGTGTTTCGACTCCTCTACCGGAGATGGGGATCGCCTGATGGGGATCTCCTGGCTTCTCGACTCAATCGGAAGGTTTGGAGGTTGCGGCCAGGTTCAAAGATTCCTGGGAGGACGCGTCAGACGCGTTTGTGGTCCTGTGGGGACAGTATCGGCTATGTATGCCTTCCTCCTAAAAATACTCTTCCTCATCTGCTCGCAGAGTAGAGGCCGAGGGGATTCCGAGTAGTCTAATTGCCCCCGATTGTTTCCGGCGTCCCTGGTACGCCGCTTTAGTGCGACAGGTGGCGTAAGTTCCTTGGCGGCTGCCAATGCGAGAGGGCCTTTTTTATCGCAAGGTCATACATTTCATCCTGCTTGCATGACTTGGCTTGGCTGTTGACAGTCGGATACTCAGTGACCGTAACCCCTCGGTTTCTGCGCTTTCCATCATGCTGAGGGCACGGTAGTCATCTTTTCGGTTGATTTACCATCGCACTTGGAGGGCCTACATCTTTAGGTATGGAGATGGAGTGGCGTTCGCGTACATATTCGGCTTCCAGGATCCTGCTGTTTTTTGGACAGCGTGGAGTGGATAAAACTCTTGCTTTTCGCTCCATTGAGGGGTAGATATCAGCCTTAGCTTGTTTCTTTCACGACCCTTGGCGGCTCATTCACTGGTGAGTACATTTGTCCAAAGGGTTTCGACGTGGCCCCTCCGGTTCAATCATTGCTGCCTTCATGGGATTGAATCTGGTACCCTGGGTGTCTTCAGAAACCACCATTTTTAAAGTACATAGAGAGATCCCCCTGTTGGCACTCTCTTGGTGAGTAGCTTTCGGGTGGCTGTTACCTCTACCAGAGGGTCTTTTGAGTTGACGGCCTTGTCTTGCAAGTCTCCCTACTTACTCCTCCACAAGGATAAGGCGGTGCTGCGTCCGCAGCCTTTGTTTCTACCTGAGGTTTGTTTCGGTCTTTTTTGATCCAAATGAGGACATTGTGCTTCATCCTTGGGTCCTCGGCCATCGCATCCCAAGAGGTTGCTTGCTTTCCTTGGGCTTGGTACAAGCTCTGCGGGTGCATCTGTCTGCTACGACTCAGTTTTCGGGGTCAGACTTACTGTCGGTGACTGGTCCAAAGAAAAGCCTGGCGGTCTCGTCGGTCACTGTGTCTCGGTGGATCAGACCGATTGTAATTCAGGCTTATGCCCTTAAAGGGCAGGCGCCTCCCTTTTCCTGTCATGGCGCATTCGACCAGGGCAATGGGTGCCTCCTGGGTTTTCCGACATCAGGCGTCTGTCTCAAAGGTGGGTAAGGCGGCGACCTGGTCGTCCGTTCACACTTTCACTAAGTTTTACAAGGTTGACCAGCATGTGTCTGCGGATGCCTGCTTCGGCCGCAAGGTTTTGCATGTGGCTGTTTAAGGTTGCAACTCCTCTGTTGAGGAGCTCTGTTTGTTTGGGGTGAAGTTGGTTTGATTGCTGTTCCCACCCCTCGTTTTTGACACTGCTTGGGAACGTCCCTATGTCAAGATTAAGATGCTGTGTCCGTCCATGAACGAACGAGAAAATAGGATTTTGTACTCACCGTAAAATCCTTTCTCTTACCGTCCATGGACTGACACAGCCTCTTCATACTTGACAAGTGGGTTTATGTCCCTGCTCATAGGAGAAGACTAGGCAGAATGTTAAACGTTACAACATACATTCCAAACCAGGGCTGAACAGCCCCGCCCAGGGGGTGGTCCCTCCGGACATAACACTACTACCTGCAGCCTCAGTTTTTTTCTGCCTAGCAGAGGACGTGGCTCTCTTCGGAGCCAGTCTCCTAAAGATATTTTTTATTCCTTTTGTTGTTTTATTTTTGAGATCTTCTATCAACTGTCGGCTGGGCAACAGGTTGGGTACAAGATATCCTTGTAGTCTTCCCTGTCTGACCATCGAGCGTGCTGATCCTCGCTCTGCGTGACTCTCGGTTCACGACATGCCCCATGACTTCAGGGGTGGCTGGTGGGCTTTTATGCCCCGCGGTCCGCTTAAAATTGAACAGTTCTGCTCTGTCTTTCGCGGTGGACCGGGCCGACAGCTACTTGGTACCGAACTGTGATAGGTCTGTCAGGAACACACCAGTGGGTCCTTCTGGGACGGGTAAGTAGTATCTCCTGCCTCTGCAGGTGAGTACATGCTGTGTGTTCCTCTGGGGGATTTTCCCTGTCTCCCCCTTGTTGGTTATTGCTCTCTGTCACCTTTCTCTGGCGCTGTGCTGTCGGGGTTGCCTGGGGGTCACTCTGTCCTGAGGGGGTTCATGGGTGTCCGCATGGAGCTGGGGAATGTTTTTTCTGTGTTTTGGGCCTGTGCGCCGTTCAGCGCCATGTTTTTTTGTCATTTTATATGTTTCCATTGGGCGCATGGCGGCCATCTTGCCGTGGATTGCTATGGCGCAGTTGCAATGCGGCGGCCATTTTCTTGGAGCCGCGCATGCTTTTTATACTGTTTGGCCTCTATCGCTGCTGAAACGACGCAATTCTCCTCACTCTCCTCGCTGCTCACTCGCGCTGTACAGCACAGGCAGCGGAACCGAGTGGTCCCGACCAGGTTGGCGAGTCCCCTGGGTAACCCCCCCACAGTCGGCGCAGCCAGAGGGTGGGCTTTTTCTGTTTAATTGTCAGAGTCTCAGAGTGGCGAGTTATGGAGTCTGGTTCACCTGCTTCCCCATTCATGTCAGAGGCAACAGGCAGTGCACCTGCAGGGACCAGTTGTCAGCAGTCCTGGAATCATTTCTTGTCGGGATGGAAGTGGTGTGCGAGCGCAAGGGAGCTATAAAGCACCCTCTCCCCTCACAATCTCCACTAGGGGAGTGCTCTGATTCAGATTATGGGCCTAGCTGCCGCTCAGGACCCTAGCTCTGAATTTTTTGATGTTTTTGAACAGGACATTCCTTGTGAGGAAGACTCCTGCTCTGAGTCAGTACATGACAGGGCGCTTGTAAGTGAACTCATTGATGCTGTGAGGGACACTCTCAAGCTGAATGCTGAACCTCAGGTGGAGGCTGTCTCCTTTTGGTTCCTTTAAAGCCATATCTTCAAAAAAGGTATTTCCATATGTGCCTTTTTTGATAAGTTCATTGACCAAGTCTGGGCTAAGCCGCAGAAGACATTGACGGTCCCGCAGCGACTATCCATAAGATACCCCTTTTGAGGAGGCCCTGGTTAAAAAATGGAAACAGAAAAACAAACAAGGCGCCTCTAAGTGCACAAGTGTAAAACTTTTAATATCCACGCTCCCGATGGAGGGGACTCCCGCATTTAAGGACCCCACTGACAGGAGGTCAGAAGTGGTGAGTAGAACTGTTTGCCTTGTTGGGGTCCGCCTTATGCCCTATCGTGGCGGCGACCCTTGTGTCTCAGACACTTACGGAATGGGTAAAGATTTTGCACCAGACGGTGCAGGAGCATAATCTCCCTCCAGATACCATTGCCCTGGCCCACCAACTTGTGCAGGGTTTGGTGTATGTGTGCAAAGGCACTTTGGACGCGGCCCCTTTAATATCTGGGGCCTCTATCTCTGCGGTGGTGTTGCGTCGTCTTATCTGGTTGAAATGCTGGTTGACATAGCATCCAAGAAGCTCCTGGCTGATTTGCCCTTTAAGGGTGGTAGACTGTTTGGGGCTGCCCTGGATGACATCATTAAGGATGTCACAGAGGGTAAGAGCACTTTCCTTCCTCAGTCTGCTAAGGGAAAGGAGCCCCACCGTAGGCCGGGCCCCTCCTTTCCAGAAAAGGAGTTTTTTCGTCAGTCACAATCCGCGGGTAAGCCCTCCCAGACTGACAACAGTGCGGCTGGTGGACAGAAGCGTCCCTGGGTGCGTAAGCCGGCTCCCAAGCCAGCCACCGCATGAAGTCTTGCCCCTGCCCGACTCTGGGGTGGGGGGATGACTTTGTAGGTTCACGGTTCGGTGGACCTCCCTGATCTCCGACCGGTGGGTGTGCGAGGTGGTCACCTCGCGGTACAGGATAGAGTTCAGTTTGTGGCCCCCAAACAGATTCTTTCCCTCAAATATCCCTCTGCTTCCTACCCGTCGGGCAGCCCTCTTGGGGGCTGTACAGGATTTGCTCGGGTGTGGAGTAATTGTGCCGGTACCGTCACAGGAGAGGTTTCAGGGGTTTTACTTGAATCTGTTTGTTCCAAAGAAGGGCGGGGTCCTGGACCCCAAGGCCTTGAATGCCTTTGTGAAAGTGCAAAAATTCCGTATGGAATCCATTCGCACGGTGATCGCTACACTCCAAGGGGATTTTCTGGCGTCCTTGGACATCAAGGACGCCTACTTGCACGTCCCGATCTGCGCAAGTCACCAGAAGTTTCTGCGCTTTGCCATAGGCGAAGTCCACTATCAGTTTGTGTCTCTTCCCTTCGGCCTAGCATCGGCACCATGGGTTTTCACCAAGGTGCTTGCCCCGGTTCTAGCTTTGCTGAGACAGCGAGGAATTGTTATCGTGGGCCATCTGGATGATCTCCTTCTAAGAGCAGAAAATGGCTGAGTTGGAGGAAAATGTGGCAATAGTCAGTCGGACCCTCCGGGACTTCGGGTGGCTCCTGAATATGCAGAAGTCGGTCCTAGTTCCGACTCAGTGTTTTAGAGTATCTGGGTCTGATCCTGGACACTTCGGGAGCGAAGGTGTTTCTACCCTCGGAGAAGTTAGACACTTCAGTCGGCAGTACGGGTCCTGACATCCCGAAAATGGTTGTCAATCTGTTTCTGCATGAGAGTACTGGGACTCATGGTGGCCTCCTTCGAGGCAGTTCTGTATGCCCAATCACACACTTGGGCATTGCAGAAGGAAATCTTGTCCACTTGGGACAAGTCCCCGTTGTCATTGGATATTCAGATCCATGTGAGTCACTCTGTCGGGGTGTCCCTGATGTGGTGGCTGAGATCCCCGGCTCTTCGTCCGGAAGGTTGTTCCTTCCCATCCAGTGGACGGTGGTCACGACGGACGCCAGCCCGATGGGCTGGGGCGGCGTTTGGGGAGTCCTGTCGGCTCAGGGGCTCTGGACTCAAGACGAATCCCGTCTACCGATCAACGTCCTGGAATTGCGAGGGATCAGACTGTGTCTCTCCGCATGGACGAAGAGGCTACAGGGCCGTTCGGTCAGAATCCAGTTGGACAACGCCACGGCCGTGGCGTATGTCAACCATCAGGGGGACACTTGGAGCTCGGCTGCAGCATCCGAGGTCGCCCGCATCCTAAGGTGGGCGGAAAGAAGCGTGCCGGCTATGTCGGCAGCCTACATTCCGGGCGTAGTAAACTGGCAGGCGGACTATCTGAGTCGCCAGTCGTTGGACCAGGGGGAGTGGTCCTTGCATCCGGAGGTGTTTCAACTCCTTTGCCGGTGGTGGGGCACACCGGATGTGGACCTGACAGCTTCTCGACTCAATTGAAAGGTGTCGAGGTTTGTGGCCAGGTCCAGGGACCCCTGGGCGGACGCCTCGGACACGTTGGTTGCCCTGTGGGGTCAGTATCGCTTGATATATGCTTACCCTCCGCTGCAGTTGCTTCCTCGTCTGCTGCACAGGGTAGCGGCCGAGGGCATTCCGGTGATCCTCATTGCCCCGGATTGGCCTCGGTGTCATTGGTACGCCGATCTGGTTCGTCTCATCGTGGATGTCCCTTGGCGACTGCCCATGAGGGAGGACCTTCTGTCTCAAGGTCCTATCTTTCATCCTGCTTTACAGTCTCTGGTTTTAACGGCATGGCTATTGAAAGCCAGGTGCTGAGGGACCGAGGCCTTTCGGATTCGGTAGTTTCGACCATGCTGAGGGCACGGAAGTCTTCCTCTAGAAAGATCTATCCACCGTACCTGGAAAGCTTACATCGCTATGTGCGAAGAGCTAGACTGGCGTCCACGGACGTACTCCGTCCCCAGAATCCTGCGGTTCTTGCAGCGTGGTATGACCCAAAGGCTGGCCTTGAGCACAATTAAGGGTCAGATTTCGGCCTTGGTCGTTTTCTTTCAACGACCGTTAGCAGGTCATTCCTTGGTTGGCACCTTTTGTGCAAGGGGTTCGCCATGTGATTCCCCCTGCCAAGCCTCCTCTCCCTCCTTGGAATCTGAATTTGGTGCTCTCGGTTCTCCAGGAACATCCCTTTGAAAATATCAGAGATATTCCTCTCCTAACCTTGTCTCAGAAGGTGGCTTTCTTATTACTTCTGTTAGAAGGGTGTCTGAGTTGGCGGCTCTGTCATGCAAGTCGCCTTACCTGGTCCTCCATAAGGATAAGGCGGTGTTGCGCCCGCGACCATCTTTCCTTCCAAAGGTGGTTTCGGCTTATCACCTTAATGAGGACATTGTCCTTCCATCCTTGTGCCCTCACCCATTGCATCCCAGAGAGTTTGCGCTTCACACATTGGATGTGGTACGAGCCTTACGGGTGTACCTGTCGGCTACTGCTTCCATTCGGAAGTCTGTCTCTGGTCCAAAACAGGGCCAAGCGGTGTCGTCTGCCACCATTTCTAGGTGGGTCAGACAGACCGTTTTATACAGGCCTATGCCCTCAAGGGGCGGGTGCCTCCCTTTTCCGGTTACGGTGCATTCCACCAGGGCAATTGGTGCTTCCTGGGCTTTCCGACATCAAGCTTCGGTTGCACAAGTGTGCCAGGCGGCGACCTGGTCGTCCGTTCATGCCTTTTCCAAGTTCTATAAGGTTGATGTGGCTGCATCTTCGGATGCTTCCTTCGGCAGCAAAGTGTTGCAGGCCGCTGTTTAATGTTGCAACTCCTCCGTTGAGGAGCTCTGCTTGTTTGGAGTGAAGTTTTGGTTTTTCCTTTACTACTGCTCCCACCCTCTTTCTGATACTGCTTTTGGACGTCCCATGTGTTTCAGTATTAGAGCTGTGTCAGTCCATGGACGATAAGAGAAAATAGGATTTTTGTACCTACCGTAAAATCCGTTTCTCTGACTGACGCAGCACCCACCCTTCTTTTAAGGTTTGTACTGCTTTGTTACGAACTGAGGCTGCTGGCTACAGGTAGGAGGGTTATGTCCAGAGGGAATGTATGTTTCTAACATCTAACATTCTGCCTAGATCTTCTCCTGCAAGCAGGGACATATACCCACGTCTTTCAGTATTAGAGCTGTGTCAGTCCATAGACGTCAGAGAAACTGATTTTACGGTGAGTACAAAAATCCTATTTTTGAGATTTATAATATATACAACTTTAAATATGAACAAAAACAATAATGCAACACTTGGCCAGACAGATATACACAATCCGAACCTTCCACTGCAGGAAGTGCATTGTGATTAAGGCGTGGTCTCCATTTGTACTCCAAAAATACCTACATTGTAGCTCCCCAGCCCCCTTCCCCATGAGAGATTAAGGCCTAGAGAATCAAAAGGCCAAAGAAATCCTTACTACCACCTGAATTAAATTGCAACTATCAGGCCGTGAGTTAATCCAAGGCCGTATCCACCAATGCCATCCAGCCTCCCCAAACCTTGTCAAACTTCGTCATGGCCCCCCTGTTTAAGTATGTTGCTTGTTACTTTGTAGAAAGGTACTGCTTTTAGTGATTTTCAGGATACCAGTGTTGGGGCTGAAGAGCTCTTCCATGACAGGATAATCCTTTTTTTGGCATAAAACAATAGGAGGGTGAGAAGAGTTCGTATAGCCCTCGTAGTGGCCAGAGGTTCCACCAAATGCAATGGGCACACTTTAATTGACAGGGGGATCAAGATGGAGGTGACCGATTGAATACATTGAGCTATAGCTTGCCAGTAGGGCCTAATCCGGGGACAATCCCAAAATATATGTATAGAGTTTTCTAGGGGTGCCGAACATTTCCAACATAGAGAGTGTTGATTCCCAAACATCTTGGCCAACCTGGCTGGGGTAAGGTATGTTCTATGCAGGAATTTTATAGTGGATCAGACGATCCCTAGTAGAGACTTGGCACGGAATTGCAGTCCCCCACATATCATCCCGGTCATCTGTCTATCCCCGGGGCCATTGTCTCCCAGGCCGGTCTGCATCAGTACAGTCGTCTCTTGAAAAAGTTATTTGTATAAACTTGAGAGTGGTTTAGTCAAGGAGTCGCTGCGTATCAGTAGCTCCAGGTCGCTGGGTTCAAGAACAAGAGATTCCTTGCCAAATTGAGAGTAAAAGGCATGTCTTAGTTCGATATATCTAAAAAAAAAATAATGTGAGTTGAGTAAGTCGTAGCGTATTTTTAATTCATTGAATGACATTAGATTGCCGTTCTGCACAATATGTTGTAAAGTCTTTATACCGTGTTTGGTCCACACCAACGGGTCCGGGTAATTAAAGAAGTGTGGGGAAATTGGGATTTCTCCACAACGGTAGATTGGGGAAAAACAGATTTGGGCCTGACTGCCACATCCCCTGGGTCACAGACCATGCCCTAATCACTGACCGCATAGAAGTAAGTAAATAGGAAGATCTCAGGCTTCTATAGACCAATGTGAGAGTGCTTCATAAGAGCCCACAGAGGCAGCCTCCAGGGACACAGAGGAGTCATCTGGAAAAGTAATTAGCCAGCAATGGGCTATTGTCAGTTGGCCTGCTAGAAAGTATTTATAGAAACTCTGTACCGCTAGGCCCCTCTCCCCCTATGGCTGTTGCAGTATGGCCAGTTTAAGGCGAGGATCTCCCCCCTGCCACAGAAAGGAGATCATACTATGTATGGATTTAAAGATTGTATTTGGGATCCACACTGGAGAGTTTCTGTATATCTGTGTGTGTGCTTTTGCAGTATGCTTCGGGTCATTGTCTATTTGCACTGTAAAGCGCTGTCCAATGAGTTCTAAAGCATTTGGCTGAATATGAGCAGATAATTTTGCTTGAAACACTTCAGAATTTATCCTGCTGCTTTTGTCAGCAGTGGCATCAATAAATACAAGAGAACCAGTTCCATTGGCAGCCATACATGCCCACGCCATGACACTATCACCACCATGCTTCACTGATGAGGTGGTATGCTTTGGATCATGAGCAGTTCCTTTCCTTCTCCATACTCTTCTCTTCCCATCACTCTGGTACAAGTTGATCTTGGTCTCATCAGTCCATAGGTTGTTCCAGAACTGTGAAGGCTTTTTTAGATGTTGTTTGGCAAACTCTAATCTGGCTTTCCTGTTTTTGAGGCTCACCAATGGTTTACATCTTGTGGTGAACCCTCTGTATTCACTCTGGTAAAGTCTTCTCTTGATTGTTGACTTTGACATATATACACCTACCTCCTGGAGAGTGTTCTTGATCCGGCCAACTGTTGGGTAGGGTGTTTTCTTCACCAGGGAAATAATTCTTCGGTCATCCACCACAGTTTTCCGTGGTCTTCCGGGTCTTTTGGTGTTATTGAGCTCCCCCGTGCATTCTTTCTTTTTAAGGATGTTCCAAACAGTTGATTTGGCCACATCTAATGTTTTTTCTATCTCTCTCATGGGTTTGGTTTGTTTTTTTCAGCCTAATGATGGCTTGCTTCACTGATAGTGACAGCTCTTTAGATCTCATATTGAGAGTTGACAGCAACAGATTCCAAATGCAAATAGCACACTTGAAATGAACTCTGGACCTTTTTATCTGCTCCTTTTAAATGGGATAATGAGGGAATAACACACCTGGCCATGGAACAGCTGAGCAGCCAATTGTCCCATTACTTTTGTTCCCTTAAAGTGGGAGGCACATATACAAACTGTTGTAATTCCTACATCGTTCACCTGATTTAAATGTAAATACGCTCAAATTAAAGCTGAAAGTCTGCCGTTAAAACACATCTTGTTGGATTAATTTCAAATCCATTGTGGTGGTGTATAGAGCCAAAAAGATTAGAATTGTGTCGATGTCCCAATATTTATGGACCTGACTGTATATAGCAGTAGAGGCAGGATTTTCATCTTAATTAGATTTATTTTACCAATGAGGGACAAGGGAAGGTTTTGCCAAGCGTGAAACTTCCTAGTCTGAATGACAAGCAACGGGGAGACATTGAGGTTAATGAAGTCAGTCACAGAGTTTGTGATGAAAGCCCCAAATACTTAATTTGCATGACCCATTGTAGGAGGTTATTTGGATTGGGAGGACTCAGTACAGGATGGCAATGTAGAGGAAGTATCTTGGACTTAGTCCAGTTGACCCTGAGGCCAGAGACTACCGTAAACCTACCCATGAGTGACAGCGCAGCCTGTAGGGAAGTACCAGTGTCGCTAAGGTAAATAACTAGATCATCTGCATATAGGGCCGTTGTTTCTTTTAACGTACCTACAGATATCCCGGTGTTGTCCTGCAAGGGAGAGACGGAGGTCTCTCATACAATGCAGCTGGGCTGGGGAGCCCGTTACCTGGTAGTGCTGTATTGCACCCTGTCCTCTCTTAGGGAAGGTGGAGGCCAGGGTACTTGCTTTCGGCTGCCTGGGGAAGGTGATGGCGGCAGTATCCGATTCCCCCTCGCTCTGTGGCAGCCAGCGTGGAGCTCAAGGCTGGGCCGGATGGCAGGTGATGTCAGTTCTGGCGGGGGTAGACACTTCCGTTTGACCTGCGGCTTCCGGCTGTGTAATGTAAAGCGAGCGGCATGATGGCTGGTGTGGGCTCCATATCAGCTGTAATGACCGCAAGAGGAGCAGCTTGAGGCAGACCATGTTCCCATCTGGCCTGGAGGGATGTCGGAGACTGATGGTTCCCGATCTGCGCCGGGTGATGCTAGCACCAGCCACTCTAAGGTAAGAGGAACCCTGGGGTGGTGTTCCCTTACCATTTTCCCATTTTAACTCCACAGGTGAACCCCCCCCTCTTTGGTGGTCAGAGGGGAGGAGATGTATTTCTGGGACCCTGGTGGTGGTCGGTCCTGGGGGAATGCACTCCTGGTGTCGGTCTCTGTTGCGCTGGCAGATTCTAATGGCTGTGTTTTGGGGATCTTTTTTGTCGTTGCAGAAATCCACAGAAAAAACTAGTTCCCTACACAGCGCCAAGAGGAAGTGCCCCTCATGTAGGACTACTATGGGGGATTCCTGGCCCAAGGTTCTGTGTAGGAAATGCATAAAAGGCTTAGTTAAGGAGCATTCTGCAGAGCAGGGTACAGATTTGGCAGCGTCCGTTAAGGAGCACCTTCCAGTATTTAAATCACTGTTTGTGAGTTTTCAGCCCCCGCAAACCCCAGCTAATCCTCCGCCAGTGCAGCGCAGACATCGCACCTGGTCCACCAGCGGGTCCCTCCACCAGTGGAGGGTTACCTGGGGGCACCAGAGAGGCACTAGAGGAAGATCCTGACAGTGCATCCTCACACTCTTTAGGGGAGTCAGACGGAGAGGAGGGGGATGGTAAATCCACCAGAACCTCACGTTGTAAGCTTTACCTGGAGGAAGTGGAGGAGCTCTTGGGAGCCATCCACACCACTCTGGGGATCTGGGAAGAGAAGAAGTCGCTGTCACTCCATGACCAAATGTATGAAGGTTTTGAAGAACAGAAGAGGGTCTTTCCAGTCCTATGAAGTGGTGGACGCCTTCAAAAAAAGAATGGCGAGACCCAGACCGGAAGCCTTTCTTTTCCAGGGCCCTAAAACGCAGATTCCCCTTTGCGGAGGATGAAGTGGCAGTCTGGAATAAATCATCTAGGCTGGACGCAGCCTTTTCTCAGGTGTCCAGAAAAACGGATTTGGCCTTTTGAGGATATGGGGGTGTTAGCAGACCCCATTGACAAAAGGATGGACTCCCTCCTCAAGAAGATTTGGGATTCATCCCTACGAAATCTTAAGCCTGCCATGGCAGTCACAGTGGTGGCTCGCAACATGGAGCACTGGCTGACGCACATAAAAGCACATATTGAGACTGGAACCGCAAAGGAAACCATCCTCTCCTCTTTTCCTATGCTTTTAAAGGGGGTAGCGTACATTGCGGATGCCTCGGCGAAGTCGGTTCGCAGGTCTGCTAGGTCCCACGCCCTGGCCAATTCGGCCAGGAGAGCTCTCTGGTTAAAACTCTGGCAAGGGGGACAATGCCTCAAAAGTTAAGCTTTGCAGAGTCCCTTTCATGGGGTCCTGAGTCAGGACACTTACAGGATGATTACCCAAAAGTGTGGGGTCCCATGTGTGGACCTTTTCGCGTCAAGGGAGAATGCAAAAACTTCACACTTCCGGTGGGACGGGGTGATAGGGGTGAACGCGCTCTCTTAGAGCTGGCGTTTTACCAAGTTGGATATTGCCGGTCCGGGAAGACCTCTCTCAAGGTCCAATCTGCTGTCCCCAGGTGGAGAGGTGGAATCTGGCAGCCTGGCTACTGAGGAGGAAATGCTGAGGAGTAAGGGTTTCTCCGAAAGATTGGTGGTGACCCTTCTAAGTTGTAGAAAAGAGGTTTAAAGGTCTGGAAGAAGTTAAATTCTTGGTGCGCAGAGAACTCCTTTAGCGTTCGCAGCCCAATGGCAGTACTAGAGTTCCTACAAAATGGGGCAGACAAGGGGCTGGCCCCCAGCACTCTTAAGGGCCAGGTTTCTGCTCCAAGTGTCTTTTTAGAACAACAGCTAGCAGTGAACCCCTGTATATCTAGGTTCTTTAAAGCCTTAAAGAGGAAGTAAACCTAAAAAAATTTTTGCTGGGGAAAGTAAAAAAATGCAAGAAAAAGGCATAATGAGCCATTATGGGGCACTTACCTCAGATCAAAGCCTCCAAATCGCTCCTCGTTCCCCTCCACCATGTCCCCTCCAACCGTCTTCCGGGTATCGCTGCTCCGGCGCTGTGATTGGCCGGAGCGGCGATGACGTCACACGCATGCACGCGGGCCGCCATTCTCCCATTCAGAAAGCCGGCACGCTCAGTGCGCCTGCGCTGTTGTCTACGACGCGCATGCGCCGTAGACATAGGTGCAGTGTTTTCTGCAAATATCTCCTTAAAGTGGTTGTAAACCCCGCTACTTTGTTTTGCAGGTTGTGAAAAAAAAAGACCTAATGAGCTAGTATGCATAGCATACTAGCTCATTATGAATAACTTACCTTAGATTGAAGCCCCCGCAGCAGTGCTCGGACACCTCCGTCGCCATCTTGCTCCCCTCTGCCTTCCGTGTATCGCCGCTCCGGCGCTGTTATTGGCCCAGGAGCGGCGATGACGTCACACGCATGCGCGCTCGGGCCGGCTAACTCCATGCAGAAATCCGGCTACTGAATGTCAGCGGCGCCGGTTTTAAATGCAAATATCTCCTTAACCGTGTAGGTTAAGGAGATATTTCTTGCACCTACAGGTAAGCCTTAATCTAGGCTTGCATGTAGGTGCAAGTTGTCACAGTGGGTTTACAACCACTTTAAGTAGGCAGAGACCAGTTGGCTCTCATCCCTTTCCTATGTGGGATCTCTCTCTCTCTGGTACTGCAGGCTCTTACAGGGGAACCCTTTTGAGTCTTGTGCAGTGAAATTTCTAACTCTCAAGATTTTTTAGTAGCAATCACTACCGCAAGGAGGGTTAGTGAGTTGGAAGCCCTCTCGATCAGGGCACCTTTCTTTCAGATCTTTCCGGATTGGATAATTTTTAAAACCGATCCAGCCTTTTTGCCAAAAATGGCTTCTAAATTTCATAGGAGCCAGGAAATCTGTTTGCCCACTGTTTGTTAAAATGCTGTGAGGGAACAAAAGCATGTTTTTTAAAATTTTTAGACATTAGATGTGTCCTAAGGTACTTGGAGAGTACTGAACAGTTTAGAAAATCCGATTTTTTTATTTTTTTTTGTTTCCTTTTCAGGGGCTAGAAAGGGGTCTAAAGCCTCTAGACGTACAATAGCCAAATGGCTGAGGTTAGCCATTAGTCAGGCATATATGGCAAAAGGGGTGGAGGAAGGTATCAGGGCTCATTCCACCGGGGCCATGGCAACATCACGGGCAGAGTGGGCTGATGCTACACCCGAACAGATCTGTAGAGCGGCTACGTGGTCAAGTTTTAAGATCTTCGTTAAGCACTATAGGCTGGATTTGATATCTGCCAAGGACCAGGCCTTCGAGCGTAAAGTCCTGCAAGCGGTAGTCCCACCCTAGGGTAAGTGCCCGCTTATCCTGAAAGACGAAAGGGGGAAAATCGAAGTTGCATACCGGTAACGTCTTTACTAGGAGTCTTTCAGGACAGCATCGGTACCCACCCAAATAACAATTCGCCACTAGGACGTGAGAGCATCAGGATAATGAAGGTTGGTATGTGTTCTTGTGTCTCCCTAGACTGGCCAGAGGTTCTCGTGGAAAAACTAACGGGCTGGAGGGGTTGAGTGGCTTAAAGCTCTGATGGAGGCGGTGTTTCCTGAGAAGGGAGGAGCCGAGGTTTCTCAAAGGTGGCTGTCCTGAAAGACTCTTAGAAAAGACGTTACTGGTATGTAACTTCAATTTTTCTGCAGGTCTTGGGAGAAATCGGGGTATAGATGTATGGCAGCATTTTCATACTTTAGCTCAGGGTGCTTACGAGCCTCGGCCAGGATTAGATCTCTAGCCCTGAAATTAAGCAGGCTAACCAGAAAAGCGCGGCCACGCACCAGCATGCCTCCGACACGTGGGGACCCCGTGTGCACGTTACACAATATATACTGGGGACAGGCGTTGCAGGCCCAGGAGCCGTTTAAAAAGGGATTCAGCAAACGCTACAGGGTCGTTGTATTATTATGTATTTTTTACATCTTTCCATGTTGACAAACATGTCCTTTTACCAATTCACCTCCACAATGTTAATAGCCTCATTCAAAGTCCCAATTTCCTTCTTTATTTAATTGATGTTATGAATTACAAGTAAAATGGTAGATGCTACATTATTTGTTGGCACTTGGGGGAAGGTGATCAGGCATTCTACAGAGTTAGACTATGAATTAGCCAATAAATCTTTATTTAGGATTGTCCATCCCCTATTTAAAGTTTTGCATAAGCATGTTTTTTTATCTATCTTAATTTAAACATTTATTTTGGTAACTAGGTTTTAGATAGATATTTAATTGTAGGTATAACTGATTATGCCTCAGTAGCAAGGCATGCTAAACAGTACAAAAGATGTGTACCATCAGGGCTTGACGTGACCCCAGTTGACTTTTGAGAAATGTTCTTGCTTGAACATCAAGGCAGTCTACAGACAACATCATCTGCACACTAATATACAGTATGTGTACAGCAGTCCTGTTTATACAGGAGCAGGATGGCAGCCCAGGATGCTGGAATATTAAAGTGGTTTAAAAGGTAAACTTTTTTTACCTTAATGCATACCATGCAAACCACCTGTATGCGACTAAATCTCCCTCTATACTTACCTCAGCCCGTTGTTGATCCAGTGCTGTGCACAAGAGCATCATCTCTCTGTTTTCTCCTCGCTGGACAGAGGCAGCAGCGGAAGCCGTTGGCTTCTGCTGCTGTCAATTGCAACCATTAAGCAGAGAGCCGGGGGGCGAGACTACGCCACGCTCTGGGTTAATGGACACAGACCCCCCTCCATCAGTACAGACCCCCTTCCCGCAGTACAGAACCCCCTCCCTCAGTACAGAACCCCCTCTCTCAGTACTGACCCCCCCCTCTCGCAGTATGACCCCCCCTCTCAGCACTGACCCCCCCCTCTCTCAGCACTGACCCCCCCCTCTCTCAGCACTGACCCCCCCTCTCTCAGCACTGACCCCCCCTCTCTCAGCACTGACCCCCCTCTCTCTCAGCACTGACCCCCCTCTCTCTCAGCACTGACCCCCCTCTCTCTCAGCACTGACCCCCCTCTCTCTCAGCACTGACCCCCCTCTCTCTCAGCACTGACCCCCCTCTCTCTCAGCACTGACCCCCCTCTCTCTCAGCACTGACCCCCCTCTCTCTCTCAGCACTGCCCCCCCTCTCTCTCAGTACTGACCCCCTCTCTCTCAGTACTGACCCCCCTCTCTCTCAGTACTGACCCCTCTCTCTCTCTCAGTACTGACCCCCCTCTCTCTCAGTACTAACCCACTCTCTCTCAGTACTGACCCCCCTCTCTCTTAGTGCAGACATCCCCCCCCCTTAGTGCAGACATCCCCCCCCCCTTAGTGCAGACATCCCCCCCCCTCTTAGTGCAGACATCCCCCCCCCTCTTAGTGCAGACATCCCCCCCCCTCTTAGTGCAGACATCCCCCCCCCCTCTTAGTGCAGACATCCCCCCTCTTAGTGCAGACATCCCCCCTCTTAGTGCAGACATCCCCCCTCTTAGTGCAGACATCCCCCCTCTTAGTGCAGACATCCCCCCTCTTAGTGCAGACACCCCCCCCTCTTAGTGCAGACACCCCCCCTCTTAGTGCAGACACCCCCCCTCTTAGTGCAGACACCCCCCCCTCTTAGTGCAGACACCCCCCCTTTTAGTGCAGACACCCCCCCTCTTAGTGCAGACACCCCCCCTCTTAGTGCAGACACCCCCCCTCTTAGTGCAGACACCCCCCCTCTTAGTGCAGACACCCCCCCCTCTTAGTGCAGACACCCCCCCCTCTTAGTGCAGACACCCCCCCCTCTTAGTGCAGACACCCCCCCCTCTTAGTGCAGACACCCCCCCTCTTAGTGCAGACCCCCCCCTCTTAGTGCAGACCCCCCCCCTCTTAGTGCAGACCCCCCCCTCTTAGTGCAGACCCCCCCCTCTTAGTGCAGACCCCCCCCTCTTAGTGCAGACCCCCCCCCCTCTTAGTGCAGACCCCCCCCCTCTTAGTGCAGACCCCCCCCCCCTCTTAGTGCAGACCCCCCCCCCCTCTTAGTGCAGACCCCCCCCCTCTTAGTGCAGACCCCCCCCTCTTAGTGCAGACACCCCCCCCTCTTAGTGCAGACACCCCCCCCTCTTAGTGCAGACACCCCCCCCTCTTAGTGCAGACATCCCCCCCCTCTTAGTGCAGACATCCCCCCCCTCTTAGTGCAGACATCCCCCCCCTCTTAGTGCAGACATCCCCCCCCCTCTTAGTGCAGACATCCCCCCCCCTCTTAGTGCAGACATCCCCCCCCCCTCTTAGTGCAGACATTCCCCCCCCCCTCTTAGTGCAGACATTCCCCCCCCCCCCTCTTAGTGCAGACATCCCCCCCCTCTTAGTGCAGACATCCCCCCCTCTTAGTGCAGACCCCCCCTTAGTGCAGACCCCCGCAGTATACACACCCCCCATCAGTATAGAATCCCCCCTTAGTACAGACCCCCGCAGTATAGACACCCCTCCCCCGCCGCACGTGTATATCTACTTAAGAGGGTACAGTACAGACCTCAGAACAGCGCAGCCGTGTACACTCAGCGGTGTGTGTGTCTTGGGCTCCTCCTCCTCACTGGATGTAAACAGAGAGGAGGCGGCACCGGCGGCTTCAGTCTGACTCCGCTCCACTGATACAGAGCGAGGGAGGCGCAGATCAGTGTAGGGCAGCGGGCGGTGTTAGCGGTGCCGCTATCCACGGGTGTCACCCCTCTGGCAACCGATCAAGCCCAGCTGTCAACCTGGGAAGATGTCGGAGGTGGGCCGGCAGTGAGAGCAAGCCACGCTCATCACAGCACCGTCCACCAGAGGGCGCCGGTTCGCAGATAGGAGTGTGTATCCCGCTCCAGCAGGCCGCAAAGCCGCGGCCTCTATTATCGGCCAGCCCGACGCTAGTCCGCGCAACCGTATGTGGGCCCCATGGGAGGATCCGACCACTGCTGCAGTGTAATCCAGGCGTCAGGATGCAATTTCCAGTCGCCATTGCAACCTGGCGCCTGGGTTTTGTCGAGCCCTGCCCTACTGTTTAAGTTTCGATGAGCCATGCTTGCAATAATCTCTTGTCTTTACTTTCAATTTACGAGGGAACCATTTTTTCTCTAAATGTGTATATTCTGTCATTTTATTTTACTTATAGCTGTAATATGTGCTGCACCAGAATCACCAGCTAATGGAGAATATCATCCACAAAAAGATGAGTACACATATTTGGATTCTGTAACATTTTCATGCCAGAAGCCTTTAGAAGTCGCGGGCAATGCTTCTATATCCTGTACAGGAACGGGAGAGTGGAGTTCCAATTCTCCTACATGCAAAGGTTAGAAATATGGCTTTTTTTTATGCTTGTATCAATGTATTTAACCACTTGCCTACAGGGCACTTACACCCCCTTCCTGCCCAAGCCATTTTTCTGCTTTCAGCGCTGTCACACTTTGAATGACAATTGCGCGGTCATGCAACACTGTACCCAAATGAAATTTTTATAATTTTTTCCCCACAAATAGAGCTTTCTTTTGGTGGTATTTGATCACCTCTGCGGTTTTTATTTCTTGCACTATAGACAAAAGAAGAGGGACAAGTTTGAAAAAAACATTATTTTTAACTTTTTGCTATAACTTTTTTTATTTTTTTTTAAACAGATTTTTTCCTCAGTTTAGTTTAGGTCGATATGTATTCTTCTACATATTTTTGGTTAAAAAATCGCAATAAGCGTATATTGGTTTGTGCAAAAGTTTTATAGCGGCTACAAAACAGGGGATAGATTTATAGCATTTATTTTTTCTAGTAATGGCGGTGATCAGCGATTTTTGTCGTGATTGCGATATTGCGGCGGACACTTTTGACACATTTTTGGGACCATTCACATTTATACAGCGATCCCTGCTATAAAAATGCATTGATTACTGTATAAATATGACTGGCAGGGAAGGGGTTAACACTAGAGGGCGATCAAGGGGTTAAATGTGTTCCTTAGGGAGTGATTCTTACTATGGGGGGAGGGGACTGACTGGGGGAGGTGACCAATCTGTGTCCCTATGTACAAGGGACACACCATCGGTCTCCTCTCCCTGACAGGACGTGGATCTGTGTATTTACACACACAGATCCACGGTCCTGCTCAGTTACTGAGCAATCGCGGATGCCCGGGTCCCAGTGACGCATGCTGCCGGCGGCACGCGCGCGCCCCCTAGTGGCTTGGGAAGGAGCGACGTCATATGACATCCGCCCAGAACGAGAGACGGCGGGCGGTAGACCAGCGGTTAAGATCCGGATCTAGAATTTTTAGAGATTTATTAGTTACAGCAAGAAAAAAGTTAAGGTGACTGTAACCATATTGGTTCATGGTTTATTGCGCTATAATCGTGGCAAACCTGAACCGTGTTTTAGGTGCCATTGAAAAGGAATGGCACCTGAATCTGCATTTTTGCCATTGCAGTGCAATTTAAAATTGCAGGCAGAATCGCAGCATTGGGGCGTTATGTGACTATATAAAAGTACATAATCAACCAGCGCAAATAAAACCTAAAGACAGCAGCTAGAACACTGGGGGTCAAAATATCAAATCTCCAATAGTAACTATATAAAAAAGCAGTGCAGCGCAAAACATTTAAAACAATACTAGAATGAATAATAATGAAAAGAAACGGTCCATGCTTTTCACATAAAAATCTTCACGTAAGATTGTCAGCAACCACCAACAAGTGTCCAATGTGTATACGATATTGATAGATGAGGTGACTGAGGGATAACCTCCACCAATGGTATTCTTCGCAGCTCACCTCAAGCTATGGACCCCTGAGTGAATCAGTTAGGTCTCGCAGGCGGTTCCCTTTAAGGGATAAGCAAACAGGATCTCTGGATAAGATAGGATGGATGCCGGTAACTTTGGTGAGAGTCTTTTAATCTAGCATCAACTCCGGGTGGGTAGATGCATAAAAAGAAGCAACGACATCTAGTGCTCTCCGTAATCTTTTATGATTTTTAAAAAAATTTAAAAGGCGCACTTACAAATAAATCACTGAACCTCAATACGAAGGATTCAAAGCATGCAGTAGTGTAATCCACAAGAGACAGCATGTAGGACGCGGGTGACGTCACGATCAGTAGTCAACGTGGTTCCGTACGTGTTACGTCCTAAGGGGAGGGACTTCATAAGCGGTGACGGAATGACGCAAGTCACCCGCTATAAATGGTCAGTCAGCTGACGCCTCTGGCCAATAACGGTAATTGTGCACAGCACATCACACTGGCAACCAGGCAGTTACTCCGAAGGTAAACAGAAGCTGCAGCATGGAACGGAGGTAACATAACCCATCCTGGTCTGTCATAACTCGATGTAGATGAGAAGCAAAAACATCAGTTTATAAAAAACATGGAAGTTGCTGAATACACTTCAAGATGTATCCAAATCACACATGGATATTGCAATAAATGTAAAAAATCAAGTGCATCATCCCGCGTCCCAACTGACTCTCATAGGTCACTTGCAAATGGAGAATCTCATGTATTCATATATATAACAGAAAATAGAGGAAAAATACATAAAACCTAACGATCAGAAAAAAAACAATTGATATCAAATTCAACGTTCAGGCCTCCCGGCACCAAAACTTTGGTCTCATGAATCCAATGGGATTCCCTGCGGCTAAGTTGACAAATTTAATTGCCACCTCTCCAATGTTTTGTGACTTTTTCAATGCTCCAAAATTTCAAACCCCCGGGGGGCTTCGATTATGGACCAGCTTAAAGTGCCTGGGCACTGTGCGTTATGAAACCTTTTTTTGATGTTTACATGCTCCCTGAGTCTGACATGAAGGGGTCTAGAGGTGCTGCCGATATATTGAAGACCACAATCACACTCGAGCATGTAAACTCCAATTGTAGCACAAGTTATAAGTTGACCAATCTTGTATTGGTAGTAGCCGAAGCAAGAAATTATTTCAGTTTTTTGACATTACATTTAGAATGCCTACAGGCTGTGCATCTCCCACAGGCATAGAATCCTGAGAGGAAGGAGAATAACTTACTTTCCGACTGTACTGGTGGGTCAACCACACCTGGGGCCAGTCGGTCACGTAGGGAAGGGGCTGGTTTTATATATAAAGGAAGGTCGGTGTGGTAACAAAGGGCCCCAACACTGTCTTGTTTCAAAATGGACCAATTATTGAGTACTATCGTCTCAATTTTTTTTGTACTGAACATTATAGTTTAATACCATCTTAAAATTAGAGACACTTATACTAGTCTCCTTGATTTTGTTGGAGACCAATACTGCTCTGTCCATAACCCGTACTTTCTCTATCTCACTGTCCAAGGATCCTTTTTGCTGAAATCTAGATAACACTTGGGACTGTGAGATAAAATCCTCTTCTCTTGTGCAATTACATCTAAGCCTAACAAACTGACCCTTGGGGATGTTGCATAACCATGATTTGTGGTGGCAACTCTCCAATGGTATGTATGAGTTTCGATCGGTAGGCTTGAAGTAATTGCACAGACTTAAGTGTTCACTGTCCTACTCTCCGTACGGATATTCCAGGTAAGCTGCATGTTCTTGGTATTATTACTCATCGTCTGAATGAAGAGATCCAAACTGGATCGAACTCCCTCCCAAATCATGAAGAGGTTGTCTATATATCTTTTGTAACAAATTAACTGAGGGGGGGGGGGGCGATTTTTGACGACATCTTCCTCCCAGTGGGCCATAAATAAATTGGCCACACTGGGAGCAAAACGAGCCCCCATAGCAACCCCCCTTGTCTGTAAAAAGAATTGACGGTTATACCAAAAATAGTTCCTGGAGAGCCAGAAACTGAGTCTCTTCAAGAGGAACTTTCTGTGTTTTCTGGGAAGAGCAGAAGAAGACAGAGCCCACTGTACAGAGGATAAATCACCCTCATGCCCAATAATGGTGTACAGTGAGCTCACGTCAGCAGTGACAAGAATGCTAGATGGAGAGCATTTCACAGATTCAATGACCTGTATGATATGTTTGGTGTCTGGGAGGAAGATGTTGTCGTCAAAAATCGCCCCCTCAGTTAATTTGTTACAAAAGATATATAGACAACCTCTTCATGATTTGGGAGGGAGATCGATCCAGTTTGGATCTCTTCATTCAGACGATGAGTAACAATACCAAAAACATACAGCTTACCTGGAATATCAGTACGGAGGGTATGATCTTTCTGGATCTCGAAATATGGAAGGACAGTGAACACTTTCATCTGTGCAATTACTTCAAGCCTACCGATCGGAACTCATACATGCCATTGGAGAGTTGCCACCATAAATCATGGTTATGTAACGTCCCTAAGGGTCAGTTCGTTAGGCTTAGATGTAATTGTACACGAGAAGAGGATTTTATCTCGCAGTCCCAAGTGTTGTCATCTAGATTTCAGCAAAAAGGATATGAAAAAGGATCCTTGGACAGTGAGATAAAGTACGGTTATGGACAGAGCAGTATTGGTCTCCGACAAAATAAAGGAGACTAGTA
Organism: Rana muscosa; assembly: GCA_029206835.1. Taxonomy (NCBI): domain Eukaryota; kingdom Metazoa; phylum Chordata; class Amphibia; order Anura; family Ranidae; genus Rana; species Rana muscosa. The sequence continues at coordinate 406,432,910 of CM055117.1, forward strand.
TAAGTGTCTCTAATTTTAAGATGGTATTAAACTATATTGTTGAGTACAAAAAAAATTGAGACGATAGTACTCAATAATTGGTCCATTTTGAAACAAGACAGAGTGTTGGCCCCTCTGTTACCACACCGACCTTCCTTTTTATATATAAAACCAGCCCCTTCCCTACGTGACCGACTGGCCCCAGGTGTGGTTGACCCACCAGTACAGTCGGAAAGTAGGTTATTCTCCTTCCTCTCAGGATTCTATGCCTGTGGGCGATGCACAGCCTGTAGGCATTCTAAATGTAATGTCAAAAAACTGAAAAAAAATCTTGCTTCGGCTACTAATAAACAATACAAGATTGGTCAACTTATAACTTGTGCTACAATTGGTGTTTACATGCTCGAGTGTGATTGTGGTCTTCAATATATCGGCAGCACCTCTAGACCCCTTCATGTCAGACTGGGGGAGCATGTAAACAACATCAAAAAAAGGTTTAAAAACGCACAATGTGTCCAGGCACTTTAAGCTGGTCCATAATTGAAGCCCCCAGGGATTGAAAAAGTCACAAAACATTGGAGAGGTGGCAATTCAATTTGTCAACTTAGCCGCAGGGAATCCCATTGGATTCATGAGACCAGAGTTTTGGTGTCGGGAGGCCCGAACGTTGAATTTGATATCAATTGTTTTATTTCTGATCGTTGGGTTTTATGCGTTTTTTCCTCTTTTTTCTGTTAGATAATCTCGTGTGTGTGTATATATGTGTGTGTGTGTATATATATATATATATTATATGTGTGTGTGTGTATGTATGTATGTATGTATGTATATGTGTATATATATATATATATATATATATATATATATATATATATATATATATATATATATAAATTTGCAAGAGACCTATGAGAGTCAGTTGGGACGCGGGATGATGCACTTGATTTTTTAAATTTTTATATTTTTTTGCAATATCCATGTGTGATTTGGATACATCTTGAGGTGTATTCAGCAACTTCCATGTTTTTTATAAACTGTGATGTTTTTGCTTCTTATCTACATCGAGTTATGACAGACCAGGATGGGTTATGTTACCTCTGTTCCATGCTGCAGCTTCTGTTTACCTTCGGAGTAACTGCCTGGTTGCCAGGGTGATGTGCTGTGCACAATTACCATTATTGGCCAGAGGCGTCAGCGTCAACTGAGCATTTATAGCGGGTGACTTGCGTCATTCCGTTACCGCTGATGAAGTCCCGCCCCCTTGGGACGTAACGCGTACGGAACCACGTGACTAGGGCTGCAACTAACGATTATTTTCATAATCGATTAGTTGGCCGATTATTGTTTTGATCGGTTAATTACCTTAAAAAAAGTGTTGAGTATAATTTAGTTAATATGTAAAGTTTAAAAAAAGGCAATTTGTTCTTAAATATCTCTATGCAGTGGTAAATATAAATAACCAATTCTATGATTAGGGAGCAAAATCTCTAATCCACTCTAAGAATAATTGACAGATTAGATATACTGTATATACTATTATAGGGTGAATCTTGTAAATATCATCAGATATCATTATTAGAAATAATGGAAAACTTCTTGGTCAAAGGAATTTTCAGACCGTGTATGTGGTTTTCGTTCAGAAATTATATTCATTTTAAAACTGAAATGTTAAAGCAAGTGAAAATTTCAAACAACATTCATTCAGCGAATGTACAAAGATTTTTCATATGAATATTCTCGTCTAAAAATTGATCCGTGTGGCCAGCATAAGGCTCGGTACACACCTATGCAGTTTGCTTTTGATCTGTTTCTGCAGTGTGTTTTGCTGTGCGTTTTGATTTGTGCACACGTGATTTTGCTGCGATTTGCGCGTTTGCATTTTTTTATGCTTTTTTTGCCCAATTTGTTGTTGGGCAGGATAAAAAACACAAATTGCTGCAAAAAGGCATTACATGTTTTTCTGCAGCTTCTCCATTGAAATATATTGAACCAAAAAAAGCACCGTTTTGCATTAAAAAAGCCCCTGACACTTTCCAAATACGCAGCAGCTGAAAAAAGCATAGATGTGAACGTGTCCTCTAGGAAACCATGATAAATCAACTGTAGTGCGTTTCTGTGAAAAACGCATAGGTGTGAACCAGGCCTAAGACATTTAGTAACGTAACATAATGGGGTTAAAAAAACTAAAATTAGCCCTTTATAGTACAAAAAGAGCAAATAATCGTTACGGTAAGGGGTTAATTTTTTTTTACTGTGGAACAGTGAAAGTAATATTTACAGTAGCGATTATTTGCTCTTTTTGTACTATAAAGGGCTACTTATAGTTTTTTTTTTTTAACCCCATTATGTTACTGGCCGATTAATCGATTATGAAATTAATCGATTACTATTTTTATAATCGATTAGTTGTTTCGGCCCTACACGTGACTACTGATCGTGACGTCACCCGCATCCTACATGCTGTCTCTCGTGGAGTACACTACTACATGCTTTGAATCCTTCGCACTGAGGTTTAGTGCTTTATTTGTAAGTGCACTTTTTACATTTTTTAATCGTAAAAGATTACGGAGAGCACTAGATTTCGTTGGTTCTTCCTTTTATGTACATACCCACCCGGAGTTGATGGTGAGAGTCTTTTAATCTAGCAAGTTACCGGCATCCATCCTATCTTATCCAGAGATCCTGTTTGCTTATCCCTTAAAGGGGTTGTAAAGGTACATGTTTTTTCACCTTAATGCATCCTATGCATTAGGGTGAAAAAACATTCGACAATACCGCCCCGCCCCCGTTTTACTTACCTGGCCCCTCGAAAGTCCCGCGCTCGCTCCCGTCATCCTCCGAGTTCCTGAGCCCGGCCGTTGATTGGCTAAACTGGATGGATTAAAAGCAGCGCAGCCATTGGCTGGCGCTACTGTCAATCACATCCAATGATGCGGCGCGCCGGGGGGCGGTGCCAAGTGATACAGTCGGCGGCTATGGCCGCCGCTGTATCACGTGAGCGCGCCCGCAGTTACTCCACACCATGCGAGCTCGCTCGCATTGTGGTGTGGAGTCCTTGCGGGGAGGAGCTGAAACAGCCGCTGAGGGACCCCAGAAGACCAGGATCGGGGCCACTGTGTGCAAAACGAGCTGCACAGTGGAGGTAAGTATAACATGTTTGGTATTTTTTTTTTTTTTTAAACGGGAACCTTTAGTGTTCCTTTAAAGGGAACCGCCTGTGAGACCTAACTGATTCACTCAGGGGTCCATAGCTTGAGGTGAGCTGCTAAGAATACCATTGGTGGAGGTTGTCCCTCAGTCTCCTCATCTATCAAAAGCGTATACACATTGGACACTTGTTGGTGCTTGCTGACCATCTTATGTGAAAAATTTTATGTAAAAGGCCTGGACTGTTTTTTCTTTTCATTATTATTCATTTTAGTATTGTTTTAAATGTTTTGCGCTGCACTGCTTTTTTATATACAGTAGGTGCCGCCGACATTATATAACCATCGCGATCCCATTGCGGAGATTTTCGGCGACAGGGTGCCGACATCTCGCACTCGCTGCAATAGCGAGAAGGTGACGCGACACTGTATTGAACGGGATCCAACGTGGATTCCCGCCAATACCAGGCACTGTGTTTGGTATGAATCCTGAGCGGGAACTCCACGCCAAATTTTAAATAAAAAACCGGCATGGGTTCCCCCTCCAGGAGCATACCAGGCTCTTTGGTCTGGTATGGATTTTAAGGGGAATCCCCTAAGCTGAAAAAATGGCGTGGGGGTCCCTATCAAAATCCAAACCAGACCCTTAATCAAGCACGCAGCCTGGCGGGCCGCAGGAAAAAGGGGGGCAAGAGCGCCCCCCCCTCCCTCCTGAACCGTACCAGGCCGCATGCCCTCAACATGGGGGGTTTGGGGCAGGGGGGCGACCTGCGGCCCCCCACCCCAAAGCACCCTGCCCCCATGTTGATGGGGACAAGGGCCTCTTCCCAACAACCCTGGCCGTTGGTTGTCGGGATCTGCGGGCGGGGGCTTATCGGAATCCGGGAGCCCCCTTTAATAAGGGGGCCCCCAGATCCCGGCCCCCCATCCTATGTGAATGAGTATAGGGTACATCGTACCCATTCACCTGGTGGAAAAAAATGTCAATAAAAAAACACACACAGGTTTTTAAAGTAATTTATTAGGCAGCTCCGGGGGTCTTCTTCCGACTTCGGGGGTATCTTCTTCCGACTTCTGCTCTCCGGTGCCTTTTTCCTTCTGCTGGGCTTTTCCGCTAACTTCTTCCAGCTCTTTTGCTAGCGGAGAGGCCCGGTCTTCCCCGTCGTCTCCTTCCGCTCTCCGTTGTCCTTCTGCCGGGCTGCTCTTCTTCCAGCTCTTTTGCTAGTGGAGGGACCCGGTCTTCCCGTCGCCGTCTTCTCCTCTTCGATGTTGACACGTCGCTTTCTTCCGCTGTAATGTCGGGTGTGCAGTGCGCAACGATTTATATAGGCCTCTCATGACGTCACATGCTCCGGGTGGCCCCGGAGCATGTGACTGTGACATCATGGGAGCATGTGGCCACCCAGAGTATGTGACTCTGACGTCATGAGAGGTCTATATAAATCGTTGCGGACCGCACACCCAGCATTACAGTGGGAGGAAGCGACGAGTGAATGTCGAGGAGGAGAAGAGGGAAGAAGGCAACGAAGACCGGGCCCCCGCTAGCAAAAGAGCTGGAAGAAGATAGCGAAGGCGCCCGGCAGAAGGCAGAAAGACCCCCCGGAGTCGGAAGAAGACCCCCGGAGCTGTGTAATAAATTACTTAAAAAAACCTGTGTAGTGTGTTTTTATTGACATTTTTTTTCCACCAGGTGAATGGGTAGGGGTACGATGTACCCCATACTCATTCACATCGGGTGGGGGGCCGGGATCTGGGAGCCCCCCTTATTGAAGGGGGCTCCCGAATTCCAATAAGCCCCTGCCCGCAGACCCCATCAACATGGGGGCAGGGTGCTTTGGGGTGGGGGGGCCGCAGGTCGCCCCAAAGCACCAAACCCCCCATGTTAAAGCCATGCGGCCTGGTACGGTTCAGGAGGGAGGGGGGGCTGCTCTCTCATCCCCCCTCGTTTCCTACGGCCTACCAGGCTGCGTGCTCGGATAAGGGTCTGGTTTGGATTTTGAGGGGGACCCCCACGCCATTTTTTTGGCTTGGGGGGGGTTCCCCTTAAAATCCATACCAGACCGAAGGGCCTGGTATGCTCTTGGTGGGGGGAACCCATGCCGTTTTTTTATTTGAAATTTGGCGTGGAGTTCCCGCTCAGGATTCATACCAAACACAGTGCCTGGTATTGGCGGGAATCCACGTCGGATCTCCGTCAACCGGCCTCAATGTCAGCAATGCAACATTTTTCCTTTCCCGATGACGAGACATCTCGCCGCTGGCTCTCGCGACGAGGCTCGTAGGGTGTCAATCTCGCCGCTAGAAGAGGCGAGATTGACACAAAATCGGCGGCACCTACTGTATGTATGTGACTATGCTTTATATTAAACCCTAAATATGGGTATATCGGGAAACCTGATCAAAAACCTGGACTTGGCCTTTACAGTTTTGCATACATTTTGTTTTTTTGTGATAGTTGGAAAATATTGTAATGTAGTGCAGCAGAATGTCACCATTTTATATGCCACCTCCAGTTATTATTCTTTATTTTTTCTCCTATTCTTTAGCTGTAAATTGCTCTAATCCAGATGTTAGAAATTCAAGAAGACTGTCGGGGTTCACTGGCCCATATTCATTGAATTCTGCTATATCGTTTGAGTGTGATAAAGGCTTCCGTCTGAGGGGGTCCAGTTCAATCTCATGCAACATTGATAGTCAGTGGGTACCCGCAATTCCACAGTGTGAAAGTAAGTATACAGCATTTAAAAAAAAAAAAAAGTATGGATCTTTAAGGCCCTGCCACTACATAGTTGGTAATTGTACACATGGATTTTGGGGTTTTTTTTCAGCACAACCTTTCTATATACGGTATATCATTCTTCATTCTACCTCTCCTCTTTACCACCTACTTTTATTCTTTCTGCTATTCTCCCTTTTTCACCTGCTCCATGTTTTTTGCATTCTTCTTCATACTCTCGCTTCCCACTTTCATGTCTCCATTTTACATAGGCTGGAAAAAATATACGATGTGTCATGTTAAACCAATGAAAAATTCATTAAAGTTGTAAATACTGTATATGCAGGACTCAAAACTACATGTGCGCATCTTCACTGGTCTCATGATTCGATTTGATTACGATTATCCTGTCAACGATTAGATTCTGCGATGCATCACAAAAACTGCATATGGTTTTCGTCAAATTCAAGCAACAACTCCTTTTTTTTTTTTTTCGTTAAAAAAAGAAGAAAAAAAAAGGCACTCCCATGTAGCAGGGACTATTTGAGGGTGGAGAGGTGGGGTGCTATTTGTGTAGGGTGGACAGGAGGCTTAAGCACTGCTTTTTATCTATTTTCTGCTATGGAGCAATGGCTGAGAAATGCAGGAAGGGAGGGGGTATTTGGGGTTTGGGAACCCCACAGCAGCCAGTCACTGCCCGCACTACAACACGCAGCATCCCCACTTCAAGAAGTTCTGCAGCAGCTGGAAGGAGGAGCCTGGCTCTGTGCCAGACACGCTCCCACCGAGGGACATGCACACACCTCACCTGCCAGAGCGGAATCACCCAGTAGGCGCCTACAGAGGAAAGGGAGGGGTGCAGCACATCTCTGGGAAGAGACTCCATCCACTCAGACTGAGCTAAGGGGGCAGGGCACGGGGCCAGTAGAGGAGACACTGCGGGGGCACTTAACCCATACCAGGAGGAGAAAACTTCATACACTCCATACTGACCGCCGCAATATTGCGCGTACCGGACAATAACCACAATACAGCTCCCCAGGTCCGCCCCAGTGCAGCTCTGCGCTCGCTCTCTCCCTCCCTCCCAGGTAAGGCAGGGCAGGGCTCTACCAGGAGAGGCAGGTCCCGCCGAGATGATGTCATTCGTGCAATTGTGATCCAGCCGTTCTCTGCATCGATGCAGAATCGTTCAAGGCTGCATCGAGATGATGATTGAGGTTACTCAGGGCGTTTGTATCCTATATCGGCAACATAATGTTATCGTACTTGTTGGCATTCATGGTTCCCTCAATGAACTGTAGCTCCCCAGTGCTGGCAGCACTCATGCAGCCCTAGACCATGACACACCCACCATGACACTCCCACCACCATGCTTGACTGTAAGGAAGACACAATTGTCTTTGTACACCTCGCCTGGTTGCCGCAACACACGCTTGACACCATCTGAACCAAATAAGTTTATCTTGGTCTTATCAGACCACAGGACATGGCTCCAGTAATCCATGTCCTTAGTCTGCTTGTCTTCAGCAAACTGTTTGCAGGATTTCTTGTGGATCATCTTTAGAAGAAGCTTCCTTCTGGGACGACAGCCATGCACACCAATTTGATGCAGTGTGCAGCGTATGGTCTGAGCACTGACAGACTGACCCCCTACCCCTTCAACCTCTGCAGCAATGCTGGCAGCACTCATACATCTATTTCCTCTGGATATGATGCTGAGCACATACACTCAGCTTCTTTGGTCGACCATGGCGAGGCAAATTTAACACACCTGCACCACACTCACACTTGAGACCTTGTAACACTAACCATTACTTTCTGAAATGTTGCAATCAAAAACATTTTTCTCTAAATATCGCTTCATTAAATTTATCTAAACCGAGAAGTGTTAATTGCCATAACAGATTACAGTTTTGGGGGTTCAAAACTTATTTGGTTTGAGGATCAGACTCCCAAGTCTCTACCAGACTTTTGAGTCACAACACAGCTTTTGGGTTTTCACGGGTCTTTTGTAACAAGCCTCCTTACAGGTCTCAAATGAAGGATTTACTCACAGGACTGCTGTCATCACTGACTGAAAAAAATAGGGGGGCTCTCCGTGCTTAAAAATATAAATATGTACTAGTGTCTGTTCCTATAATCAGTTATTCTGTTAAAGTTCTGATATTGTGATATGAATAGCGATAATAAAAAAAAACACAATGCTTACAGAAGCAAAGGTCTTATTTATTTACAAATAAAGCAAAAGCCTAACATATATAAATCTAAGAAGAATACAGATTATCTATAAATAAAAGATATATTGCGTAAATCTGTCCTCAAAGTTCTGTGTCTTGGCTGACCTCCAGGAAGAAAGAAACGGTACCAGAGCTGCACCTCACATTTTACACCATTCACAAGCACCACCCATACTGACGTTCTCTGCTTGCCCCGTATATTGTCCACTGTCCAGTGAGCACAAAGCTGTGAACTATCTAGAAGTAGATTGCAGACCTTGATGACTATCAGGAAGTATCTTGCCCATGATACCCTCCAGCTGGTGGCAGTGTTACACTGCAGGAAAGTTCCTTGGTCCAAGTCAGCCTATTTGCGCTGGGTGGCCCTTTTGATCTTGCATCAGCTGAGTTGAAAGCGTTGCTCTTGGGCACTCTCATCTCCTTGTCACTAGGAAGTCTGAGGTAATGCTCCTCCTACCCACCACACATCCCAGCAGGAGGCCTAGAGCCCTGTACACACGATCAGAATTCCTATGGATTTTAAACCGATGGATTTTTCCATCGGAAATCCGATGAAGCTGACTTCCATCAGTCAAAAAACCGACCGTCCCAAAACGCGGTGACGTAAAACACTCCGATGAGCCGAGAAAAATGAAGTTCAATGCTTCTGAGCATGCGTCGACTTGATTCTGAGCATGTGTGGGTTTTATTATCCGATGGCGTTCCCCACAGACGATTGTAATTTGCTATCTTTTTTTTTCCAGCGGATAAATTTAAAACTGGTTCTATTTAACACCGATGGAAAAAAGACCGATGGGGCCCATACACAATCGGTTTGTCCGATGAAAAATGTCCATCGGACTGTTTTCATCGGTAAAACCGATCGTGTGTACAGGGCTTAAGTGAGTACATCCTTCTGAAGCTTAATTCCCTCTAGCAAACTCCCTGCTGTGTAGACTGATTCTACTGGTATTTCAAGGTGATCCCCAGTAAGCCAGATGGTTCTTTGATAACCAGACAGAAAACATCCATGAATTTCCAATGTTAACACATGTGCTCCTTATGGACTTATGGTAATAAATCCTCAACATTCTTCTGGTCACTTGGACAGCACCAATATAGTGTTCATATAAGATGAGGCTAATATGTTGTAAATAATGGATGATAGATAATGTAATTATCAGTGCTATTGTGGTAGCAGGAGTGCGCAGACAGGCATATAATGCAAAAACCATTCAAATTTCTGCAGCATATAGACAAGTGGTGGCGCACAATATCCACAGAAACATGTATTATCCAAAGTAATCAATATGAAGCAAGAAAAAAAAAAAAAATAAAAAAAATAAAAAAAAAAAAATAAAAAAATATATAAAATATGAAAATAAGATGAAAAAATACCATACAACATATGTATATATATATATAGACAGTCTTAAAGGAAGTCCTTAGGAGTCTGTTTACACACTGCGGTGTATATGGGTGGAGCAGGGATAAATGGGATCCACTGTGCACAGGGCGGCCATCATAGATCCACTGTGCACAGGGCGGTCATGTGATTCAGGCCATCCCGATCACATGACCTCTCCACTCCTCCTGTCATTGGACACCACCTTCTCCCAGCCCTCTGCAGCTTAACCACATGTGCGCGCCTAGCCTCGCTCTTAACATACTACAGGATCGTTGTCCCCGGAAGCCGGCCGCTCCATCTTCAGAGACACTCCTGTCATTCTACGCAGAGCTGAGAACCCCCTGTGACCTGCTGCTGATGATCGTCATCCTGACATTTTAAACGCCTATGTTAATTCACCTAAATGTGAGTGTATTTGTATCTACTATTAAAAACTTGTTACACTATTGCACTTAGAGGTGCCTCTCTCCTTGTCTTCAAATTTCTGCAGCAACTTGGCTCTTCCAGAGAGTAGCATTTATTGGATCACAAAACCAGGTACTTGCAAAATAGACAATCGGAACCCTTTAGAGTCCCATTCAAATCACTCTGTTCTTTTATGTCATAGCAAGCATATACTGTATGTCTGATAGGCACCTAGGTGGCCTCCATGCATGCAATAATGTATACTATATTTTAGACCCTTCCATAATACTTATTTTAGCAATTAAAAAATCCTTCTCTGATGCAGTTTCCTAAACCATCTACTAAGCTGTAAAGGCAGCAGAATGGTTGATCAAATACTTTTGATCTCTGTGTTAATCGCTCCCTAGAATGGATTGAATTTTGAACCAACATTCTTCGAAAATTCTCAGAACATTTGAATGTTTTTCTCAAAACATTCTTTTCCTAGGTAGAATTTTGAACAAATATTCTTACCTATGGCTGGCGAGCTGTAGTGTTTACAACCCTTGTTTTCCTAGTACAATGCCCATTTGACCAATTTTTATATTTTTATCATTACAGTTTGCGTTGGCCTTTTAAATAGACTATAGAATTAGCATAGCAGAAATGAAAGCAGCGCTCTCAACAAAGGAAACTCCCATCAATTATGGAATGGAGTTTTTCTGCTGGGTGCCAGGGCTTAAGGATCTTCATACCCTTTGCATATATCCAAAAGAAGGTAGCCGGAAACTCCAGAATCCAATAATTTTGTCTTTATTGCTACATATAGGCAAGTAAAAAGAGCTTGCATGTTACGGCGCAAAGCCTTGTTCACAGCAGTACTGTGATCAAGGCTTTGTGCCCCAACATGTAAATTCTTTTTACTTGTCTATATGTAGCAATAAAGACTATCTATTGGATTCTGGAGTTTCCGGCTACCTTCTTTTGGATAGAACTGGCATACAAAAAGTCTGACAATTCTATCTAAAAGGGACAATTTTATTTATTATATATATATATATATATATATATATATATATATATATATATATATATATATAGTAGATATAGATTATATATATATATATATATATATATATATATAATCTATATGTATATATTCCTTACATTATACATATCCTACAGGTAGGTCCCTCCCTGGCAGGAGGGAGGCATGATTGACTGGTGGTCCCCTCCTGCCAGGGTTGGCTGCAGAGTAGGGTCTTCTACAGTAGTCTGGGTATGATCGATCTGTGTGAGTTTCTGGTTCTCTGGTAGGTGGCATGGGGTGTCTGAATGGGATCTCCCCATCATGCCAGTGTTTGTCTTTGGAGGGAGTGTGTGTTGACGTGTGGTTGGGATCAGAAGATTCATCAGGCCGGTCTCCAGGCTGAGCGAGTCATCACTCAGCTGGGGGAAGGGTGCCTTTGCTTATTGCATCCTGAAGGATCTGACACCATCTTGTCTCCAAGAGCAGCCGAACTTGCGGTTAGATTGAAATAGGCTTTTATGCCCGAAGGAGCTGGTGTAGGTGGTAGCGAAGTGGTCCCCTAAATCAGGGCTCGACAAACAACGGGCGCCAGGTCGCATTTGCGACTAGAATTGGCGTCTTGGTGCGGCACAGCTGGGGTATACTGTCTCCGTGCGCCCCCCCACCCCCCGGCGTGATCGCATTGGGCCGCGCCGGCCGGTAATTGAGGCTGCGACTTTGCGCCCTTCTGCAGTGCTATGCTTTCTTCTGGAATCTGGCACCCTCTTGTGGTGGCCGTTGGTATGACAAGACAACAGCAATGCTAATGGAGCTTCCCTTGCCTGTTTTCACTGCCCGCCCATCTCCTTCCCTTTACTTAGAACCCCCAAACATTATATGGATACCAAAAAAAGGGGGTTGGAATTGGGACTTTGAGTGAGGCCTGTGGGTGTTTGTAATAATATGTTTGTAGCATGAAGATAACCTGAGTGTCACAAGCCCCTAAGGGTGATTTATGGTAGGGATATAAGTAAACATAAGCAATATAATCAGGCATTTATGATGTAAAAATACAGTCATAAAATGCAACAAAAGTTTATATAATCATAATACATTTATTGATAAGGGAATTGATCACTAAAACATATGATGTGACAAACAGTAAAATTCATAGCAGACACTAAGTATAAATAATTTAAACATATATGATGTATACATGATTCACATGATCAATACAAACGGAGAACATAATTAGTTGAGGTTATTGGAGCAAGCGTGGCTTGGCATCCCTGGATGAACACTCTATGAATTTCGTGGCCTTTTGCCAATCGTCAGGGGTTGGATGCGTGTGTATTACTATGGAATAATGAAATATGAGGTAATTTTAATGGTTATCTAGGTGTTTAACCTTGAGGATGGTTACATTATTACTTGCATAGTGGCCCATAGATGGAGATCAGCTCCAGGGGTGGGATTGAACAAGGGTCTGGTGAGAGTAGTCTCACCCAGGACCAGGGGAACGGCTGGCGGCCTTAGGCCTGGGGGGCAAGTCCAGTCAAGTGGCCCATTGAACCGCTGGATCAGCTCACCATCCATGGTCCACCTGGTTTTTCAATGCAGCCTCACAAGTGCCCATCAGTGCAGCCAACTCCAGTGCCCATCAATGCAGCCTGATCACTGGGGAAGGTTTTATAGGGTGTATGGGGGGGAGATGGGGGGGTCAGCTAGGTGTCAGGGTCTCTCACCTCAGCAAACTCGGCTCAGAAGGTCCTTGCACGCCACGGTTTCCTGGGGGGGGGTAACGCTCCTGATCCTGGGGTCAAGTTGCAGCCAGCGTCCAGCCCTGTGTCCTGACTCCCTGGCACGCCCTGCCTCTACCTACTTCAAAGAATCCAGTTCCAGGGAGTTGTAGTTTCCTCTGCGCTGCTGTGTTTTCCGCCCACCAGAAGCTTGAGGACTCAACTCCCGGAATGCAACAGCTAGTGGTCGGCCGCCATGGCCATGCCCCCGGCCCGACTTCCTAGACCAGAATAAAAAAGAAAATGGTAGCGGGCAGCGGCTGACTGCCATTTTGAACATAAGTTAGGGCGGCCTGGGAGGCAATTGCCACCCAGCCCTCCCCTGCCCGGGACTGAGGCAGGGACTAGCCAGATGGTATCCAGGGAAGACACAGTCGCAGGCGCTGGTGTCTCTATGTAAGTAATAAAGTAACCATCCTTATCTTTCATCCTCAAGGTTAAACACCTAGATAACCATTAAAATGACCTCCTATTTCATTATTCCATAGTAATACACACGCATCCAACTCCTGACGATTGGCAAAAGGCCATGAAATGCATAGAGTAGGGATGCCAAGCCACGCTTGCTCCAATAACCAACTAATTATGTTCTCTGTTTGTATATATCATGTGAATCATGTATACATCATATATGTTTAAATTATTTATACTTATTGTCTGCTATGAATTTTACTGTTTGTCAAATATCATGTTTTAGTGATCAATTCCCTTATCAATAAATATATTATGATTATATCAACTTTTGTTGAATTTTATGACTATTTTTACATTATAAATGCCTGATTATATTGCTCAATTATGTTTACTTATATCACTACCATGAATCATCCCTAGGGGCTTGTGACACTCTCAGGTTATCTTCATGCTACAAACATATTACAAACACCCACAGGCCTCACTCAAAGTCCCAATTACAACCCCCCTTTACTCTTTCGTCCATGGACCGACACAGCTTCTCTATTGACAAAGTGGGTATTATCCGTTAATTAGGAGTGACTAGGCAGAAAAACTTGTAAAAAGTGTTGCATCACACCTTCTACAGTACCGCCCAGGGGGCGGACCCTCTGGGTATACCCTCTCAGTCTGCACATCGCAGATCAGTTTTTTTCTGTCTAGCAAGGAGTAGGACATGGCTCCCTTCGGGCTCATTGGTCCGGGGAAAAAAGATATATATATTTTTTATTTTTTTGCTACATTTGTTGTTTCCTGCGATCTTCGATCAACTGCCGACTGGGTGACAGGCTGGATCCTCGATCCTTGTAGTCTCCCCAGTTTCGGCCATCGAGCGTGTGCCGACCCTAGCTACGCGCTGGGTTTTCCACGACATGCCCGTCGCTCCACGGGTGGCCGGTGAGCCTACGCTCCAGGGCCTGCATCGGACCGCTCAGCTTCGGCTGACCTTACGGCCGAGTCGCAGCAGCCTGGCCGGTGAGCTTACGCTCCAAGGCTTGCATCGGACCGCTCAGCTTCGGCTGACCTTACGGCCGAGTCGCAGCAGCCTGTCCGGTGAGCGTCATGCTCCAGGGCATACATATGATCGTCCCTTCTGGGTCCAATCACAGCATGCCTGGCCAACAGTCACCTTCCGTGCGCGGACGATGATCTGTTTGGAATGTCTTCCAGCAGAATACATGCAGGATAGGTAAGTAAAACTCCCCTGCCTCGGCTGGGTGATTTAGCTGGACATTCCTGGAGAGATCAAGTAAGTGGTTGTGGCCCCTTTCTTCCCTCTCTCCCTGCCTTTCCCTCCTCCCTGGGCTTCTAGCTAAAGGTTGCTGGGTGCTGGGGGTCACCTAGGGGGTCCCACTGGAGCGGGGCTGGCTGTAACTAACATTTAAAAGAAATGTCATTTTTGCTTACCTGTGTTTCTGTGTCTCCATGCTGTCGGCGGCCATTTTGAGGTGGTCCATGCCAAGTTTGGCCTCTTGTAACTGCCTGGCGGCCATCTTCCTGTAGTTCGGCCACACCCACTGGCCCCTATCAGGTGATCGGCGGCCATGTTTGTCCACCCTGTATGCAGATATTGCCGTTCGGCGGCCATCTTTTTTGTGGGCTATGGCTGCCTGACCTCTATCTTCTGTCGGCGGCCATTTTCTTAGAGCCCACATTATCTTCCATACAGACGGTTTTGGCAACCATTTTGCGAGAGCCTCCGGCCTCTAGGGTGCATTACACTGGCGCGAAAATTCACACAGGAAGTGCTGATAAAAGAAGCAGACTGACACAGCAGCAAGGGGACAGCATCATAGGCGCAGCATAGCAGTACCTATCCAGGGTGGTGAGTCCTCTGGGTAACCCAGCATCTCTGCAGCGCAGGAGGGTGGCCTATTGATATCTTGCCTGGAGCCCTGTGAGTGTCAGCGTGTGGTCAGCATGGCATCTGAGCCAGATGTCTTCTCCCCTGAAACACCAGATTTAGCAGCTGGTGTCCCTGAGGTGTCTATGGACGCTATGTCGGCAATCCTAGAGGCGTTTGCTGCCAGGGTGGAAGCAGCACACGGGAATACAGGGGGTAATAAACGCCCCCGTCCCCTGCAATCTTCTGGGGATATTTCTGATGCAGAACCAGGTCCAGCTACAGCTCATGGCCCAGATTCTGATGCATCAGAGACTGCAGACCGTGACCGATCGGACAGTGAGGAGGACTCCAAGTCCAGGTCAGTACGCGAG
The DNA here is from genome assembly GCA_029206835.1 of Rana muscosa. Classification (NCBI taxonomy): domain Eukaryota; kingdom Metazoa; phylum Chordata; class Amphibia; order Anura; family Ranidae; genus Rana; species Rana muscosa. The sequence continues at coordinate 406,448,237 of CM055117.1, forward strand.
ACGGCTTTGGTATCTGACCTTATTACTGCAGTGCGGGATACGCTAAAGTTGGAAAGGACTGAAGAAGTAGCAGATACTCCAGTCCCCTTTGGGTTTCGTAAACCTGCCCGCACTGCTAAGGTGTTCCCTTGTGTGTCTTATTTTGACAAACTCTTATACAAGGAATGGGAGAACCCACTGAGGGTCTTTACAGCCCCAAAGAGGTTTGCAGTACGGTACCCCTTTGAGGAGAGTTTTCTGAAGATATGGACCTCTCCCCCTATAGTGGACCCTTCGGTGTCCAGACTTAATAGAGCCACCACTATTCCAGTAGAAGGGGCTCCTGTTTTCAAGGACCCTGTGGATAAGAAGGCTGAAGCACTCGCTCGCTACCTATACTCAGTGGTAGGCTCAGCAGTACGCCCGGCATTGGCGGGGGCCCTAGTGTCTCAGACACTTACTGAATGGGCAAAATTGCTACTCCAGGGGTTAAAGGAGCGAGATGCTCCTCCTAATGAGATAACTTTGGCCGACCAGTTGGTCCAGGGCCTTAAGTTTGTCTGCGAGTCAGACATGGATACTATTCCCCTGCTGTCAAGAGCTTCGGTTTATGCAGTAGCAATACGCCGCCTGATCTGGCTAAAGGGCTGGTCTGCGGACCAGACTTCCAAGAAAGCCCTATTGGATCTGCCTTTTAAGGGCGACAGACTTTTTGGGGCTTCTCTGGATGACATCATCAACGATGCTACAGGAGGTAAAAGCACTTTGCTTCCCCAAACTAGCAAGGGTAGGGGACCACGCCAAGGGCAAGGGCCCTCCTTTACTGCACGTAAGCGGTTTTTTCGCCCTCTTAAGGCGACAGGGAAAAGACCCCAGGCCGATAAAGCGCCTGCCCAAGGACAAAAGCGTCCTTGGTCCCGCAGACCCAACAAGCCTGTGGACAAATCTGCGTCCACATGAAGGTCCGCCCCCACCCAGCGCTCGGGTGGGGGGACGTCTTCGCAAATTCGCGACTCAGTGGACTGCTCTAGTCTCCGACAGGTGGGTTTGCGAAGTAATCTCCTCAGGCTACAAGATAGAATTTCTCTCTTGTCCACCAGACAGATTCATCACCTCCAATCTCCAGCTACTACCGACCCGTCGGGAGGCCCTGTATGGGGCGGTCCAGGGTCTACTGGAACGCGGGGTAGTTATTCCAGTTCCAGAACAGGAACGGGGTCAGGGTTTTTACTCAAATCTGTTCATTGTGCCAAAGAAGGAGGGGGTTCGTCCAATCTTGGATCTCAGAGCCCTCAATTGCTTTGTGAAGGTACAAAGATTTCGGATGGAGTCGGTTCGATCCGTAGTCACGGCTCTCCATCCGGGGGACTTTCTGGCCTCCTTGGACATCAAGGACGCATACCTGCATGTCCCCATATACTCCAGACACCAGAGGTTTCTGCGATTTGCTATCGGGAAGAACCACTACCAGTTTGTGGCCCTCCCGTTTGGCCTTGCCTCAGCACCCAGGACATTCACCAAGGTGCTCGCTCCGATTCTGGCACTTCTAAGACAGCGGGGTATCGCTATCACAGGTTACTTGGACGACCTTCTGCTGAAGGGCCCTTCAAGCTCAGAATTAGAGGTAAGCGTGTCCATTACCTGTCAGACTCTTCGAGACTGTGGTTGGATACTAAACACGCAAAAGTCAGTATTGGTGCCCACTCAACGCCTAGTGTACCTGGGGTTGATTCTGGATTCCTCAGAGGCAAAGGTATTCCTCCCTGTGGAGAAGTTGCAGACCCTCCGGGCTGCAGTACGGCAGCTGACTTCCAGGAATTGGTCGTCACTCCGTTTTTGCATGCGAGTGTTGGGCCTCATGGTAGCCTCCTTCGAGGCGGTCCCATATGCTCAATACCACACTCGAGTGTTACAGAGGGAAGTTCTGTCCAGATGGAACAGATGCCCTTCATCTCTGGATTATCAAATCCGAGTGAGCCACCTAGTCAGGAGATCCCTGGTATGGTGGCTGACAGCACCGGCTCTAATGGCCGGGAAGTCCTTTCTTCCGGTTTACTGGATAGTGATCACGACGGACGCCAGCCTTACAGGTTGGGGGGGAGTCTGGGGTGTCCAGTCGGCGCAAGGTCGCTGGACCCCAGAGGAAGCCCTCCTGCCGATCAATGTCCTGGAGATCCGGGCGATCAAGCTGTGCCTCTTCAAATGGTCTCAGAGACTGCAAGGGCGTCCAGTCAGGATCCAGTCAGACAACGCCACAGCAGTGGCATATGTCAATCATCAAGGAGGAACAAGAAGCTCAGCTGCAGCATCGGAGATCGCTCGCATCCTGAAGTGGGCAGAGAGGAGCGTACCGGCACTGTCGGCCGTGTACATTCCGGGTGTGGAAAACTGGCAGGCGGACTACCTGAGCCGCCAGATGCTGGACCAGGGAGAATGGTCCTTACACCCGGAGGTGTTCCAACTCCTCTGCCAAAGATGGGGCACACCAGACGTAGATCTTCTGGCTTCCCGACTCAATCGGAAGGTATTGAGGTTTGTGGCCCGGTCAAGAGACCCATGGGCAGACGCAACGGACGCGTTGGTAGCATCGTGGGGCCAGTATCGGCTAATCTATGCCTTCCCTCCCTTAAGGCTTCTTCCTCTTCTGCTCCGCAGAGTGGAGGCAGAGGGAATTCCAATGATCCTAATCGCTCCAGATTGGCCTCAGCGTCCTTGGTACGCCGATCTAGTACGTCTGGTAGCAGACGTCCCCTGGCGCCTACCACTACGGAAGGACCTGCTGTCGCAAGGTCCCATATTCCATCCTGCTTTACAGTCATTGGCTTTAACGGCATGGCTGTTGAGAACCAGGTACTGAGAGACCGGGGCCTGTCAGACTCAGTAATTTCTACTATGAGAAGTGCTCGGAAACCGTCCTCTAGGAAGGTCTATCACCGCACTTGGAGGGCCTACATCTCCATGTGTGAGGAAATGAAATGGCATCCGCGTACCTATTTGGTTTCCAGAATCCTGCTGTTTTTACAGCATGGGGTAGACCAAAGGCTTGCCCTAAGTACGATTAAGGGACAGATATCTGCCCTGGCTGTCTTTTTTCAGCGACCCCTGGCGACTCACTCTCTCGTGAGTACATTTGTGCAGGGGGTTCGACATGTGGCCCCTCCGGTCCGCCCCCCGTTACCCGTGGGACTTGAACCTGGTCCTCTCGGTGCTTCAGAAGGCACCGTTTGAGAATATTAGAGATATTCCCCTGTTGACACTTTCTCAGAAGGTGGTCTTTTTGGTGGCTGTTACGTCAGTTAGACGAGTCTCTGAGCTGGCAGCCTTGTCCTGCAAGGCTCCCTATTTGATTTTCCACAAGGATAAGGTGGTGCTGCGGCCGCAGCCTTCCTTTCTTCCGAAGGTCGTTTCGGCTTTTCATCTCAACGAAGACATTGTACTTCCATCCTTGTGTCCTCAGCCGTCGAATCCTAAGGAGTCGGCGTTGCATTCCTTGGACGTTGTCCGAGCTTTGAGAGTATACATATCTGCTACTTCCCTGTTCCGGAAGTCAGACTCACTGTTTGTTTCGGTGGCTGGTCCCAAGAAGGGCCAAGCAGTCTCATCGGCCACCATCTCTAGGTGGATCCGACAGATAGTAATCCAGGCTTACGCCTTAAAGGGTCAGGCGCCCCCCTTTCCTGTCACGGCGCATTCGACCAGGGCAATAGGTGCCTCTTGGGCTTTCCGACATCAAGCGTCTGTTTCCCAACTATGTAAAGCGGCGACTTGGTCGTCCGCTCACACTTTCACAAAATTCTACAAAGTTGATGTAGGTGCATCTTCGGATGCCTCTTTCGGCCGCAAGGTTTTGCAGGCGGCTGTTTAGAGTTGCAACTCCTCCGTTGGAGGAGTGCTGTTTTGTGTTTTGGGGTGAAGTTTGTTTTTATGCTGTTACCACCCCTCGTTTTTTCTCTGACACTGCTTTGGGACGTCCCACTTTGTCAATAGAGAAGCTGTGTCGGTCCATGGACGAAAGAGTAAATAGGATTTTTTACTCACCGTAAAATCCTTTTCTCTGAGTCCATGGACCGACACAGCACCCACCCCTCCTTTTAAGTTTGTACTGCTTTTTGACGAACTGATCTGCGATGTGCAGACTGAGAGGGTATACCCAGAGGGTCCGCCCCCTGGGCGGTACTGTAGAAGGTGTGATGCAACACTTTTTACAAGTTTTTCTGCCTAGTCACTCCTAATTAACGGATAATACCCACTTTGTCAATAGAGAAGCTGTGTCGGTCCATGGACTCAGAGAAAAGGATTTTACGGTGAGTAAAAAATCCTATTTTTTTTGTTTTCCATATACATATATATTTAGGGATGGAGGCTTGTCTGTGTAGAGTTTCAGGATGGGACAGGTCGCACCCCTGACCCCAAAGATTATTTATATTTTTTATTCCAACACCCTAGAGAATAAAATGGTGGTCGTTATCTTTCTGTCACACCGTATTTGTGCAGCGGTCTTACAAGCGCACTTTTTTGGGAAAAAAATACACTTTTTTTTAATTAAAAAATAAGACCGTAAAGTTAGCCCAATTTTTTTTTTATATTGTGAAAGATACGGTTACGCTGAGTAAATTGATACCCAACATGTCATTCTTCGAAGTTGCGTCCGCTCGTGGAATGGCGACAAACTTTTACCCTTTAAAATCTCCATAGGTGACGTTTAAAAAATTCTACAGGTTGCATGTTTTGAGTTAGAGGAGGTCTAGGGCTAGAATTTTATTGCTCTCGCTCTACCAATCACGGCGATACCTGTGTGGTTTGTACACCGCTTTCATATGCGGGCGCTACTCACGTATGCGTTTGCTTCTGCATGCGAGCTCGGTGGGACGGGGCGCGTTCCTGGCTCCTAACTTTTTTAGCTGGCTCCTAGATTCCAAGCAAATTTGTCAAGCCCTGCCCTAAATAAGCTGTATTTGTAGAGCTCTAATCAAAAGCGTTGCTCTGAACAGCATCCACTCATGCCCCCCCCCATGCTATTAAGGCTAATTTATGCCTTTCCCCTACTAAAGTTGCTTCCTCGTCTGCTCCCCAGAGTGAAGGCCGAAGGGATTCCGGTGATTCTAATCGCCCCAGACTGGCCCCGGCGTCCCTGGTACGCCGAACTTGTGAGACTGGTAGCAGACGCTCCCTGGAGTCTGCCATTGCGGGGGGACCTTCTTCATCCCATACTTCATCCTGCTTTACAGTCGCTGTCTTTAATGGCATGGCTATTGAAAGCCAGGTGCTAAGGGACCGTGGTCTGTCGGATTCAGTAATCTCCACCATGTTGAGGGCCCGGAAATCATCTCCCAGGAAGATCTACCATCGCACTTGGAAGGCATACATCTCTGTGTGAAGAGATGGATTGACGCCCGCGGGCATATTCGGTTTCTCGGATCCTGCTGTTCTTACAGCGCGGAGTGGATCAGAAATTTGCCTTAAGCACTATTAAGGGGCAGATTTCAGCCTTGGCTGTCTAATTCCAACAACCCCTGGCGGCTCACTCACTGGTAAGTACGTTTGTACAGGGGGTCTGACACGTGGTTCCCCCGATTAGACCACCGCTTCCTCTGTGTTTTGCTTGCGTCTATTTAGCAAGGTACTCTGTGGTATAACAAGGAAGCTGAGACTTCTGCAGTGTGTAAATGTGCTTTTACTATACAAAGATGCTGTACATACAAAACTATTACAATCTTAGGAATACAATGCAAGACTGACAGATATCTATAACAAGCAAAATGCCTAGAAAATAGAACAGCCTATGGGCTATAACTACAAATACATTCAAGTTACTTATCTTCTGTTACGGTATGTTCGTGATCCCCATTGGCAATGACTCTTCTTGGAGACCAGGTTCTGTTCTTCTATCATAAGTGGCTTCTTCTGATGTTACAGCAACATGATGTGTGTGTGTGTGTGTCCGTCCTAGCTTATGCCTGCTTTTATGTGTCAGGCTGAGTTACCAAACAGAAAAAATACCTGTTTACTGTAGCTGTAGAAACAATGGACTGTTGAATACAATAATGCTATCTACCTATGGTCTACTCAAACCAAACCTGTCAGTTATCTAACAGTCATTCTTTCAGTTTGAGAGCTGAAAGAAATCTCAAACAAGTAATGTCTTACTTGTTTTACTGTAGCTATCCTGTTGAATACAACAATGGTATCTAACCCCATTGTATGAAAACAGCATTTGTTTGAGAAATCTACTCAAACCAAAAGACTGACAGTAATCTGACCAACTCACTATTGTAATATTGTCCCATGTATCCTATGTCTGATTTAATAAGTCATATTTTTAACAAACGCAACACACCGTGGGACTTGAATCTGGTGCTCTCGGTACTTCAGGAACCTCCCTTTGAGAACATCAGGGAGATTCCTCTCGACGCTTTCTCAGAAAGTTTCCTTTCTAGTTGCCATTACATCGGTCAGAAGGGTTTCTAAATTGGCGGCCTTGTCTTGCAAGTCGCCTTATTTGGTCCTCCATAAGGATAAAGCGGTGCTACGCCCGCAACCTTCATAACTTCCTAAGGTATTGTACTTACATCCTTGTGTCCTCGGCCGTCGCATCCCAAGGAGGCTGCGCTACATACCTTGGACGTGCCCTACGGGTGTACCTGTCTGCTACTGCTCCGTTCCGGAGGTCTGACTCACTGTTCATGCCGGTGTCTGGTCCACAGAAGGTCCTGGCGGTCTCGTCGGCCACCCATTCTAGGTGGATCAGGCAGACCGTCATCCAGGCCTATAACCTTAATGGGCAGGCGCCTCCCTTTCCTGTCACGGCGCATTCGACCAGGGCAATTGGTGCCTCCTGGGCTTTCCGACATCAGGCATTTGTCTCACAGGTGTGCAAGGCGACGACCTGGTCGTCTGTTCACACTTTCTCAAAGTTTTACAAGGTTGATGTGAGTGCATCTTCGGATGCTTCCTTTGGCCGCAAGGTTTTGCAGGCGGCTGTTTGAGGTTGCGACTTCTCTGTTGAGGAGCTCTGTTTGCCGTGAAGTTAAGTCGTCTTTTGATTGCTGTTCCCACCAATCCGTGTTTTTTCTGACACTGCTTGGGGACGTCCCACCTTGTCAAGATTTAAGGAGCTGTGTCCGTCCATGGACGAAAAGAGAAAATAGGATTTCTCTTTCGTTCATGGATGGACACAGCAGCATCTTGACATATGGGTATTATCCTCCTGGAGATTGACTAGGCAGAAAACCGCATGTTAAGTGTTAAAACACATCACACAGTACAGTACTGCCCAGGGGGCGATCCCCCTGGGTACATCCCCTCTCCCTGCATCTTGCAGCTCAGTTTATTTCTGCCTAGCATAGGAGAATGACATGGCTCCCTGTGGGCCCATGTGGCCTGGGGATTTTTTTCTACTTTTTTGATCCCGAGATCTACTATCAACTGCCGACTGGGTGACAGGCTGGCTCCCCGATCCCCCCAGTTCGGCCATCGAGCGTGTGCCGACCTTTTAGCTACGCGCTGGGTCGTCCACGACATGCCCCCTTGCTCCAGGGGTGGCTGGCGAGCTATATGCTCCGGGGCACACATATGACGTTGGGTCTGTCTGGAATGCCTTCAGCTGGTCCTCGCAGGACGGGCAAGTAGCAGTCCCCCTGCTTTGGCAGGGTGGTACTTCTGGGCATTCCCAGGGAGGTCGATCGAGGGTTCCACCTGTCCTTTCCCTCCTTCCCGTGCTCTGTGGGGCTGGGCATGCTGTACTGACCGGGGGGCTCTGTGTCCTGGTTGGGGGCTGTGCGGGGTGCCCAGGGTCCGCTCTCCATGGGGGGGGGGTGTTGTCCGGTGCCATGAGGGGGGCCTCCGCGCTGAGGCCCAGCGTGTTCTCTTCTTCCCTCAGATGCACGGCGGACATTTTGGCGGCGCCTGGCGCCATTTTCTGGTGGCCGCGCTTGTATTTAATGCCGGGAAGCGGTGGCCGTTTTCTTGTAGTCTGCGCGCTTTTTATACAGGGGCGACCGGTGACCATTTTCTTGTAGTCTTGGCTCAGTTTTTACCTCTAGCGTTGAAAACGTCCCTTCTGAATGGCGCGCGGAACACCTCAGGCACAGGAGTACACCGCAGCCCTGCCTGATAGGAGGCATATGGGGAGAGCGGACGGCGGCGCTGACAGCACCTGCATCAGAGCGGTGAGTCACCTGGGGGGGTCCCTTAGTCTGAGCAGCTAGGGGGTGGACTTTTTGTGCCATGCCTTGGCCCCTATGGGTGTCAGGCAAGTGTGGGTTGCATGGCGTCAAACTGGCGTTTGCTTCCCTGATATCCCTGTGGTGGCAACCGGTGCCATGTACCTGAGGTGTTTATGGACGCCTTGTCGGTGGTCCTGGAGTCCCTTATACCAGTGTGGAAGCGGTGTGCGGGCGCAAGGGGGGGTAAAAATCCCCCACCACCTTCGGGGAAGAGTTCTGATTCAGACTCGGGCCTTGCTGTGGCAGATGTCCCCTGTTCTGACCTGTCAGAGGATGCAAACCAGGACCTTTTCATACTGTGCGGAACGGCGTTCTCGCTTTCTTCTGGGTCAGCGCTAAAAAGGCACTTGTTTGAGCATTTATCACCGCGTGCGGGTCCCCCAATAAAATGGAGGTTACAGCGAGGGCATCTATTAAGGTGTCGGCCCATTTTGGGTCCCACAGACCGGCCCGCACCGCTGGGAGGTTTCCCTACATAGCTTAGGGGATAAGTTTACTATTAAGACTGGGAATGGCCGCAGCGTTCTAAACAATTGCATGGCTGTCTGTTGTCCCTTGAGGAATGTTTCCTGTTAAAGGACATCTCCCCCGATGGGGTCCCCCGGTATCCTGGGTATTCCATGAATGCGGTGGACGGGACCCCTGTTTTTTTTAACCCCCCTGCTGACAGGAGGTCCGAGGCAGTGGCCCGGTCCTTGTTCAGGGTGGTCGCGACCCTGGGGTCACTGATGCTTCCTTAAGCACCAAAGATTTGCTGCATCGTATTTTGGATAGCGACAGGCTTCTCCGGTCTGCATGATAACGGACCAGTTGGTGCATGGCATTAAGTATGTCTGTCTGCAATGTGGCTTTAGATCAGGCGGTGCCCCCTCCACATGGTTTTAGAGGCTGCGGGAACTTTCAGTCGGGATCCGGTTGGACAACACCACGGCGGTGGCATATTGAAATATAAAAAGAAAGAACCCCCGCGCTAGCTGGTCGTATAACTAGTGAAGGGGGATGGGGATCGAAGGGAAGGAAAAGGGCTGGGGACACTGCAGCAGTCACAGGGGAGTCTGATCCAAGCAGACAGAAGTGATTACGGTATATGAAAGAAGGGTGATGGTGGCTGCACTGTGATTATAACTAGTGATGGGGGGTGTGGGGGAGGAGGTCTGGAAAAGGAAACTACCTAATGCTAACCAAACTAAATCTAAGATTTGCCAACCAGATGCAGTAACGTGTTGCCAACCAATGTGTAACATAAATAGTATGGGCATAAACGAAATAAGTCACACCTGTGCGCATAGAAGGTATATAACCAGCAGTGGAAACGTAATGATGTATGCCAAAACGTGTATCACTCTGAATGATAAATCTGTGCATATAGTATATAACCAAACACTAGAACTCTATGTTATCAACAGTGAAATAAAATACCATTATGTAATAAAGGTGTATGACACACAACTGGAAGCGGTGGGGAAAAAAAATATATATATATATATATATATATATATAAACAGTATATGATGGGGTGTCTAAAAAACACAAAACTATAACAGTGAAATCCTCCAGGAGATATCAAAAGTCCATTGTATAGCAAGTCCCGTCACCCATGCAGTGCTTGAAAGAAAAAACTGCAGTGCAAATCCACCCAGTGTTCACTAGCAGCTTACCTCCCTGCTGGGAAGAGACAGCATGCACTGGGACTTCAAATGTGGACAGCGATGCAACAATCTTGCATGGATGTATGCTCTCACTCACATGGATGCATAGGAATACACAAACAAAAAAAAGGAAATTTGTAGCGTAACTCTGTGGGTCCAGCAAACAAGTAACCAAAAGATGTAATCTCACACTCACATGAAACTAGTGAGCATGGACATCAATCCTACAAACACCGAGCTCGTATATATTGCAGGATATGGTGATTCCAATCATGCGGTCCTTAAGCTTGCAGCAACCCCAGAGTGCCAGTAGAACATGTATAAAAAACATACAAGGTGCACATAGTGTGGGTCTGTAACCACTGGGGTATGTCACCCATCGAGGAGGAACAAGTCGCTCGACTGCAGCATGCTGTCGCTCACATCCTGCGGTGGGCAGGGCGGAATGTGCTGGCTCTATCGCCTGCATACAGTCTGGGTGTAGGACACTGGCAGGCGGACTCCGAGTCGTCTGATGCTGGACCATGGTTATGGTCGCTACACCAGATGTGTTTCGACTCCTTTCCGGAGACAGGGATCGCCAGATGTGGATCTGCTGGCTTCTCAACTCAATCGGAAGTTTTGAGGTTTATGGCCGGGTCCAAAGATCCATGGGTTGAACGCGTCAGACGCGTTTGTGGTCCTGTGGGGACAGTATCGACCATGTTGGGCCTTACTCCTGTAAATACTCTTCCTTGCCTGCTTGCAGAGTAGAGGCAGAGGGGATTCTGAGAATTCTAGTTTGCTCCAGATTGGCTCCGGCGTCCCTGATACTCCGCCTTAGACTGGTGGCGGATGTTCCTTGGCGACTGCCAATGTGAGAAGACCTTCTAGCGCAAGGTCATACTTTTCTTACTGTTTACAGTCCCTGGACTTCACGTGTTGGCTGTTGCATACTGTGTGACCGAGGCCTGTCGGTTTCGGTGATTTCCACCATGCTGAGGGCACAGAAGTCATCTTTTCGGAAGATTACCATCGCACAAGGAGGGCCTACATCTCTATGGTGGAGATGGAGTGGCGTTCACGTACAGGTACATATTAGTTTTCCAGGATCCTGCTGTCTTTACAGCGTGGAGTGGATAAAAGACTTGCTTTTGCTCCATTTAGGGGCAGATATCAGCCTTGGCTGTTTTTCTTTCAGCGACCCTTGGCGGCTGATTCACTGATGAGTACGTTTGTCCAAGGGTTTCGATATGTGGCCCCTCCGGTTCAATCTCTGCTGCCTTCATGGGATTGTATCTGGTACCCTTGGTGTTTCAGTAACCACCATTTGAAATTATTAGAGAGATTCCGGTTGACACTTTCTTGAAAAGTAGCGTTTCAGGTGGCTTTTGCCTCTACCAGAGTTGGCGGCCTTGTCTGGCAAGTCTTCCTACTTGTCCACAAGGATAAGGCGGTGCTGCGCAAGCAGCCTTTGTTTCTTCCTAAGGTTTTTTTTCGGCCCTTTTATCCAAATAGAGACATTGTGCTTCATCCTTGTGTCCTCGACCATCGCACCCCAAGTGGTTGCTTGTTTCCTTGGGCTTGGTCCAAGCTCTGCGGGTGTATCGGTTTACTACGACTGTTTTCGGAGGTCAGACTCATTGTTTGTGTCCGTGACTGGTTCAAAGAAAGGCCTGGCGGTCTCATCGGCCACCATTTCTTGGTAAGTCAAACGGATTGTAATTCAGGCTTATGCCTTTAAAGGGCGGGCGCCTCCCTTTTCTGTCGCGGCGCATTCGACCAGGCCAATAGGTGCCTCCTGGGCTTCCGACATCGAGCCTCTGTCTCACAGGTGTGTAAGGCGGCGATCTGGTCATCCATTCACACTTTCACTAAGTTTTACTAGGTTGACCAGCATGCGTCTGCGGATGCCTGCTTCGGCCGCAAAGTTTTTGCAGGCGGCTGTTTAAGATTGCAACTCCTCCATTGAGGAGCTCTGGTTGTTTTGGGGTGAAGTTGTTTGATGCTGTTTTTCCCACCCCTTGTTTTTTTTGACACTGCTTGGGGACGTCCCATATGTCAAAATGCTGCTGTGTCCGTCCATGAACGGAAGAGAAAATATTTTCCAAAACGTCTTTCAGGACAGCACCCAAGAGATCATGGCTCCTCCTACAGGAAACACCTCATCAATTAAGTCTTTAACTGGAGGTCTCCACGTTGCTTCCTCAGTTTGTTTCCTCCAGCCGGAGGAACACCTCTGGTGGGAGCCTTGATCTCTCAGGGCTTATCCTGGGAGACGGAAGGTTCTCACATTTATTTTTTCTAAAGGAGTATGATCTTCCCACTTGCCTCCTGTTGGATTGTTCCTGTGGGCTCCTTTTCCCTCTTCTGTGCTCCTGTACGGCTTGGAAATGCAGCCCGTTTTTGTCTTTTTAGGATGGCATGCTGTGGGTCCCACTGAAAGTCCACTTCGCGGTGACTCTCCACCTCCCTGGGAATGTTCTGTGCAGCAGCTAGTGGGTTAGCATTCTGCCTAGCAGTGGGGGGATTCAAGGTGGTGATGGTGGTGGCTTGCTTGGGTACAAGGAAGTAAGATATATGGTTTTTCCTAAGTGCACCTGGTTTTTTTTGGTTTGGGCTGTGTAACAGCATTTTTAGCGTGGTTCTTTGTCTTTCTCTTCTGTGCAGGCTAAAAGTTCTGTCCAACCAGTGAAGAGAAGGTGCACTGTCTGCAGAGAGAAATTGAGCGAGGCTTGGACCAAGTCACTTTGTGCAGATTGCACTGCAAATGTGGTCAGGGAGGAGTCTCCATCCTTTTTGTTGTGATTTTAGTATCTACTATTAAAGTGGTTGTAAACCCTCCTAAAAATTTTTATTTTTTTTAACTAGCTGTAAGAGAAAGCCATAATGAGCTAATATGACTAGCATAATAGCTCATTATGCATCACTTACCTTAGATTGGGGCCCCCGAAGCCGTCCTCGTCTCCCTCTTCAGCCGCATCCATCGCTGCGGCGCTAGCCGGAAGGTTACTTCCGGGTATCGCCGCTCCAGCCAATCACAGCGCCGCTCCGGCGTGAGCCGTCGAATTCGGCTACGTCGTCGAATGTTGCGACCTAGCCGAATTTGTGAATGGGGTTAACCGCATGCGCGTGACGTCAGCGTCGCCGCATTTAAATGCAAATATCTCCTTAACCGTGTAGGTTAAGGAGATATTTCATGCACCTACAGGTAAGCCTTAATCTAGGCTTACCTGTAGGTCTTTGTTTATAAAGTGGGTTTACAACCACTTTAAGGATGAACTCCGTGCCACCTTTCAAGCTTCTAGGTCAAACCTAAGAGAAGAACCAGGTCCCTCAAGGGAACCCAGGGTACCGCAGCCTTCTTCGCCCCAAGGCGGCTCTCAAATATTATTAGGAGGTCCGTTATCTCGGGACACTTTCCAAGAATCTGTTTCCCTTGCGCCAGATGGAACAGACTCTGAGGAGGAAGAAAATGAAGAGGCCGCTTCTAAATACAAAATGTCACTAGAAGAAGTTGCAGGACTTTTAAAAATAATCCATGCGACTTTGGGGATAGAAGAGGAAAAGGAGCTTTCCCTACATGACCGCATGTATGCAGGTTTGGGTGACTTAAAAGGCCGTGTCTTTCCAGTCCATTCCATAATCACGGATACGATCAAAGAGTGGTTGGAACCTGAGAAAAATACATTTTTTTCCCGGTCTTATAAGAGAAGATTTCCGTTTTGAGGAAAATCCGGATTCCATCTGGAACAAGGTTCCAAAACTGGACTCTGCTTTTTCACAGGTCTCAAAATCAACTGACCTTGCTTTTGAGGACATGGGCATGGTAAAGGAGCCCATGGATAAAAGGATGGACTTGCTTCTTAAAAGGGCCTGGCAGTCAGTGATGAATAATCTAAAGCCAGCAATAGCAACATGTGTTGCTAGGAATTTAGAACACTGGATTAACCAGATGAAGGCCCATGTTACGGCAGACTCCCCAAAACAAGAGATTCTGGAATCCTTCACAACTCTGTCTGCAGTAGTATCATACATTGCGGATGCTTCAGCAGAATCCATTCGTATGTCGGCGGCTTTGAAAAACTCTGCTAGGAGGGCTCTGTGGCTTAAAACTTGGCCAGGGGATGCTGCATCTAAGAACAGGCTGTGTAGCATTTCCTTTGCTGGGGATTTGCTATTCGGTTCGGAGCTAGAGCCCATTCTTGACCGTACGGCTGACAAAAATAAGTCGTTTCCGGTCAAGAAGAAACGGGTGCAGACCCGTAATCGTTTTTCATCCACAAAAAGGACAGCAGGAAGGAAAAACTCAAAACAAAAGGAAGCAGTGGTCTTCCCAGAAGCCAAAAGGTAGGAGTGAAGTGCTCTTCAATCCTCCTGCGACCTCCGGAAAGCTGCAATGACCATCCACCCCAAGTAGGGGGAAGACTCCAGGAGTTCATTCCCCAGTGGAGAGACATCACTGCAAATCAGTATATTGTAAACATGCTCTCCCAAGAATACGTGATAGAATTCACGGAAGAACCTCCGAAAAGATTCCTGGTGACAAACGTCCCGAGAGATCCGGTCAAGGCTCTCGCCATGAAGTCCCAAATTCAGGAACTGATATCCCAGAGAGTCATTGTTCCGGTTCCAACAAAGGAGTTCTTCTAGGGTTTCTACTCACGTTTTCCTTGTGCAGAAACCTTCAGGAAAGTACCGCCTCATCCTAAATCTAAAAATGCTGAATCTGTCAGTGGAATACAGAAGGTTTCGGATGGATTCCATTTCCTCAGTAAGAAGCCTCCTGAGTCAAGGATGCTTCATGGCATCAAAAGATTTGCAGGAGGCATACCTCCACATTCCTATTGCTGCCAGGTCTCAGATATCTGAGGTTAGCACTGAGAGAAGGGAAGAAGGTGGTACACCTGCAATTTTAGAGCTCTCCCATTCGGCCTGTCATCTCCAAGGGTGTTCACAAAGGTAATGGCCGAAGCTCTAGCACCCCTGCCTCTAGAAGGAATTTCAGTGATTCCTTATTTAGACAACCTGCTACTGTTTGCCCAAACCAGAGAAGGACTTCAGAGGAACTTGGACAGAGCCCGTGCTCACCTAGAATCCATCGGATGGATACTAAACCTCCAAAAATCAAATGATTCCCTCACAGGAGGTGTTATTCCTGGGTTTCCGTATCAACTCTTTGGAGCAAAAGATTTTTCTCCCAGAGGAAAAACAGAAAAAGCTGATAGAAGTGGTGTCACTGTTACAATCCAGTCAGTTTCTGTCCATCAGGAGGGTCATGTCAGCGCTAGGAACCCTGACCTCTTCCATACCGGCAGTCCAGTGGGCAAAGCTCCATTTCAGACCGCTGCAAAAGTTTCTGTTAAAAATCTGGGATCGCCAGCAAAATTCACTGGATTCACTAGTGAAGATTCCCACCAAAGTAAAGAGGAGTCTCTGGTGGTGGAAGAACCAGGCAAGATTCTCAGCAGGCCTGTTATGGGCCTTTCCAACCCAGGTAAGGCTAACAACCGATGCCAGCTCCTGGGGTTGGGGGGCCCATATGAGCGGTCGATGGGCTTAGGGATCTTGGTCCACCAGAGAAGCACTGAGATCCACAAACTGGAGGGAACTAAAGGCAATAGAAATGGCCTTATTGACCTTTGCAGAAGAAGTCCAAGGGCAACATAAACAAATCCTGTCAGACCATGCCACGACGGTGGCTTACATAAACCGACAAGGGGGCACCAGAAGCAGAGTACTTCAAGGCTTAGCAGGGAGCATTCTAAGCTAGGCAGAGCTCCATACTCAATCCTTGTCCGCGATCCACCTAAAAGGGACCCTAAACAGGATGGCGGACTTCCTCAGCAGGATCCAGGTGTACGAAGCGGAGTGGCAATTGAATCCAGATGTCTTCAATCTAATAGTGAAGAAATCGGGACAGCCAAGAGTGGATCTCTTTGCGACTCAAGAAAATACACAAATATCCCGCTTCTCCCTGAACAGGAACGAGTCTTCACTGGGGGTAGATGCTCTGGCGCACAGTTGGAATTTTCACCTCTGCTACGCCTTCCCTCCATTTCAGCTAATTCCGCAGGTCATAACAAAAATCCGGAAAGGGGATACAACAGTAACCCTCGTCCCTCCGTTCTGGCCCAAAAGGCCTTGGTTTTCGTCTCTTCTACAGATGCAGATCAAACCATACTGGCACCTTCCATTGAGACGAGACCTAGTGTTACAAGGTCCCCCCTGCTTCACCAAGAAGTAAAGCTAAAACTCACAGCTTGGCTTCTGAGGAGCAACTCTTGAGGAGAAAAGGATTCTCGGATAGGTTTGTGGATACCCTCCTATCTACCAGAAAGAATGTTACCAGAGCAATATATTACAAAGTCTAGAAAATCTTTAACTCCTGGTGCACAACATTCGGCAGACCATTAAAGCAGATATCTTCTATCCTGGAATTCCTGCAAGAAGGAGCGGACAAGGGCCTAGCGGTCAGTACCCTCAAAGTTCAGGTTGCCTCACTGGTGGTATTCTTGGAGAAATCTATTTCATCAGAACCCCTAGAAATCGGATTCTTTAAAGCCCTCACTTGGGCTAGACCGGTAGGGATCAAAAGCTGTCCGTCATGGGACTTATCAGTTGTTCTACAGGCCCTGACCAGGGAACCTTTCGAACCCCTTAATTTAACTTCCCTGAAATTAATTACTTTGAAAACAATTTTTCTAGTGGCTATTACAACAGCTCGAAGAATCAGTGAGCTACAAGCTTTATCAATTAGGGAGCCATTTTTTTCTATTTTTTCAGACAGAATGGTTCTGAAAACGGATCCTAATTTTTTACCAAAGGTTGCTTCAGTTCAAAATAGAACCCAGGAGATAATACTTCCTACGTTTTGTTCTAAGCCGTCGGGTAAGAAGGAAGAATAATTCCATACCCTGGATGTTAAAAGAGCATTCTTAAGTTACCTGGAAGCTACCAAAGACATTAGGCGTTCAGACGCATTATTCAGTTTGTTTGCTGGTAATAAAGGAAAACAAGCATCCAGAACTATTGCCAGATGGTTGAGAATGGCTATCTCAGATGCCTATTCCCTTACAGGCCAGGAGAGTCCAGTAAGTATCCGGGCTCATTCTACTAGAGCTTTTGGCGGTTAGTTGGGCAGAAAAAGCTGGTGCCACCCCCCAACAAATCTGTAAGGCAGCTACATGGACATATCTGACGACCTTTGCCGTCATTATAGGTTAGACCTCATGATGGCTGGGGACCAGGCTTTCGGAAGGAAAGTCTTACAGGCTGTTGTCCCACCCTAAATGGGGTAAGTCTCGATTATCCCCTCGGGTGCTGTCCTGAAAGACGTTTTGGAAAAATGCAAGTTAGACTTACCGGTAACTTGTTTTCCAATAGGCTTTCAGGACAGCAGGATCCCTCCCTTTTTTTATGCTGTTGCTGTAATACTATGTAATAACTGTTGCTTATGTGTTGCAGCCGGGGCTGGAGGTTCTCTACAAACAACTGAGGAAGCAACGTGGAGACCTCTAATTAAAGACTTAATTGATGAGGTGTTTCCTGTAGGAGGAGAAGCCATGATCTCTCGGGTGCTGTCCTGAAAGCCTATTGGAAAACAAGTTACCAGTAAGTCTAACTTGCATTTTTTGTACTCACAGTAAAATCCATTTCTCTGAGTTCATGGACAGACACAGCACCCGCCTCTCCTTATGTTTGTACTGCTTTATTACGAACTGAGCTGCAAGATGCAGGAAGGGGGGATGTACCCAGGGGTACTGTACTGTGTGATGTGTTTTAACACTTAACATGCTGTCTTCTGCTTGGTCAATCTCCTAACAGGAGCATAATACCCATATGTCAAGATGCTGCTGTCCGTCTGCTGCTGTGTCCTTCTTTTTTTTTGTACTCACCGTAAAATCCTTTTCTCTGTCGTCCATGGACGGACACAGCACCCACCCCTCCTTTTTTAAATTTGTACTGCTTTTTGACTAACTGAGCTGCATGCTGCAGGATGAGGGGTTATGACCGGAGGGACCGCCCCCTGGGCTGGGCTGTTCAACTCTGTTAAAGTTACATGTTTTAAGATAACTAACATGTTCTGCCTAGTCCTCTCCTATGAACAGGAACATAACTAACTTTGTCAAGATTTAAGGAGCTGTGTCCGTCCATGGACGACAGAGAAAAGGATTTTACGGTTAGTACAAAAAATCCTATTTTTCTTTACCGTACATCACGGGACACAGAGCACCATAGTCATTACTATGTGGGATGTCCCAAAGCAATGCCATCTGAGGGGAGGGAGACGCAAACAAATGCAGGCCACCATTAGGCGCGAGGACCTATACTGCTGCTTGCAGCACACTGCGCCCAAAGGCGGCATCCTCTTGCCATCTTACATCCACCTGATAGAATTTTGTGAATGTATGCACTGACGACCAAGTTGCGGCCTTGCAATTCTGAGTCATAGAGGCCTGGTGATGCACTGCCCAAGAAGCAATAACTGCCCTGGTGGCGTGCGCCTTAACTTGAAAGGGAGGAATCTTCCTTTTCAGGCCATAAGCCTGAATAATAACCTGACATCCATTTAGAAATAGTCGATATTGATGCTGCCTGCCCCTTCCTGGGGCCATCCAGCAGTATAAACAAAACAGCAGTTTTTCGAATAAGAGCTGTTGCCTTCAGATAGGCTTTAACTGCTCTCACTACATCGAGAGAATGTAACAGAACGAGGTTCTGGGTTCGCAGGTCAACGACCTGGAGATCAAGCAAATTATAGAGAGAGTACATGTTACATCAGTAAACCAAAATGAAAGGGAACTAAATTATAAATGTCTAGCTCGTTGGTACTTAACCCCTGACAAGGTACATAAATGCTCAAATGAAAGTTCAAAGTTCTGCTGGAGGGGGTGCAAGGAAATTGGGACTATGGCTCATATCTGGTGGAAGTGCCCTAAAATTAAAATTTACTGGGGAGAGATCAGAAAAACAATCAAAGACATAACCAAGATAGAAGTCCCCGATGAGCCTTGGGGTTGTATACTACACGGGATTCGAACCCCAACCAAACAGTATCTGAGAACTTTGCTTCCACAACTCCTAAATGCCGCAAAGTACCAAATAGCTACACATTGGCAAGAAATGGAACGACCTAGTTTGAAAGGTTGGTGCCACAAAATTGATGACATCTACAGACTGGAATATCTAAAGTCTAGCGAGGGGGAGGAAATGGTGCAGTTTGAAAAAAAATGGCGGGATTGGGTAATATTTAAACATACTATGGGATATGTAGAGTTGCTGGGTCTGTAATGGGCATACATGAGGGTGTGTACGTTTGTGAATATGCGTACGGGGTGGGTACATACGCATGTATAGATTAGTGCGGGTATGTGTATATGTGTGTATAGGTATATGTATGTATGTGCATATATGTATATATTCATTTACATTTAGAGATATGGGGGCATATAGACATGAATGTAAATGCACACGGACATAGATAGATAGAGATAGATATAAATATATATAAGCTTTATAAAACAAATCCGATTAAGAAATTACATAGATTTTATATGAGAAAGAGGTATGACTAAGAGAAGGAAATTAAAAGGTTAAAGAGGGAGCAATAGAACGGTGGGAAACCAAAGGGGGGAGATCCGGGGAGGGGGGGTGAGGGGGGAGGGGTAGGGGGCATTGTTTATTATCTCTTTGTGAAATATTAAGTCTTTGTACATTTGGATTTTATGTTATGAGATATGAAAACCTAATAAAGATTATTTAAAAAAAAAAAAACGAGGTTCTGGAAAAAAGGAAGGCAGGGTAACATCTTGATTTAGATGAAAACCTGACACCACCTTAGGCAGAAAGGATGAGTGAGGACGTAACACCACCTTGTCATTGTGAATAATTGGGTATGGCTCTTTACAGGAAAAAGCAGCCAATTCTGATACCCTTCTTGTGGAGGTTACCACAATTAAGAACACCAATTTCCTTGTCAAAAGAAGCAAAGTAACATTCTTCATCGGCTCAAAAGGCTGTCTCTGTAAAACCGACAAAACTAGATTCAAATCCCATGGGCACAAGGGTGACCTAACTGGCGGCACTATACGTGTTACCCCTTGTATAAAGGCCCGGACCAAAGAATGCGAAGCAAGCGGCCTTTGACAAAACATGGACAGGGCCGAAACCTGACCCTTGATTGTGCTCAAGGCCAGCTTCATTTCTACCCCAACTGTAGGAAGGCAAGAATTCTACCTATGACATACTTCCGAGGATGCCATCTTTTGGTTTGACACCAAGAAACATAGGCTTTCCAAACCCTATAATAAATGGTCCAGGAGGCCGGCTTACTTGAATTAATCAAGGTAGTCACTACTGAACCTGAAAGCCCCCAATTCTTTAGAATGTGGGCTTCAATAGCCAATAACCGTTAAATTTAGCGCTTGTAAGACAGGATGGAACACTGGTCCTGCGACAGCAGGTCTGGGCAATATGGAAGAGTCCAAGGGCTCCCTACTGCCATCCTTACGATCTCTGCATACCAGGATCTTCTGGGCCATGCCAGGGCAACTAGAATCACCGGCTTCCGTTCCTCTTTGATTCTGCAAAGAAGCCGCGGTAGCAGCTGAACTGGGGGGGGGGACGCATAAATCGGTAAAAACTGATCCCACGGGGTCACTAACACATCTGTCTCGTATGCGAGTGGATCCCTTGTCCTTGACACAAAATTGTCCAATTTTCTGTTGAACCTGGATGCCAACAGATCTATGTCCGGGGTACCCCATTTTTGGCATATGGCCAGAAATATGTCAGGATGTAGAGCCCATTCTCCCGGGGAAATTTGTTGACGGCTCAAAAAATCTGCCTGCCAATTCTCCACCCCTGGAATGAAGACTGCAGATAGGCAAGGTACATGCTCCTCTGCCCAGGCTAGAATATGATTTGCTTCCTTCTGGGCTGCTCAGCTTCTGATGCCCCCTTGGTGATTGATATAGGCCACCGCCGTGGCATTGTCGGACTGTATCCTGACAGGACATGCCCGCAACCTGAACGTCCAGGCTATTAGGGCCAGACGTGCTGCTCGAATCTCTAGGATGTTGATGGGCAAGGTCTTCTCGGAGTCTGAGCAATTCCCTTGAACAGTGGTTTCTTCTAGGACTGCACCCCAGCCCAAACACATGAAAACGTTGATTGTGGTATACATGTTGCATATCACCACACACAGCTGAGTGAAAGCAATAATTTCTAGGCCCTTTTATTTACGGTTAACTCTAAACTAATAACCCATAGTGGCTTTTAAAGCATTGTCAATGGAAATTATAAGGTACTGAAGTTGTCGCGGTTTCTTGGGCACATGCAGTTTTGAGGTTTTACCAAAAACAATTGGGTAATTGTGTTTCCTTGCCCTATAGTGTATTTTTTAACAGAAATTTTGCATTTCCTAAACGATTGGACTAATATCGTGTGCCTTTCTAGTGGCCATTACTTCTGTCAGAAGGGTTTCTGAATTGGCGGCCTTGCCTTGCAAGTCCCCATGTTTGATCCTCCATAAGGATTTAGCGGTACTTTTCACCTGAATGAGGACATTGTACTTCCATCCTTGTGTCCTCGGTCATCGCATCCCAGAGTGTCTGCGCTCCACACTTTGGACGTGGTACGGGCCTTGTGGGTGTACCTGTCTGTTACGGCTCAGTTTCGGAGGTCTGACTCACTGTTTGTGTCCCGTCCACAAAAGGGGCCTGGCGGTCTCGTCTGCCACCATTTCTCGGTGGATCAGGCGGACCGTCATCCAGGCCTATGCCCTTAGGGGCGGGCGCCTCTTTCCCGTTACGGCGCGTTCAACCAGGGCTTTTGGTGCCTCTTGGGCTTTCCGACTTCAATCATCTGTATCACAAGTGTGTAAGGCGACGACCTGGTCGTCCGTTTAAGATTTTTCCAAATTGTACAAGATTGATGTGAGTGCATCTTCGGATGCTAGCTTCGGCCGCAAACTTGTGCAGGTGGCTGGTTTGAGGTTGCAACTTCTCTGTTGAGGAGCTCTGCATGTTTGGGGGGAAAATGTTTTTTTAACCACTTCTCCACCAAGGACGTCATATGACGTCCTTGACTTTGAGGTGGGATATCTGAATGATGCCTGCAGCTACAGGCATCATTCAGATATCATTCTGTCGGGCCGGCAATTCTGCGCACCATAAGAACGATCATAGCTTGATCGTTCTTATAGGCGGCGGGAGGGGACATTCCCCCCCCCTCCCGCCGCCATCCGGTGCTTCTCCGGGCTCTCCCGTGCCATCAGGGGCACAGAGAACGAATCGGCCGGCGCCGGATGACGAGCATAGAGTCATCTCTATTACCGTCGGAGTCCCGGGCGTGACGTTGTGACGTCATGCCCGGTACCCGGAAGTAAACAAAGCCGCGATTGCGGCTGTCAGCATGAGATCGGTGAATTTTTTTTCACCGATCTCATGCTTTTCATCCTGGAGGAGAGATGTGGGGTCTTATTGACCCTGCATCTCTCCATAAAGAGGACCTGTCACAATGATTCCTATTACAAGGGATGTTTACATTCCTTGTAATAGGAATAAAAGTGATCGAAAAAAATATGTAAAAAAAAGTGTCAAAATAAAAAGAAAATAGTAAAATAAAAAATTCATTTAAAACGCCCTTGACCCCGGTAGCTCGCGCTCAGAAGCGAACACGCATGTAAGTCCCGCCCACATATGTAAACGCTATTCAAACCCCACATGTGAGGTATCGCCGCGTGCGGTAGAGTGCGAGCAACAATTCTAGCACTAGACCTCCGCTGTTACTCGAAAATAGTAACCTGTAAAAAAATGTAAAACGTCGCCTATGGAGATTTTTAAGTACCGACGTTTGGCGCAATTTCAAAGCGTGACATGTTGGATATCTATTTACTCGGCGTAACAGCATCTTTCACATTATACAACAAAAATTGGGCTAAATTTACTGTTTTGTTGTTTTTTAATTTGTGAAACCGTTTTTTTCCCCCCAAAAAAAGGCGTTTGAAAAATTATTGCGCAAATACCGTGCAAGATAAAAAGTTGCAATGACCGCCATTTTGTTCACTAGAGTGTCTGCTAAAAAAAATATATAATGTTTGGGGGTTCTGATTAATTTTCTAGCAAAAAAATGATTATTACATGAAGGAGAGAAGTGCCAGAATAGGCCCGGTGGAAAAGTGGTTAATGCTGTGCCCACCCCCTGTTGTTTTTTTGTTTTTTTTACACTGCTTTAGGACGTCCCAACTGTCAAGAATTAAAGGAGCTGTGTCCGTCCATGGACGA
Source organism: Rana muscosa (assembly GCA_029206835.1). Lineage (NCBI taxonomy): Eukaryota > Metazoa > Chordata > Amphibia > Anura > Ranidae > Rana > Rana muscosa. The sequence goes on from CM055117.1 coordinate 406,471,358, forward strand.
AAAGAGAAAATAGGATTTTTGTACTCACCGTAAAATCCTTTTCTCTGTCGTCCATGAACGGACACAGCACCCACCCCTCCTTTTTTTTAGTTTGTACTGCTTTACTACGAACTGAGGCTGCTGACTGCAGGTAGGAGGGTTATGTATGGAGGGACCGCCCCCTGGGCAGGGCTGTTCAACTCTGTTAAAGTTACATGTTTTAAGATAACTAACATGTTCTGCCTAGTCCTCTCCTATGAACAGGAACATAACCCAACTGTCAAGAATTAAGGAGCTGTGTCCGTCCATGGACGACAGAGAAAGGGATTTTACGGTGAGTACAAAAATCCTATTTTACCGGCACTTCCTGGTTCATACGATGATCACAGCTGATCACATGGTAAGAAGCCTCTGTCAGACACACAGCACCTCCGATCGCTGCGTGCGCCAGCTTGTTATCTTGATCGCGTCATAGAACGTCCGGTCAGGATAACGGAACCACTTTGCTGACATCATATTGTAATATGGCGGACGGCAAGTGGTTAATGTAGTGCTGGAGAATGTCACCATTTATATGCTACCTCCAGTGATTAATCTTTATTTTTTTCTCCTAATCTTTAGCTGTAAATTGCCTTAATCCAGAAGTTGAAAATTCAAGAAGACTGTCAGGGTTAACTGGCCCATATACATTGAATTCTGTTATATCGTTTGAGTGTGATAAAGGCTTCGTTCTGAGGGGATCCAGTTCAATCTCATGCAACATTGATAGTGAGTGGGTACCTGCAATTCCACAGTGTGAAAGTAGTAAAAGTAAGTATATAGCATTGAAGAAAAAAAAAGTAAAATGTATGTTTTTATTACTTTCTTTTAGTAAGTGAAATCTAAAACTTCTTCGAAGGGTCACGTTAGTCATACTATATACAATCCGCTTTAGATTTACAATAGGGGCCTAGCTAATCTATGCTATCAATTTATATCCAGTTATGCAGGCCCTGGCACTACATAGTTGTTCGTAGCTCAAAAGGTGATTTGTAATTGTGTTGAGCTTTAATGGGATTTTCAGTCATTGTTGTGCTTTAGAAAAAAAAAAAAATTCTACTGTACATATGTCAGTCTCTCCATTCTACCTGCTGTTTTCCCTTTTACAACACCTGCTCCATGTGTTGTCTTGATTCTTCCATATTCTTGCTTCCCACTTCCATGTGTCTGTTTCAGAGGCTGAAAACCAATGAAAAATAAATTAATAAGTTGAAAATACTGTGTATATACAGGACCCAAACCCCCCAACTAATTCAGAGGATCTTAGCTTTATACAGTGGTCCCATCAGATATTCCATGGATCAGCAATCTATATTTTTACATTTATATTGTAAATATTTCTTTTCAGTTAAAAACCTGTCCTTTTGTGTTAAAAAAAAAAATCTACTGGGCTGGCGAAGTCTTGCCATATGCAGAGGCTAAACCGAATTCCCTACAGGTGTACATACCCCCTTGTCATTTGCAATGAACTTCTGGTCAACGATTTTTCATTTCACTATATGGACCATTTATATATACAAGATGATCATATTCCCCCTTAAATGCCTCTTCTCACATTCAGTGTTGGTGTATTGTATTCTGACAGCGGGAGGTTTCCCTGCCATCAGGATGTAATGATTACTGCCGCTGCTGCCGGCGGCAGTAATCGCACAAAAATAAAAACAGACAGGCTGGTTGCACGTATGTTGATCTAGATCAACTAAAGTACAACCAGCCTGCCCATAGATGGATCGGAATTTGAATGGTTCCTGCTAAACCGAATTTCGATCCCACTATGACCAGCTTTACTTTCAAAAATTTAGCTGTCAAACATTTTTTTTCTCTAAAAATGCCTTAAAGTGATACTAAACAGAGAAGTATTAATTTCCATAATTCATTCACATAAATCATGTATATCGTGCAACTGTATTTATTTTTAATTCTCTAAATATCTTATTACTGCAGCACTGTTGTGTGGTCACATGATCTTTCCCTGTTTGGCATCTGCAGGGAAAGCTCTTTGGGAGGGGCTTCTATTACGCTGCTTATGCATGCTCTCTACAGTGTGAGTCTGTGTTTTGCCCAGCCCTGATTGTTTCTGTGCCAGTCACATGCCAAAAATAAAAAAATACGTTTTAGAAGAGGAATTTATATTAGATTATATATATCAAATAACTGTTTTACAGCTCCCAATAAATCTTTTTTTGAACATCAAATGCATATTTTTTGTGCATTAATATGTTTTAGACCAGTGGTCATAAACGCTGTCCTCAGGGCCCACTAACAGGCCAGATTTTATGTATTACCCTGGGGAGATGCAGACTAGAATACTGCAATCACTGAGCAGCAAATTATATCACCGGTTATGTATTTTAGTTATCTTGCAAACCTGGCCTGTTAATGGGCCCTGAGGACAGGGTTAAGGACCACTGTTGTATACGGCGTTAAAGATGATTGACACTAACTTTCTTTTTTTCTCGTACATCACGGGACACAGAGCGACATAGTCATTACTAATGGGTTATATAGATACCTTCAGGTGCTGGCACTGGCAACTTCCAAAACCGGAAGTACCCTCCCCTATATAAGCCCCTCCCATCCGGGAGCACCTCAGTTTTTTGCCAGTGTCTAAGGTGTTGGCCAAGAAGAAACATGTGTTTTTCGCTGAGCTTGCGTACAGGTTCTTTTGGGCCTCAGTAAGCTATTCCGGATCCGACCAAAAAAGCTTCATAGCTAAACGCTCGGTACCCGGGCCTTGCAGAGAAGAGCAAGGTTTTGCCTGTAATGCTTCTCTTAGGAGAGCTGGACCCTGGGATCCAGAGCTCTGGTCATACCCATGACCAAGATGTTTTCTGTGCAGGGTGCTATACAGGTCCAGGGGAGTGGAATCCTTGGGAACCCGGTCCCTGAAGGTTTAATTACAATGCCTGCCGTGATAGGTGAAGTTTGGGCTTCTGTGGACCAAACAAAGTCCTGCGGCGGGGAACAGGTAAGTGGGGGCCCCCAGGAACTTGGTTCTATTGGGGGACCCCCAAGCCTAATTTGTCTTTGTCTGTTACCTAACGGTATTCCCGCTAATATCTGTGCATGCCTGTAACTACTAAAAAATGTAATAATTTTATTAGTGGTCAAGAAAAAAAAAAAAATATATATATATATATATATATATATATTTAATATATTAGACTGCGGTACCTGTGTTAATCCACTAGAGGCCGCTGTGGAACATTTCTTGTCATGTGGACTAGTTTCTTTTCATCAGAGCAAGTCCAGGCAGATGGTGAGTTCTCTTGTGGGAAACTGCTTCCTCTGCCATGTTGCAATGCTCGTCCATCCCCCGGCCTGCGGCAAAAAGGGGCCCTGGCTCTTGTCCCTAGTTTCCCTTTTCAAAATTTAGCGCCGAAGGCGCACGTGGCCGCGCGCGTGCGCGTGCACGCGCCTCTATATATAGAGGTGAGCCGGGAAAGGGGGCGGAGCCTGGGGGATGACGCTCTGTGCGCGCCGCAGCACTTCTGCGCATGTGCGGGCGTCCCAGCATGTTAAAAACCACAATTATGTGTTGTGAGCTGGCTATGGAGTGCAGAGACAGAGCTGGCAACATTTAAAAAAAGGCATACAGCAAGCGGTTGATGCAGGCATCCCCATAGAAAGGCACATTAGTAGACACCAACTGTTTTTATAGCAGCATTTGTGCTAGACTATTGTCAGTAAGTGGTGTATTTCGGCTGGAATACCTCAGCTTTGGGCTTAGGAATAATGCCGTCTAAAAACTCCGGGACTAAAAATTCCAGGAAGCATAGGGGGTCTCCATCGGGCTCTGAGGATCTTGGGCATGCTTCGGCTGCACCAGTCTCCCCTGAAGAATCAGAGGTTAGTGACCGTAGAGCACCCTCAGGAGTACCTGGTACTGTGGCTGTCCTCAGTTCACCTGCTCCTGTGTATGTAACAGAGGAGGTTTTTTCCTCAGCTCTGGGAGGGCTGGAAGAGAGATTGTCAGCATTGATCGCTGCTTCCCTGTCACAGGAAAAAAGCGCTCGATCTCCGTCTCCTCCCTCAGAGTGCCTGTTAGCAGAGCAACAGTCCCATACAGGGATCGACCTGCCTGAAGGGGATCAGGATGAGGTTGATTCTGTTGTAGAGGAATCAACAGTGGAAGAGCCATTCTCAGCATCACATGCTGAAAGGTTATGGGTTCAGTCCCTGACTAATATGGTCCGATCAGCATTTAAAATGCCCCTTGCGGAGCCATCATCCACTTCTGTCTCCTCGTTGGGGTCGCTAAAAGCTCCCCAGACTGTTTGTTCCTTTCCGATCCATCCTTTACTGGAAGGGCTCATTTACCAGGATTGGGAGCATCCTGATAAAATATTTACTCCTCCCAAGAGATTTCAAGTGGTCTATCCCATGGAGGATAAGTTCATCAAAAAATGGAGGGTCCCTACAGTGGACGCAGCCATCTCTTGTGTGAATAAATCATTGACATGTCCAGTGGATAATGTCCAAATGTTCAAGGACCCAATAGATAAAAAATTAGAGTCCTTATTAAAATCTGCTTTTTCTACAGCAGGATTGGTGACACAACCAGCAGTGGCAGCTATTGGGGTCTGCCAAGCAGTGAAGGATCAGTTGAAACAGGTCTTAAGGGACTTGCCAGATCAGCAGGCTCTTGCCCTAGCTGATCTACCTAGAGCCTTATGCTTTGCGGTGGACGCTATAAAGGATTCAATCCATCAGGCCTCCCGCCTTACGCTGTCTGTAGTACATATGCGCAGGCTTTTATGGCTCAAAAACTGGTTTGCTGAAGCTCCCTGTAAAAAATTGCTGGTCAGCTTCCCATTTCATGGTGAACGCTTATTCGGGGAAGACCTGGACAAATATATCCAGAGAATTTCCAGCGGTAAAAGTACACTTTTGCCGGTTAAAAACAGAGTTAGAGGTCCCTCTTTTAAGAGGCCGGCTTCTCCAGTCCCTAGGACATCGGCTGTGAAACAGTTCCGACGGCCTCCTCGGTCAAATCCCGGAGGTAAAAATCTGCGACAATTGCAGGGTAACAAAAAGCCCTGGAGCAGGAGAGGTACAAAACCTCCCCCAAAGTCAAATGCATGAAGGGTTGCCCCCACTCAATCGGGTGGGGGGAAGACTTCAGTTGTTCACAGAGACCTGGCGGGACACGATCAGAGACAGATGGGTGCTCTCCGCAGTAAATCTGGGATACAAATTGGAGTTAAAAGACTCCCCTCCTTCCCACTTTATAAGGTCAAACGTGCCAAGGGATCCCCAGAAGAGAGGATCCCTCCTGTTGGCACTAGAACAATTATTGCTCCAAGCAGTAATTATAGAGGTTCCCCTGGAAGAATGGGGGTTCGGGTTTTACTCAAACCTCTTTACAGTCCCGAAGCCAAACGGGGACGTGAGGCCCATATTAAATCTAAAAGGGCTAAACAAATTCCTACATATCAGGACTTTCCGGATGGAGTCGATCCGGTCGGTGGCCACTGCCCTACAAGGGGAGGAATGGTTAGCCTCGATCGACATCAAAGATGCTTATTTGCACATTCCCATCTTTCCAGCCCACCAAAAATTTCTACGCTTTGCGGTAGAAGGGCGCCATTTTCAGTTCAGAGCCTTACCCTTCGGTCTGGCCACAGCACCACGAGTGTTCACAAAAATTCTGGCCCCATTATTGGCCAATCTAAGAACACGAGGTGTAACGATAATGGCATATCTAGACGACTTGTTGCTGATAGACCACTCAGTGGAAAAACTAGAAGTGGTTGTTCACGAGACAATCAAGTATCTGGAATATCACGGTTGGATTATCAACCGAGACAAGTCAGCCCTAAAACCAGTCAAAAGTCTGGAATACTTGGGGCTAAGGCTGGATTCAGACCAGAGAAAAATTTTCTTGCCTCAAGAAAAGGGTTCGTCTTTGAGAGATTTGATCCACTTAGTGGGTTCAAAAAGACAGCCATCCATACGCCTGTGCATGAGGCTGCTGGGAAAAATGGTGGCATCATTCGAAGCAGTACCCTACGGTCAATTCCATTCAAGGAATTTGCAAAGGGCCATACTGTCAGCCTGGAACAAAAAAGTTCAGGCTCTGGACTTACCAATGTCCTTGTCCCCTTCCGTTCGCAAGAGCCTCCGCTGGTGGTTGGTTCCCCAGAATCTGGAAAGAGGGAAATCCTTCAGTCTGATTTCCTGGAAGGTGGTCACTACAGATGCCAGCCTTATAGGCTGGGGAGCAGTACTGGAGCAATGGTCTCTCCAGGGCAGATGGTCGGATGCGGAAAAGGCCCTGCCCATCAATCTCTTAGAGATACGAGCAGCCCGGTATGCCCTAGTAGCATGGACATCCAAACTCCAAGGGTCCCCTGTCAGAATTCAATCAGACAATGCCACAGCAGTGGCATATATCAATCATCAGGGGGGCACCAGGAGTCGTGCAGCCCAGAGGCAAGTAAATTACATCCTGAGATGGGCAGAAAGATATGTCCCAGCCATATCTGCGGTATTCATTCCAGGAGTGGAGAATTGGAAGGCGGACTTTCTAAGTCGCCAACAATTATGCCCAGGGGAATGGTCCCTTCATCCCGAGGTTTTCCGGACAATATGTCAGCGGTGGGGAACACCGGATGTAGATCTGCTAGCATCCAGATTCAACGCAAAAGTGGACAGGTTTGTCTCTTGGACAAGGGATCCCCTAGCTTGCGGCTCGGATGCCCTAGTGTTCCCTTGGGATCAGTTCAAGCTGATATATGCATTCCCACCGCCACAATTGTTACCTCGATTACTCCGCAGAATCAGGGTAGAAAAGAAACCAGTGATTCTGGTGGCTCCAGCGTGGCCCCGAAGAACATGGTACGCGGAGATTGTAAAGATGTCTGTGGGGAGTCCTTGGACCCTCCCACATCGTCCGGACCTGCTTTCGCAAGGACCGATATACCACCCTTCCTTACCAGCCCTAGGTTTGACGGCCTGGCTATTGAAGCCCACATTCTAAAAAAGAGAGGGCTCTCTAATGCTGTGGTATCTACCATGATCAATGCCAGGAAGCCGGTATCCAGGCAGATCTACTATAGAATCTGGAAGGCGTACATCGCCTGGTGTGAGGCCAAGAAATGGCATCCACGTAAATACGTAATAGGTAGGATTCTGGACTTCCTACAATGGGCTGTAGATAGGAAGCTTGCCTTGAGTACTATCAAGGGTCAGATTTCGGCCTTGTCAATATTTTTTCAAAGGCCCTTGGCTTCGCATTCACTAGTCAAAGCCTTTATACAAGGAGTGATGCGTATTAGTCCTCTGGTTAATATTCCCATATGTCCATGGGATCTAAACTTGGTTCTGTCGGTTCTACAGAAACAACCATTTGAACCATTACAGCATATTTCTTTGGTTCTTCTCACCAGGAAATTGATTTTTCTAGTAGCCATTTGTTCGGCTAAAAGAGTGTCGGAATTAGCAGCTATGTCCTGTAAGGAGCCGTATCTGGTTATCCATAAGGATAGAGTAGTGTTACGCCCTCATCCAGCCTTTCTTCCTAAGGTGGTATCGAGGTTTCATTTGAACCAAGATGTGGTTCTTCCTTCTTTTTTCCCCAAACCTACTTCGGTAGAGGAAAAGTTATTGCATTCTTTGGATGTAGTAAGAGCAGTTAAAGCTTATCTAAAAGCCATTGCTCAGATTCGCAGAACGGATACTTTGTTTATTCTGCCGGAAGGCCCCAGAAAGGGTCAGGCAGCGTCAAAATCTACTTTAGCCAAGTGGATTCGACAGGTCATAATGCAAGCCTATGGCTTGAGAAGGAGACCGCCTCCGTTCAAAGTTAGGGCGCACTCCACGAGAGCAGTTGGAACTTCATGGGCAGTGCATCACCAGGCCTCCCTGGCTCAAATCTGTAAGGCCGCAACATGGTCTTCAGTACACACGTTTACTAGGTTCTACCAGGTGGACGTTAGAAGTCAGGAGGATGTCGCCTTTGGGCGCAGTGTGTTGCAGGCCGCAAAAGATCCTCATGTCTGATAGCGCTCAGCTTATGTATGGTGTATCCCCCCCCTCGTTGGGCATTGCTTTAGGACATCCCATTAGTAATGACTGTCGCTCTGTGTCCCGTGATGTACGAGAAAGAAAATAGGATTTTTATAACAGCTTACCTGTAAAATCCTTTTCTTGGAGTACATCACGGGACACAGAGCTCCCGCCCCTCTTTGGGGACACTTATTGCTTTGCTACAAAACTGAGGTGCTCCCGGATGGGAGGGGCTTATATAGGGGAGGGTACTTCCGGTTTTGGAAGTTGCCAGTGCCAGCACCTGAAGGTATCTATTTAACCCATTAGTAATGACTATGTCGCTCTGTGTCCCGTGATGTACTCCAAGAAAAGGATTTTACAGGTAAGCTGTTATAAAAATCCTATTATTCAGATAACAGCTTGCATCCAAGCCCTACTTGGGGTGTGTCATTTAGCACTGTGTATAAGCCCACATTGGTGATTCTATACTCATGTGGGCTGCATACATAAGAAAAAGGAGCAAATAAAGAGCTTAGAAGGGAACTGAAGTTGAGCATGCTCCATAGAGGACACCAGCTGGTCTAAACAATCTAAGCGTGCAGTGGGGACACAGGGAAGATGGGAGGGACAGCTGAAGCCACGATCAACCAAGTATGAATGCTTTAGTGGCTTTGTGAGTATGAACGCTGTTATATAGCATGTAATGAGTGTTTCATAGTCTGGGTTTAACCACTTAAGGACCGCCGCACGCCTATTTACGTCTACAGAATGGCACGGCTGGGCAAATAGATGTGTGTATATATACGTCCCCTTTCATTTGCGACCCTGTTGCAAGGTCCGTGACCGCGGGACCCGCAAACTCTGTCCACCGGTGTCCCGCGATCGGATCACAGAGCTGAAGAACGGGGAGATGTTGGTGTAAACACATCATCTCCCCGTTCTTCCTAGTGACATGTCACTGATCGTCTGTTCGCTTTCATCGGGAACAGCGATCAGTGACATGTCACGGCAAGCCACCCCCCCTAACAGAAGCACTCCCTAGGTCACACTTAACCCCTTCAGCGCCCCCTACAGGTTAACCCCTTCACTTCCAGTGTCATTTTTACAGTAATCAGTGCATTTTTATAGAACTGATCGCTGTAAAAATTACAATGGTCCCAAAAAGGTGTCAAAAGTGTCTGATGTGTCCGCCATAATGTCGCAGTCACGATATAAATCGCTGATCGCCGCCATTACTAGTAAAAAAAAGTGTTATTACCTGTTAACTACTTTTTCCAGGAATCTTCCAGGACGGCTTACAGAGAGAGGCTCCTCCCACCTAGAACAGGAAACACATGATCCACATCATAAAAGCATCACTCATGCATTAGCCCCTCAGTATTAACAAATAACCCAAGGCTTCAGAATCATTAACCTTCCTCAGCGTAGCTTTATCTTTACTCCATGCTTTACATTGCTACTCGCCTCAAAAAAATGGAGGGAACTGACGCCGTCCTGGAAGATTCCTGGAAAAAGTAGTTAACAGGTAATAACACTGTTTTTCCAAGTCATCTTCCAGGACGGCTTGCAGAGAGGACAATATAGTACTACCTGATCAGGGTGGGACCACAGCCTGCAGCACCTTCCTGCTGAAAGACTGGTCCTGGCTGGCAAGCAGGTCCAGTCTGTAATGCTTTACGAAAGTCTGGAAACTGGGACCAGGTTGCGGCCTTGCAGATCTGGAGGGGAGACGCTCCTGCCCTTTCAGCCCAAGAAGTAGAAACCGCTCTTGTGGAATGAGCATTTATACCTAACGGAGGTGTGCGGGACACTGCCTTGTATGCCTCCGCAATTGCCGACTTCATCCACCTGGCGATGGTACCTTTTGGATGCCTCTTTCCCCTTGTTAGGACCTGCAAACAACACGAACAAGCTGGTGGAACGTCGCCACTCCTTGGTGCGCTCTATGTCGGCGATCAAGCATCTCCTGACGTCTATTTTATTAAATCCTGCTTCCTTGTCATTTTTAGGATTTCCGCAAAATGATGGTATTACGATTTCTTCTGACCTTTGGAAGTTAGATGATACCTTGGGGAGAAAAGCTGGATCCAGCGAGAGGATAATTTTGTCTTGTAAAATGGTGCAGAAAGGCTCGATCACTGAAAGTGCCTGGATCTCACCAACTCTCCTAGCCGAGACTAGGGCCACCAAAACTACTGTCTTCAAGGTTAAGAGCTTTATGGGTAGTTCGTCTATAGGCTCAAATGGTGTCTTACCGAGACCCTGTAACACTATCGATAAGTCCCAGGGAGGGAACCTCCTTGATTTGGGGACTCGTTTACTGCTGATGGATACAAGAAATCTTTTGATCAGTGGTTCTTCTGACAGTCTTTGATTTAAAAAGTTGGACAGAGCTGCCACCTGTACCTTAAGAGTACCAACTGCAAGATTTAGATCTGCTCCGGCTTGGAGGAAATCTAGGACCGCTGGGACCATGGCTCCTGACACTCTGTTGTTGAGCATGCGCCAGGCCCCAAATTTCTTCCAGATCTTATTGTAAATTGCGTTAGTGGACGGCTTCTGGCTGCTAAGAATGGTATCGATTACTTTTGCCGATAACCCTCTCAGCTCTAACAGCTCCCTCTCAGCAGCCAGGCCGTCAGAGAAAGAGAGCTCACTTCTGGATGATTCACCTCTCCCTGATATAAGAGGTCCGTCCTGTAAGGCAGTCTCCAAGGTTCCGTAATGCTGAGTCTTAGTAGTCCTGAGAACCAAGACCTCTTCGGCCAAAATGGCGCGATCAGGATAACCTTTGTGTTGGACCCTCTTTTTTTTTTTTTTTTTTTTTATCAAATAACAATTTTTATTGTGTTTTTCTACAAAAAAAATACAAAGGGATGTAAGACTTCAAAATATGGAGTACATTACGTTTCCAGGTTGTCAAACAGATACAGTTTTATCCATATACTTGTAAGCAATAGCAGGCACCCAACCAAAGATGGAAGTGATGCAGAAATGCGTCATAAAAAAAAAACATCCAGCAAACTATTCGGGACAAAGGGAGTCCTTAGAATACTCTCAGGGGAGAGCAAGAAAGAGGGAAAGAGGAAAGAAAAGAAGAGAGATCATCATGGTAGCTCAGTCACCCGGTTACGGTGGATCCTCCCGAAGGTGCCACAGCCCCCAGACTTTGTCGTGGGTGTCCAGCTTATCCTGCATCCTGGCCGTCATTTTCTCCATCAGCTCCACGTCTTTGATTCTAGCGTGCAAGGCCTCGGGAGTAGGGGGGGATTGTTTTTTCCAGTTTAGGGCTATGAGACAGCGTGCGGCTGTGAGGATATGGCATGTCAGTTTTTTGTAGGGTGGGAGAAGCCGCAGCGGCGAGAGGCCTAGCAAGAAGAACTTGGGAGTCATGGGGATCGGCATTTCCAACAACCGTGACAACAGCTGCTGTACTTCAGTCCAGTAGGGAGTGAGAAGAGTGCAACTCCAATAAATGTGAAGGAGGGACCCCCTGTCTTTCTGGCAGCGCCAACAGCGGTCTGAGCTGGAGGGGTATATGGCGTGGAGCACGTCAGGGGTCATGTACCAAAAAAGAAGGATTTTGTAAGTGTTTTCCTTGTACAGAGTACAGAGGGAGCTCTTCGCCGCCCGAGACCATATGATCCGCCACTGATCTAAAGGAATTTGCTCATTGAGGGCCTTCTCCCACCTAGTCATGTAGGAATGTTTACCCCTCGAGTCCATGGAATAGGCGTTAAGTATTTTATAAATGGATGAGATTAAGCCCTTCTGGGCAGAGCCTGCCAGGACCAAGGACTCGAAGGGGGTTGGGGGGGAGAAGTGTAAGTCGGGAGCTATGGTCAGAGCATAGTGGCGGATTTGTAGGTAGCTATAAAATGCCTGGCGCGGTAGACCAAATTTGGTCTGAAGTCTAGGGAAGGGTAATAATGTGCGCTTCAAGAGATCCACTAGGTTCCCGAAATTAGATTCCGGGATGTCCAGGGGTGCGACATTTGGTGGGAGAGGCTATCCGGCACTTTGGGATTACAGACGAACAAAGTCAAGAGCGAACGTTCAGAGTTCAACCCATATGGACCCGCCACCCTACGCCAGAGTCGTCTTAGCTGAGACATGGACCCCAACAATCGGTCGGGGGGGACCTCCGCACTCGCACTCCAAAGCAGGCTATTTGGATGGGTTGGGGCTAGCCATATTTCTTTCTCGTACATCACGGGACACAGAGCGACATAGTCATTACTAATGGGTTATATAGATACCTTCAGGTGCTGGCACTGGCAACTTCCAAAACCGGAAGTACCCTCCCCTATATAAGCCCCTCCCATCCGGGAGCACCTCAGTTTTTTGCCAGTGTCTAAGGTGTTGGCCAAGAAGAAACATGTGTTTTTCACTGAGCTTGCGTACAGGTTCTTTTGGGCCTCAGTAAGCTATTCCGGATCCGACCAAAAAAGCTTCATAGCTAAACGGTCGGTACCCGGGCCTTGCAGAGAAGAGCAAGGTTTTGCCTGTAATGCTTCTCTTAGGAGAGCTGGACCCTGGGATCCAGAGCTCTGGTCATACCCACGACCAAGATGTTTTCTGTGCAGGGTGCTATACAGGTCCAGGGGAGTGGAATCCTTGGGAACCCGGTCCCTGAAGGTTTAATTACAATGCCTGCCGTGATGGGTGAAGTTTGGGCTTCTGTGGCCAAACAGAGTCCTGCGGCGGGGAAAAGGTAAGTGGGGGCCCCTCAGGAACTTGGTTCTATTGAGGGGACCCCCAAGCCTAATATGTTTTTCTGCCTGTTACCTAACGGTATTCCCGCTAAATATGCATGCCTGTAACTACAAAAAAATGTAATAATTTTAATAGTGGTCAAGAAAAAAAAATATATATATATATAATAGACTGCGGTACCTGTGTTAATCCACTAGAGGCCGCTGTGGAACGTTTCTTGTCATGTGGACTAGTTTCTTTTCATCAGAGCAAGTCCAGGCAGATGGTGAGTTCTCTTGTGGGAAACTGCTTCCTCTGCCATGTTGCAATGCTCGTCCGTCCCCCGGCCTGCGGCAAAAGGGGCCCTGGCTCTTGTCCCTAGTTTCCCTCTTCAAAATTAGCGCCGAAGGCGCACGTGCGCGTGCACGCGCCTCTATATATAGAGGTGAGCTGGGAAAGGGGGCGGAGCTTGGGGGATGACGCTCTGTGCGCGCCGCAGCGCTTCTGCGCATGTGCGGGCGTCCCAGCATGTTAAAAACCACAATTATGTGTTGTGAGCTGGCTATGGAGTGCAGAGACAGAGCTGGCAACATTTAAAAAAAGGCATACAGCAAACGGTTGATGCAGGCATCCCCATAGAAAGGCACATTAGTAGACACCAACTGTTTTTATAGCAGCATTTGTGCTAGACTATTGTCAGTAAGTGGTGTATTTCGGCTGGAATACCTCAGCTTTGGGCTTAGGAATATGCCGTCTAAAAACTCCGGGACTAAAAATCCCAGGAAGCATAGGGGGTCTCCATCGGGCTCTGAGGATCTTGGGCATGCTTTGGCTGCACCTATCTCCCCTGAAGAATCAGAGGTTAGTGACCGTAGAGCACCCTCAGGAGTACCTGGTACTGTGGCTGTCCTCAGTTCACCTGCTCCTGTGTATGTAACAGAGGAGGTTTTTTCCTCAGCTCTGGGAGGGCTGGAGGAGAGATTGTCAGCATTGATCGCTGCTTCCCTGTCACAGGAAAAAAGCGCTCGATCTCCGTCTCCTCCCTCAGAGTACCTGTTAGCGGAGCAACAGTCCCATACAGGGATCGACCTACCTGAAGGGGATCAGGATGAGGTCGATTCTGTTGTAGAGGAATCAACAGTGGAAGAGCCATTCTCAGCATCACATGCTGAAAGATTATGGGTTCAGTCCCTGACTAACATGGTCCGATCAGCATTTAAAATGCCCCTTGCGGAGCCATCATCCACTTCTGTCTCCTCGTTGGGGTCGCTAAAAGCTCCCCAGACTGTTTGTTCCTTTCCGATCCATCCTTTACTGGAAGGGCTCATTTACCAGGATTGGGAGCATCCTGATGAAATATTTACTCCTCCCAAGAGATTTCAAGTGGTCTATCCCATGGAGGATAAGTTCATCAAAAAATGGAGGGTCCCTACAGTGGACGCAGCCATCTCTTGTGTGAATAAATCACTGACATGTCCAATGGATAATGTCCAAATGTTCAAGGACCCAATAGATAAAAAATTAAAGTCCTTATTGAAATCTGCTTTTGCTACAGCAGGCTTGGTGACACAACCAGCAGTGGCAGCTATTGGGGTCTGCCAAGCAGTGAAGGATCAGTTGAAACATGTCTTAAGGGACTTGCCAGATCAGCAGGCTCTTGCCCTAGCTGATCTACCTAGAGCCTTATGCTTTGCGGTGGACGCTATAAAGGATTCAATCCATCAGGCCTCCCGCCTTACGCTGTCTGTAGTACATATGCGCAGGCTTTTATGGCTCAAAAACTGGTCTGCTGAAGCTCCCTGTAAAAAGTTGCTGGTAAGCTTCCCATTTCATGGTGAACGCTTATTCGGGGAAGACCTGGACAAATATATCCAGAGAATTTCCAGCGGTAAAAGTACACTTTTGCCGGTTAAAAACAGAGTTAGAGGTCCCTCTTTTAAGAGGCCTGCTTCTCCAGTCCCTAGGACATCGGCTGTGAAACAGTTCCGACGGCCTCCTCGGTCAAATCCCGGAGGTAAAAATCAGAGACAATTGCAGGGTAACAAGAAGCCCTGGAGCAGGAGAGGTACAAAACCTCCCCCAAAGTCAAATGCATGAAGGGTTGCCCCCACTCAATCGGGTGGGGGGAAGACTTCAGTTGTTCACAGAGACCTGGCGGGACACGATCAGAGACAGATGGGTGCTCTCCGCAGTAAGTCTGGGATACAAATTGGAGTTAAAAGACTCCCCTCCTTCCCACTTTATAAGGTCAAACGTGCCAAGGGATCCCCAGAAGAGAGGATCCCTCCTGTTGGCACTAGAACAATTATTGCTCCAAGCAGTAATTATAGAGGTTCCCCTGGAAGAATGGGGGTTCGGGTTTTACTCAAACCTCTTTACAGTCCCGAAGCCAAACGGGGACGTGAGGCCCATATTAAATCTAAAAGGGCTAAACAAATTCCTACATATCAGGACTTTCCGGATGGAGTCGATCCGATCGGTGGCCACTGCCCTACAAGGGGAGGAATGGTTAGCCTCGATCGACATCAAAGATGCTTATTTGCACATTCCCATCTTTCCAGCCCACCAAAAATTTCTACGCTTTGCGGTAGAAGGGCGCCATTTTCAGTTCAGAGCCTTACCCTTCGGTCTGGCCACAGCACCACGAGTGTTCACAAAAATTCTGGCCCCATTATTGGCCAATCTAAGAACACGAGGTGTAACGATAATGGCATATCTAGACGACTTGTTGCTGATAGACCACTCAGTGGAAAAACTAGAAGTGGTTGTTCACGAGACAATCAAGTATCTGGAATATCACGGTTGGATTATCAACCGAGACAAGTCAGCCCTAAAACCAGTCAAAAGTCTGGAATACTTGGGGCTAAGGCTGGATTCAGACCAGAGAAAAATTTTCTTGCCTCAAGAAAAGGGGTCGTCTTTGAGAGATTTGATCCACTTAGTGGGTACAAAAAGACAGCCATCCATACGCCTGTGCATGAGGCTGCTGGGAAAAATGGTGGCATCATTCGAAGCAGTACCCTACGGTCAATTCCATTCAAGGAATTTGCAAAGGGCCATACTGTCAGCCTGGAACAAAAAAGTTCAGGCCCTAGACTTACCAATGTCCTTGTCCCCTTCCGTTCGCAAGAGCCTCCGCTGGTGGTTGGTTCCCCAGAATCTGGAAAGAGGGAAATCCTTCAGTCCGATTTCTTGGAAGGTGGTCACTACAGATGCCAGCCTTATAGGCTGGGGAGCAGTACTGGAGCAATGGTCTCTCCAGGGCAGATGGTCGGATGCGGAAAAGGCCCTGCCCATTAATCTCTTAGAGATACGAGCAGCCCGGTATGCCCTAGTAGCATGGACATCCAAACTCCAAGGGTCCCCTGTCAGAATTCAATCAGACAATGCCACAGCAGTGGCATATATCAATCATCGGGGGCACCAGGAGTCGTGCAGCCCAGAGGGAAGTAAATTAAATCCTGAAATGGGCAGAAAGATATGTCCCAGCCATATCTGCGGTATTCATTCCAGGAGTGGAGAATTGGAAGGCGGACTTTCTAAGTCGCCAACAATTATGCCCAGGGGAATGGTCCCTTCATCCCGAGGTTTTCCGGACAATATGTCAGCGGTGGGGAACACCGGATGTAGATCTGCTAGCATCCAGATTCAACGCAAAAGTGGACAGGTTTGTCTCTTGGACAAGGGATCCCCTAGCTTGCGGCTCGGATGCCCTAGTGTTCCCTTGGGATCAGTTCAAGCTGATATATGCATTCCCACCGCCACAATTGTTACCTTGATTACTCCGCAGAATCAGGGTAGAAAAGAAACCAGTGATTCTGGTGGCTCCAGCGTGGCCCCGAAGAGCATGGTACGCGGAGATTGTAAAGATGTCTGTGGGGAGTCCTTGGACCCTCCCACATCGTCCGGACCTGCTTTCGCAAGGACCGATATACCACCCTTCCTTACCAGCCCTAGGTTTGACGGCCTGGCTATTGAAGCCCACATTCTAAAAAAGAGAGGGCTCTCTAATTCTGTGGTATCTACCATGATCAATGCCAGGAAGCCGGTATCCAGGCAGATCTACTATAGAATCTGGAAGGTGTACATCGCCTGGTGTGAGGCCAAGAAATGGCATCCACGTAAATACGTAATAGGTAGGATTTTGGACTTCCTACAATGGGCTGTAGATAGGAAGCTTGCCTTGAGTACTATCAAGGGTCAGATTTCGGCCTTGTCAATATTTTTTCAAAGGCCCTTGGCTTCGCATTCACTAGTCAAAGCCTTTATACAAGGAGTGATGCGTATTAGTCCTCCGGTTAATATTCCCATATGTCCATGGGATCTAAACCTGGTTCTGTCGGTTCTACAGAAACAACCATTTGAACCATTACAGCATATTTCTTTGGTTCTTCTCACCAGGAAATTGATTTTTCTAGTAGCCATTTGTTCGGCTAAAAGAGTGTCGGAATTAGCAGCTATGTCCTGTAAGGAGCCATATCTGGTTATCCATAAGGACAGAGTAGTGTTACGTCCTCATCCAGCCTTTCTTCCTAAGGTGGTATCGAGGTTTCATTTGAACCAAGATGTGGTTCTTCCTTCTTTTTTCCCCAAACCTACTTCGGTAGAGGAAAAGTTATTGCATTCTTTGGATGTAGTAAGAGCAGTTAAAGCTTATCTAAAAGCCACTGCTCAGATTCGCAGAACGGATACTTTGTTTATTCTGCCGGAAGGCCCCAGAAGGGGTCAGGCAGCGTCAAAATCTACTTTAGCCAAGTGGATTCGACAGGTCATAATGCAAGCCTATGGCTTGAGAAGGAGACCACCTCCGTTCAAAGTTAGGGCGCACTCCACGAGAGCAGTTGGAACTTCATGGGCAGTGCATCACCAGGCCTCCCTGGCTCAAATCTGTAAGGCCGCAACATGGTCTTCAGTACACACGTTTACTAGGTTCTACCAGGTGGACGTTAGAAGTCAGGAGGATGTCGCCTTTGGGCGCAGTGTGTTGCAGGCCGCAAAAGATCCTCATGTCTGATAGCGCTCAGCTTATGTATGGTGTATCCCCCCCCTCGTTGGGCATTGCTTTAGGACATCCCATTAGTAATGACTATGTCGCTCTGTGTCCCGTGATGTACGAAAAAGAAAATAGGATTTTTATAACAGCTTACCTGTAAAATCCTTTTCTTGGAGTACATCACGGGACACAGAGCTCCCGCCCCTCTTTAGGGACACTTATTGCTTTGCTACAAAACTGAAATGCTCCCGGATGGGAGGGGCTTATATAGGGGAGGGTACTTCCGGTTTTGGAAGTTGCCAGTGCCAGCACCTGAAGGTATCTATATAACCCATTAGTAATGACTATGTCGCTCTGTGTCCCGTGATGTACTCCAAGAAAAGGATTTTACAGGTAAGCTGTTATAAAAATCCTATTTTTCTCGATCTCCGTCCACTTGTTATAGGACCGTTGAGTGAACCATGAGGCTATAGCACGTAGCTGGGTCGCCTGGTAATACCTGACTAGGTCAGGGACCGCCAAGCCCCCATCCGAACGAGCCGCCAATAGTACCGACTGAGGGACCCTATGTCTCTTGTAGTTCCAAATAAATTTAATAAGGTCAGATTGGAGGCTTCTCAGGTGTTTGTAGGGGACTGGGATGGGCAGTGTTTGGAAGAGGTAAAGGAGCTTCGGGAGAATCGCCATCTTAACTGAGGCGATCCGGCCGAGTAGAGAAATGCGATGCTGCTTCCATTGCGTGATCAAGGTTCTAATCGAACGGAAGAGTGGGGGGAAGTTCTGGTATAGAGTAGAGAATTTTGAGGTGATGTGTATTCCTAGATATTTCGAGGTATCATTTTTCCAGTGATAGGGGAAGTTTGCCTTCAGCTGAGCGACTTCCGTTTCAGGAATATTAATAGGTAGGGCCTCTGACTTGGAGGTGTTAATTTTGAATCCCGAAAGGGCTCCATAGCGGGCCAGTTCCGCGTGGAGATTTGGAAGAGAGATCCTAGGCTGCGTCAGTGAAAGAATAACATCGTCTGCGAACATGGAGACTTTAAATTCCCGACCCCGTACCGAGATTCCCCGGATAGTCGAGTTACCTCGGATGGAGGCTGCCAAGGGTTCAACGCAAAGCGCGAATAGTAGGGGTGAGAGCGGACACCCCTGCCGTGTGCCATTGGTTACAGAGAACGAGGGCGAGAGGGCAAAGGGAGTTTTTACCTGCGAGGACGGGTTGGAGTAGAGGTGTTGGATTGCTCGCAAAAAAGGACCCCGGAACCCAACATGGCGGAGCGTCGCAAACAGGAAGGGCCACCCAAGCCGGTCAAAGGCCTTCTCGGCGTCCAGGCTAAGGAGCAGGGACGCCGATTTCTCCCTGTTCGCCACGTCCACCAGATCAATCACCTTCCTAGTGTTGTCTCCTGCCTGCCGGAGCGGTACAAAGCCCACCTGGTCCTTGTGGATGAGGGAGGGGAGGACCATATTTAAGCGGATAGAGAGTAGTTTTGTAAAGATTTTTAGGTCTGAGTTCAGGAGGGCGATAGGGCTGTAGTTGGCACACAGAACAGGGTCTTTATCGGGCTTGGGGATCAGGGTGACGAAGGAGCGCTGCATATCCGCCGGGACAGTAGTGTCTCGCAGGAAGGCATTAAAAAGTTTACACATGTGGGGAAGTAACAGGGGGAGGAAAGACTTGTAGTATTCATAGGGTAGGCCGTCTGGGCCTGGGGATTTGTGGGAAGGCAGGGATTTAACTGCCTGTTCTATCTCTCCTTCGGTGATAGGCATATTTAAGGACGTTAGGTCAGAGTCCTGGAGTTTGGATACTCCACTCTGGTCTAGATACTGCGTCATGCGTAGTGAGAGGTCAGGGGGAGGGGGCCGCTGGGGATGTCAGGGTTGTTATAGAGGTGCATATAAAAGTCAGAAAAGGTATGGGCTATGTCCTTAGGGTGAGAGAGTATGCAGCCAAATTTGTCTTTGATCTGGTGGGGCGTAGTCGCAAGGTGGCTATCCCGCAGCTTTCTCGCTAGAAGGGAGTGGGCCTTATTACCTTTGTCATAATAAACTTGCCGCAGTCTAATCCGAGCCTTTTCTACACGACCTAGTGCTAGATCCTTTAGTGTCATACGCAGGTTCGTGATTTTTTTAAGAAGGGAGAGGGTGGGGGACGTCAGCAGCCGTTGCTCCAAGACCCCAAGCTCCCTCTCGGCTTGCAATTTCGCAGCCGAGGCATCTCTCTTCAGAGCTGAAGATATCGCCATGCATTTACCTCGGATGACCGCCTTATGAGCCTCCCACAGCGTGGAGAGGGACACGTCGGGTGTGGAGTTTTCCGCAAAGTAAAGTTGCAGGGTGGTGTTCAGGTCTGTTTTGGACGGGAGGTGTTGGAGGAGCAATGTGTTTAACTTCAAGTTGTAGGGTCTCGGGACGGGGGAGCCTATGTCCAATGTAAGCAAGATAGGTGCGTGGTCTGACCAGGAGATCGGGAGTATCTGTGTCTCACGGGTCACTTGGAGTGTGGAGCTGTTGGTGAAGAAGTAGTCAATACGAGAATGGGTTAGATGCGGGGCAGAGTAGAAGGTGTACTGCCGATCACCCGGGTGGAGAGCCCTCCAGGCATCAAAGAGAGCATAACGTCTGGAGAGTTGGCGGAAAAGCTTTGAGTCCCTGAGGGCTCGAGCCGACGATGCCTGGGAGCTCACCACCAGGCGATCCGCAGTTGCAGAGTGGGCCAAATTAAAGTCGCCCCCTATCACCAAAAGCCCATGGTCAGTCCTGAAGAGGCGGGCAAACACCCCCAACAAGAATCTATGTTGCTTAACATTCGGGGCATATAGAGCACAGAACGTGATCGCCTGTGTACGCCACAGTCCCCGAAGGATAACAAAGTGACCACGTGGATCACTATAATAACCAGAGCTGGTAAATGGAGACCCGTGCTTGATCAGTATAGCAACCCCAGCCCGCTTGCGGGGACCGGAAGATGAGTAGATCTGGGGAAACTGCCTGGATGCGAATGCGAACGACCCCCCCCCCCCCCTGTCAAAATGTGTCTCTTGGACGAGAACAACGTCTGCGCCTGACTGTCTAAACTCCCTCAGTGCCAGATGCCTCTTTCTGTCGGATTTCAGGCCGCGTACGTTCAGGGACAAGACCTTAGCCATGGTAACGGGTGGGGGAGGGGGGGAAGTCTCTAACCTGGCTTGGCGTGGAGCTGACGAAGGCCAGGGGTCAGGGACCTGCACACCCCGGGAGACGGTCCAGGTCAGTCCCGCGAACCGCGCGGAGAGCCACTCGATGATGATGAAGAAGAAGAGAGAAGAAAGAGAGACCAGGAAATAGGAAAAGAAAGAAAGTGAGCACATAGAAAACAATAGACAATTAGAGCAAATACTTGCATTTGACCTTGAAAGGCTAATAGGCCTAGGTCAATACGGTTTCCCAGGGATCCACCCAACCAAAATCCACTAGGAAAGGTCAGGCGGATGCAAGGGAGCCCTAAGTTGGTCAGTTGACACACAAAAACTCAACTAAGAGATTGTAAACACTTAACCAGGGAGGGGGGCGGGGATGCAACAAAAAATCCTACTCTCACGAGACCCATCCGGGACTCGCCCGTAAGAGAAACTGGGAATTTAAGCTAGGACACTTAAGAGGGGACTAGAAGTTCAAAAATGTCCAGGGCTGAAACAGCAGGCGGATCATATGGGCAGGCAGTTCAGTAAGGGGCAACATATGGAGAGAGTCTCAGCAGGTTCAGCCATTGCTGTGCCGAGCGGCCTTGCGGGAAGCCCCATTATTTAGTGGGCGGTTAGATGAGGGGACTTTCTGCCAAGTTGCAGGTGGCGGGGGTGGCGTCGCCACGAGGTCCCACTCCGGAAGTTGGGGGACAGGCATCCCCAGGGTGTCACAAAAGGCAGGAAGATCCTCGGGATATCTGAGTGCAGCCGATTTGCCCTGATGTTTTGCCGTTAGACTGAAGGGGAATCCCCATCTGTAGGGGATGTTTTCCTCTTGCAGGGCATGCAGTAGTGGTTGTAGGAGTCTGTGCTTCTGCAGGGTGATCCATGAAAGATCCGGGTACAGCTGCAAGGGAGCATCATGTAGCATTATTTTGCGCGCCAGTCGGGCCTGACGCATGATCTCTTCCTTCAAGGGATAAGGGCTGATCCTACAGATGATATCCCGTGGTTTAGAGGTGGCGCCTTTGGGGCGCAAGGCCCGATGGGCTCGGTCCATTTCAATGTGCGTTGTGGGGTCTTCCCTAAAAGATTGTTACACAGTCTGTAAGGAGTTCTTTATGTCCTCAGGGCCATCAGACTCCGGGACACCCCTCACCCGGATGTTGTTTCTGCGCCCCCTGTTGTCCAAGTCCTCCACGTGACGTTGCATATCTCTCAGGAGGGAACGGTGGTCTGCGCCTTGTAGTTGGACCCTGTGAACAGCTAGTTTGGTGTCTTGAATGTCCTCCTCGGCCATTTCTACACGATCGGCCAAGTGTTTGAGGCCGGACTGTAGGGCTTGGATTTCTGAGCGGCACGTGGACTTTACGTCCTCCACCAGTTGTCTAAAGTCCTCTTTAGTAGGTATCGCCTGCAAATATGATTGCCACTGTGGGGGTGGAGGTTTGACGTGGGCCAACATGGGGTGTTGCTCTGGTGGAGGCAGTCGGGATGACAACGGCTGAGAATGTGGGGTGGTGTAGCCATGCGCCAGGTACGCCAGCCCAGCAGGTGAGGTCCACTGATCGCCCCAAGATGGCATCTGGTCCGGCATTGGGGGCTGCATGGCTGCAGTATCAGGTGGACGTGGAGCAGGGGAGTGTTGGACCCTCTTATCTTCCGGGTTAATCTTTGGAATGAGGGCAAACGGTGGAAATGCATACACCAGCTTTGCCTCCCAAGTTTGGGATAGGGCATCTAGGCCCAGACTGAGAAGATCTCTCTGTAGGGAGTAAAATTGTTTCACCTGCCTGTTGTGCCTTGTAGCAAAAAGGTCTATTTGTGGGCTTCCCCACTTCTGCGCTATTTCTTCGAACACTCTTCTATTCAAGCACCATTCTGTTTGAGACAGTCTCTCTGCTTAGGGCATCTGCCAGAGAATTTAATTCCCCTTTTAAGTGAATTGAAGACGGGGATAAAAGATTTGCTTCTGCCCATTGAAGGATCTCTTCTGCTATCCTCATCAGACCCGGGACTCTCGTACCCCCTTGTTTGTTGATGTAACATACCGTAGTAATGTTGTCCGAAAGGACCTGCACATGTCTTCCTCTTAGGGACGGACAAAAGGCTACTAGGGCCTTTAGAACTGCCTTCATCTCCCTCGCATTGGAGGAGAGGCTGGCTTCCTGACGGTTCCAGAGCCCCTGGGCCATCAGTGTGCCTGAATGGGCTCCCCACCCCTGCCCGCTGGCGTCCGTGGTGACTGCCAGAGGGCAGTGTTGGGACCAGAGTCGACCTGCAGGGATCAACCACCATTCTATCGAGAGTTTTACTTCCTGCGGAATTTCCGTCTGCCTCTGAAGGGAATCCGTCTTTCCATCCCAGAGAGAAAGTATGAGCGCCTGAAGTACTCGAGTATGGAATTGTGCCCACTGGACTCCTGGGATGGCCGCTGTCATCAACCCAAGGACCCTCATTATGCCCTGAATTGAGGTCCTTGAACACGTGCAGAGGTTGCTCACCTCTGTTAAAATTGTCTCTACTTTTTCTTTTGTCAGAAAAATCTTGGACGTCTTTGAGTCTATTAGGTATCCTAGGTATACAATACTTTGAGAAGGTACCAACTGTGACTTCTCCTGATTTACCAGCCACCCTAGCCGCTGAAGGTGTTTGGTAGTTCTGCTCAGGTTCCGTCTCACTTCGTCTGCTGAATCTGCAAAGATCAGTAGGTCGTCCAGATAGGGAATTATCTGAATTCCCTCCGATCTGTGTCCCCAGAGCTTCTGCTAGTATCTTCGTAAAAATGCGTGGAGCTGACGCTAGTCCGAAGGGCAGAGCATTGATCTGAAAATGGAAGGTTCTGAACCCCTTCCGTACTGCAAACCTGAGAAACTGCTTGGACTCCTTTTGAATGGGGACATGAAGATGGGCGTCTCTTAGGTCTAATGAGACCATGAAGACCCCAGGGGTTAAAAACTCTCTGGTGGTGTAGATTGATTCCATCTTAAAACGTCTTAACTTCACGTACATGTTTACTTGTTTCAGATTCAAAATCAGTCGAAATTTTCCTGATGACTTTTTGATCAGGAAAACTTGAGAATAAAACCCCTCTTTTCTTAGAGATGGGGGGGATGAAGCTTATCACCTTCTCCTCCAACATACTCTGTAGGAGGGAAGACATAGCTGTGGCTTTCTTCGCGTCTTTTGGGAGACCTGTCGTGAAAGTTTTTTGCGGGGGGGGGGCAGCCTAAAAGCTCTATCCTGTACCCTGCTTCAATCAGATCCAGGATCAAACGGCTGCTGGAGATGGTCTGCCACTGTGAGAGGAATGACCCCAATCTCCCCCCCACATGACAGACTGAGTCACTGGGAAGTGTCCTTAGGCTGGGAGGGTTTAAAGAGGAAACCACCTCTGCCCCTTCCCCTCCTGTATTGCCAACCTCCTTTTCTGTTCTTGGGCTGCAAAACCTCTGTTATGCCGTCTCCTATCCCACCGGTGAGAGTTCCTTTCACTTGACACCTGAAAGGGACGAAAATTCCTCCTTTGTTGTTGTTTTTTGGGAAAAGGGGACCCTTTCTTTTTATCGGCCGACCTCTCTAGGACAGATTCATTTCCTTTCCAAAGAGCAAATCTCCATTAAAGGGGAGGGAACAGAGTCTTGTCTTTGACCCAGAGTCTCCTCCCCAGGTCTTCAGCCAGATAGCCCTCCTGGTAGGGCTGTGCGATTTTCCCCCCAAAAAAAATCTTTTATTTTTTTATAAAAAACTTGATATTCGATTTTTTTTTTATTATATTAAAGTGCATCAACAAACAAAATTGCAAAGGCAAACCCTTTCTCTAACTGCAAAGTCAGTGTGCAGCAAAGATTGTTAAACATCCAAATTATTAATACTGTATTTGGATTTAGCTAATAAAACAACAAAAAATCCTGAGGTTACTCGTAGTTGAATTGAACTGTGCCCGTGCCTCACTGTGCCCAATGCCTCACTGTGCCCGTGCTTCACTGTCTGTGCCCATACCTGATGCAGATTTTCATGGGATACGGATTTTACTGCTACACCGGTGGCCATTCCAGTATTCAAAAGCCGCGCCTCCTCCTCGTCTGTGATAGGCGGAACACTCAATTTCCCAGCATTCAGTGTTCCGCCTTTCACGGACATCCACTCATCCTCATAACACAGACGAGGATGAGAGGATGTCCGTAATAGGCGGAACACTGCCTGCTGTGAAATTGAGTGTTCCGCCTATCACAGACGACGAGGACTCGGGAGGCGCGGCTTTTGAGCACTGCAATGGCCGCCGTCTGTCTGCATGACACGCTGATCAGGTAGGCAGACGGCGGCTTGCGGTTAGTTAGTGTTACATTACATCTACTCGCGGAGGCTGCGGCGAGTAGATGTAATTGGGGTAACGCCGCCCAGTGCCATTCCGGATACGCCCCCTGCAGCCCTGCTACGGAAACTCTGAAGGAAAAAAATATATATAATAAAAAAAAAAAATAGAAAAAAATCAATTTTCTTCAAATCTGAATCGATTTGAACTCAAAACTCGATTCAAGGTTAAAATCGATTTTTTTCCCTGCCCTACCTCCTGGCTTCATTAATCAATGCTGTGGACCTGGCCGAGAATATAACAGTCTCCATGGATGCATCAGTTATATAGGCCACTGCCTTATTTAGCGTGGGTAAAGCATCCAAAATCTCTTCCCTAGGAGTATCTGACTCCAGAAGAGTGCTGAGCTGTTTAAGCCACAAATCAAGCGTACGAGCCACGCATGTAGTGGCTAGTGCGGGTCTCAAGTTGGAGCAAGCTTCCCACGCTTTCTTTAAATACCCTTCCGCCTTCCTGTTCATTGGGTCTTTTAGGGTGCCTGCATCCTCAAAGGAAAGTTCTGAACCCTTAGAAACTTTAGCTATGGAAGCGTCCAGTCTGGGGCACTTCTCCCACAGCTTTGTATCCTCTTCTTTGAAAGGGAACCTTTTTAAATTTTTAGGGAAGACTACTCCCCTCTCTGGCTTCCTCCATTCCTGAAGTATTGTCTCCTTTAGGGACGCGTGCACCGGAAAGGTTCTACCCTGTCTAGGCTGAAGGCTTTCATATAGGAGGTCATGTACCGACAACTCCTGGTTTTCTGGAGATTCCAGTTCCAGGGTGTCGTAGATCGCTTTCAAAAGCTCTTCCGTTTCCTCTGAAGGAAAAAGGCATCTTTGCATCTTGCCCTTCCTCACTATGGTCCACCTCCTCAGACTCTGAGGCTGACCCTGAGGTGTCCTCCCGTTCCTCCAGGACTCTATGCTGGTGGACTGCCCGTACCTGGGCCATGACTCCTGGCCTCACGGTAGTACTGGTGCCTGAAGTACCTGGGCTAGCTTCAGAAAGCGTCTCTTGCTGAGCGGGTTTAAAGGACTGAAACGTCTGTTTCATCCCTGATTTTAACGAGTCCATAAACCCCTTGAGGACAGGGCCTGTTTCTCCTTTGATAAGCTTGTCTATACAGGCCTGACAAGCATTCTTTTTCCACACATACAGCATCTTCTTGGTACATATTGGGCATCTTTTTCTAGGTGTTTCTGTTTTATCTCTGGGCTCGTGGGTCTTGTCCTGTAATACAGCAAATGGCAAGCGCCTGTATATTACTTACACTGAAGTAAATACCCAAACCAGAAACACCACGTGGACAACTGTATTCTAGTCTAAGTATTTTGAGAAGTACCCACCACCGGAGCCTATGCTAGAATGTGTGACGTCTGTCCACCATCAGCATAAAAAAAACAAACAGGCTCTGGAATAAACAAATGCCCCCTGTGCCGCCACCACAGGGGGGTAAGAAAAGGAAAGAAGCAGTCTGCCCCCTATTTTCTTACCTTGGGGCCCGATTCGCCCGATGGCGCCTCCAGTCCTGCTTCTCCGGATCCTGGTAGCTCCATGTTGCACCTGGAAGCCTCTGCGCCATCTTCTAGTCTGGGTCCCTTTTTAAACATAAGAGGAGTGGAGGTCCGGTGCGGCGCTGTGGATCCGACGCCGCCCTACCGCACAGCGCGCCTGTTATCCTATACTAGGCTTCTTCTGGGTGTACCAAGATGGCCGCCGCTGGACTTCCTGCCGTGTCACTTCCTGCCTTCCGCGCCGGAAGTGACACTCTTACTGTGCGCCCCAGCACTACACGTGTCTTGGGGATAGAAACTCCCCTGGAGATCTATATGGCCAGGAAGGATACCGGCTCTACGGTGGCCCGAGCCTCCGCCAGGAGGACACCCTGCTGTGCCGCGGATGGACCCACTGGATCACCCCCTCCACCCTCACAGGTAACCTCACTGAGGATACACCAAAATTGGGAGGTGGGGTCCCTTACCATCACCCATGACCCCTGCATCAGGTCTCCTGGGTGGCCCAAACTGACTCATACCCCAGGGGAACTACCCCTGTTGCCTGGGTATGGACGTGAGGAGGCCCCTGCCGCCTTGCACGAAGGCCAAAAATAACAAATATCCACTGGATAGTTCCTGTCTGGCCTGAGGAAACAAATACTGAGGGGCTAATGCATGAGTGATGCTTTTATGATGTGGATCATGTGTTTCCTGTTCTAGGTGGGAGGAGCCTATCTCTCTGCAAGCCGTCCTGGAAGATGATGACTTGGAATTTGTTTTTTATATATAAAAATGCCATAAAACTAGCCCCTGTTTTGTAGACACTATAACGTTTGCGCAAATCAATCAATAAACGTCTATTGCGATATATTTTTTTTTCTTACCAAAAATATGTAGAAGAATACGTATCGGCCTAAACTGAGGGAAAAAAAAACGTTTTTTAATATATTTTTTTGGGATATTTATTATAGCAAAAAGTAAGAAATATTGCATTTTTTCAAAATTGTCGCTCTATTTTTGTTTATAGCACAAAAAATAAAAACCGCAGATGTGATCAAATACCACCAAAAAAAAAGCTCTATTTGTGGGGAAAAAAGGTTGCAATTTTGTTTGGGATCCATGTTGCACGACGCGCAATTGTCAGTTAAAGCGACGCAGTGCCTAATCGCAAAAAGTGGCCTGGTCTTTGGCCAGACAAATGGTCCGGGGCTGAAGTAGTTAATGACACTTTAAGTTCCATGTCGGTTTACATTTTTCTGTAATTTCAGAAGGACCACCATAACGCCTAAAACATTTTAAGACTCATCTCTTAACTTCATCTTTTTCCCCTAATCGTCTTTCAGGACAGCCACCTGAGACCTTGGCTCCTCCCCTTTGCTGGAAACACCACCCCAGCTCACTTTAAATCTTCCTCCTCCCCTGCTGGCTCCTCAGTTATTGGTGTTTCCTCCGGAGGGGAGACGTGCATGGAGAACCGAAGCCAAGAAGGCTTAGGCTGGAAGTCCTAGAAGGGGGCAGAGGCTCCTTGGACTATGGCCAGGAGGCTTACCAGGTCCATGGTAAGCGGGGTTGTGAAACAAGGACAGCGGGGAGGGGTCAGAGGACAAAGTGGAGCACAAACCCCTATTCTACCAGTCTGAGAGAGGCGAGTGCTGGCATTGAGGGAGAGGGCAGACAGGCAAGGTCGGTTTTATACCCCCAGAGAAGTACCCGGAGGTCTACGGGTGCCAAGTAATGTTCTATGGCGACAGAAGCCTTCAGGAAGGGACGGGAGAACCATTCCAGAATGTGTGCCTCATGGGCGGCTTTGTAATGGGTCTCGTAATCAAGTAGGCCCGCCCCACCCTGCAGCTTCGGAAGGGTAAGTAATTTTGTACTTCACCCTAGGCAACCCCCGGTTCCACATAAATCTGATAGCGAGTGAGCATAGGGATGTAAAGAAGGATTTAGGAACCGTAATGGGGATCGTTTGGAAGAGGTATAAAAGCTTGGGCAGTGTGTCCATTTTAATGGTATTGATCCGCCCAAACCATGGCAAGGGGGAACCACCCCACTCCTCTAGGTCCTTCCGTATGCGGGAAGGCAGGGGACCATAGTTCAAAGAAAATAGGTTGGAAAGGTTGGAGGGGATGATGACCCCTAGGTAGGATATTCCCTTAGTCTGCCATTGAAAAGAAAAGTTTGACTGTAGTGAGGAAATCGTGGAGGTGGAGAGGGAAATATTGAGGGCTTCAGTCTTGGATATGTTTAGTTTAAAAATTACTAACGACGCCAAACCGACGGAATTCATGGAAAAGGGACAGCAGGGAGATAACGGACTGTTGTATATAAATCAGAAGGTCATCGGCATAAAGGGACAGCTTATGATGGGAGGAGGGTGTTTGGATACCTTGGATGGAGGCGTTCTGCCGAATGGCACACGCTAGGTGTTGTATAACAATAACAAAAAAAAGGGGGGAGAGGGGGCAGCCTTGCCGGGTGCCATTGGTAATGTCAAATGGCTCAGACAGTGCCATTTACCAAAACCGTGGCAGAAGGTTGGGAGTATAGGGACATTACCTTAGAAATAAAAGTTATTCCTAAGCCCAATTCTAGTGAGAGTCAGGGGAATCTCCAATCGACACTATCAAACGCCTTTTTTCTTAAAAAAAAAAAAAAAAGTTTTTATTGGTCTCCAGAAGGAGAAACATTTAGACATACAAACATAGAAAAAATAACATATTGCAGCTATACAACACAGAATAAATAATGTCATACATAAACTATTCAATTATCTTAGTAGAGAATTTGGCCTGGTTTACAGTACAATGATACAGTTACATCAAGTCATAGGACACAGCATTTCACATAGTAGGTTCGGGTGATATCATCTACCTAGGAATACCCGTAGGGTGTGCGTCAAGCTAGAAAGTGGCTGATGTTCTAAGAAATCCAAGCTCAGGATTCTGGAAGATCATGGGAGAAAAAAGGAAAAAAAGAGGGGGGGGAAGAGGAGGGAGAGAAGGGGGGGAAAGGGAGAGGGAGGGAGGACAGGGAATGGGGGAGAAGAGAAGGGGGCGGGGGAGACGGGGGGGGGGGAACACTGCGAGGGCATTCCCCAGACATGGGAGTCTCACTTCTTGTGCATGCACCCCAGATCTTCTTAAACTTTTGAGGGCATTTACGGTTTGTTTGTAAGCTTGTATAAGGTTAACGTAGCATTCACCAGGGCTCTCGGGCTGCTTCCATTTAATTAGAATGGCCTTTCTAGCATAGAGCGAGGCGTAAAATACAAACAATCTTTTATGCATATTAGTTATGACATTGTCACAAACTCCTAGAAGCAGTATAATGGGGTTCAGGCCTATATGTAAATTTCCCACTGAGTTAATAACATCTACTACTTCCGACCAAAACTGTTGAATAATAGGGCACGACCAAACAACGTGTAGAAAGGTACCCAGATCATTATTGCATTTGGGACATCAATCTGTTTGGGACAGGTATATCCTAGAGAATCTCTGAGGCGTGTAGTACACTCCGGATAAATTTGAGTTTGTACCTATCCCTCGCTGAGATCATCAGGGGAATATATTGCTGAATTCCTTCTTCCCAATCATCAGCAGCAAGGGCAGGGAGATCCTCCTTCCACTTGTCATATAATTTGCTCCCTCCACCAGGTCCCTCACAGGATAACCTAAGATACAGAGAGGAGAGAACGCGATCCATGTGTCTGGCGATCAGGAGTTTCTCCACCCCGTGTGACCGCAGACTCACCCCTTCAGGGAATTGGGCCTGCACCGCACGCCGCAATTATAGGTAACGGAAGAACATCCTCGAAGGCAGTTGGAAATTGTTTTTCAGTGTATCATAGGGAAGGATTCTACCCCCCGACATAATTTGTTGCACTACTTTAACTTCATAGCTAGCCCATAAGGCCGGATCTGGGTCCATCTGCAGGTGAGCCAGCCTGGGATTGCCCCATAGTGGTGTGTACGGGGAGATGGTATTGGGACCATAGAGTTTGGGAACAGCTCTCAGCAAAACTCAAACGGTTGTTTGCCTAGGGGGTCGTCATATCAGGATGTGCCTTGGGTCCACGGAACACCAAGTTACGCAGCGCTGAATAAGATCCCAGTATGGTAGCCTCTAGGTTGACCGCAGGGTTGGACCGCGGCTGAGAAAACCACCAACGGACGGTCACAACCACCGCCGCCCAGTAATATAGTTTAAAGCAAGGGAGTGCCAAGCCCCCCAGTGGAAGAGGGAGCTGCAGGGTGGTCCGGGCAACCCTGCGGGCCAGTCCTCCCCAGACAAACTTATTCACCACCTGATCCACCCTCTTAAAAAAGGAATTGGGGATGGGGACAGGAGTATTTCGAAACACATAGAGGAATTTAGGGAGGAATGTAATTCTAAGGAGATTAATCCTTCCTACAGGTGACGTGGAGAGACTTACAGGTTTGACACTTAGTGGATAGTTGTTGAAGAATCGGGTGCACATTGTCTATCAGAGAGAGGGGTCTCTTTGGACCTCAATCCCCAAGTACCTGAATTTAGAAACCAAGGTTAGTGGTGTCTGTGAGTCCAAGGGGGGTGGAGTCTGGGACAGGGAAAACAGAGTCGATTCGGTCCATTGATCCGAATGCCTGAGAAGTATCCATAGTGGTCAATTTCCAGGGCTGCCGTCAAAGAGGCAGATGCTTCTGGAAGGTACAACAATGCATCATCTGCATAAAGTGACAGCTTCTCACTCGGCCACTGCTATCCCCCCAACAGCCGGGGAGGCCCTAAGTAGAATAGCCAGGGGTTCCATAGCGAGGGCAAATAGCCCCGGAGATAGTGGGCATCCCTGCCTAGTACCTCTACCCAACGTGAAGGAGGGGGAAAGCATACCATTCGTGCGGACTCTCGCAGAGGCGTTTCTGTATAGTAGTTTTATCCAGGAGACAAACTTGGGACCAAAATTAAAACGCTCAAGGACCTGCCACAGACAAACTCCCACTCCACCGAGGCGGCGTAGATTAATGTCAGTACCCTTGCCCGGCATGAATCCAGTCTGATCGCCATGAATTAAGGAGAGAATGACCGAGTTGAGCCTAATTGAGAGGATCTTAGTGGTTACTTTGGCGTCTACATTTAGTAGCGAGGTAGGGCGGTATGAAGCGCAGGACGTAGGCTCTTTATTGGGCTTTGGTATAACCACGATTACCGCCTCTGCCATAGATGGAGGAAGACTGCCCTCCTCCAGCATAGTCAGGAGCAGACCGTGGAATTTAGGGACGAGGAGCTCACTATTGGTCTTATAAAATTCTGCTGGCAGTCCGTCAGGACCTGGTGTTTTGGCCGATTGGAGTGCAGCCACTGCTACCTGGACCTCCTTGACAGTGATAGGAGCATCCAAGGAGCTGCGGGCCTCAGCTGAGAGTTGTGGGAAATCTATCTGATCTAGAAATTGTAGGCTATCCATGGTAAAAGCTGCTCTGGAGGTATAGAGATGTTTATAATAACTGCCTAATTGAGCGTTAATGCCCACTGGGTCAGAATGTAGTCCCCCTTGTCATCTCGAATGTGGAGGAGCGTTCCCTAGCCAACCACGCCAGCAGCCTACGTGTCTTCTCACCCTGTTCTCTCTGTGACTGAGAGAGCAGCTGTTTCTTGGTGGTCTCAACCTTTCCAAGGGAAATTTCCCTGTGAAGGGATTGCATAGCGTCATATGTCGGGGCTTCCTTGGTATTCAGGAGGAGGACCTTCTTTTCTGCCTCCTCCAATGCTAGAGTCGTTTCCTTTCTGACCTGCCCAATCGCCGTTTTATATTGCCCCCTAGTGTACACCTTAAAGGCATCCCATAGAACCGGTGGGGAAACCGTACCCTCATTATGTGCCCAGTACCCTCCCAGCTCCCCTATCAACCAAAGGGGTCACCCGCTCATCAGTGACCCACAAGCCAGAGAGCTGCCACAGGGCAGACCCCACCGGCGAGTCTGTTTGCAATATCAGAAGCTGGGGTGCATGATCCGATATGCCACGTGGCAGGATCTCCACCTCCTGGATTCGGGAGAGCAGGGAGTCGGTGGTTAAGACCAAGTCTATTCTGGAAAAGGAGGCATACGTGGGCGAGTGACAGGTGAACTGTTTCTTAACCGGATGCCTCATCCGCCAGATATCAGTGAACCCATAGTTATCCGCCCATTGAGACAAGGGGGAGTCCCCAAGGGATCCCGCATTAAGCCGGTCCAAAACAGGGTTGGGGGCCATATTAAAGTCTCCGGTTAGGACAACCCCAGCCGACGGGTATTGTGTTATCTGAGGCGTAATCTTCCGGAGCAGATCAACCTGGGGGGGGGGGGGGTTATATGCAGTCCCACAATCAAAAGTTCCAATCTGTCACACATAGCATGAATAGCCACGTATCTCCCCTCCGGATCAAGGTGGAGATCCAATAGGGTAAATCCCAGTTATTAGGTGGACCAGGGCACTGACACCCCTAGAATATGAGGAGTAGGTTGAGTGCTAATATGCACCCACCCAGGACTTCCGGAGTGCCAGCGTCCTGCTCCCCAACAAATGTGTCTCCTGGAGTACACATATATGGGGAGTATATTTCTTCAAATTAAAAACCAGTGATCTTTTAATATTGGAGTTCAAACCGTGAACATTCCAAGACAAAATAGTCAGGGGAGACATACCAGCATTATGAGACATTCACGAGGGCAGCAGATCTGCAGTAAGAACACAAAAATAACAAGCATACATAGTAGCGCAATAGTCACATATGAAAGTATTCGTAGGGAGAGCACCCACGCCATGTAGCTGCAAGAGAGCAGAACGGTGCATGGCCCTGGGCCCCTGGAGCAAACCATGGGCACAGAATGTAGAGGAAAAATAGCTGCAATAAACACCCAACAGGGAGTAAAAACATATACTCCAATGTCCCCAACCCCCCCCCCCCGCCCTGCACCACCCCCCGAACTTTGGTGTTCTTTCCTCCCAAAAATAACCATGGCAACTGCCAATGGGGGGTATGAACAGGACGGCACCCAAGTGTCACGGTACATGCAAAATATCCTCCAGTGAAAATGAAAGGATCAACGGTCCCTGCAGAATATATATTCTCCCGGACAGTCAAAGAACTCCGGGGGCACAAGAACATAAAACTGTTGCAAATCAACTCAGGTTCAACAAAAAGAAAAATCAAAATGAGGGGTAACAGATCTTCTGTCTTGTGTGCAAACAGAGTAACAGTGAAAGAAGCAGACATGTGCTCAGGCCTGTTAGTTACATAGTCAGGTTGAAAAAAGACACAAGTCCATCCAATTCAACCATAAAAATAAAAAATATCGTACAATCCCATATACCCAATTCTATACCCACAGTTGATCCAGAGGAAGGCAAAAAAAAAACAGCAGAGCATGATCCAATTGGCTACAGCAGGGGAAAAAAATCCTTCCTGATCCCCAGAGAGGCAATTGGATATTCCCCCTGTGAAGGAGAAAATCCCAGAGCAGGGTCACAACAGTGCATCATGTTAAGAATGTCTACTCACAGTTCATGCCAGTAAAGGTGGAAACGACAGTTCAGGCACATAGTGGTTCAGCAGCCAAAGAGGCCCAGTAAATATAACCGTAGGAGAAGGTAGTTCAAACATACCACAGTGTCTTTGGCCCCCGTTAGTGTCTAGGCAGGGTCTCCAGCCAGCGTGATGCATCTTCAGGGGAGGTAAAAAAAACGCACCGTCTCGCCATCTTGGACACGCAGTCTAGCTGGGAAAAGCATGCTATATTTGATCTTTTTGTTGCACAGATTGAGCTTCACCTGGTCGAATGAGCGCCGTTGCTTCTGGGTGTCAACTGAATAGTCCAGGAAGATCATTCGTTT
This sequence comes from Rana muscosa, assembly GCA_029206835.1. Taxonomy (NCBI): domain Eukaryota; kingdom Metazoa; phylum Chordata; class Amphibia; order Anura; family Ranidae; genus Rana; species Rana muscosa. The sequence continues at coordinate 406,505,930 of CM055117.1, forward strand.
TGCTCCCTCGTATCTCGGTTGATCTACCTTCCTGGACACACGCAGGACCAAATCACGGTCCCTAAAGTTCAGTAGCTTCAGAATGAAAGTGCGTGGAGGAGCTCCCAGGGGCCCCTGGGAAGCAGGCATTCTATGCGCCCTCTCCACCACAAAAAAGTTAACGCTGCATTAGGTAGAAGGGTGCGTAGGAGGCGCTCCGTAAAGGCCGTGAGGTCGGGCCCTTCAGCTCCCTCAGGTAGCCCCACTATGCGGAGGTTGTTCCTCCTATTACGGTTCTCGGTGTCTTCCACGTGGGTTTCCAGGGTTTTGACTTTAGTTTGCAGCGTGCGGAGTGAGACTGTATGTTCCCACAGTGTGTACTCTGTATCCCCAAAGCGGTGCTCAGCATTAGTGAGGCGGGAGCCTGCGGATGAGGCTGATATCCAGCTGCACATGTTCGATCTTACCCGTGAGGGTCGTCTGGCAGGTATTGATCGCCTGCATCAGGGCATCAAAGTTGGACTGTTCCCTCTCCACAGGATCAGTGTCGGGTCCCTCAGTTTGAGACGCCATATTGGAAGCAGTTGTGGGAGAGAGGCTTCCGTGTATCAGGGATAGGAGCAACTTTCTGCTTTTTTCGGGTGGACTGGGAGCCTTTCCTCTTGGTCATACTGTTCTCCGCCGTCAGCTCAGCCGTTCCAGGCTACTCAGGATCACCGGTCTGCAGGGAAACCGGGTTTAAGCCGGAGGTTGAGCGGGAGCTTCACTGCACATCTGCTCCGGTGGCCATCTTGGACACGCCCTCATCGAATGCCTTTTCAGCATCGAAGGATAGAAGGCAGGCTTTCAAGTCTTTACGTTGGATAAAGGATATGAGATGAATCGTTTTGGTGGTATTGTTCCTCGCCTCACGGCCTGGGACAAATCCCACTTGGTCATTATGGATCACTCCTGGGAGGAGGGGAGATAAGCGGTTGGCCAATACCTTTTGCGAACAGCTTAAGGTCTATGTTGAGCAAAGATATTGGCCGATAGCTGCTACATTGGGATGGATCTTTGCCCGGCTTGGGTATTATGGAGATATTAGCGGATAATAAACCTTTAGCGGGCGGGTGGGAATAGTCTATGGCATTGAAAGCCTTAGTTAAAAGTGGTGCTATTTGAGGGGCAAACGTTTTGTAGAAACCAAGGGATGTATCTGTCTGGGCTTTGATGGTGCCTAAAAATTTGGGCGCGACCAAAGGTTTGTTTAGCTCCAGATAGTCTAGTGTGACGTTGGTGGGCAAACGCCGTTTCCGTAATGTAGTCTCGCATTTTGTCACCAGAAGAGGTGTTTTGGGCTGTAGGGGAAAGATTGTAGAGTTGGGAGTAGTAATCTCTAAAGTCGGAGGAGATGCCTTTCGTGTTAAATGTCTTGTTTTGATTGGGATGGGTGATAAAAGGAATGGAGTATTCGGGGTGGTCTAGGATGGAGGACCCATGCCAGGTGTTTGCCACATTTGTTGGCTAAGGAGTAATGGTGATTGCGCGCCCTGTCTCAAGCTATCGGGGAATGCAAGTCCAATAGCTGGAGTAGGTCTCTACGGGCATTCGTAACTGGACAAACACGGCAGGGTCTAGGTCTCGTTTATGGTGCGGTTCAAGTTCCGCTATGGTGGAAAGGAGACGGCGGATATCATCTGCTCTTATCCGTTTGAGGCGGGAGCCGTGCTGTATGAGCACACTCCGAACCACACATTTCAGGGCTTCCCATTGAATGAGAGGGGAGGTAGTGTACGCAGCAGATTGTCATTGAGTCTCCAGTGCGTACCAATACGGGGGGGCGCGCTAGGGTCAAATAGACCGGGGCGTGGTCAGACCAAAGTAGGTGGCCAAGGGATGCCTGGAGGGGAGTGTCTAGTAGGGATTGTGATATCAGAAAGTGGTTGAGTCTGCTGTAGGAGTTGTGTGCCGTGGAGCAATGACTGTAATCTCTCTCTGTAGGATGCTGGACACGCCAAACATCCACCAGATGAGATGAGTGTAGTAGGGATTTGATGCGTGTCAGTGTAGAGAAAGAAACGGGAGACTTACCCGAAGAAGTGTCTACAGACGGGGACATAGCGATGTTGAGATCTCCACAGATGATAAAGCAGGGACCCCTGAATGAGGATAGTCTGGTGAGAACGGATGAGAGGAACCGAGCCTGATCCACGTTGGGGACGTATATGTTGGCTACTGTGAAGAGAAAATTGTTTAGTTTCAGCTTAAGGAAAATGAAGCGACCAGCCGCGTCAAGAGAGTCTAGGACCTCAGGGTTGAAAGATTTATGGAAAGCTATGGATACCACCTTAGATTTGGCCTGAGGATTAGTACTGTGATACCATTGTGGGTAGTACCTATTGCGTAGGGTGGGTACAGAGCCCATACGGAAGTGGTGTTTCTTGGAGCAATAAAATATTTGAGCACATTTTATGAAAGTGATACAGAATCTGGCTCCGCTTCTCCGGCATGTTGAATCCCCTACAATTGAAAGATGCTAAAGCAAACCGGGTCAACAGAAGCCATTATATGGTTAGTGTGTTGGAGGGGGGAAGGGGGCAGTAGGCATATCAGGTGTCTCATAGATCAGCAGCTCTTGGTAAAAAAACGAAGGCCCGGGAAGAGAGAGAGAGAAAAGGGGGGTAGACAAGGAGAAAGGGTAGGGAAGAAGAAAAAGAGAAAATGACATAGGTCAGAAGGACCAAATATATATAGAGGCAATCGGCTTGATCGTGGTCGCCATGCCCAGAACCAAGAATAGAAAAAAGGAATGATGAGGTCAGTGGGGAAGTTGACCAACAGGTCAAATTTAGAAATCATTGAACATGAACAAAAAAGGCCACTAGGTGGCTCCAAAGAACTTACAAGTAAGGGATAAAAAAAAACTTGCATCGTGGTATACAGCAGTATACCACTTGGTTTCCATAAGTTTTCAGTGCCATTAAGGGGGGGTGTGGGGGAAACTCACAAGGCAGAGTAGCCCCCTGGTCCCCGGCTCCATGAGGAATCAAAACCATTAAACAAGCAGTACAATGTGAAAATGGTGATGCATAATATTGGTCGTGAACGGCTTATAGAAAACTCAAAATTCTGAGAGGTATGCAATATAGCTAAGGGTGAACATAAAAAGCATAGGTGGGGAGCATCAGCAAAACAGAACCATGTACAGTGAAGTAGTAGAAAAATTTCACATATCAGGAGGACCAGGGCATGAGCGAGGTAACTAGAGCAACCTGGAAAAAGGTAATGAAAAATAACATGTGTGAAACAGATAAATTAGTCCAGGACATAGGCTGAACGAACTGTGGAAAAAAAATAAAAAATTAAGACAGCGAGGAAGAACAAAATGGGCCTCAAAAACTAGATTGGTAACATACAGGGGAGGCAGACTTTTGTGAGATCGTGTCTGCGTTTGCCCTGTGTCATCACAGGGGTAGTCCCTGTAAAGGCAAAAGAACGGAGAATACGATCAGGCTGGATTCAATCATTGGGATCCTGTGGGGGCATAGGCCCGGAACATTGAGGCATAGGCCTGGAGTTGCGTTTCGGCCCTGTTTCTGCCATTGAGGCGCAAAGCTCTAGCGTGCTGAGGAAGGAAGGCAGATCTCCTAGGGTGCGGAAGATGGCGCTTTTACCTTCATGCTGTACCGGGAGGTGAAAAGGGAATCACCATTAATACTTCATCTGATTGGCTTGCAGCAGCTGTGTAAACGGCTTCAACGCTTTCCTCATTGTCAGCATCTGACGTGAGAGGTCTGGGAGAAGCATCACAGGGGTGGTGTTGAAGAGGACAGTGGCCTGAGAGCTAGCAGCCCTCATGATGTCCTCTTTAATGCTGTAAAAGTGGACCTGGCATAGGGTATCTAGCACAAAGAAGGGATCGGGGGTCAGAGGACCCGAGGTCCTGTGCACGCGGTCCAGTTCAATGGGGTCATCCTTGGGGTGTTGCAGCAGTTGGTTAAAAATGGCCATCACAGCCGCGGGCAGATTTTTGGGGTCTACCATCTCGGGGATCCTGCGTATGCGGATATTATTGCGATTTTCGTTATCGTTCTGTTGGTAGGAAAGTTGTTGCAGCATGATGGTGTGCGTAGGGCTGGGCGATTTTCCCCCAAAAAAAAAATCTGCGATTTTTTTTATAAAAAACTCGATTTACGATTCGATTTTTTATTTTTTATTTTATTAATTAAAGTGCATCAACAAACAAAATTGCAAAGGCAAACCCTTTCTCTAACTGCAAAGTCAGTGTGCAACAAACACACAATATATTCCAGCGCTCATGGAACATACATTATTAACTATTGAAAACTCTTGAAACTCTGTGTGTGATTCCTTCTGTCCCAGCCTTGCTGCGATCCTGGCTCTGCATCCTTTTGGGTTGGAGGGCCCTCCACACGCTGGTCTGCCTGTTGTCCATCATTCAAGGTACTGTGCTCAGACGGAGATCATGCCACAGGCTTTGTTTTGACTTTTTTAACCCCTCCTTGCTCCACGGATGTCACTGCAAGTTTAACAAGTTTGTCACCACTGGCAACTGGAGAGTTAAGATTCATTTGCCCTCTGCACATTTGGGATTGGATCCCTCTCTTTATTGTGATAAATGGACTAAGCTTTTTTATCAATTCTTCAAGAGTTTTCAATAGTTAATAATGTTTATCCACCAATTTAGCGCTTGTGACCTTTTGTTGTTTTTTGCAGTGTGCAACAAAGATTGTTAAACATCCAAATTATTAATACTGTATTTGGATTTAGCTAATAAAACAACAAAAAATCCTGAGGTTACTCTTAGTTGAATTGAACTGTGTCCATGCCTCACTGTGCCCGTGTCTCACTGTGCCCATGCTTCAATCACTGTGCCCGTACCTGATGCAGATTTTCATGGTATACGGATTTTACTGCTACACCGGTGGCTATTCCAGTATTCAAAAGCCGCGCCTCCTCCTCGTCTGTGATAGGCGGAACACTCAATTTCCCAGCATTCAGTGTTCCGCCTATCATGGTCATCCTCATAACACAGACGAGGATGAGAGGATGTCCGTGAAAGGGTGAATACTGCCTGCTGTGAAATTGAGTGTTCCGCCTATCACAGACGACGAGGACTCGGGAGGCGCGGCTTTTGAACACTGCAATGGCCGCCGTCTGTCTGCATGACACGCTGATCGGGTAGGCAGAGGGCGGCTGCAGCGAGTAGATGTAATTGGGGTAACGCTGCCCAGTGCCATTCCGGATACGCCCCCTGTAGTCCTGCTACGGAAACTTTGAAGGGAAAAAAAAATGTAAAAAAAAACAAAATTTTTTTTTTTTTTTTTCAAAAAAAAAAAAAAAAAAAATCTAAAAAAATCGATTTTCTTCAAAACTGAATCGATTTGAGCTCAAAACTCGATTCAAGATTAAAATCGATTTTTTTCCCAGCCCTAGGTGTGCGTGTTGAGGATTTTGTCGTGTGCCTGCACAGTGCTGCTGAGGCTGTCTGTGGCATGAACTAGGTCCTCAAAGCGGCCCCCATGTCTCGTTTAGGGTCAGAGATTTTATTTTTTGTATGCCTTTTCTATTCTGTGAACACAGTTTTCAAAGTCTGCTTTGGTGGGCAGGGATCTAATGTAGTTGTGAAGGGACCACATCTGGGATTCCATGTCCCAGCCTTCACCTGAGCCCAGGGAGGCATTGGACCTGCTTCTGGCGAGCATGGAGGGGAATTCAGGGTCCTCAGGGAGTGGGAAGCAGCTGTGTGTGCTCACCTGTGTGCAGGGACGGTAAAGAGCGGGCTGGAGACTGCGTCGCCGGCGCCATCTTGGATTCCGAACGGCGCTGTGCGGTGGTCCTGGATCTTGCAAAATAATCCTCCAAATCGCCTCCTTTTTTGTTTCTACAGGTGCCCCTCGATACCCGGGGTTTATCTTTCCCCATAGGCAGTGTTTTGGGTGGGTTTCCTGGTCGGTGTGCAGACCGTGGAGCCAAGGGACCCGGGAGCTGTGAGCAGACACGTCTCACTGCTCCATACGCCAAGCCACACCCCAACTAGTGTATTTTTAACTGAAATTTTGTATTTCCTAAACTGTTGGACTAATATTGCTTGACAAAAAATAAATAAAATGAAACTACCAATATTTTATTCTCTAGTGCAGACATTCTCAACCTTTGCAACACAGAGGAACCCTTGAAATAACTTTCTGGTCTCTGGAAACCCCTGTTAAAAATTACTATTTCTATTACCCATGATGAATGTAAACCAGCATGAAACCTGATCAAAAAACCTGGACTTGGCCTTTATCGTTTTGTATACATAATTAGTGATACTTATAGATTATTTTTTTTTGTGATAATTGGAAAATATTGTAATGTAGTGCTGCAGAATGTCTGCTACCTCCAGTGATTAATCCTTATTTTTTTTAGCTGTAAATTGCCCTAATCCAGATGTTAAAAATTCAAGAAGGCTGTCAGGGTTCACTGGCCCATATACATTGGATTCTGTTATTTCGTTTGAGTGTGATAAAGGCTTCGTTCTGAGGGGATCCAGCTCAATCTCATGCAACATTGACAGTGAGTGGGTACCCACAATTCATGAGTGTGAAAGTAAGTGTACATCATTAAAAAAAAAAAAAAGTATGCTTTATTACCTTCTTTTTAGTAAGTGAAATCTAAAACTACTTCTAAGGGTCTAGTTAGACCATACAATCTTTGTACAATCGACTTTAGATTTACCAAGACTATGTAAAATAGGGGGGGCCTAGCTAATCTATTCCTTCAATTTGTATCCAGTCAGGTAGGCCATGGCACTACATAGTTGGTAGATCAAAAGGTGATTGTACACATGGATTATAATCTGTGTGGTGAGCTTTAATGGGATTTTCAGTTATCGTTGTTGTGCTTAACTGGTTCTCGACCAGCTCACGCCTTTATACTGTGGCACAATGGCACCGCTGCACGAAATCCTGTACCCATCACGCTCTCGCTACCATCGGATGCGTTCCAGAACCGATCAATCTTCGGGTCCAAAATAGGAGAGAGTTTGGTCAGGGGGACTTTAAATGAGGCCAATCACTATGTAAAGTAAGCATGTGGGATATAAAACACGGTATTGCTTATATGGGTTCCGACAAAAAAGGGGGGAGTTTGTTAGGGACTTTTGAATGAGAGATGTATACAAAAAAGCAGTCTTGGCAAAAAGCATTTTAATATGCTTTGTGAGATTATGTACAGCATATTGAATGACATAAAAATGCATACACAAAATCGCATAAACGCAGAGCATGCTAAAAACCACATATACATATTGACACCATGGTGTTTGGCATATCATGGAGTAAAGACAAGTCCTGCACAACATGAACCACTGAAGGGGCTAGATAGTATTGGAAAATCTTGGAGTAAAACAACATAAAAGACATAAAATCATCTGTATGGACATCATGCATCTATGTAAGTCTGACGCGTTTCATTGGGGTATAGCAACTCTTCAGGGGCGAATGCAATGGTGATCTATAAAGAGACATAACCATATGGTATAATATTGTAACTGAATTATAGGAATAAATAATGGGTGTAAGGGACAAGATGGACACCCCTATAGATACTCTCGTCAACTGCGTAGATGTGAACAGAGGATCAGTGCTGTTTGGAAATGTCTGGCATGGGAGCTGAGGTAGAGACATGTGGACAAGCAGGGATCACTGTGGATTCCCCAAGGCCAATGTGCAAATGTAGATGACAGTGAGCCAACACTTCTGTGGATTGAGATCAGTAGTATATATTGAATGTATAATATTGTTGAGAAACGTGAAAAGCCCATACACCAAGTCAGATGAAGGGAAGAACTGAGCAACCACCAAGTATGAAAGTGGATGAAAGAAAATAAATCCTGGGTGAGAGAGTAAAGGAAAAAATGAACCAAGTGCTAAAAGTATAGGTGAATCCTATGGTGATTTAGCTTGTTGGTTCACATGGAAATTGGGAACCAAAATCACAAGTGAATGCTTGCCAGAGATACACATAGACACCAAGTGAGGCAAATTTAAATACTCCCAGCTGATACAGCGTGTCCCGCCCAGCGTCACGTGGGCGTGGCAAGGAAGGGGAGGCATCCAAACCAGAGTGAAAAAATCTGCTCATACAGGCTCGGGTACCTCCCCAATGTCAGCCTAGATGGAAAGAAAAACCTGCTCATGCGGTGCGACATCAAAGTGTCACACACCAAGCGGTAATGTGGCGCCGATGCGGTAAGATTTCTGGCCTGGACCTGCTTATCGGTTCTGGTGAATGAAATGCTTCTCCTGCCTGTGTGTGTAAACACAGGCAGGGGAAGGATGTCATCTCCCCTCGTGGAACTGTCTTCAGTTCCAGAGAGAGGACATCTAACTGTAAGTTGCACCAACACTGCACTAACACCAGTACACATAGGCACACTTGTCACCCCCAATCACACCCCCCCCCAGTTAACCCCTTCACTCCCTGTCAGTGTCGCCAAGTGCAGTTGTTTTTTTCACTGATCACTGTACTGGTTTCATTTGTGACACTAATCAGCTATAGGGCAGTTAGTAGTAGGCCCATGGGACCCCCCTAATAAAGGTTTAACCCCTTGATCGCCCCCCAGTTAACCCTGTCACCCCCTGTCAATAATATAGTGTATAGATCTATATTCTGATTGCCGTATTAGTGTCACGGGTGACGCTAGTTGGTTAGTTTCACCGTCAGGTTTTTATAGCGTCAGGGTACCCCTGTATATTAACTAATAATAAAGGTTTTAACCCCCTGATTGCCCCCTAGTTAACCCTTTCACCCCCTGTCACCAGTGATCACTTTATTAATGTTATGGGTGATGCTGGTTAGTTTTGTTTTGTATAGCGTCAGGGTACTCGCTGTATGCTACCCAATAAAGGTTTAACCCCCGGCGGGTGACATCAGTTAGGTTTTAGAGTCGGGGTCAGTGTCAGATTAGTGCCAGTAGCGTTAACACCCACGCACGCACCATACATCAATATCTTTGATCAGATCTATACTAGCGTCTCCAATAGTTTAGGGTTCCCAAAAACGCAGCTTTAGCGGAATCAGCCCAGATACCAACTAGCACCTGCGTTTAGCCCCTCCGCCCAAGTGCAGTATCAAACGATTACTGTCACCTACAAAACACATAACTGCAGCATTCACAGTCAGGCCTAATCCCTGCGAATGCTAACAGTTTTTTGGTAGCGATTTGAAGCAGGCTCCGACAATCAGGTGCTCTCTTTGCCTGTGAGTTGCACCCGTAAATTTAGAGGCCAAAATGTCCAATCAAAGGTACACTAATGAAGAGGAAAGCAAGGAGTGTTTTGGGACAATAGAGAATCCCAAACGAAAGTCTTCAAGTGAATCAACCACAAATAATCATCAGTTCTTAATAAAGACTTTATTGGTGAGTATACAAAAACTATCAAAAGAATTCCTATGGGAACGGTAAAGAATCTCCCAGAGGGGAATTGTTTCTCCAGAATGGCTGAATCAATATTTACACTGTAAAAAGGTACAACGTTGTATTAAAAATTGTGGGGGTATGAAGAAGAACCACTGGGCCAAATACAAAAAAGTAACCCCTATTTGCCCGGATGTGAGTAAACATCAATGGTGACCATGGTGTAAATGACCCTGAAAATTTAGTGTTGGGAAGATCGGAAGATTGGCAAATCTTGGATGCAGAGTTGTATATTTGGTTCAAAGGCCTGTTGCGCCTACAAACTCAGTTCAAAATAAGGTGTCACTGTTGGAATAGATCAAATAAAACAGTCCATCAATTCCAATGATGATAATATTGATGTTCCTTGCCTATGAAAGAAAGGTCATCTAATTCATGAGCAATCCGTTTCAGATTGTGGCAGCTCCCAAAGCTTATTATGCAATATTGTCAGTGAAAATGCACATCACATCTCCATACTCCTAAGCCAGTGTATACACAGGAGCCGCAGGTAGCTTAATGCAGTCTATAAAAAGTAGCTTACCCGTCCTGGTGATTATTTGTGGTTGATTCACTTGAAGACTTTTGTTTGGGATTCTCTATTGTCCCAAACCTCTCCTTGTTTTCCAGTACTGTTTTTGTCTAATAAGTGGATCCCATCCTTCAGACGAATCAATTCATCAGTGGTTATTATTTTTCCAGCTAGTTTGGATTCAGGTAATTTTAACATTTACCTTAATTTATTACACTAATGAAGAGGCCTACTCGTTTCTGAGCATGACAGGCGAGAGTGAAGAAGTAGTCACCCGATTCAAGCTCAGAATACGATCCTGTAGACAGCAGCGACACCCTGACAAATGGCTCTGACGATGGATTAGTGGTACCTGCTAAGGTCAGGCATACCCGACCCCGTTCTTCTGTTGTTGAGGTGCAAGAACCGCAGGGTTCTCGTATGGAGCAGAGAGCCAGTACTAGTGCCGCTCATCCTTCTGATGAGCTGGCGATCACCAGCGGCCTAGTACATCCTGGTCGTACATCCAGCACTGCAGTAACACTTGGTGACGTGGCGAGTCCCATAATTGCAGTTCAAGCTGGTGCGGTGGCTAGCACAAGTAGTGTCCCGCAGCCACCAAGAAAACTATTGGTGTCCATTTGTGCCCACCAGTGCCACCTCATCAGTGCCCACCAATGCCACCTCTTTAGTGCCCACCAGTGCCGCTCATCGGTGCCCACCAGTGCAGCCCATTGGTGTCCATGAATGCCACCTCATTAGTGTCCATCAGTGCAGCCCACCGGTGCCACCTTATCAGTGCAGCCCATCGGTGCCACCTCATCAGTGCCCACCAGTGCAGCCCATCGGCATCACCTCATCAGTGCCAACCAGTACATGCCATCAGTGCCCACCAGTGCAGCCTAAAAAAGTCCTTCACTGCCACCTCATCAGTGCCCACCAGCAGCGCGCTCCTGGCTCCGTTCCGTCCCCTCCCCTGGCCTCAGACAGAGGGCTCCATTCGGCCCTTGACGTGCGTGCCCCGCCTCTGCCTCCAGACTACAACTCACAGAATGCAGCGCGGCCGGTAACAGCCAATCGGCGGCCCACTTCACCAAGAAAAAAAGTCAGCAGACAGCGGCCGTGATAGCGGCCTGTTTAGAATAGAAGGTAGGCGATCCCCGCTCTAACAATCGGCCTAACTTCCACAATAATCGGCCAATGTCGGCCGGCTGATATATCGGTCGACCTCTAGTTTGTACTGCCCTACCATTATAGCACCTCAAGAAATGAGATGGGCAGTCGTAAACTAAAAGCTGCGTAGGTGATCAAATACCACCAAAAGAAAGCTCTATTTGTGGGGGGAAAAATTACGCAAATTTCGTTTGGGTACAGCATTGTATGACCACGCAATTACCAGTTAAAGCAGCGCAGTACCAAATTGTAATAAGTACGCTGGTCAGGAAGGGTGTAAAATCTTCCAGGGCTGAAGTGGTTAAAAAAACTTTCTACATATATCGGTTTCCATTCTACCTTTTCTCATTCTTTCTAGTAAAGTCACTAATTTTCTTTCTTTCATTCTACCTCTCCTTTACCACCTTCTTTTTGTCTATCTGCTATTTTCCCTTTACCACCTGTGTTTACATTCTTCCATACTCTTGCTTCCCACTTCCATGTTACATGGAAACCAATGAAAAATGAATAAATAAGTTGAAAATACTGTGTGTGTGTGTGTGTGTGTGTGTGTGTGTGTGTGTGTGTGTATTATTAGGACCCAAAACCCCCAACTGATCCGGAGGATCTTGGCTTATACAGTATGGTCCAATTTATTTGGACAGAGATAAAAAAAATCCTGATCAGATATTCCATGGATCAGCAATCTGTATTTTTAAATTTATACAGTAAATACAGTATTTATTTGTGTTAAAAGAAAAAAAAAATCTACTAGGCTGGCTATTCCACATTTCCAAAACTGACTTGTAAAGAAGCCTTACCATATGCAGAGGCTAAACCTCATTCCCTACAGGTGTAAGCCATACCCCCTTGTCATTTGCAATGAACTTATAGTGAATTTATAGTAAACGATTTTACATAAGTTCATTATATGGACCATTTATATATACAAGATGATCATATTCCCCCTTAAAGTGGTTGTAAACCCCAAAAAAACATAAAAAAATAAAATAAAAACCTGCAAGACAAAGGCATAATGAGCTAGTAGTATGACTAGCATACTAGCTCATTATGAATTACTTCCCTTAGATCGAAGCCCCTGCAGCGACCCTCGTTCCTCTCCGCCGCCATGATACCCGGAGTGACTTCCGGGTATTGCTGCTCCAGGGCTGTGACTGGCCGGAGCGGCGGTGACGTCACTCCCGCACATGCGCACGGAACCGACACGATCCCTGCACATTCGCACATTTCTCATCGTCTTCCAGTACGGCACATGAGAGATGACTGGTCCACCTGACAGGAAACCGTTTGTTATTTTTCCTAAAAGACCCAAAGCCTGGTGCTTAAGGTCTCCCCCCTGGGAGCTGGGCCGAAAGCTTAGGAAGCCTCTGGACCTAGCAGGATGGTCTCGTCCTTCCTGGGGGGGTATCCCATCTCTTACTCGGGGGGGGGGGGGGACTAGCCCTGGAAGAACCCCCTGAGTACTGAAGGACCCTAAGTGCAGCAAGGCACCTAGAACTTCAGGGGCCATATTTCCTCCTCCCAACCCCCCCCCCACCTGTGTGGGCATCCATTCCGGAGGGGGGCTGGCTTGCATCCCGTTGCGGGTGTCCGTCTCTGGTGACTCCAGCTCAGGGGAGCTGTTGTGGCTGTCTTGGGCTTCCTCCGTGGAGCGGAGTTGGCACCATTTTTCCGGCGCTTGGAGGAGGTGTTTGCTGCCTCCTCTAGTGTCGGGGGTGGAGGTCATGGCGCGTCACTTCCGGTTCCGGTCTCCAGCAAGATGGCGGCGGCCAGCTTTCTTCTTCTCCAGCCATCGCCGCCAGGAAGAGAGGCGCTCATATATTTCCTCCAGTCGCCCCACAATCGCATTGGAAGCGCAATGGGGCAGGAGAAAGGACCGGCTGCGGCCGCGGTAATTGGAGACCACAGAGGGTGAGTCTACCCAGCCAGCAGGGGTTATGATGGTACCCTGACTCTTCCCTTTGCTTACCACAGGGCCTATTGGTTTATGTATGTGTAGCGGGACCCCAAAACTGGGGTCGCTATGCTGTAAATTTACGTACAACACGTACGACGGCACTATAAAGGGGAAGTTCCATTCGGATGGCGCCACCCTTCATGTTCGTAAAGTTTGTTGAGAGACGATTTGCGCTTTTCAGCCTCGTGCTTTTCAGTCCATTACAGCGTGACGAATGTGCTATCTCCATTACAAACGCTAGTTTTACCAGAACGAGCGCTCCCGTCTCATACTTCATTTTGAGCATGCGCATTTTTTTTCACGTCGTTAAAGCCTACACACGGCCGTTTTTCATGACGAGAAAAACGACGAGAAAAATTTAGAGCGTGTTCCAATTTTTTCGTGGCCATTTTTCACGTCGTGAAAAATGCTCTGAAGCCCACACACGATCATTTTTAATGACCATTTTAAAAAATTGCATTTTTCTCGTCATTAAAAACGGTCGTGTGTACGCGGCATTAGACTTGTCCGTGAAGGGGACTAACTTAAAGGAACTGTTCGTGTTTCACTCCGGCTGCTAGAACTGTGAGAGGGATCTATCCGGGTGAGCAATCCATACTCAGGCTTGAGTGAATAATAGGGTAGTTGGGTGTCGCGTGCCTGAACCTGTCCCTCTACCTACTTTGTCTCCATCTTCAACCTATTACCAAATCTGTTTCAAGCAAGATAAAATAAACTTGTCTTTTTGGAGTTTAAACACTGTTTGGACATTGGTTTTCTTTGGGAGGAAGAACACAGACTTTTCCCTATACTCTAGGGACGAGAACCAATGGAGGGAGGTAACTCGCTGCAGGACCCAAAATTGTAAGAACACCGCTCAACCTCTTAAACCAGGAGGATCCGGGCATGTGGCACGGTGTGCCTTTATCCCTGCAAGGAGAAGGTAGTCAGGAGAAAATGGTCCGTGTGCTACATATGCCTGTGTGTTTTTTACTTACAGGGGAAGACGTCACTGCCCAGGGGGTTGTTGGTCGTCCGTCTAGGACCCCTGCCCCTGTTAAAAGATGCGGTTACTGCAATGACAAATTGCCCCTAGATTACTCCAGGCCCTTCTGTTCCGAATGTATTCAGAAGCTGGCTGGAAAGGAAACTTCTCAAATCATGAAGGATTTCCACTCCGTCCAAAAACAGATGCTTACCACTCTCCCAGACCAGTAGGGAGGGCTCTTCCTCACAAGAGGGTTCCTCATCCTCCAAAATAACTAGGAAGCATAAAGTTCCTCTGGGATCCCATTTGCCTTTAGACTCAGACCTGGAAGAGGACTCGGATGCTCAGAGTCTGGTACTATTCGACAAAGGTCAGGTAGACAGTCGGAGGAGGAGGAGGATGGGGTCAGATTGAGTAGGCATATCTTCTCAGCTGATATGGAAGGTCTCCTCAGCGCAATTTATGCTTCTGAAGAGATTCAGGACTCACCGGAACAAGTTTCTGCAAGGGACAGGATGTACCGGGGTTTAGTGAAGTCCCAGTCCAGAACCGTCCCTGTTCATGAGGCACTCAAGGATATTATCCTTAGAGAATGGAAGGATCCTGAGAGGAAGCTTCTAATGCCCAAAACATGGAAGCGTAGGTGCCCCTTTAAGGAGGAGGTTGTGAATACATTTTTTAAAACTCCTAGATTGGACGTCTCCTTGGCGCAGGTGTCAAAACAGACCGACCTCTCATTTGAGGACACGGGTAACCTCAAGGAGCAAATGGATCGGCGGGCCGAGTCCACCTTACGTAGGGCATGGGAAGCCAATGCCAGGAACGCAGATACATGGATTACCAAATTAAGGGACCATGTCTTGCGTAGTTCCATGACCAAAGAAGTCCTAGACTCCTTACAGCTCATAGGGAGCACGGTAGCTTACCTTGCGGGTGCTGTGGTAGAGACTGAGAGCTACCGCAAAGACGGGAGCCCTCCTAAACTCTGCTCAGAGAGCAGTATGGGTCAAGACGTGGGATGGTGACAGTGCTTCCAAGTCCCGTCTTTGTGGTCATCCCTTTGAGGGCTCCCTCCTTTTCGGTACCGGACTCGAACAGGCTCTGTCAAGGTCCACCGAAAAGGGCAAAAAGTTCCCCACCAAGCCTAAGAAGGAAAAGAGTTTTTTTTGAGGCCCCCAGAATAAAAACCGTTTTTCAGGCAAGAAGCGGTGGGGTGCTGGGAAGGATAAACAGAAGGGTAGATCCCTCTTTCCCAGCCAAAAGATTGGCGACAGTCACCAAGTGACTTGAGGGTGGGGGGGGGGAAGGCTTTCCCATTTTCTCCCCAGGTGGGAAAGCGGAACACAGAGCCCCATGTCCTCCAGATTATAAGGGAGGGCTACAATCTGGAGATTTTGCACTCCCCTCCCTCTAGGTTCCTGTTAACTCCTCTTCAAAGGGATCCCCGCAAAGCAGCAGGTCTTCTGCAAAACGTCACAGAGCTAGCAGAGCAGAGTGTAATTGTCCCGGTTCCAGCGGAACAACAGGGACTAGGTGCCTATTCCCATATCTTTGTCGTCCCAAAGCCATCAGGGAAATACTGGCTCATTATAAACCTGAGACCCTTGAATGCTTGTCTGCATCACAAGAGGTTTCGTATGGAAAGTGTGTACACCCTCAGAAAACTCCTTCTGAGGGAGGTGTTCATGGTGACGATCGGCCTAAAGGACGCTTATCTACACGTCCCAATCTTTCCAGCTCACCAATCTTTCCTCAGGTTTGTAATCGCTTCTGCCCAGGGAGTCCAGCACTGGGAGTTTGCTCTCACAAGGCTGCATTTGGGGACACATGGCTGCATTTGGGGACACAATGCGACACAAGGCTGCATTGGCGGACACAAGGCTGCATTGGCGGACACGGACAGGCTGCAGTTTTGGACATGGATAAAGTTGTTAATATTTTTATAACTTAATTCTGCATAAACAATTTAAGTATCATTTCATGAGATAACTTGAGGGCGTGTTTAGGGGCAGGGCATGGTAGTGGTTCGGCCCTGCAACCCAAACGGTGAGTAACTCTTGAGGTCTGGCTAGTAGCCCAGGATTTGAAATTTTGAGGCCCGCGCATGCGTATATATGTACAGTATCTCACAAAAGTGAGTACATCCCTCACATTTTGTAAATATTTTATTATCTTTTCATGTGACAACACTGAAGAAATTACACTTTGCTACAATGTAAAGTAGTGAGTGTACAGCTTTTATAACAGTGTAAATTTGCTGTCCCCTCAAAATAACTCAACACACAGCCATTAATGTCTAAACCGCTGGCAACAAAAGTGAGTACACCCCTAAGTGAAAATGTCCAAATTGGGCCCAAAGTGTCAATATTTTGTGTGGCCACCACTATTTTCCGGTACTGCCTTAACACTCTTGGGCATGGAATTCCCCAGAGCTTCACAGGTTGCCAATGGAGTCCTATTCTACTCCTCCATGATGACATCACGGTTAGACCTCGTGCTTCTCCACCTTCCGTTTGGGACATGCTTGGCTAGTCCATCACCTTTACCCTCCGTTTCTTTAGCAAGGCAGTGGTCGTCTTGGAGGTGTGTTTGGGGTCGTTATCCTGTTGGAATACTGCCCTGCAGCCCAGTTTTTGAAGGGAGGAGATCACGCTCTGCTTCAGCATGTCACAGTACATGTTGGAATTCACGGTTCCCTCAATGAATTGTAGCTCACCAGTGCCGGCAGCACTCGTGCAGCCCCAGCCCCAGACCATGACACTCCCACCACAATGCTTGACTGTAGGCAAGACACACTTGTCTTCCTACTCCTTACCTGGTTGCCGCCACACACGCTTGACACCATCTGAACCAAATAAGTTTATCTTGGTCTCATCAGGCCACAGGACATGGTTCCAGTAATCCATGCCCTTAGTCTGCTTGTCTTCAGCAAACTGTTTGCGGGCTTTCTTGCGGATCTTTAGAAGAGGCTTCCTTCTGGGATGACAGCCATGCAGACCAATTTGATGCAGTGTGTGGCGTATGGTCTGAGCACTGACAGGCTGACCCCCCACCCCTTCAACCTCTGCAGCAATGCTGGCAGCACTCATATGTTTCCCAAAGACAACCTCTGGATATGATACTGAGCATGTGCACTTTTGGTCGACCATGGCGAGCCCTGTTCTGAGTGGAACCTGTTCTGTTAAACCTCTGTATGATCTTTGCCACCGTGCTGCAGCTCAGTTTCATGGTCTTGGCAATGTTCTTTTATAGCCTAGGCATCTTTATGTAGAGCAATAATAATTTTTACTCCTTTGTTCATGGACCGACACAGCTTCTCTATTGACATAGTGGGTATTATCCGTTAATTAGGAGTGACTAGGCAGAAAACTTGTAAAAAGTGTTGCATCACACCTCCTACAGTACCGCCCAGGGGGCGGACCCTCTGGTATATCCCCTCACTCTGCATCTCGCAGATCAGTTTTTTTCTGTCTAGCAAGGAGTAGGACATGGCTTTTTTCTACATTTTTGTTTTTTGTTTCCTGCGATCTTCGATCAACTGCCAACTGGGTGACAGGCTGGATTCTTGATCCTTGTAGTCCCCCCAGTTTCGGACATCGAGCGCGTGCCGACCCTAGCTACACGCTGGGTTTTCCACGACATGCCGGTCGCTCTACGGGTGGCCAAGCTACGCTCCAGGGCCTGCATCGCCGCTCATCTTCGGCTGACCTTACGGCTGAGTCTCAGTAGCCTGTCCGGTGAGCTAGCACTACAGGGCATGCATATGATCGTTCCCTAGGGTCCAATCACCGCATACCTGGCCAACAGTCACCTTCCGTGTGCGGATGATGATCTGTTTTGGAATGTTTTCCAGCATTATACACGCAGGAAGGGTAAGTAGCTCCCCTGCTTCGGCAGGTTGACTTGGCTGGACATTCCTGGAGAGATCAAGTAAGGTGGTTGTGGCCCCTTTCTCTCCTCTCTCTCTCTCTGCCTTCCCTCCTCCCTGGGCTCTGAGCTAAGGGTGCTGGGGGTCACCTAAGGGGTTCCATCTGGAGCGGGGCAGGCTGTAGCTATCATTTAAAAGAATGTAATTTTCTGCTTACCTGTGTGTGTTGTTCCCCCTTCATGCTGTCGGCGGCCATTTTGCGGTGGTCCATGCCTGTTTCGGCCTCTAGTGACTGCCCGGCGGCCATTTTCTTGTGGTTTCGCGCCTATATGTATATATCGCCGCTTGGCGGTCATTTTCTTGTGGTTCGTGCCTGCTTGGCCTCTATCGACTGTTCGGTGGCCATGTTTCCTAGGATTCCCGCTGTATGTATAGACCGCCGCTCGGCGGCCATCTTTTTGTGGTCCGCGGCCGCTTTTGCCTCTATTCGGCTTGGTGGCCATTTTGTTAGCGGGCACATGCTTCCATACAGCCTCTTGGCAGCCATTTTGCGATAGTCTCCGGCCTCTAGGGTGCATTTCACTGGCGCAAGATTCACACAGGGAACGCTTATGAGAATCAGACTGACACAGGCAGCGGTGTGATAACATCAGGCGGAGCACACAACAGCACAGCGGTACCGTTCCAAGGGTTGTGAGTCCTCTGGAAGACCCTGCATCTCAAACAGCTGGGAGGGTGGCCTAATGATACCTTGCCTGGAGCCCTGAGGGTGTCAGCGCGTAGGTCAGCAGGGTGTCTGAAACACCTAATTGGCAGCTGGTGCCCCTGATATATCTGTGGACGCTATGTCTGTTGCCAGGGTGGAAGCGGCACACGGGAGGTAGTAAACGCCTCCGTCCCCTGCAATCTTCCTGGGATAATTCTGATGCAGAGCCAGGCCCAGCTATGACTCATGGCCCGGATTATGATGCATCAGAGACTGCAGACCATGACCGGTCGGACAGTGAGAATGCGCCAAGTCCAGGTCAGCGCGCAAAAAGGCTTTGGTATCTGACCTCTTTACTGCAGTGCGGAACACGCTAAAAATAGAGAAAAACACCAGTCCCTTTTGGGCTCTGTAAGCCGGACCGCACTGCTAAAGGTGTTTCCTTGTGTGTCTTATTCTGATAAGCTCTTGTACAAGGAGTGGGAAACCCCACTGAGGGTTTTTTACAACCCCAAAAAATGAATTATTTTTCTTGAGCAGTCCGGTACCCCTTGAGAGTTCCTGAAAACATGGACCTCTCCCCCGATAGTGACCCCCCCTGTGTCCAGACTTAACAAGTTACCACGATTCCAGTGGAAAGGGCTCCTGTCTTCAGGGACACTCGCTGGCTGATGCCTCAGACACTTACTGAGTAGGCAAAGATGCTACTCCAGGGGTTAAAAGCACCGGAGGCTCCTCCGTACGATCTAGCTCTGGCCGACCTGTTAGTAAAGGCCTTGAGTCTGTCTGCGACCCTAGGCTGTAAAGCGCCTGCTGAGGGACACAAGCGTCCCTGGGTGTGCAAACCCAATCTTGCTTGCCTACCGAACAGATTTTTTAACCGCCAGCTTCTGCCGACTTGTCGGGAAGTCCTACATGGGGCGGTACAAGACCTGCTGATACGCAGGGTAAGCCTTCCTGTCTTAGTACAGGAATGGGTTTAGGGGTTCTACTCAAATCTGTTCATAGTGCTGGAAGGGGTTCGTCCTATCTGGACCCTCAACTGCTTTGTGAAAGTACAAAGATTCCGGAAAGGAGTTGGCTCGCTCTGTTGTCGCTGCCCTCCATCCAGGGGATTTCTGGCATCCTTGATCTTCAAGGACGCATGCTGCAGGTATCCATATGCACCAGGCATCGGATGTCTGCGTTGGCGGCCGGGGGAGACCGATACCATGGTGGCTCTCTCCTTTTGGCCTGGCATCAGCACCAAAGGTGTTCACCAGGGTGCTTGCCACGATTCTGGCCCTACTAAGACATCGTGGCATTGCTATCAGGGGCAACTTGGACGATCTTCTTCTGAGGGTCACTTCAAACTTAAATTTAGAAGTGAGCGGGTCTATAACCTGTCAGACCCTCAGATACTTGGTTGGGTGCTGAACACTCAGAAGTCAGTATTGGTACCGTCCCAACTCCTAGTGTGTCTAGGGTTGATTCTGGACTCCTCAGAGGCGCAAGTTTTTTTTTCCCCTAGGGAAATGGAGTGTCCTAAAGTGTCCTAAAGAACGATTTTAGGGACTTAGGAGCTAAATTGAGGAAAAGGACCTCCAAGGTAGTATTCTCGGGAATACTACCGGTACATCGAGCCACACCAGAAAGGCAGAGGGAGATTAGGGAAGTGAACAAGTGGCTGAAGAGCTGGTGTAGTAAGGAGGGGTTTGGGTTCCTGGAGGACTGGGCCGACTTCTCAGTCGATAACCAGTACTATAGAAGGGACGGACTGCACCTAAATGAGGAGGGTGCAGATCAGCTGGGAATAAGGATGGCCAAAAAGTTAGAGGGGTTTTTAAACTAGGTGACAGGGGGGAGGGTCCAGAGATAGTGAGAGTCAGCGGGGAACATATTCTAAAGGGTAGTATTAGGGGCATTAGTGGTAGGGTAACCAAAGAACATAAACCCAAGGTAAGTATAGTAGCAAGTCCTAGTTGCAATCTGGGAACACCCAAGAGGATAGTATGTGACCGGTCAAATAATATTAATGCATTAAAGTGTCTGTTCACCAACGCCAGAAGTCTGCCAAGCAAAATAGGTGAGTTGGAAGCTCTGGTGCATGAGGAGAGCTATGATGTAATCGGTATTGCTGAAACTTGGCTTCATTCCTCACATGACTGGGCTATTAATATTCCTGGCTATGCACTCTTTCGGAAAGACAGGGTAAAAAGGAAGGGTGGAGGGGTCTGTCTCTATGTGAGAAGTGATCTCAAAGCGAGTGTGAAAGAGGACCTGGTGGATGGAGAGTGTGATGAGTCTGAAGCATTATGGGTGGAACTGCATACAGATGTGCGTAGTTCAAAGCTAATCATTGGAGTTTGTTATAGACCACCCAATGTTAATGAGGAGTTAGAGACTCAGCTCCTTGCACAGATGGAAAGGGCTGCAAGGGCTGGGACGGTGATAATAATGGGGGATTTTAACTACCCAGAAATTGACTGGAGTAATGGAACTGCTGGGACAGTTAAAGGGCAAAAATTTATAAACCTATTGCAGGACAATTTTATGGTCCAGTTTATTGAGGCCCCAACTAGGAATGATGCTCTGTTGGACCTGGTAATCTCAAACCATGCAGAGCGTATTACTAATGTTCAGATAAAGGAACACCTGGGTAGCAGTGACCATAACATGATTTCATTTGATGTTAGTTGTAAGCAAAAATCACATACAGGAAAGATAAAAACACTTAATTTCAAGAGAGCAAATTTTCCAAGGATGAGTGCTGCTCTCCAGGACTTAGACTGGGAAGGAATATTGGCATCAATGGGCACAGAACAGAAATGGGAATTCTTCAAAAAGACTGTTTGTGAACTCACTGCAAAGTATATTCCCATGGGCAATAAGTTTAAAAGGCTAAAAATAAAACCTATGTGGCTCACTGCCAAAGTTAAAAAAGCTATAAACTATAAGAAAAGAGCTTTTAAAAAATATAAAAATGAGGGAACACTAGTGTCATTTAAATGTTACAAAGAATATAACAGGATATGTAAAAAGGAAATCAAGGATGCAAAAATTCAAAATGAACGACAGATTGCAAAAGATAGTAGGACAAACCCCAAAAAATTCTTCAAATATATTAATAGTAAAAAGGTCAAGTCTGAGCATGTAGGCCCTTTACAAAATAATCTAGAGTGGGTGACTGGGGACAAAGAGAAGGCTAATTTATTAAATACTTTCTTCAGTTCTGTGTATACAAAGGAGCATGGGGGAGCTCATGTCCAAAATGGGGGTGGTAGTGACACAGCCCCAAATCCACAATGGCTCAAAAGTGATATGGTCCAGAAATATTTAGATGGAATAAAGGTGGATAAAGCACCTGGACCAGATGGCATACACCCACGGATCCTAAAAGAATTGAGCTCTGTAATTTCAAAGCCATTGTATTTAATTTTTAGGGACTCATTAATGACAGGAATAGTACCACTGGATTGGCGCAGGGCAAATGTGGTGCCTATATTTAAAAAGGGAATTAAGTGTTTACCAAGTAACTATAGACCTGTTAGTTTAACTTCTATAGTTGGGAAAATACTGGAGAGATTAATAAAAGACCACATAGATGAGTTCTTGCTGGAAAAAAACTATTTAAGCAACAGACAGCATGGATTCATGAAAGACAGAAGTTGTCAAACAAACCTGATTTCTTTTTATGAAGAGGTAAGTAAGACCTTGGACAGAGGGGTGGTATACTTGGATTTTGCAAAAGCGTTCGATACAGTTCCCCACACACGGCTCATGTGTAAGGTAAAGTCTACAGGATTGGAAATATCAGTTTGTAAATGGATAGAAAACTGGCTAAAAGACAGAATTCAGAGAGTAGTGGTTAATGATTCTTACTCTGAATGGTCCAAGGTTATCAGTGGTGTACCCCAAGGTTCAGTGCTGGGACCCTTACTTTTTAATATGTTTATAAATGATATTGGGTCTGAGATCAAAAGTAACATTTCTGTCTTTGCAGATGACACCAAGCTATGCAGTGGAATAACGTCCTTACAGGATGTCGCCAATTTACAAGCCGACCTCAATGCTCTGTCTAATTGGGCGACTATGTGGCAGATGAGGTTTAATGTTGATAAATGTAAAGTTATGCACTTGGGGGCTAATAATATGAATGCATCATACATACTAGGGGGAGTACAACTGGGGGGATCCGTAGTGGAGAAGGATCTGGGGGTTTTGGTAGATCATAAGCTCAATAATGGCATGCAATGCCAAGCTGCGGTTTCCAAAGCGAGCAAAGTCCTTTCTTGTATTAAGAGAGGTATGGTCTCCAGAGAGAGAGATATCATTTTGCCCCTGTTCAAATCATTAGTAAGACCTCATCTGGAATATGCAGTTCAGTTTTGGGCCCCAGTTCTCAAAAAGGATATTGGGGAACTGGAGAAAGTGCAGAGAAGGGCAACCAAACTGATAAGAGGCATGGAGGAGCTCAGCTATGAGGAGAGATTAGAGGAACTGAATTTATTCTCTCTTGAGAAGAGGAGATTAAGGGGGGATATGATCAACATGTACAAATACATAAGGGGTCCATATAGTGAACTTGGTGTTCAGTTATTCACTTTACGGTCAACACAAAGGACAAGGGGGCACTCTTTGCGTCTAGAGGAAAAGAGATTTCACCTCCAAATACGGAAAGGTTTTTTCACAGTGAGGCCTCGTACACACGACCGATTTTCTCGTCGTAAACAGTCAAGAAAAGTGCCGCGAGAGTTTTTTTGTCTAGAAAAACGTTCGTGTGTATGGTTTTACGACGAGAAACTTGACGAGAATCTCGACGAGAAAATAGAGAACCTGCTCTCTATTTTCTCGTCAGGAGTCCAGATTTCCTCGTCGTGTTTCTCGTCGGCCTGTTTTGTGACGAGAAAATGGTTCGTGTGTATGCTTTTACAACTCTTCAAAAAGCGCGCATGCTCAGAATCAAGTATGAGACGGGAGCGCATCTTCTGGTAAAACAAGCCTTCGTAATGGAAATAGCACATTCGTCACGCTAAAACGAACTGAAAGCACGAAGACTGAAAAGCGCGAATCGTCTCTTCCCAAACTTTTACTTCACACGCGGTAACACGAGATCAGCAAAAGCAGCCCAAGGGGTGGCGCCAAGAAAAAAGATCTTCCCCTTTATAGTGCCGTCGTACGTGCTGGACGTGAGCGCAGAGAACCACGAGGAAATTGGGAAATGCCAGTGTGTACGCATAGAAAGCTTGACGAGAAAATCGACAAGCTTAACAAGAATCTCGTCGAAAAAAAACGACGTGTTTTTTTACGACGAGAAAATCGGTCGTGTGTACGAGGCCTAAGAGCTGTGAAAATGTGGAATAGACTCCCTGCAGAGGTGGTTCTGGCCAGCTCAGTAGATTGCTTTAAGAAGGGCCTGGATTCTTTCTTAAATGTACATAATATAACTGGGTACTGACATTTATAGGTAAAGTTGATCCAGGGAATATCCGATTGCCTCTCGGGGGATCAGGAAGGAATTTTTTCCCCTGCTGTAGCAAATTGGATCATGCTCTTCTGGGTTTTTTTTGCCTTCCTCTGGATCAACTGTGGGTATAGAATTGGGTATATGGGATTGTACGATATATGTTTATTTTATTTATTTATTTATTTATTTTTATTATTTTTTTTTTTTTTTACGGTTGAACTGGATGGACTTGTGTCTTTTTTCAACCTGACTAACTATGTAACTATGTAAAGTTGCAGACCCTTCGGGCTGCGGTGCGACGGTTGAACTGGATGGACTTGTGTCTTTTTTCAACCTGACTAACTATGTAACTATGTAAAGTTGCAGACCCTTCGGGCTGCGGTGCGGCAGTTGACATCCCAGTGATGGGTTGTCGCGCCAATTTTGCAGGAGAGTCCTGGACCTCATGGTAGCCTCCTTCGAGGCGGTACCATAGGCACTATTTCATACGCGAGTGTTACAAAGGGTAACTCTGTCCTGAAGGGTCAAGTGTCCTTCATCCCTGGATTATCAAATCCAGGTGAGCCACCTAATCAGGACCTCCCTAGTTGGTGGCCGACTTCACCGGCACTCTGGGAAGTTGTTCCTTACTTTTACTGGATAGTGGTCACGGCAGATGTCTGTCTTCCCGGTTGCAGAAGAGTCTGAAGAGCTCAGTCAACCTGGGTCGCTGGACTCCGGAGGAATCCCATTGCAGATCATTGGCCTGAAAGCCGGGCGATCTGGCTTTGCCTCTCCACATCGTCTCAGAGGCTACAAGGGCGTCCATTCAGAATCCAGTCGGACAAACACCACAGTCGTGGCGTATGTCAATCATCAAGGAGGAGCAAGCAGCTTTGCTGCAGCAGCAGAGGTTGCTCACCTAAGGGGCTCCCTTACCAGAGGGGAAACACGCCAGTCATATGTCTCCTGACTTCTTTACTCAATCGAGAGGTATTGAGGTTTGTGGCCAGGTCAAAGGACCCATGGGCAAACACGACAGATGCGTTGTTGGCACTGTGGAGTCAGTACCGACTAATCTATGCCTTCCTCCTCGGAAACTCCTTCGTCATCTGCTTCACAGATTGGAGGCAGAGAGGATTACAATGGTCCCAATTGCTCTGAATTGGCTTCGGCGTCCTTGGTACGCCGATCTAGTGCATCTGGTAGCAGACGTCTTTTGGCAGCTACCGCTAAAGAAGGACCTGTTGTCGCAAGGTCCAGACACCATCCTGTTTTACAGTCACTGGCTTGAGGGCAAGGCTTGAGAGCCAAGTGCTGAGACCGGGACCTGTCAGACTCGGTGATCTCTACCATGAGGAGTGCTCGGAAATCATCCCTTAGGAAGATTTACCGTCGCATTTGGAAGACCTACACATCCATTTGTGAGGAAATTAGGTGGCATCCGCATACTTATTGGATTCCAGAGTCCTGCTATTCTCAGCAGGGAACGGGCCAAAAAATCTACTGTTAAGTACAATTAGGGGACAGGTATCTGCCCTGGCTGTCTTTTCAACGACCCCTGGTGGCTCACTCTCTAGTGAGAACGTTTGTACAGTGGGTTCGGCAGGCGGCCCCTCCGGTCCACCCTCCACTACCTCCGTGGAGCTTATTTAGCAGACGTCCTTTTGGCGTCTACCACTACGAGAGGACCTGCTGGCGCAGGGTCCCATATGCCATCCTGTCTGCAGTCAATGGCTTCAAGGGCATGGCCTCTAAGTGTCTCAAAAACCACAGTTTGAGAACATCAGAGATTCTCTTGTTTATACCTTCTTAGAAGGTGGTCCTTTTGGTGGCTGTTATGCCAGTTAAGACGGGTTTCTGAGCGGGCAGCCTTGTCATACAAGCCTCCCTATCTGATCTTCCACAAGGATAAGGGCAAGCCTCCTTATCTGATCTTTTACAAGGAGAAGGTGGTACTGCTGCCGCAGCCTTATTTCTTCCTAGAAGTCGTGTTCGACTTTCCATCTCAAGGAAGACCTTGTACTGCCATCCGTGTGTCCTCATACATCGAATCCTAAGGAGATGACGTTGCATTTCTTGGACGTTGTCCGAACTCTGAGAGAATGCTTGTCTGGTACTGCTCCATTCCAGAATCCAGGCACACGGTTTATTTTTTCAGTGGCTGGTCCCTAGTAGGGCCCAGCGGTCTCGTCGGCCACCATCTCTAGGTGGATCCGACAGATTGTGATCAGGCTTACGCCATGCAGGGTCAGGCGCCTCCATTCCGTCGCATTCGACCAGGGCAAGAGATGCCTCTTGGTGTTACGTCAGTAAGACGGTTTTCTGAGCCGGCAGCCTTGTCATGCAAGGCTCCTTATCTGATCTTCCACAAGGATAGGTGGTGCTGCCTCCGCAGCCTTCTTCTTCCTAAGGCCGTTCGACCTTCCATCAAGGAAGACATTGTACTGCCATCCTTGTGTCCTCATCCGTCGAATTTTAAGGAAACAACGTTGATATTTTGGACGCTGTCCGAGCTCTGAGAGCATCAAGCGTCTGTTTTCACCAGGTGCGTAAGGCACATTTTCTGTTCACACTTTCACTAAACTTTACAAGTTGTGTGTGCATCTTCGTATGCTTCCTTCGGCCGCAAGATATTGCAGGCGGCCGTTTAGAGTTGCAACTCCTCCTCCTCGGAGCTCTGTTTGGGGTGAAGTTTTAATGCTGTTTCCACCCCTTGTTTGTTTTCTTTGACACTGCTTTGGAACGTCCCACTATGTCAATAGAGAAGCTGTGCCGGTCCATGAACGAAAGCGTAAATAGGATTTTTTACTCACTGTAAAATCCTTTTCTCTGAGTTCATGGAACGACACAGCACCCACCCCTCCTTTTAAGTTTTTGTACTGCTTTTTGACGAACTGATCTGCGAGATGCAGAGTGAGGGGATATACCAGAGGGTCCGCCCCCTGGGCGGTACTGTAGAAGGTGTGATGCAACACTTTTTACAAGTTTTCTGCCTAGTCACTCCTAATTAACGGATAATACCCACTATGTCAATAGAGAATCTGTGTCGGTCCATGAACTCAGAGAAAAGTATTTTACAGTGAGTAAAAAATCCTATTTTTTTCAAATCCTCAGAGTTCTTTGCCATGAGGTGCCATGTTGAAATTCCAGTGACCAGTATGAGAGTGAGCGATGACACCAAATTTAACACACCTGCTCCCCATTCACACCTAAGACCTTGTGACACTAACGAGTCACATGACACCGGGCAGGTAAAATGGCTAATTGGGCCCAATTTGGACATTTTCACTTAGAGGTGTACACACTTTTATTGCCAGTGGTTTAGACATTAATGGATGTGTGTTATTTTGAGGGGACAGCAAATTTACACTGTTATACAAGCTGTACACTCACTACTTTACATTGTAGCAAAGTGTAATTTCTTCAGTGTTGGCACATGAAAAGATATAATAAAACATTTACAAAAATGTGAGGGGTGTACTCACTTTTGTGCGCTACTGTATGATTTTGTTCCACTGTGTGTGTGTGTATATAATTGTATGTTTTTGTGTACATATTAACCACTTCCGGACTGCCCACCGCACATATATTGTGGCAGGGCGGCCAGGCTGTGCGAAATGATGTACCTGTACGTCGTTTCGTGCATGAGATACTCTGGGCACGCCCGTGGACTCTATGTCCGCCGGCCGCCCACGATCGATCCACAGAGAGGCAGAACAGGGATCTGCCTATGTAAATAAAGGCTGATCCCTGTTCTGCCAGGGGACAACACTGAGATCGACTGTTCCTAGTAATCAGGAACAGCGATCTCTGTGATGCCCCAGTGAGCCTATCCCCCACTAACGATGAGCTCAGGCATGTTCACAACCCGCACGTGTAGAGCCCGCCAGGAAGTCAGTGCTGCGCTAATCGCAGGCAGTGAGACGTTTTCCTGGTCCGCGGCTGCAGAGGTCGAGAAATGTCTCACTGCCTGAGATTAGCGCTGTGCACTGGCGGGCTCTGCACGTGTGGGTTGCGAACATTACTGAACTTTTCCTTATCCCCCACAGTTAGAGAACACACTGAGGGAACACAGTTAACCCTTTGCTCGCCCCTAGTGTTAACCCCTTACCTGCCAGTGTCATTTATACATAAAACATTTTTTCTTTTTCGTACATCACGGGACACAGAGCGACTTAGTCATTACTAATGGGTTATATAGTTTACCTTCAGGTGCTGGCACTGGCAACTTCCAAACCGGAAGTACCCTCCCCTATATAAGCCCCTCCCATCCGGGAGCACCTCAGTTTTTTTTGCCAGTGTCTAAGGTGTTCCCTTGGGATCAGTTCAAGCTGATGTATGCATTCCCACCGCCACAATTGTTACCGCGATTACTCCGCAGAATCAGGGTAGAAAAGAAACCAGTGATTCTGGTGGCTCCAGCGTGGCCCCGAAGGGCATGGTACGCGGAGATTGTAAAAATGTCAGTGAGGAGTCCTTGGACCCTCCCACATCGTCCAGACCTGCTGTCGCAAGGACCGATATACCACCCTTCCTTACCAGCCCTAGGTTTGACGGCCTGGCTATTGAAGCCCACATTCTGAAAAAGAGAGGGCTCTCTAATTCTGTGGTATCCACCATGATCAATGCCAGGAAGCCGGTATCCAGGCAGATCTATTATAGGATCTGGAAAGCGTACATTACGTGGTGTGAGGCCAAGAAATGGCATCCACGTAAGTACGTGATAGGGAGGATTTTGGACTTCCTACAGTGGGCTGTAGATAGGAAGCTGGCCTTGAGTACTATCAAGGGTCAGATTTTGGCCTTGTCAATATTTTTTCAAAGGCCCTTGGCTTCGCATTCACTAGTCAAAGCTTTCATACAAGGAGTGATGCGTATTAGCCCTCCGGTTAGTATTCCCATATGTCCATGGGACTTAAACCTGGTTCTGTCGGTTCTACAGAAACAACCGTTTGAACCATTGCAACACATTTCCTTGGTTCTTCTCACCAGGAAATTGATTTTCTTAGCCATTTCTTCGGCTAAAAGAGTATCGGAATTAGCCGCCTTGTCCTGTAAGGAGCCATATCTGGTTGTCCATAAGGACAGAGTAGTATTACGTCCTCATCCAGCCTTTCTTCCCAAGGTGGTATCGAGGTTTCATTTGAACCAAGATGTGGTTCTTCCTTCTTTTTTCCCCAAACCTAGCTCGGTAGAGGAAAAGTTATTACATTCTTTGGATGTAGTAAGAGCAGTTAAAGCTTATCTAAAAGCCACTGCTCAGATTCGCAGAACGGATACTTTGTTTATTCTGCCGGAAGGCCCTAGAAAGGGTCAGGCAGCATCAAAATCTACTTTAGCCAAGTGGATTCGACAGGTCATAATACAAGCCTATGGCTTGAGAAAGAGACCGCCTCCGTTCAAAGTTAGGGCGCACTCCACAAGAGCAGTTGGAACTTCATGGGCAGTGCATCACCAGGCCTCCCTGGCTCAAGTATGTAAGGCCGCAACATGGTCTTCGGTACACACGTTTACTAGATTCTACCAGGTAGACGTTAGAAGTCAGGAGGATGTCGCCTTTGGGCGCAGTGTGTTGCAGGCCGCAAAAGATCCTCATGCCTGATGGCGCCCAGCTTATGTATCCCTCCCCTCATTTGGCATTGCTTTGGGACGTCCCATTAGTAATGACTAAGTCGTTCTGTGTCCCGTGATGTACGAAAAAGAAAAAGGGATTTTTATAACAGCTTACCTGTAAAATCCTTTTCTTGGAGTACATCACGGGACACAGAGCTCCCACCCCTCTTTTTGGGACACTTATTGCTTTGCTACAAAACTGAGGTGCTCCCGGATGGGAGGGGCTTATATAGGGGAGGGTACTTCCGGTTTGGAAGTGGCCAGTGCCAGCACCTGAAGGTAATCTATATAACCCATTAGTAATGACTAAGTCGCTCTGTGTCCCGTGATGTACTCCAAGAAAAGGATTTTACAGGTAAGCTGTTATAAAAATCCCTTTTTTAGCACTGACCACTGTTTTGCTGTCACTGGTCCCCAAAAAGTGTCACTTGGGGTCAGATTTGTCCGCCGGAATGTCGCAGTCCCGCTAAAAATCACAGATCGCCGCCATTACCAGTAAAAACAATTAAAAAAATTAAAAGTCCCTAAAGCCATCCCCAGATTTGTAAACTCAATAACTTTTGCGCAAACCAATCATTATACGCTCATTGTTTTTTTTACCAATATTATATAGAAGAATACATATTGGCCTAAACTGATGAATAAATGTAATTTTTTTTTCTTTTTTTTGTATATGTATTATTGCATTTTTTTTTTCAAAATTATCGCTTTTCTTTTGTTTATAGTGCCAAAAAAAAAAAAATGCCACCAAAAGAAAGCTCTATTTGTGGGAAAAAGGACATAAATTTTGTTTGGGTACAACGTTGCACGACCGCATATTTGCCAGTTAAAGCGACGCAGTGCTGTATCGCAAAGAATGGCCTGGTCATTAAAGTGGAGTTCCACCCATATAAAAGTCAGCAGCTACAAAAACTGTAGCTGCTGACTTTTAACCACTTCAATACCAGACACTTACACCCCTTCCTGCCCAAGCCAATTTTCAGCTTTCAGTGCTGTCGCTGTTTAAATGAAAATTGCACGGTCATGCTACCCAAACAGATTTTTATCATTTTGTTCCCACAAATAGAGCTTTCTTTTGGTGGTATTTTAATCACCTGTGCGGTTTTTCTTTTTTGCTAAACAAATAAAAAGACAACATTTTGAAAAAAAAGTTTTCTTTTGTTTCCGTTATTTTTTTTTTGTAAATAAGTACATTTTCTCCTTCACTGATGTGCACTAATGAGGCGGCACCGATGAGGTGGCACTGATGGGCACTTGCGATGGTCACTGGTAGGTGGCACTGATAGGTGGCACTGATGTGCAGCGGTAATTGGTTAATAATTGGACACTCGCCTGTCCCACGGTCCAGTGATGCGGGAAAACTAAGCCCCGCTCCTTTCCATGGTGCCGGCATTGTGACTGTGGGCGCCCGGCTGTGGCTTCACAGCCGGGCACGTACTGTGCATGCACGAGCTGCGCTCTGTGATTGGCCGGGCAATCTTCTGGGACCTGTGATGTGTCCCAAAGATTGCACGGAGGGAGGGGGGGGAGAGGTGATCTTCCTTCCGGTGCCGCAGAGCCCTGGGAAAAAGTGGGAGCTGGATACCTTTTTAAAAAGAGGGTATCCGCTCCCCCCCCCCCCCCATCAAAAAAATGACCTGCCAAATGTGGCATGTCAGGGGGTCATCTGCACTTAAAGGGGTTGTAAAGGTTTGTTTTTTATTTTTTAAATAGGTCCCTTTAAGCTAGTGAATTGTTGGTTCACTTACCTTTTCCTTCAATTTCCCTTCTAAATGTTTTTTTTCTTTGTCTGAATTTCTCACTTCCTGTTTCTCCTCAGTAAGCTTGCCCCCATCATCCGAGCGGTGGTTAGTGAGCCAGAACAGCTTACTGAACAGCTTACTGAGGAGGAACAGGAAGTGAGAAATTCAGACAAAGAAAACAAAGAAAAGCATTTTTTAGAAGGGAAATCGAAGGAAAAGGTAAGTGAACCAACCATGCACTAGCTTAAAGGAACGTATTTAGAAAATAAAAAACAAACCTTTACAACCCCTTTAAAGCGGAGGTTCCATTTTTGGGTGGAACTCCGCTTTAAGGGGGTAAATCCTTCTGGGGCTGAAGTGGTTAATATAGTATAATACCAAAGTGTTGTTTTTTTTTGTATTTTAGAATGATTTATTTATATTGACATTTATCTAGAAAGCAAATGAGTTGCTTGAGTACTCAGTAGTAGTTTTATTACGTTTACTTTTACAATCAATTAACATTAATGTTTTTAATTATGTCTGTATCATTTAATTCATTGTATCCAATCATTCTTATTTTATATGCAGAATTTGATGACATTTATTGCATTTTTATATTGATTTGTATTTGCTTATATACATACTGGTCATTGTGATCCTCCCCTTTGCCTCATCAAGCAGCTGTGCAGTCTTGGTGCTCCCTATTTTCCCCTCTTTCCTCTTCATTTCTGTTTAGTGTATAAAAAGCTGACAGTCTTTTCCCTTCTAGCTTGGCAAAGGTCCCCTTTGCAGCTCTCCCAGTAACTTCATGCCACTCTGTCCCCTGTCAGTGGCACAAGATATGGCCGTAGACACCGCCAGCCATCCATCTTCCTGGCGGATCCTACATACATGCACAGAAGCTGCCTGATTAGGTAAACAGGATTGCTGCTCTGGCATTGCCTTTCCATCACTCATTGTCTCTGGAGCTGGATCAGAACTTTTTATATGCAAGTGTGCTAATTGCAATAAAGTGATGCTCTATCGATTTTACGAATTCCTGCACCCTGCTGCTCACGGTTTCTCTAACGCCGATTCAAAGTTAGATATTTTTTTCTAGCTGTTGTCTAAATGGTGCAAACGCCTTTTTTAGTATGTTCTTCAGTATTAAGGTAAAACATGTAAATCAGTTATGCATCCCTTTTGAAAATATATTTTCTCCTCGTTCATCGACGGACACAGCGCCTTCTTAAACATGACCATTGGGTTATATTGCCTCTGCAGGAGTAGGACTAGGCAGAACAAAAAACACCTGTCTAAGCCCATGGGCTGTCCTCAGTCAGTATATAACCCCCTCCCTGCTCTAGGTATTCAGTTTAGGAGGGTTTCGGAGTTGGTGGCATTATCCTGGCGTAGTCCCTATTTAGTACTCCATAGGGATAAAATGGTTCTTCGTCCCTGTCCGTCATTTTTGCCCAAGGTCGTCTCTGACTTCCATATGAATGAGGACATTGTGTTGCCGTCCTTGTGTCCCAAGCCGGCTCATCCCAAGAAATTTGCTTTGCATACCTTAGATGTGGTTTGTGCGATTTGGGTGTATCTGGCAGCCACTGAGTCCTTCCAGAGGCCAGACTCACTTTTTTTGGTTACACAGGGACTAAGGAAAGGGCTGGCCATCTCGGCTACCATCTCCAGATGGATCAGACAGACTGTGACTCAGGCCTATTCTTTTAAAGGTCAGGTTCATCCATTTCCTGTCACGGTGCATTCTACTCGGGCGCTTTTGTACTTTTTGGGCCTTCCGTTATCAAGCATCAATATCTCAGGTTTGGAAGGCGGCCACTTGGTCGTTGGTGCATATTTTCCCCCAAGTAGATATTTTGGCATCTGCGGATGCTTCTTTTGCCCGCAAGGTTTTGCAAGCTGCTGTTTAAGAGGGGCTGTTCCCTCTTAAGGGATGTTTTTCTTAATTTTTATTTCAGATGGGGCTCCTGTGACCTGGCTAGGGCTCTTGAATTTTGGCCTTGGGTTATTTTTCCCACCCCTCATTTTCCTTTTGGCACTGCTTTTGGATGTCCCTATAGTCAGGATTAATGGAGCGCTGTGTCCGTCAATGAACTAAAGAGAAAATAGTATTTTTGTACTCGCCGTAAAATCCAGTTCTCTGATGTAATGGATGAACACAGCACCCACTCTATGAAGTTTTGATACTTCTAATACTGCTTGCTAATAAACTGAATGCCTATAGCAGGGAGGGGGTTATTTACCAGCTGAGGACAGCCCATGGGCGTAGCCAAGTTTTTTTGTTATGCCTAGTCCTACTTCTGCAGAAGGTAATATAACCCTATATTCTATTATTTTGTTTTTTGTTTACTTCAATCAGAAAAGCCTGTGGTAATCGCATTATGGAGTCATTATAATCTGTTTTGGCCAGCCTGATCTTAACTGTCTGCTGACTGTCCTGGCCATCCACCTGTTCAATATTTTACATTATGGTTGGGTACTATGCTTGTTCTCTACCATCGCAGTGGCTATGTCATCCCGTGAGCATCTTGTCATTTCTATGCATCCTAAACCCGCACTGCTTAAGTGCTATGTTTGTGAGTAAGATTTTAAAACTTTAATGAGCAAATAAACCGTTTTGATATTCAGAGAGCACTAGATTTTGCCTTTTCTATTCCTATGTGCACCGGACCCCATTGAGGGAATCTGCACTGGCTAGTATCCATCCAATCTGCCGGAGGCAGCACAGAAGGAAAAGGAGCTCCATGACCAGTTGATCCGTTTATATCCCTGAGAGGGAACCTGCTTTTTCTGACCTTCTGGTGAAACAGGGGTCAGAACGTGAGGTGAGCAGCTAGGATATAGAGCTGGAGGAGAGTACTTGCATTTTCAGCATTCAGGCACTAGTGGCGTGTTGTGCGTTTTTATGCAGAAGACTCTGAGGACTATACTTGTGCATTTGGACTCTTAATTTCTTTTTAGTGTGTGGACTTTATTATTTTGTTCACTATTCCCATTCAGGGAACACCTATTTTTTCATTGTTGGTTCACTATTCCCAGTTGGGGAACATGAATATTTGATTTTGAACTCAGTATCTTGCTATATTGCAAGTTAATCACTTATTCTCATTTAAGGATTTATGGGGAGTTATTTTGTATTTAGGAAGCGTAACACTGTTTTGTTTTATAGAACTATGCTTGTTCTGCCTGAAATTATCGGTCTGTCACTTCCTCAGGGATACATTGAGTTTGCAACACACCATGACAGTGTATTCATCTTCATGTGTTGGGTTTATTTGGTTTCTGATCAAGTGAATTTTTACACACTTAGTAGTGCATCTTTCTCCTCATTCAGACCGTTTTTTTATTCCATTAACCATGCAACACCAACAATGTGGTAATGTCCACCATGTGCTGTAGTGCATTGCACCACATCTTTTCACCTAAATGGCACCTAGTTGTTCCATTGTTGTCATACAACATATTTATAAAGCACTGAATGTGACATTCGCCAAACATTTATTGGTAGATAATAATTTACTTTATATTAAAACAGAATGATTCATCTGCAAAGAATGTTTAGTAAATGTTACATTCACTACTTACCTTCACCCCCTAATACATACAGGTATATGACGATCTCTTGCTTAGACAGATAGTTATGATCAGTGAGTATTATTACTTTTTTATATTTATTACCAATGGGCATATTTAATTCTGAGATTGATGTAATGGCGCTGCTAGTACAGTACAAGGATTGACCCGAACTAGAAATTGATGCTTTGCTGTGATCTGTAATTCACAACTAGTAAAGCAATTAAAATGTTTCAATCTAAGGGAAATCTATGTAGATGTGACCCATGGGCAATACGTGTAAACAGCTAAAAAAAAAAAATACCGATGTGACCCACCATTAAAACAATTAAAAGGGTATTTAAAAATGTAACACTTTTAAGATTTACAAAAATTACAGTGATTAGAAAAATTAACTAACTTTCAAACAACATTTTTTTTTCTTTAAAAAATTCTACCCTTCTATGGCCAAACAGTACAGAAGTGTCTAAAGGACTTTCGTCGTGCCAACTAATGACCAATACCACTAGTAAGCCATACAAAACTTTTGTGTTTATTCCAAATACCGTTAAAATCCTATTATGAAAAGTATTCACTGCGTAAATTACATCATTGTAATATTCCCTAGCATATACCAAAAGTCTCTGGTGACTAGTCCCATTAATTGGCACATATATAGCACAGGTGAAGAGTGGGTGGTGGCATGAGGGGTAGTACTGGATACCTCCACACAAGACTACCTCCATGCAAAAGAGGTGCCTCCTGTTCTGATTTATACAATAGACGGTGGACAAATGGTTTGACTCCAGTGGCGTAGCTAGCACATCTGGCACCCGGGGCTGGTAATTTTTTTGCCCCCCAAGAAAAATGGTATGTGGCAATATAGCAGTGCCACACCAAAACTGTGGGTGTGGTCAGATTGCATCAACAGTGTGAGGGGCTTAATTGGCCATATGCACAAGCGTGTAACAGACAGTACAAACCTCAGTACACTAATTTTAGTAAAATAAAACTGTTCTATTGCATATCCTTTACTACACACAGCTAACCTAAAAGTCTTGTTTTTTGTTTTAATACCAAACATGTTATACTTATCCGCTCTGTGTAATGGTTTTGCACAGAGCAGCCAGGATCTTCCTCTTCACTCGCGGGTGCCCCTGGCCCACCCACTCCATCTCCTGATTGGTTCGCTGGCTGTGATTGCCAAAAGCCAATCAGGAGTGCGAGTCCCCGGAGAGCCAAGTCTCTCGTGGACATCGCTGGATTGAGAGGGGGCTCAGGTAAGTATTATGTTGGGCTGGGGGGCTGCTGCACACAGGTTTTTTTACCTTCATGCATAGAATGTTGTGCCTTTTTACAATCACTTTAACAAGGAATGTGCTGTACTTAGAATGCAGTAGTCAGGACTAAGAAATGTAAAACGCAGTGAGGGGAATTTATAATTGGTGCAGTCAGAATCTGGAAAAGCTGCGCATGGCAACCAAATCAGCTTCTATGTTCTGCTTGTTCAGCTTTAAAAATGAAAGCTATGAGCTGATTGGTTGCCATGCACAGCTGCTCCAGATTCTGTCTGCTCTAGTTTTGATAAATGACAGGTACTATATACTGAGACACTTTTTTCTGCATCCACCAGAGAGCTTCACCTATAGAAGTGGGTGTACAGATCCGAATGCAGACACTGTGCATTCGGATACATGCATCCCTTCCTGTCTGCATGTCAAATTTTAACTTTTGACTAGGTCCATGCAGTTGCTGCGTCCCAATTGACTTTGACTGGACTGCCTGCACAGAACACCAAATTTCCCCATGCGGTACACGGGCATCACACTGGGCATGGCCGCATATGCTCCATGTGAATGAGGCCTAAGTGGGCCAGATAGCAGGAAAGAGGAGATGTTGGGTAATTAGAAGAGAAGTATGAGAAAAAAAATGTAATCATACTTACCTAGGTTGATGCTGCATCAGTCCCCCGCTGACTCTAAGGCTCAGAACCGAGTAATCAAACACCGCCGATCTCTCAGTGCTCCCTGGGCAGAGAGCTGGTGACCGTCAGTCTCTGGCTCTCTGCTCTGCCCCCCCCCCCATGCTCACTGAAAACACTGGGCTGTGGAGGGGGCAGGAGCGGCCATTCCAGGCATGTGGGCAGATCCCGACCATATGGTTGCGATCTTTCCCCAGCCTGGACCAGCTCTGTGATGTCAGCTGACAGCCCTCTGTCAGCTGAAAAATGGGTCACAGGCGTGCAAAACATTCTGCACTGCTGTGATCTACAGGGGAAAGTACAGCCAAACATCCAATAAATCTATCACACGACTTGTCTCTCTGCTCTTGTTTGGCATTACTTGTGAAAGTTGATAAATGTCCCCATTTATGTTGTGAACTCAGGCAGGCCCTTCCTCAGCCCAGGATTTAGATCCAGGCTCTTTCTCCCCGAAGCTTGCAGACCCTTCAGGCACCCTCTTTCCTAGTCTTTGACAGGTATCCTGTTCCCACTTCCGGGAGTCTGCGCCGCAGCCCATGACATCACCGTGGGCCTCCCTCCTCCTCCCCCTGTCGCCGGGCCAGTAGGAGAGAAGAGCGGGGCCTCGCTCATGTGCATTAGGGTTCCCGGCGCAAAGCCGTAAGGCTACACTGCCGGGTTCCCTTACCCGCAATGGTGGTGGCAGCACCCGACAGCTGATGGAAACATCAGCTGCGGTGCCAACATCGCTGGACTCCAGAACAGGCAAGTGTCCTATTAAAAGCCAGCAGGTGTAGTATGTGTAGCTGCTGGCTTTTAATTAATTTTTTTTGGGGCGGACCTCCGCTTTAACTCTTAGTATGTCAGCACATTTTATAAATTGGCTGGATTCCTGAAGTCTGGCTTAAAAATGTATTAAAGTATCTGATTTAATTATAAAGTGCCTACTTTTCTTTCTCTCCTTAACCAACAGACATTTGCACTCTGGAATGTTAGTTACAGAGTTGGGGCCTAAGTCAGCAGGCTTTGTTTACAGCAGATAGGTTTTGCATTCCTCTACAAGTCTATGTGAATGCAAAACTAAATTGAAGCAGGTGAAATGCGGGTCAGAAGTAGGTCAGTTGCAGGTCAAAAGTACTGATCAAAGAATTGCGAATCTCAGAAGCACCTCAAACTGATGCCATCAA
Source organism: Rana muscosa (assembly GCA_029206835.1). Lineage (NCBI taxonomy): Eukaryota > Metazoa > Chordata > Amphibia > Anura > Ranidae > Rana > Rana muscosa. The sequence continues at coordinate 406,544,003 of CM055117.1, forward strand.
TTCAAGCCCAAAGCCTGTCGGCAGAGACCCTTGCAGTGGGTTCGAAACACCCCCCCCCCTCCACACTGCAAGGATTAAATGGTCAATATGGCAAGGGGTTACTGTACAAGCAGCTTTAATTGCCTTAAACCCCCATTCTGCCCGACTTCAGCATATCCTCCTCCACCTGAAGCTTCAGTATGTGGGCGGCACCGCCGCATCATCACACCCAGTGGCGGCTGGTGCTCAAAATTTTTTGGGGGTGGCACAAACAAACTGAAAAAAAAAAACATCAAACGCCGCCACTGTGCCCGTTATTACTTAAAGGGTTTGCAAAGGCTCGCGTTTTTCACCTTAATGCATCAAGGTGAAAAAACACCTGTCAGTCACCGGCCCCCCAGCCCCCTCGTTTTACTTACCTGAGCCCCTTCATCTCCTCGGCGCATCCCCGCCGTCCTCTCCACGGAGTCCCGGCTTTGATTGGATAGTTTGATAGCAGCGCAGCCATTGGCTCCCGCTGCCGTCAATCAAATCCAATTTGCCGAGTCATACACTAGGCGTCTATGGACGCCAATTGAATGACTTAAGAGTACGCCTGTAAGGTAACCCCCTCGGGAGAGCACTTCTCCTAGGGGGTTATCTAATGCGGGGAGGAGCCGCCGAGGGGCCCCAGAAGAGGATGTTCGGGGGCCACTCTGTGCAAAACGAGCTGCACAGTGGAGGTAAGTATGACAGTTTTTTTTTTTTTTTGTTTTTTTTTTGTTTTTTTTAACTCAACCTTTAGTATCACTTTAATCCTTTGCCCCTAGACTAAGTAATTAAATTTTCATGAAGATGTGTCTGATATTAATCTGGGTATTTACACAACAATGGCCTCCTAACAGCATTAACTTGCTTAAACACCAGTGATGAATCAGTCCTTTGGTTCCAAATGCTTCCATGCTTTCTTGCATTAATTTGTTTGTGGGTAAAACTTTTTTTTTTTTTAAAGGTATTTTTATTGTTTACAAACTGACAAAAACATACTGTAAATGTGTATGTAGCATTAAAGGAGCAAACAGTGCTCATTCAGCAATGAGGTACAGTTACACAGTATCCAGTCAGTGAGTACAAATTGAGGAGTTTCATGGTTGCCTTCTAAGATCTAGTATAAAAACTAGAAGTCGGCTAACATTTTCAGAGAACTCAAAAAGCAGGTGGTATAGTGCAATCTAAACTAACCCATGGATTCCAAATCTTATAAAACTTTTTTGGTCAGCCTCTGGCCTCATATGTCAATGTGTATAATGGTATAGCTTGATTGACTATAGTGAGCCAGAAGGCTATAGTAGGTGAGGGCAGGATACGAGCTTTGTGCTGACGTCACCCTCCACTGCTCGGCTTCCACGGACGTATTTGTGTGCCAGCGCCTCTGACCGGTCGGCGCTGACACACTTTAAGGCTGTCTTTTTAACTGCTTTTGTGAGTATGATTCCAATATTCTTTTAATAAATGTACACCAAGGATTTTACACTATTCGGTGTCCTTCCTTCTTTTCATGTTGATGTTGAACATTCGCATGATGCTGTATGAGCTGTCGGGCTACTAAACCATTGAAGTTCATCATTTGCTGAAATCCGGAGGTTCCACTGAGTATCATTTGAGGCTGTTTTAGGTCCTCTGTCATAGGGGACCATCGCTTTTTGGTAAGCAGGAATTCTTACTGGTGGTGGTGAAAGTCACGGATTATAAGAAGATTTTCTGTCGTTGGCTTTTTTGGACACTCTTTCACGGGTGTTTTGTTTATCATGGACTTTCAGACATGAACTTTGAGAGTCTCATATAGCAGTTGTGGACTATCATCTTATTAACTATTTAATCATAGTTCACTCACCTTATCATTATTTATAATTTACTGATCTTTCATGGTTCTTCATTGAGTATCTATATGATTTATCACTGTTGGTATTTGGATTTTTTCAACTATTCAGTGGTGGGCTTATGTTCAGTCATAAGTTAGCGCGGCTATATATATTTTTTCTTATTTACATGCACTGATGATTGTTTTCAGAATAGTTGCTGCTTTCCTTTATTTCTTTTTTTCTAGGTAAACTTTAATCATTTACCAGGTTTTACACTATAGCGCAGTTTCTTTTTATTTTTTTCTATAGTAGGTGAGGATTGGGATTTCCAATGCATAGTTGTTTTCTTTGGGTAATTCAACTCTTTGGGTAACAGGATAATTCTTAGAAAAATGTGTACATTCTTAGATCTATCTTCATCGTCTATATATCCTAGCAGGCATCTCAGGGGATTACAAATGTTGGGCAACTAAGTGAGGGAGCTGATAAGGGTCGTGTCCCCCGACCAGAATTTCCTAATCGGTGGGCATTCCCACATTAAGTGGAAAACAGACGATACCTGGAGGGGAAGCACTTCCTGACAAATATCCTCCGTCGGCTCTGGTATGTCAGAGCGAGAGCGCCATTTATTTTTTATGGTGCTAATCCTAGTTGTCGTAGTATGAAGGAGAGTTTTGTAGTACATGAATAAAAGTTTAGTGCGAGACGGGTCAGTCAATAAGCATTAGAGTGGGGAGGGTTGGATATCTGTTTCGGAGGCCAAACTATGTTGCAGCGGTATGGCGTATCTGCAGATATCGGAAATAGACCGTAGGAGGAAGGCCATAGTACCTGCGAAATTCGGCAAAGGATCGAAAACCGTTCACTATAAATAGGTGGGAAATCGATCTAACTCCCTGCTTGAACCAAAATCCACTGTCTGTTCTTCGGAAGAATTCTGGTAGACCCGGGTTACCCAATAAGAGGGGGCATTAGGGGAATACATAATATGCGTACTGGACGGCAGTAAGTTTGATTATCCGTAGGGTCATAGAGAGAACTTTCGTATCCTCCCTTCCCCTAGTGGAGAGACTATGTATTAGATTTTGGAGAGATTCATAGGAAGTAGGGATGACTGCCTCCAATGCTGTTGCCGCATTGTTCTCCTCGGGGTGGAACCACCAGTGTAGAGAGGACAAATGTGGGAGGGACAAGTTAATCCCCAGAAAGCAAACGGGAAGGGTCAACCACGGCTTATGGTACAAAAAAAATATATAATAGGCTTTATTGAGTAGTGGGGGATAAATACATACACAAAGTTAAAGTATATGTGAGGAAAACCGTGTATCCTAGTGAACACAGTCTGTCTCGCTATACTCAATCAATACATAAAAACATGCTGCAGCAATTAATAAAAATGCTGAGCGCACTGGCAGGCAAAAAACAGTCTCCGCGATTCCAGAAAAGTGTAGCACCGCAATGCAGCCTATAATTTCTGCTGGTTTAGTTGGTGTGGGGTCAGGGGGTATCTTGTATTGATAGATATCAAAGAAGGCAATGAAATAAGGAGACAAGCTATGTCTGCAGCAGGAGTTCCACATGCAAATGAATCAGTCAGTGTGTCCAGGATCAGCAGACATATGTAAATGTTATTACGCCTTTGGAGGCTTACTACATTGATTTTTTATTTCATTTTAAAAATAAATCACCCGTTTTTTTACCGCACTATGGGAGCCTATTACTTTTGATACTGAGGTCACTGGATAACCCGCTGCTTGCCAAACAAACTTTTCTGGGATGTGAGGAGTTGTGGATACTGGAAGCTTGCTGCTGCCATATACCTCATCCTGGAAACAACTAGTTGGGAAATCGTGTGATCCATAAACGGGACCCCACCTGGATTCATGCGTATATGCTGTCTACCCCTGTAGAGGTGCGAGGAGCTGGTGAGTAGGGACCCTTGTGGGGGAGCACCCATAAAGTCACTTGAAGATTTGCTGGCACCTATTAAATTTCACTGTGGACATTGAAATCACTTCAATAATATATATTTCTCTTATCGTCCATGGACTGACGCAGCTGGATACTGTAAATGTGTGGGTATATGTCCCTGCTCGCAGGAGAAGATGTAGGCAGAATGTTAGATGCTAGAAACATTCTAGAACAAACCAGAGCTGAACAGCCCCGCCCAGAGGGGCGGTCTCTCCGGACATTACCCTCCCACCTGCAGTCAGCAGACCTCCGTTTTTTTTTCTGCCTAGCAGAAGGAGAAGACGTGGCTCTCTCAGGAGCAAGTCTCCTGGAAGATTTTACTTTTAAATTTTATTCCTTTGGGAATTTTATTTTATTTTTGAGACCTTCCATCAACTGTCGGCTGGGCAACAGGTTGGGTACACTGGTATCCTCGTAGTCTTCCCTGTCCGACCATTGAGCGTGCTGATCCCCGCCTTCTGTGTGTGAGACTCAATTCACGACATGTCCCATGACTCCAGGGGTGGCCGGGTTGCTTTCATGCTCCCGCGGTCCTCTCAAGATTGAACAGTACCTGACTGACTGTATCTCTCGCGGTGGACCGGGCCGACAGATACGCAGTACTTCTCTGTGATGGGTCTGTCTGAAACAAGCCAGTGGGTCCCTGAAAGGGACGGGTAAGTAGTCTCTCCTACTGCAGGTGAGTACATGCTGGCTGTGTTTTATATGGGGGTTTCTCCCTGTCTCCCCCCTGTTATGCTGCTCTCTACACCCTGTACTGGTGCTGTGCGGTGCTTGGGGGTCACTCTGGCCTGGCTGGGCGCTCATGTCTGTAGTGGGTTCTGGAGAGAGGGGCAGTTTTTTCTGGTGTGTGAGGTGATTATTGCGTGCGCCATTAGCGCATGCATTAACGCTGTTTGAGGTGGTTATTGCGTGCGCCATTAGCGCGCATTACAGCTTTGAATTTCGCGCTCGGCGGCCATCTTGGCGCGTGGTTTAATGGCGCAGTTATAGCTGCAGCCATTTTCTTGTAGCCGCCGCACATTTATTTTCGGTTTCGGCCTCTAGCGGCGGCGCGAATCTCCTCACAATCTCCTCACAGATTCTTCACTCTCCTCAGGCTCTCACAGCGCACGGTTTCTTCAGCAGGATTGAGCGGTCCTTAAGGGTTGGTGAGTCCTCCGGGTATCCCCTCCTCAGCCTCAGCGTAGCCAGTGGGTGGGACTGTATATTCACTGTATAGTGTATAAGGTCTCAGAGGGTGGCGTTATGGAGTCTGATACACCTGCTCTCCACACTTGCCTGGGGCAACTGGCAGTGCTGCACAGTTAAACATGTTCATATGTTTCCTGCACCTGCGGTCCTTATGGACCAGTTGTCAGCAGTCCTGGAATCATTCCTTGTCAGAATGGAAGCGGTGTGCGAGCAAAAGGAGCTATAAGCCCCCTCTCCCCACAAAAATCTTTAGTGTAGGAGTGCTCTGATTCAGATATGAGCCTAGCTACTTTGCTCAGGACCCTAGCTCTGAATATTTAATGTTAATGAACAGGACATTCCCTTGTGAGGAAGACTCCAGTTCTGTGTCAGTGAATGACAGGGCACTTGTAAGTGATCTCATTGATGATGTGAGGAACACTCTCAAGCTGGAATTGCTGTGGCTGAGGTACCTCAGGTGGACGCTGTTTCCCTTGGTTCCTTCAAGCCTTTCTTTTACACAGCTTCCTCACTGTTTTCCTCACACGCTGCGTCAAGAGCAGCATGGATGATACAGTGGTACAGTGTTTCCCTCCCCCTGGTCGGTGCAGCATGGTGGTGGGGAGGACTTTTATTCATTTGTCTTTAGTCCCTGTGAGCCGTCTGTGTGATATCCTGAAGCAACATTTCCCGGGGAATGCTTTGAGCTCTGACAGATACACGGTCTGAGGATCAGAGGTTACCTGTTACCTGCATGCTGCTTCGGCAGCACAGTCAAGCAGGTTGGAATGATACAGAGAAGATTATGTGCCTCTGCGCCATAATTTAAACTCATCCTATACCTCTACACTGCATACATTCACTGTGTATGTATGTGTTATTGGTCTCTGTGTCTGCGTGGGTGTCCCCCCACGTTCCAATGCTGTTTCAGTGCAATACATGATATAAACGTACACCGGGGCCTCCCTTCTCCGATACATTGCGGAGTCTCTTTGGGATTTTCATACATCTCGCTGCAAGACGGTCCTGTCGGCCGTGTGCATTGCAGGGGAAGGGTCCTTGCATCCGGAGGTGTTTCCACCTCCTTTACCGGAGGTGGGGCACCGGAAGTGGACCTTATGGCCTCTCGACTCACTCGAAAGGTGGCAAGATCGTGCTCAGGTCCAGGGACCCCTGGTCAGATGCATTGGAAGCCCGTGGGGGCAGTATCGCCTGATAAATGCTTACCCTCTGCTACTGTTGTTGCTTTGCAGAGTAGGGGCTGAGGCCATTCTAGTGATCCTCATTGCTCCGGAACGGCGACATTGTGACAAATTCAAACAAAATGGAAGGTAATAGTACAGCGCTACATATAGGCCAGTAAAAACTGGACTGTAACTCAAATGTGACCATAAATGGAAACACACAAAAAAGTGAGAAGGGGCAGGCTGAACGCCCTACCCAATATATATAAAATGTCCACAATAATAAACAAAAACAAAAAAATTAAGAGTGTCCAAAACGATGGGATACGATCAATGCCCCTGTAGACGTCCTGTTAGGAACGAAACGCGTCGGGCTATGCATTTTGCTTCCCATGTTGTCTTTTAATATATGAACTGTGATCACTTTTTATCTTTGTATGTTGGTGTTTTTCTGATTAAAAACCCAATTTTTTTTTACCTACACCATTGTAGCCCCTTATTTTTTTCTTCTCTTTGCATGAAATCGGTGAGGAAAAGTTTTTTCAGTTTTCTCCAGTTGGTCCTTCTACAATACCCTTGTCGGGGTATTTTCCATTTAAGTTTGATCGTATCCCATCGTCCGGTTGAATACCGGGATCCAGAGTGCCAGTCTTCTGGTGGGATCTCCAGCCTTGGGGGTATTGGAGACCCGAAAAGTACTGCATCCATCAGTTCCACCCAGGATTGAAGACATCCGATCATCTAGCCGGTATACCTCTACATCCATCAGAGATCCGGGGACGTTCCTGTGGAGCAGCCGTTGGAGATACTCTCAAGCTCGATTGATCTGCTGTCGTATGACATTCGGGTCCAACGTTTCTGGTAAGCACACATGAATGTCACCATCCACGTGAAGAATTGTGCCAGAAGTTTTACATCCATTCCTTGTTATTTACCCACTGTTTTGGACACTCTTAATTTTTTTGTTTTTGTTTATTATTGTGGACATTTTATATATATATATATTGGGTAGGGCGTTCAGCCTGCCCCTTCTCACTTTTTTGTGTGTTTCCATTTATGGTCACATTTGAGTTACAGTCCAGTTTTTACTGGCCTATATGTAGCGCTGTACTATTACCTTCCATTTTGTTCAAATACTTATAGCCGGCTGTTTGAAATTGAGAGTACAGCGTTCTGGATACCTGATACACCTGAATTATGAATTTAACAACAATTGATATGGCTCCTTGTGGTGTCTATAATGAAAGACTTCAAGGGGGGAACTGAGCCAATATAATCGTAGACAGTGGAATGGTCTCACAGTTCAGCTATATAGAGTGACTTCACAGTCCGGTAATACCACATCTATCAGTCAAAGCCTCCGGAGTGGAGAGAAAGTAAGCAGCAGGTTTAACCACTTCCCGACCGCGCCATGTACAAAAGACGTCCACAGCGCGGTCGAGTTATCCTGAGTGGACGTCCCAGGGACGTCCTCACAGAATCTCGCTCCCGCGCGCCCCCTGGGGCGCGCTCCAGGATATGTCCGTGACCGCCGGGTCCGGAAGACCCGGCGCATCACGGATCACGGTAGATGGCCGCTAATCGCGGCCGTTTACCACGTGATCGCTCCGTCAAATGACGGAGCGATCACTTGTAAACAGACCGGCGTCATGTGATGACGCCGGTTCCTCCCTCCCCTCTCTGTACCGATCGGTACAGTGTGAGAGGAGAGGGGAGGGAGCGGATCATGTCCGCTCCCTCCCCCATGTCAGCTGTGGGCTGGATCTGTGACAATTGCAGTCACAGATCCAGCCATCCATCCATCCCTGCTCAGCCATCCCTGTGCAATACTCTGCCAATACTCTGCAATACACCCTGTGCAATACTCTGCAATACACCCTGTGCAATACTCTGCAATACACCCTGTGCAATACTCTGCAATACACCCTGTGCAATACTCTGCAATACACCCTGTGCAATACTCTGCAATACACCCTGTGCAATACTCTGCAATACACCCTGCCAATACTCTGCAATACCCTGTGCAATACTCTGCAATACCCTGTGCAATACCCTGTGCAATACCCTGTGCAATACCCTGTGCAATACCCTGCCCATACTGTGCAATACCCTGCCCATACTCTGCCCATACTGTGCAATACCCTGCCATATTCCGCAATACCCTGCCATACTCCACAATACTCCTCAATACCCTGCAATACTCCACAATACCCGGCAATACTCCACAATACCCGGCAATACTCCACAATACCCGGCAATACTCCACAATACCCGGCAATACTCCACAATACCCTGCAATACTCCACAATACCCTGCAATAATCCTCAATACCCTGCAATACTCCTCAATACCCTGCAATACTCCACAATACCCGGCAATACTCCACAATACCCGGCAATACTCCACAATACCCGGCAATACTCCACAATACCCGGCAATACTCCTCAATACCCGGCAATACTCCACAATACCCGGCAATACTCCTCAATACCCTGCAATACTCCTCAATACCCGGCAATACTCCACAATACCCGGCAATACTCCACAATACCCGGCAATACTCCACAATACCCGGCAATACTCCTCAATACCCTGCAATACTCCTCAATACCCTGCAATACTCCTCAATACCCTGCAATACTCCTCAATACCCTGCAATACTCCTCAATACCCTGCAATACTCCTCAATACCCGGCAATACTCTGCAATACCCGGCAATACTCTGCAATACCCGGCAATACTCTGCAATACCCGGCAATACTCTGCAATACCCGGCAATACTCTGCAATACCCGGCAATACTCCGCAATACCCGGCAATACTCCTCAATACCCGGCAATACTCCTCAATACCCGGCAATACTCCTCAATACCCGGCAATACTCTGCAATACCCGGCAATACTCCTCAATACCCGGCAATACTCCTCAATACCCGGCAATACTCCTCAATACCCAGCAATACCCAGCAATACTCCGCAATACCCAGCAATACTCCGCAATACCCGGCAATACTCTGCAATAACCACTTCCCGCCGGCCGTCATATGACGTCCTTGACTTTGTGCGGAGATATCTGAATGATGGGAGCAGCTACAGGCATCATTCAGATATTCACTTTTTCAGCTGGCGATTCCCTGCACCATAAGAACGATCATAGCGGCTGTTCCACCGCTTGATCGCTCTTACGGAAGGTGAGAGGGGATGCCCCCCCTCCCGCTGCCCTCCGGTGCTTCTACCGACTCACCGCTACGATCAAAGCCAGGATTGTTTGTTTTTTTTGGGTTTTTTTCAGGCTTCCCAGCCTAGAGGTGAGATGTGGGGTCTTATTGACCCCATATCTCACTGTAAAGAGGACCTGTCATGCCATATTCCTATTACAAGGGATGTTTACATTCCTTGTAATAGGAATAAAAGTGATCAAAAAAAAATTTGGGGCGGAAAAACATGTCAAACTAAAATAAATAAAGTAAAATGAACAACAAAATATATATATTTTTTTTAAAGCGCCCCTGCCCCCGCGAGCTTGCATGCAGAAGTGAACGCATACGTAAGCCCCGCCCACATATGAAAACGGTGTTCAAACCACACATGTGAGGTATCGTTGCGAAAGTTAGAGCGAGAGCAATAATTTTGGCCCTAGACCTTCTCTGTAACTCAAAACATGTAACCAGTAAAAATATTTAAAGCGTTGCCTATGGGGATTTTTAAGTAGCGAAGTTTGGCGCCATTCCACGAGCGTGTGCAATTTTGAAGGGTGACATGTTAGGTATCTATTTACTCGGCGTAACTTCATCTTTCACATTATGCAAAAACATTGGGCTAACTTTACTGTTTTTTTTTTCTTTTAGGCACAAAACAGTTTTTTTCCGTAAAAAACGCGTTGGAAAAATTTCTGCGCAAATACCGTGCAAGATAAAAAGTTGCAATGACCACCATTATATTCTTTAAGGTCTTTGCTAAAAAAACATATATAATGTTTTGGGGTTCTATGTAATTTTCTAGCAAACAAATTATGATTTTTACATGTAGGAGAGAAATGTCAGAATTGGCCTGGGTGCTCCAGAACGCCTGAAGGTGCTCCCTGCATGTTGGGCCTCTCTATGTGGCCACGCTGTGTAAAAGTCTCACACATGTGGTATCGCCATACTCGGGAGTAATAGCAGAATGTGTTTTGGGGTGTAATTTGTGGTATGCATATGCTGTGTGTGAGAAATAACCTGCTAATATGACAATTTTGTGGAAAGAAAAAAAAATCTTGATTTTTGCAAAGAATTGTGGGAAAAAATGACAACTTCAAAAAACTCACAATGACTCTTTCTAAATACCTTGGAATGTCTTCTTTCCAAAAAGGGGTCATTTGGGGGGTATTTGTACTTTTCTGGCATGTTAGGGTCTCAAGAAATGAGATAGGCCGTCAGTACTTCAGGTGTGATCAATTTTCAGATATTGGCACCGTAGCTTGTGGACTCTATAACTTTCACAAAGACCAAAAAATATGCACCAATTTGTACTTATTTTTACCAAAGATATGTAGCAGTATAAATTTTGGCCAAAATGTATGAAGAAAAAATACTAATTTTCAAAATTTTATAACGGAAACAAAGAAAGATTCATTTTTTTACAAAATTTTCAGTCTTTTTTCTCTTATAGCGCAAAAAATAAAAAACCCAACAGTGATTAAATACCACCAAAAGAAAGCTCTATTTGTGTGAAAAAAAGGACAAAAATTTCATATGGGTACAGTGTTGTATGACTGAGTAATTGTCATTCAAAATGTGAGAGCACCGAAAGCTGAAAATTCGTCTGGTTAGGAAGGGGGTTTAAGTGCCCAGTTGTCAAGTGGTTAAGGGACTTGGAGATAGATTGCGAAAAAGGCTGCCCAGCTGGGCTCACACTGCTTCAGTCGCTAGGGATCTTCTTGCCAAAGTTTATCTCGGTCTTTCCAGTCTTGTTGCTTAATGTGGGATGGCTCTACGGCGGCTCAGAGCGATGCTCTGTGAGTAGCAGCAGCCAGCCGTTCCGCTCTCCAATGGACACTCCAGGAAGTGATTCCATGTGGTATGCGGTCACATGACCGATCAGGTGTTCTGGTGTTTCAGGTAGACATCAGAGACGCAGCCTTCAGCTGGCTATGCAGAAATAAGCTGTGCAGTGCGGTGCCAAGAAGTGTTACAGATCTGGATTGGAGGGCATGCTCGAAGCCTGTGGAGGGCCCTACAAGGGCTACATTGACGTTTCGTGCACTTCAGAACAATTTGGCGTTGGCTAAAATCTTGATTTAAATAGGAAACGGTGTCCAATCGGATCCGCCCGCACCAAACGGTTATTTAACCACTTAACGACCGCCCACCGCCGATTTACGTCGGCAGAATGGCACGGACAGGCAGAATCACGTAGATCTACGTGATCGCCTTTGTGCAGTTGGGGGGTCCATCCGGACCCCCCTTCACTGCAGTGAGCGGCCGTTAAGTGTTCGGGAGCGATCAGGCATGAGGGGGCGGACGCTCGATTCCGCCCCCCCCCCCCCTCGCGATCGCTCCCGGCCAATGAAAATGCTTCCTCCGCCATGTGATGTAAACACAGGCTGGAGGAAGTGATGTCATCTCCCTCGCCGCGGTCTTTTCGTTCCCGGCGCCGAGGAGAGAAGACAGAGGTTAGTGCTCCAACAGTCCACTGACACGTAGGTACACATAGGCACACAAATCACCCCCCAGTCACCCCCAGATCACCCCCCAGGTCACCCCAAAGCCCCCAATCACAGTGTCACTGATTGCAGTGATCATTTATTTTACTGATCACTGCATTTAGTGTCATCTGTGATTGTAAAAAGTTGCAGGGCAGTTAGGATTAGGCCCCTTTAGGTCCAGGGTAGCCCCCTAACCCCCCCTAATAAAGGTTTAACCCCTTGATCACCCCCCAGGTAACCCTTTCACCCCCTAACTTCAGCGTCACTAAGCGATTGTTTTTCCGATCGCTGTATTCGTGTCGCTGGTGTTTTAGATAGGCAGTTATTTTTTTTTTTAGGTTCGCCGCAGGTTTTTATTGGTGTCAGGTACCCCCATATATTATTTTAACCCCCTGATTGCCCCTAGAGTTAACCCTTTCACCAGTGATCGCCGTATAAGCGTCACTGGTGTCACTGGTTAGCCAGTAAGTTATTTAGTTATTTAGGTTACCCGTCAGGTTTTTATATAGTGTCAGGTACCCCCATATTTAACCTAATAAAGGTTTTAACCCCCTGATTGCCCCTAGTTAACCCTTTCACCAGTGATCACCATATAAAGGTTACGGGTGACGCTGGTTGATTAGTTTGCTTTTTATAGCATCAGGGCACCCGCCGTATATAACCCAATAAAGGTTTAACCCCCCTGATCGCCCGGCGGGTGAGATCAATTAGGTTTTAGCGCCAGAGAGGGTCTGCGTCGCCCCAGGCAGTGTTAGGTTAGTGCCAGTAACGCTAACACCCACGCGCAAAGCATACACCCCCCTTAGTGGTATAGTATCTGATCAGATCTATACTAGCATCCCCAGCGGTTTAGGGTTCCCAAAAACGCAGTGTTAGCGGGATCAGCCCAGATACCTGCTAGCGCCTGCGTTTAGCCCCTCCGCCCAGCCCAGCCCACCCAAGTGCAGTATCGATCGATCACTGTCACTTACCAAACACAACACACATAACTGCAGCGTTCGCAGAGACAGGCCTGATCCCTGCGATCGCTAACAGTTTTTTTGTAGCGTTTGATATATTTGCTGACGACAGTCAGGTGCTTTTTTTCCTGTGAATCTTACTAGTGTACCCCTAAATTTAGAGCCCAAAATGGCAAGACGAAGGTACACTAGTAAAGAGGCCTACGAGATTCTGAGCATGACAGATAGTGAAGAGGAGGTCACGTATCTGTCAGATTCAGGCTCAGAATATCTTCCCGTAGAAGACAGTGACGTCAGCGGCCCCACGTCAGATAGCTCTGACGACGAAGTTGAGGTCCCTGCTAAGGTCAGGTGTACCCGATCTTCTGAGGTTGTTGAGGAGCAAGAACCGCAGGTCTCTCGTATCATGGAGCAGAGTAGTACTAGCGCCGCTATTCCTTCTGGTGAACTGGCAAGCACCAGCGGCCTAGTACAGCCTGGACGTACATCCAGCACTGCAGTAACACTTGGTGACGTGGCGAGTCCCATAAGTGCAGTTCAAGCTGGCGAGGTGGCAAGCACAAGTAGTGTCCCGCTGCCACCAAGAAGACAAAGGCAGGCCCGTCGTGCCCATACTGCCCTTCCTGCAGAATTCGCCTATCCTGATTGGGTCCCCACCACTTCTGCAGAACCCGTACTTCCCCCATTCACTGCCCAACCCGGTATTCAGGTGGAAACAGCTGATTTTATTCCAATTGATTTTTATTCGCTGTTTTTCACGGAAGATCTCTATAGATCTATTGTGGACCAGAGTAATTTATATGCTGGTCAATTTATCGCCGCTAACCCCCAGTTGCCTAAAATTGCCAGAAATTGGAAACCAATTACGGTTTCCGAATTTAAGACCTTTCTGGGCCTTTCCCTCAACATGGGCACACATAAATTTCCGTCATTGCGTGCTTATTGGTCCACGCACCCAATTGACCACATGCCCGTGTTCTCTGCCTCCATGTCCAGGGCACGATACGAGCAGATTTTGCGGTTCATGCACTTCAACGACAATGAACTTTGTCGTCCACGTGGGGACCCTGAATACGACCGGCTCTATAAAATTCGGCCCCTCATAAACCACTTCAACGAACGTTTTGCAGCCTTGTTTACTCCCGATCAAGTTGTCTGCGTTGATGAGTCCCTGATTAAATTTTCTGGCCGCTTGTCTTTCAAGCAGTACCTTCCCAGCAAGCGTGCCAGATACGGTGTCAAGCTCTACAAGTTCTGTGACAGGGCAACAGGCTATGTAGTGAACTTTACGGTTTATGAGGGAAAAGACAGTCAGATTGAGTCGGTCAACTGCCCGGATTACATAGGGAGCGCTGGCAAGATAGTGTGGAACTTGGTGTCACCCTTATTCGGAAAGGGGTACCACTTGTATGTGGACAATTATTACACGAGCGTGCCACTGTTTAGTCACTTGTTCGATCATAAGATTGGAGCATGTGGCACCGTGCGACCTAATCGCCGGGGCTTTCCCCAGCGGCTTGTAGATGCCCGTCTTAGGCTGGGGGAGAGAGCCTGCTTGAAGTGTAATAACTTGCTCGCTATGAAGTGGAGGGACAATAAGAATGTTTTCCTTCTTACCTCCCTTCATGCAGACACGACAGTCCAAATTCGTACGGCGACTGGTGTTGTGGAGAAACCCCTCTGTGTCCACGAATATAACCAAAATATGGGAGGGGTGGACCTCAACGACCAGTTGATGGCGCCGTATCTAATTGACCGTAAGGCGAGACGCTGGTACAAAAAAGTGTCTCTATCATTATTCCAATTGGCTTTGCTGAACGCTCATGTGCTATACAGAGCTTCAGGCGGGACGTTATCTCTTCTAAAATTCCAGAATGAGATAGTCACAGAACTCCTGTATCCAGGCGGTTCTGCACCTCACCATCCCCAACCAAATGCAGTAAGCCGGCTGCATGAGAGGCATTATTCGTATGTCCTCCCGAGTACCCCTACCCAAAGCCACCCCCAAAAAAGATGTCGTGTCTGTAGCAAGCGCGGATTTAGGCGTGACACCCGTAGTTTTTGTCCACTCTGTCCTGACAAGCCTGGTCTTTGCCTTGGTGAATGTTTTGAACGCTACCACTCAAAAGTGAAGTTTTAGCGTAGGGTACAGCATTTCACAGACAAGGACACACTTACACAGGGTCTCCCAAGATGCCATTACATTTTGAGAGACCCGAACCATTACAGTTGTAAAGTTACAAAAAAAAGTGTAAAAAAGAAAAAAAAAAACGTAAAAAACAAAACACAAAAAAAATATAAAATAAAAAAACCAAAAATAGTTGTCGTTTTATTGTTCTCTCTCTCTCTATTTTCTCTCTATTGTTCTGCTCTTTTTTACTGTATTCTATTCTGCAATGTTTTATCATGCTTGCTTTTCAGGTATGTAATTTTTTGTTTTCAGGTGCGCCATTCAACTGCAGCGCGGAATTATTTATCTTGACAGCAACAGCGTTTGCTCCCACGATACATAAAGCCGTGACTCCAGTGCTGTAGGAGGTGATTTCACCACCACAGTTAAAAAAAAGAGCATATATGCCGAAGCATGGGGGCAGCAGGGGCGGAGGAGCGATTTTGCTCCTAATGCCGCGTACATACGGTCGAAATTCCGACGGAGGCCTGCCCGTGGAAAATTCCGACCGTGTGTACGCGGCATAACTTTTTTGCGGGAGGATGCCCCCATGCTTCGGCATATATATATTTTAGGCACAGGTTGCGTTAAAACATTTTTTTATTTTTTACTAGGTTTTGTTTTGGTATTTGCTTTGCAGGTATGGCATGGTAAGGTCTTACTGTTGTACTGTAATGTTACTTTGTTTTAATGTTAACCACCATTTGCTTAGCAGGTACGCCATTCAGTTGCAGCGCGGATCTATTTATCTTGACAGCAACAGCGTTTGCTCCCACGATACATAAAACCGTGACTCCAACGCTGTAGGAGGTGATTTCACCACCACAGTTAAAAAAAAGAGCATATATGCCGAAGCATGGGGGCAGCAGGGGCGGAGGAGCGATTTTGCTCCTAATGCCGCGTATATACGGTCGAAATTCCAACGGAGGCTTGCCCGTGGAAAAGTCCGACCGTGTGTACGCGGCATAACCTTTTATGCCGCGTACATACGGTCGAAATTCCGACGAAGGCTTGACCGTGTGTACGCGGCATAACTTTTTTGCGGGAGGATGCCCCCATGCTTCGGCATATATGCCCATCATTAGAAGTGGGTGGATGAAGGGAGGTATTCTAATGGTGGGCATACCCACCAATCAATCTCTTTTTTTCGTTCAGCCAATAGGCTGTATGAAAAAAAAGATTACAATACATGTCCAACAAGGACCAGCAACGTACTGGTATGTTGCTGGACTTTGAATGTTTATAGCAGAATGATGCCTGCGGGTTTAGGTATCATCTTGGTATCATTCTTTTCAGCCAGCAGCCGGCTTTCATGTAAAAGCAATTCTAGCAGATAATTAGCCTCTAGACTGCTTTTACAAGCAGTGGGAGGGAATGTCCCCCCCCCCGGATATAAAAAGCACCATTGGGAAATTGGGAAAGCATTTTATCACACCGATCTTGGTGTGGTCAGATGCTTTGAGGGCAGAGGAAAGATCTAGGGTCTAACCCCCCAATTTTTTTCAAAAAAAGAGTACCTGTCACTACCTATTGCTATCATAGGGGATATTTACATTCCCTGAGATAACGATAAAAATGGTAAAAAAATAAAATATGGAAGGCACAGTTTAAAAATAAAATAAAAAAGCCAAATAAATAATAAAAAAAAAAAAAAGCACCGCTGTCCCCCCCTGCTCTTGCGCAAAGGCGAACGCAAGCGTCGGTCTAGCGTCATATGTAAACAGCAATTGCATCATGCATGTGAGGTATCACCGCGAAGGTCAGATCGAGGGCAGTCATTTTAGCAGTAGACCTCCTCTGTAAATCTAACGTGGTAACCTGTAAAGGCTTTTAAATGCTTTTAAAAATGAATGTAGTTTGTCGCCGCTGCGCGTTTGTGCGCAATTTTAAAGCATGTCGTGTTTGGTATCCATGTACTCGGCCTATGATCATCTTTTTTATTTCATCAAACATTTGGGCAATATAGTGTTTTTTAGTGCATTAAAAATAAAAAAAGTGTGTTTTTCCCCCAAAAAATGCGTTTGAAAAATCGCTGCGCAAATACTGTGTGGAAAAAAAAAATGCAACACCCACTATTTTAATCTGTAGGGCATTTGCTTTAAAAAAATATATAATGTTTGGGGGTTCAACATAATTTTCTTGCAAAAAAGAATTTTTTTTTCATGTAAACAAAAAGTGTCAGAAAGGGCTTTGTCTTCAAGTGGTTAGAAGAGTGGATGATGTGTGACATAAGCTTCCTAATGTTGTGCATAAAATGCCAGGACAGTTCAAAACCCCCCCAAATGACCCCATTTTGTAAAGTAGACACCTCAAGCTATTTGCTGAGAGGCATGTTGAGCCCATTGAATATTTTTTTTTTTTTGTCCCAAGTGATTGAATAATGACCAAAAAAAAAAAAAATGTACAAAAAGTTGTCACTAAATTATATATTGCTCAAACATGCCATGGGCATATGTGGAATTACACCCCAAAATACATTCTGTTGCTTCTCCTGAGTACGGGGATACCACATGTGTGGGACTTTTTGGGAGCCTAGTCGCGTACGGGACCCCAAAAACCAAGCACCGCCTTCAGGATTTCTATGGGTGTAAATTTTTGATTTCACTCCTCACTGCCTATCACAGTTTCGGAGGCCATGGAATGCCCAGATGGCACAAAACCCCCCCCAAATGACCCCATTTTGGAAAGTAGACACCCCAAGCTATTTGCTGAGAGGTATGTTGAGTATTTTGCAGATCTCGCTTTTTGTCACAAAGTTTTGAAAATGTAAAAAAAGAAAAAAAAAGTCTTTCTTAATTTTCAAAAACAAATGAGAGCTGTAAAATACTCACCATGCCTCTCAGCAAATAGCTTGGGGTGTCTACTTTCCAAAATGGGGTCATTTGTGGGGGTTTTGGGCTATTTTGACATTTTATGGCCTTCAAAACTGTGATAGGTAGTGAGGAGTGAAATCAAAAATTTATGCCCTTAGAAACCTTGAAGGCGGTGCTTGGTTTTTGGGGCCCTGTACGCGGCTAGGCTCCCAAAAAGTCCCACGCATGTGGTATCCCCGTACTCAGGAGAAGCAGCAGAATGTATTTTGGGGTGTAATTTCACATATAACCATGGCATGTGTGAGCAATATATCATTTAGTGACAACTTTTTGTACATTTTTTTTTTCTTTTTGTCATTATTCAATCATTTGGGACAAAAAAAAAATATTCAATGGGGTCAACATGCCTCTCAGCAAATAGCTTGGGGTGTCTACTTTCCAAAATGGGGTCATTTGGGGGGATTTTGTGCCATCTTGGCATTTTATGGCCTTCAAAACTGTGATAGGTAGTGAGGAGTGAAATCAAAAATGTATGCCCTTAGAAACCTTGAAGGCGGTGCTTGGTTTTTGGGGTCCCGTACGCGGCTAGGCTCCCAAAGTCCCACACGTGGTATCCTCGTACTCAGGAGAAGCAGCAGAATGTATTTTGGGGTGTAATTTCACATATGCCCATGGCATGTGTGAGCAATATATCATTTAGTGACAACTTTGTGCAAAAAAAAAAAGTTTGTCATATTCCCGCAACTTGTGGCAAAATATAAAATATTCCATGGACTGAACATGCCTCTCAGTAAATAGCTTGGGGTGTCTACTTTCCAAAATGGGGTCATTTGGGGGGGTTTTGTGCTATTTTGGCATTTTATGGCCTTCGAAACTGTGATAGGTAGTGAGGAGTGAAATCAAAAATTTGCGCCCTTAGAAATCCTGAAGGCGGTGCTTGGTTTCCGGGGTCCCGTACGTGGCTAGGCTCCTAAAAAGTCCCACACATGTGGTATCCCCGTACTCAGGAGAAGCAGCAGAATGTATTTTGGGGTGCAATTCCACATATAACCATGGCATGTGTGAGCAATATATCATTTAGTGACAACTTTTTGTAATTTTTTATTTTTTTTGTCATTATTCAATCACTTGGGACAAAAAAAAAAAATATTCAATGGGCTTAACATGCCTCTCAGCAATTTCCTTGGGGTGTCTACTTTCCAAAATGGGGTCATTTGGGGGGGTTTTGTACTGCCCTGCCATTTTAGCACCTCAAGAAATGAGATAGGCAGTCATAAATTTAAAGCTGTGTAAATTTCAGAAAATGTACCCTAGTTTGTAAACGCTATAACTTTTGCGCAAACCAATAAATATACGCTTATTGACATTTTTTTTACTAAAGACATGTGGCTGAATACATTTTGGCCTAAATGTATGACTAAAATTGAGTTTATTCGATTTTTCTTATAACAAAAAGTAGAAAATATCATTTTTTTTCAAAATTTTCGGTCTTTTTCTGTTTATATCGCAAAAAATAAAAATCGCAGAGGCAATCAAATACCATTTAAAAGAAAGCTCTATTTGTGGGAAGAAAAGGACGCAAATTTCATTTGGGTACAACATTGCATGTCCGCACAATTTACAGTTAAAGCAGCGCAGTGCCGAATCCCAAAAACAGGCCTGGTCCTAATGGCCCGAAATGGTCCGGGGCTTAAGTGGTTAATGCCATCTTGTGGTCATATTGAGTAATGCAGCCTTTTAAAAGAGAAGGTGTCTGTGTATGCTCAAGGAATACTTTTTTGCATGGAAAAGGAGGGAAAACAATTTCCTAATTCACATGCGTACAACCGAGAGCATAACAATCATATTTATGTAACACTTCACATGGTAGAATGGCCCCAATTATATTAATCTGGTTCCGACCCCTGTGCTAAAAGGGGTCCGATTTGTGATCCCAGATCATCCCAATAGGGAAAAGGAAGAATGGGGGGGGAGGAAGATGATGGGGTGGGGAAGGAAAGGGTTGAAGGAGGGAGAAGGAAGGGTAGGGGGTGAAAGGGGGAGGGGGGAGAGGGAAAAACGGGAGGAGGGGGGAATGTAAGCGGGGGAAAAAAAGAGAAATTAAATTTCACAATAGGGCAAAGAGTCTGAGCCCTGACACGGTACTCTATGGTTCGAGAAACACTTGGGCTCAGTTCTTGATTCAAATCTTTCAGCTGGAGAGTCCTGAGCCTGAAAATCCAGGTCTTCTCTTTACGTAAAAGCACTGTCAAAGTCACCTCTACGGTCTGTTAAGGAGAGGGAGAAAAAGCCCTTCACGGTTAGGACTGAAGTTTTGCCCTGGTGGAAATCCAAGAAGTGTTGAGCTACCAGGGTTTCTTCCTTTAACCTAATACTTTTCAAAGGTTCACCAAATCTGATACGTAGCTGTCTCTTCCACCAGTGAACCACCAGTGTGCATGGGCCAGCTGTGAGGCCACATAATAGGGATAAGGGAGCGCCAATCCCTACTCCAAAATAGGTAGTTGTAGTGTGTCTTTTGCTATTCTAGCTACCCCTCCCCCCAAATAAATTTAATAAGAATCATGTCAATTTCCTTAAATTCGTTTTTGGGGATGTATATTGGGGCGTTACTCCGTGTGTATATATAGAAAACGTAAAAAGATCATTTTAAAAATATTTATTCTACCCAACAACCTCAGGGGAAGATTGGCCCAGGTCTTAAGTGAATTCCTCATTCTATTAATGAATGGATCTAAATTAATTTTGGTGTATGAGGCCGTTGTATCTCAATACTTAGATAGCGAAAGGTATGTACAATCTGTAATGGTAGTGGTGGGTAGTGTAATTGGGGAGGATTGGTCTAGCATAAATAACAGGGATTTGTCCCAGTTTACTTGAAAGCCAGAAAAGTGCAGAATAATATCCAGTAGAGTGGGGAGTGACGATTGGGGGTCCGCCAAATATATCAACATGTCATCCACGTATAAGGATACCTTTTCTTCCAGGCCCCCAGTTGTTGGTCCCACAACCTCCCCACTAGATCTGATCAGTGCTGCCAGTGGCTCTAGCGCCAATGCAAATAGTAGTGGCGACAGAGGGCACCCCTGTCTGGTACCCCTATGTATCATGAAGGGGTCGGAAATGGTTGTATTTACTCTTAATCTAGTTGTAAGTTTGTAATATAGTAACTGAACCCATTTAATAAACGTGTCCCCGAATCCGAATTTTGCCAAGACTTCCATTAGATATGGCCACTCCACCAAATCAAAGGCCTTATAAACATCCAGGGCTAAAATAGCCCTAGAGCCCATTGTGTCATGAGTGGCCTGCATGTTGGTAAAGAGCCGCCGTAGATTTAATCGAGGTAGATCTTCCAGGGATAAACTCTGTCTGATCCGCTCCAATGACCGTAGTAATGATTGTGTTTAATCTCTGGGCAAGTACTTTGGCCAAGATTTTTATATCCAAGATAATTAGGGATATTGGTCGGCAGTGGCGTACTTATGGTGGAGCGGGGGGGCGTGTCAGGCCGGCGCCCCCCCCCTCTCCCCCGCAAGTGAAGCAATGCTCAGACGGGCAGAGGGCAAGGATGTGCGGGGTGCGGACTGTACCGCTACCCGGGTGACACGCCGCCAGATAAACACACTGTGTTTATCTGGCGGCGTGTCACCCGGGTAGCGGTGGAGAAAACACTGTCTCTCTCTCTCTCCTGTACAGCAGGGGAGTGAGAGAGAGACAGTGGGGCGTGGGCCAGCGCTGCACTGATTAGAAGACGGGAAATGCTGGAGTCAACTAGCAGGTGATTGGTTGCTAGGTGGTCCTAGCAACCAATCATTAGCATTGTTAACTTTTCGTATTAACTCCAGCAGTTCCCACCCTCTGTTCAGCACTGGTGTGTCTCTCCATGTGCCGCTGTGCGTGAATAAGGTAGAAAGGGGCAGAGAGGGGAGGGGGGGTGGTTGTGCAGCATGCAGGGTGCCCAAAGCTGGGAGGGGGGAAGTGACAGTGTAACATGCAGGGGGGAGGGGGGGAGAGGTGAAAGTGTAACATGCAGGAGGGGAGAGGTGACAGTGTAACATGCGGGGGGGGGAGAGGTGACAGTGTAACATGCAGGCGGGTGGGGAGGTGACAGTGTAACATTCAGGGGGGGGGTTTGTTTTTATTGCTTTTTTCTTTACGGCTTTCATACACCAATTCCTTATCTATGTGATCTGTTGGGTTCAATATACCTAAGTCCCAAGCCTGATGTATGCATTTCCATGTAAGTACACTGCCACCCAACCCCCCACTTCTATTACCAGACCTATCATTCATCTGTCTGATGGGCTATTTGTTTTGTCTCCTATAATGAATGCTGTTGTGTAAAGATCTGCTTTTCTGTTTTAGATTACAATTTTAATCCAATATTTGAACTTCCCTGAAGGAGTTTTCTCCGTAATGCGTAGGATCGAATATATATATACAATTGCGTGTTTTATATACATGTTCACATTGTTAACATACTTGTATGGTTGTTTTGTCCCTACATGTCATGTACCTTGTATGATCTAGTGACAATTCCATTTTAGGAATTTTTGTCCAAGCCTGTACTGTCAAGCTATATCATATTATGTGTTATTTATTTTTTGTAATGAAATAATTTTATCAGACTATACCCCCAAGTGGTTGTCATAATCTATGCCTAAAAAGTCCCGCCTTTTGAGGGGAAACTCTCCTATACATGTAGGGGGGGGGGGGAGAGGTGACTGTGTAACATGTAGGGGGGGGGGAGAGGTGACTGTGTAACATGTAGGGGGGGGAGAGGTGACTGTGTAACATGTAGGGGGGGGAGAGGTGACTGTGTAACATGTAGGGGGGGGAGAGGTGACTGTGTAACATGTAGGGGGGGGAGAGGTGACTGTGTAACATGTAGGGGGGGAGAGGTGACTGTGTAACATGTAGGGGGGGGAGAGGTGACTGTGTAACATGTGGGGGGGGGGAGAGGTGACTGTGTAACATGTAGGGGGGGGGGGGAGAGGTGACTGTGTAACATGTAGGGGGGGGGGAGAGGAGACTGTGTAACATGTAGGGGGGGGAGAGGTGACTGTGTAACATGTAGGGGGGGGAGAGGTGACTGTGTAACATGTAGGGGGGGGGGGGAGAGGTGACTGTGTAACATGTAGGGGGGGGAGAGGTGACTGTGTAACATGTAGGGGGGGGAGAGGTGACTGTGTAACATGTAGGGGGGAGAGGTGACTGTGTAACATGTAGGGGGGAGAGGTGACTGTGTAACATGCAGGGGGGGGAGAGGTGGCTGTGTAACATGCAGGGGGGGGGAGAGGTGGCTGTGTAACATGCAGGGGGGGGGAGAGGTGGCTGTGTAACATGCAGGGGGGGGTGGCTGTGTAACATGCAGGGGGGGCTGTGACACTGTAACATGCAGGGTGGGGGGAGAGGTGGCTGAGTAACATGCGGGGGGGGTGACTGTGCAGCATGCAGGGGGGTCCAAAGCTGGGGGGGGGGTTGGGTAATATGAAGGGGTCCAGAGGTGCAGGGTGCTGTGTAATGTAAAGGAGTGCAGGGTGCTGTGTAATGTAAAGGAGTGCAGGGTGCTGTGTAATGTAAAGGAGTGCAGGGTGCTGTGTAATGTAAAGGAGTGCAGGGTGCTGTGTAATGTAAAGGAGTGCAGGGTGCTGTGTAATGTAAAGGGGCCCAGGGTGCTGTGTAATGTAAAGGGGCCCAGAGGTGCAGGAGGTTTTGTAATTTAAAGGGGTGCATGGTGCTGTGTGATATAGAGAGGTGCAGGGGGGGTTGTGTAATGTAAAGGGGTCCAGTTGTGGAGAGGGGGTACAAAGTAGTGGCAGCGAGATATTGGGGAGTGCAGAGGTATGCAGGGGCACAGTGGGGTGTTTTTTACATTTTTAAGGTGGGGGGTGCCAGATATAGGATTCGCCCCGGGTGCCAAATGCCCTAGGTACGCCCCTGTTGGTCGGTATGATTCGCAGAGAAGATGGTTCTTGTGAGGTTTGGGGATAAGGACAATCATCAGCGCCTCAAACATAGAGAGCAGTAGCTGTCCTGTCTTCAGGGCATAGTTGTAAACCCTGAGGAGATGTGGAATCAGTAACTCTCTATATTGCGTTTACTATTCTATAGGGAATCCATCCAACCCTGGCGTCTTATTTCTAGCAAAGGACTGGATGGCTTCTCCAATTTCCTCGGCCGTTAGTGGGGCATCTAGCAATGAAACCTGAGAATCTAGTCATTTTGGAAGCAAAATATAATGTAAATAGTCATCTAATTCAACAATAGTATAGTGGGCCCTAGTGGCATATAGAGTAGAGTAGAATGTGACAAAAGCCTCTACTACCTCCTTTGTCTGTTCCACTACTACTATGCCCTCCGAGTTCTGAATTCTAGGGATGCTGCATGGCTTATAGTCCGGTCTAGACAGGTAGTCTAGAAGGCGACTGTTTTTGTCGCCAAATTCGAAGAGTCGCTGGTTTCGATAAAACCGTTTTTTCTGGGTGTGCTCGAGTAGTACCATGTTTTTTTTTTTTGTTTTTTTTTTGTAAAACCTTTTTATTGAAGTTTTTATAAACACATAAGATTTGCCCACTCAGGGGCTTAACATTTGCCCACGCATGGGGCAGTTTCTCTGTTGCGGCAATGCACCACTACAGGGCACAACACATAGCACAAACAACTTAACTTATACTATAACCCCAAATGTGGGGAGAGGGTCAGTTCAAGATAATCTGTGCTCAAATTGATGTCAACAGGAGAGAACAGCATGAAAAAAGTTGGGTCAATAGAGTAACAAACAAAGGATACACCGTCAGTCTAAGCATTGGTCACTGCAGCATTTGTGGTGCTTCTATCATCTAGCCAGCAACTCCATACCTTCTCAAATTTTTGCGGGCATCCCCTGGTCGAGTAAGTGGCTTTATATAGGGGTAAACTGGCATTCTCTAGGCTCTTCCAGAATCTGACAGAGGGGGGAATCGATTGTTTCCAGTTCATCGTAATGGCTTTGCGAGCATAATATAGTAACAGGGATATGAGTATTTTTCTGGCTCTGATCTTTGGCAAATGTTGAACTAGCCCTAGCAGACAGTATATAGGATCATAAGGGACACAAGCTTTAGTGACCTCATTAATCACCTGGAGCACTTCATTCCAATAATGTACGATTGCCGGGCAATCCCAAAAAATGTGGAAAAAAAAACCCTGGTTGATAGGAGCAGCGCCAGCACGCCGGAGAATGCTCCGGTGACATCTGGTGCAACCTGTGAGGTGTGTAGTGAGCTCTATGTACAATTTTATATTGGACCAATTTGTCCCTCGCTGAGACCAGAGGGGAGAAGGGAAAGTCCCAAATCTCCCTCCAGTCGTCCTCATCCAGCCCCGGAATGTCCTCCACCCATTTCCTGCGGAGGGAAGACAGCTCGGGGACAGCAGAAACCAGCAGGGATCCATAGAGCTGAGACGTAGGTTTCTCCAGGTCTTTTACCCGGAGGGTGGATTCTAGCTCAGAGTATACTAATTCAACTGGTTGGCCCAAAAATTGACACCTGTAGGCATGAGCAATTTGAAGATATCTAAAATGGGCCCGCACAGGCACATTAAATTTGGCACATAAAATGTGAAAGGGGGTGAGGTCTCTGTTGGTGATAATATGTTTAAGGGTCAGTATTTTGTATTTGAGTAGTACCATGTTTGTGGGTACATTGAGTCATAAAAAAAATAGCCAGTCTTGTTTCAATTACTTATTTTTCTACTTTTACAAATGGTAAAATATAACACAGCGCAACCATTTTTTTAAAGAACATCTTCAATGATGGTAAAATTGCATATCTCGTTAAAAAAAACATGCAATATTCTCTTCTGTCCTGTCCCTGCAAATTTATTTGCCTGATCTTTATAATTACTTATTTATACATACTAATTGATTGCCTTAAAATATATTTTTCAGAGCTAAACAAACTATACTTTTTTTCATTAGCTACTCTAAACTGCATGAATGAAAACTCATGAGAATCGCATTTACAGTATTTTATATTCTATTATTTTAGGTGAAAATATTCTCAGTGTTGGGGCAATTGTCGGTAAGTGCTTTATATTTACATACTGTATTTTTACATCACAATTATGACACATCTATTCTCATGCATGATGTATAACTTATTCAGGGTTTAAGATTACTAAAGAAGATCCCGTGTTAATAGGTCTCCTGCCTAGCACTAATTAAGTCATAAGCTACCTATAGGATGGGTGGTAAATGAGCAGACATTGCTCAGGGTTTTCTTTTGTCTGTCTGTCGTGTGTGTTTTTTTTTTGTTTTTTTTTAACCAGACAGTTTAATACACATGCATGCTCTAATAACCTGAGACTGCATGCTGTTTGTTTTTATGTGTGAAGTGAGGGTGCATGCCTAGACTGTGCCATCTCATTGTCCTAGAGGAAAATGGAGATTAGTCAACTTTTCTCAAAACAGTTTGACTTTCTCAAAGTCCTGTTGGCTAAGAATGTTTAGCAGGGTCGGAAACTGGCCACAGACCTGAGGATCTGTAACCGGATCCATCCAATAGATATGAGCACATATTTATTTCTCTTTAGTTTACAAGCCAGAGCTGGCTAGTCATTATTGAACATGTATCATTTTCTTGAATACAATGGATGGGGAGATTACTGTCTGTCCTCCAGCACCAACACCTAGCTCTATTTCTACTCATTGACAGGTTTGACATTGAGGCTATGTATTCTATTATTGTGACAGCAAACATTATACAATTTATCATTCGTGTTTTTCCTGCCTTTTCCTACATAGTAGAGTGAAATTCAGAAAGGAAAGGTTTTTCTTACATTTTAGGACATTTTTGTTTACTTTATGGGGTGTCCTTTCTGTTTTCCCCTAGGGTTAAACTGTTGGTCTATAGCTGTCAGTTCTCGCCATGTGTGGAAAACCGTTGGCTAGATAGTGGGCAGGTGAAGCATTGACAGCTCATAATGTGCTTTCTCTTCTGTCACCATGGCTAAGCTTGGCAGCTGTGCCTGGGTAGAGTACATGGATAATGGATAGTCATCTCTTAAAAGTATATAAAAAAGGAAGTCCTTTTACAATCAGTAATACAGGAAAACATTCTTCTTAAGAGATGATCCTATGTTTTAGTAGGCAGGTTTTTTTTTCTGAATCCATTTTTATTCAGATAGAATGGAACCACTGTCACAGAGCTAGGAAGACAACTTATTTGGGTTTGTGTTGTTGATATCCAGTGTTTTGAGAACGCTAACAGCAAATGGGAAACAAATATCCATTTTACCTCTTTCTGGTTGAGGAGATCATGCTTCCCATTGCTACCCTACATAGCAGAGAAGTGGGAGGGGGCCATAGGATACCAGAATGTCTATTGAAGAGGCACTATGATTCAATAAAGTCAAACCAGAGCCACTTTTGCACATATGTTAAAATTTTAATTTTTGTCTTCAAGATTAGTTTAAAATCCCAAAACATTAAATATTTTGTGAAGGTAGACATGTTGGAGAATATGGTGGTATTTGCAATTTTTAGTAACATATAAAGGATGAGGTTGCATTAAATAAACGGTATCAAACATGTCAAGTCTTAAAATCACATGCGCTTGTGAAATGGCGACTTTGGTATCCAATATTGTTTATAGGCAACACTTTAAAAAAAGTTTTACAGGTAATTAGTGTAGGCCTATTGATGGCCTTCGAGTTATCACTCTAACTTTGGTGTGTGCGCAGTGTATCAGTTATTTTTGTACGTAGGCGTACATGTTTACATTCATGTGTATGTGGGGCAGGGGTTTTAAATGTAAAGATTTCAGCAAACAGTTGTTTGCTGATTAACCTTCACTCCACCCGTGGGCACCTGCCATGGCTATCCCAGGCCCACAGGAGGAGTAACAGAGCCTGGGTCAGGTGGGTGAATAGTGCATTCTGCGGTGTGTGGAAGTGATCAGGCAGCGTTCCAGTCGCCCAAATCACTTCCAGCAGAAAGCCAACAACGTAACCAATGTAAACACCATACTTCACACCAGAGGCTTTTACCCCCTAGCTACCTAACAAAGTGGGGAAACCGATCTTAATCTGAAGTTGACTGGAAGAAAGGGGCAAAATACTATTTCTCTTATCGTCCATGGACTGACACAGCTTCTAATACTGAAACACGTGGGTATATGTCCCTACTCACAGGAGACGGTCTAGGCAGAATGTTAGATGCTACAACATACATTCTAAAAAACCAGAGCTGAACAGCCCCGCCCAGGGGGCGGTCCCTCCGGACATAACCCTACTACCTGCAGCCAGCAGCCTCAGTTTTTTTCTGCCTAGCAGAAGAAGACGTGGCTCTCTCAGGAGCCAGTCTCCTGGAAGATTTGTATTCCTTTTGAGAATTTTATTTTATTTTTGAGATCTTCATCGCTGTGCTGTGTGGGGGTGCCTGGGGGGGTCACTCTGGCCTGGCGGGGGGGGGTGCTCATGACTGTCTGCATGGTGCTGAGGGAACTTGGTGTGTATGGGCCTGAGCGCCATTAGGCGCCTTGTTTGTAGCTTTACTGCGCTCTCGGCGGCCATCTTGCCGCAGATCGATAGCGCAGTTACATGCGGCCGGCAGCCATTTTCTTGAAGCCGCGCGCTTTCACTTTCGTTTGGCCTCTATCGCTGCTGCTGCGATGCGAATCTCCTCACACTTTCCTCACGGCTCACTCGCGCTGGTAGTGCGGTGCAGGCAGCGGAACTGATCGGTCCTCTCCGGGTTGGTGAGTCCTCTGGGTATCCCCTCCTCAGTCAGCGCAGCCAGTGGGTGGACTTTTATTCACTTTTTGTGCATTAAGGTCTCAGAGGGTGGCAAGTATGGAGTCTGGTTCACCTGCTTCCCCACTCTTGTCAGAGGCAACAGGCAGTGCTCCTACACCTGCGGTCCCTATGGACCAGTTGTCGGCAGTCCTGGAATCATTTCTTGTCAGGATGGAAGCGGTGTGCGAGCGCAAGGGAGCTTTAAAGCGCCCTCTCCCCACACAATCTCCAGTAGGGGAGTGCTCTGATTCAGATATGGGCGTAGCTGCTGCTGCTCAGGACCCTAACTCTGAATATTTTAATGTTTTTGAACAGGACATTCCTTGTGAGGAATACTCCAGTTCTGAGTCAGTAAATAACAGGGCGCTTGTTAGTGAACTCATTGATGCTGTGAGGGACACTCTCAAGCTGAATGCTGTGGCTGCGGAACCTCAGGTGGTGGCTGTCTCCTTTGGTTCCTTTAAGGCCATACCTTCAAAAAAGGTTTTTCCCATATATGCCTTTCTTTGATGGATTCATTGATCAGGTCTGGGAAAAGCCGCAGAAGACTTTGACGGTCCCGCAGCGTCTATCTATTAGATACCCTTTTGAGGAGGCCCTGGTTAAAAAGTGGGCTCTCCCCCGGTGGTCGACCCCCCCCCCCCCCCCGGTTGCCCGTTTGAATAAGGCTACCACTCTCCCGATGGAGGGGACGCCTGCATTTAAGGACCCCACTGACAGGAGGTCAGAAGTGGTGAGTAGAACTATGTTTGCCTTGTTGGGGTCCGCCTTTCCTTCCAAAGCTGGTCTCGGCTTTTCACCTTAATGAGGACATTGTTCCTCCCGTCCTTGTGTCCTCATCCATCGCATCCCAGAGAGTTTGCGCTTCACACGTTGGATGTGGTACGAGCCTTACGGGTGTACCTGTCTGCTACTGCTTCCATTCGGAAGTCTGACTCCCTGTTTGTGGCTGTCTCTGGTCCAAAACAGGGCCAAGCGGTGTCGTCTGCCACCATTTCTAGGTGGATCAGACAGACCGTCATACCGGCCTATGCCCTTAAGGGGCGGGCGCCTCCCTTTCCGGTTATGGCACATTCCACCAGGGCAATTGGTGCTTCCTGGGCTTTCCGACATCAAGCGTCGGTTGCACAAGTGTGCCAGGCGGCGACCTGGTCATCCGTTAATACCTTTTCTAAATTCTATAAGGTTGATGTGGCTGCATCTTCGGATGCTTCCTTCGGCCGCAAGGTTGAGTTGAGTTGAAAGGTGTTGCAGGCCGCTGTTTAAAGTTGCAACTCCTTCGTTGAGGAGCTCTGCTTGTTTGGAGTCAAGTTTGGTTTTTTCCTTTACTACTGCTCCCACCCTCTTTCTGATACTGCTTTGGGACGTCCCACGTGTTTCAGTATTAGAAGCTGTGTCTGTCCATGGACGATAAGAGAAAATAGGATTTTTGTAATCACTGTAAAATCCGTTTCTCTGACGTCCATGGACTGACACAGCACCTATCCTTCTTTTAACCACTTCAATACAGGGCTTTTTGTATCACTTCAATACCGGGCCTATTCTAGCACTTCTCTCCTACATGTACAAATCATCATTCTTTTGCTAGGAAATTACTCAGAACCCCCAAACATTATATATGTTTTTTTAGCAGACACCCTAGGGCAGGGCTTGACAAATTTGCTTGGAATCTAGGAGCCAGCTAAAAAAGTTAGGAGCCAGGAATGCGCCCCGTCCCGCCGAGCTCGCGCGCAGAAGCGAACGCATACGTGAGTAGCGCCCGCATATGAAAGCAGTGTTCAAACCACACGTGAGGTATCGCCGTGATCGGTAGATCGAGAGCAATAATTCTAGCCCTAGACCTCCTCTGTAACTCAAAACATGCAACCTGTAGAATTTTTTAAACGTCGCCTATGGAGATTTTAAAGGGTAAAAGTTAGTCGCCATTCCACGAGCAGACGCAATTTTGAAGCGTGACATGTTTGGTATCAATTTACTCAGCGTAACATTATCTTTCACAATATTAAAAAAAATTGGCCTAACTTTTCTGTTGTCTTATTTTTTTTATTAAAAAAAGTGTATTTTTTCCCAAAAAAGTGCGCTTGTAAGACCGCTGCGCAACTACGGTGTGACAAAG
Source organism: Rana muscosa (assembly GCA_029206835.1). Classification (NCBI taxonomy): domain Eukaryota; kingdom Metazoa; phylum Chordata; class Amphibia; order Anura; family Ranidae; genus Rana; species Rana muscosa. The sequence continues at coordinate 406,574,675 of CM055117.1, forward strand.
TATTGTAACGACCGCTATTTTATTCTCTAGGGTGTTAGAATAAAAAATATATATAATGTTTGGGGGTTCTAATTAGAGGGAGGGAGATGGCAGTGAAAACAGACAGGGAAACTCCATTAGCATTGCTGTTTGTCTTGTCATACCAACGGCCACCACAAGATGGCGCTAGATCACAGAAGGAAGCATAGGCCTGCAGAAGGCCGCAAAGCCGCGGCCTCAATTACCGGCCAGCGCGGCCCGACGCGATTCCCGCAGCGCGGAGGGGGGGGCACGGAGAGACAGGATTCCCCAGCTGTGCTGCCCCAGGCGCCAGGTCGCTAATTCTAGTCGCAATGGCGACCTGGCGCCCGGGGTTTGTCGAGCCCTGCCCTAGGGAATAAAATGACGGTCATTGCAACTTTTTTTTCTTGCACGATATTTGCGCAATAATTTTTCAAACGCCTTTTTTAAAAAAAAAATGGTTTCATGAATTAAAAAATAACAAAACAGTAAAGTTAGCCCAAATTTTTGGGAAAATATGAAAGATGATGTTACGCCGAGTAAATAGATACCGAACATGTCACGCTTTAAAATTGCGCACACTCATGGAATGGCGCCAAACTTCGGTACTTAAAAATCTCCATAGGCGACGCTTAAATTTTTTTTACAGGTTACCAGGTTAGAATTGCAGAGGAGTTCTAGTGATAGAATTGTTGCACGCGCTCTAACGCACGCGGCGATGCCTCACATATGTGGTTTGAACGGCGTTTACATATGTGGGCGACTTGCGTGTGCATTCGCTTCTGATCGCGAGCTACCGGGGACAGGGGCGTTTTAATTTTTTTTTTTTTATATATATTTTTTTTTTAACTTATTTATTTTTTTACAATTATTTTACTTTTTTTATTTTTGATCACTTTTATTCCTATTACAAGGAATGTAAACATCCCTTGTAATAGGAATGTGTGTGACAGGTCCTCTTTATGGAGAGATGCAGGGTCAATAAGACCCCACATCTCTCCTCCAGGCTGGAAAGCATGAGATCAGTGAAATTTTTTTCACTGATCTCATACTTACAGCCGCAATGGCGGCTTTGTTTACATTTGAGGACCCGGGCGTGACGTCATCACATCGCGCCCGGGCGCACCAGTCATCTCTATGCTCGTCACGTGACCCACCAACGGCCCGGAAGATTCGCTCCGGGTCCCCAATCGCACGGGAGAGCCCGGAGAAGCACCGGATGGCGGCGGGAGGGGGGGGGGTGTCCCCTCCCGCCGCCTATAAGAACGATCAAGCGGCGGAACCGCTATGATCGTTCTTATGGTGCACAGAATCGCCGGCACTTTAAAAGGATATCTGAATGATGCCTCCTAGCTGCAGGCATCATTCAGATATCCCCCTACAAAGCCAGGACGTCATATGACATCCACCCAGGATGGGAGATCCCATCTGTGGACGTCATTTGACTATGGCTGGGTAGGGAAGTGGTTAAGGATTGTACTGCTTTGTTACGAACTGAGGCTGCTGGCTGCAGGTAGGAGGGTTATGTCCAGAGGGGACCGCCCCCTGGGCGGGGCTGTTCAGCTCTCTTTTTTTAGAATGTATGTTGTAACATCTAACATTCTGCCTAGATCTTCTCCTGCGAGCAGGGACATATACCCACGTGTTTCAGTATTAGAAGCTGTGTCAGTCCATGGACGTCAGAGAAACGGATTTTACGCTGAGTACAAAAATCCTATTATTTTGCTCAAAGTACCAAGAATCAGGTTTTAAAATCTTGACCTGATGCTACAAGACACCGCATACTTTACACACACTGTTCCTGTCCATCCCAAACATTTGTTGGAGGTGCAATTGAGACTCCGGCAATATCTTATTGTCCTGCCCCGTTCTTCACTCCTTTTGGGCTACTGTTCGCTCTGTCTCACAGCAATTTACTGATTACCCTCTTCCACATGACTCAGCCTTTTTCTTATTGCACTACAACAATATTCCTAAACAAACCTACAGGTCAGTACTCCCTCACCTGTGATCAGTTCAGCTAATAGTTGCAGCCTTAGGGTCCTTTCACACGGGGCGGATCCGTGCAGATCCGCCCCGTGAAGCTCCGCTTGCTCAGCGGGGATCGCTCCGTCGATCCCCGCTGAGCCGACGGATGACTGGGCGGTCCCCGCACACTGTGCAGGGACCGCCCTGTCAGAGCGCCGCTCTCCCCTATGGGGAATCGGATGACGACGGACCGTAGATTCCGTTGTCATCCGATCCGCTCCGCCGACGGAAGGAAAAATAGGGTTTTCCTCCGTCACACTTTGGCGGAGCGGATGTCAGCGGACATGTCTCCGCTGACATCCGTGCCTCCATAGGGGTACATGGAGGATCCGTTTCAGGTCCGCCTAAAAAACTGACAGGCGGACCTGAACGGACCTCCGTGTGAAAGGGGCCTTAGGTGCTGGAAACAACCACAGGCGCCTCCCATAGCCACATGGGTGACAAAAGTCACTGAGATTGAGCGAATGGAAAACCAAATTGCCCTTGACAGATTTAGAAAAACCTGGTTTTACTGGAATGAGTTCACTTTCACTCCTATATACAAAGCATTGTTACAAGATGACACTATGGTAGATGTGGCAAGCCCCCCTCTGGGCATTTGGGAAAAAGAGAGAACAATATTCCGCCTTCTCCGATCTTCTAAAAACCTTTTTAACCTAGTACTTTAGGTCTATTAGGTATTTTAGGTCTTTTTTTTGTTTGTTTTGTTTTTTTCTTTCTATCCTCCCAACTCTTTTAGAAGAAAACTGATTCATAACAGTGGCCTCCCTCTACCAGATCAGATTAGGTATAGCTGTGAATGACTACTTTAAGTATTGCTAATAATAAGTTTTATATAAGTGATAATATGGTCTTACTGACTTGAGTTACTACTGCACATGAATACTTGTTAACAAACAGAATGTACTAAAGTATATGTGTTGTAAATGTTTTAATACTGTTATTAAAATCTGTATGTTATCATTCAGAAATGAAGAATGCATTAAAAAAAAATGCTATTGTCTCTTTAAAAGCTGGTGCTGCCACCCAGGTAAGCCTTGCAAAGGTGGCAGCAAAATACCCTTCTTGGAATTAGGAAACCCGGTTTTAAAAATGAATTTAAAGTGTCACTTTTTTGGGGGGGATAGAGTAAGGGAGGGTTTATAACACTTGTAAGGTTTTTTTTTTTTTTTGCTATCTGTGTGTCTCCCCCCCAAGTGAGGGAATCCTGGGTTGTCACCAGGATCATGAGAACTAGTGTCCTCGGAAGATTTCCACTGTATTCCTGTTCCAATGGCAACCCACAATTTGGGATTTTCATTTACTTTTGCTTTCGATGATAATGGTAAATTGGACAAATAGAAAGGATCAATCTCCCTAACTAGGGCATAGACGGCAGAAAAAAAAAAACCTGACGAGTTCTAATCCCTCTCCACTTTATCCAAAACTAAAAAAAGTCTTGCCTATAGTGACACTTTAAGACTTTGGAAAACCATTTCTAATTTTAATTCAGATAATAGATGGTATTGCCTCTCGGTTTGGATTTTGCTTATGGAAATGTTATTACTCACTGGTTATGAGATTTACACAAATGCTCCAGGACAGTCAATTGTTGTCCTCAACAGTATATGACGCAATTAAGGTTATCAGTAAAAGTTATGGAAGTTAACGGGAAGGTGGAGGGGTTTTGTACTTTTTGAAACACACAAAAAAAGATGCAACAAAAGCATTTACCGTATATACTCGAGTATAAGCCGACCTGAATATAAGCTGAGGCACCTAATTTTACCACAAAAAAAACTGGGAAAACGTATTGACTCGAGTATAAGCCTAGGGTGTCCATCTGCATGCCTCACTGTGTCCATGCCTAGATTGACGTTTAACATGAGAGTCTATGGAAGGGGTGCCTGGCTTTGAAAAATCGGTGGTCCCCCAGACAACAAACTTTGCACACTTGTAGAGGAGAAAGGGGGCTATATGTGTGCCAAGTTTGGGGTCCAGGGGACCTAAGACTGGCCGGTACCGGGTCCCCAAAGTCACCAGAGAAATTACCGTTTAACATGGGAGTCTATGGAAGGGGTGCCCGGATTTGAAAAATCGGTGCTCCCCGGCCTTAGGTCCCCAGGACAACAAACTTTGCACACTTGTAGAGGAAGAGTGGGGCTACATGTGTGCCAGTAACGGGTCCCCAAAGTCCAGGAGATTAGGCGCAAAAAGGTGACTCGAGTATAAGCCAAGGGGGCATTTTCAGCACAAAAAAATGTGCTGAAAAACTCTGCTTATACTCGAGTATATACGGTATTATTTTCAAAGCACATACACTGTTCATTTTTTTTTCTTCTGGCAGCGGCACCCAGTTGATTGAAGCCGCTGATCGACAGAAAAGTTTCCAACATGCCCCTTCAATAGAAGCCGATAAAGCATTCAACTGCTGTGTTGAGGGAGAGCCCACACACAGATTGACATCGCTGGACCTAATTTCATATGATACTTTAAATCTATTACATTTTGAGAACTGCATATGCCATTCTTCTTCTCTGTATTGTTAATACTTCTGAACTGTACATATTTTTTTATGAAATTTTTTTATATTGTGGAGATAGATCCTGTTAAAAAGTGGTCGTAAACCTGAGTCAGTCACTTCTGAGAATTCTTCCTGACACATGAGATCAATTTGTGTCAGTTGGAGCTTGTCTATTCACAACACAGTTCTGCTGTGTGGAGGGGAATGCTTGTGCCTTTCCTCCAATCGGCTCTCATACAGTTTAAGTGCAGTCTCCCTGCCCCCTCTCTGCTGAGACGGATTAAGAAAGATTTTTAACACAATCTGCACTACTGAAAGCATAGAGAGGGGAACACTGCAGGTAAACTAATAAAACCTATGTAGGAGGCTTTGTTTCATCTCTATCACCTGAGTATGTTCACTTCACTCAGTATATGTGAGGGTTTACAGTCACTTTAAGTATATATTATACTATGTAACCATAAAAAATATTTTCTCTTATCGTCCATGGACTGACACCGCTGGATACTGTAAACGTATATGTCCCTGCTCGCAGGAGAAGATCTAGGCAGAATGTTAGATGTTAGAAACATACATTCTAGAACAAACCAGAGCTGAACAGCCCCGCCCAGGGGGGCGGTCCCTCCGGACATTACCCTCCCACCTGCAGCTAGCAGCCTCAGTTTTTTTCTGCCTAGCAGAAGGAGAAGACGTGGCTCTCTCAGGAGCCAGTCTCCTGGAGGATTTTACTTTTAAATTTTATTCCTTTGGGAATTTTATTTTATTTTTGAGACCTTCAATCAACTGTCGGCTGGGCAACAGGTTGGGTACACTGGTATCCTCGTAGTTTTCCCTGTCCGACCATCGAGCATGCTGATCGCCTTGTGTGCGTGAGACTCAGTTCACGACATGCCCCATGACTCCAGGGGTGGCCGGGTTGCTTTTAGCTCACGCGGTCCTCTCAAGATTGAACAGTGCCTGACTGACTATCTCTCGCGGTGGACTGGGCCGACAGCTACGCAGTACTGCTCTGTGATAGGTCTGTCTGAAACAAGCCAGTGGGTCCCTGAAAGGGACGGGTAAGTAGTCTCTACTACTGCAGGTGAGTACATGCTGGCTGTGTTAATTTATATGGGGAGTTTCTCCCTGTCTCCCCCCTGTTATGCTGCTCTCTGCACCCTGTACTGGTGCTGTGCTGTGGGGATGCTTGGGGGTCACTCTGGCCTGGCTGGGCGCTCATGTCTGTAGTGGGCTCTGGGGTGAGGGGCAGTTTTCCTGGTGTGTGAGGTGGTTATTGCGTGCGCCATTAGCGCGCGCATTAGCGCTGTTTGTCTTTTGAATTTCGTGCTCGACAGCCATCTTGCCGTGGTTCAATGGCGCAGTTATAGCTGCGGCCGGCGGCCATTTTCTTGTAGCCGCCGCGCATTTACTTTCGGTTTCGGCCTCTAGCAGCTGCGCTGCAGCGCGAATCTCCTCACAATCTCCTCACAGATTCTTTACTCTCCTCAGGCGCACAGTGCGGTTTCTTCAGCAGAACTGAGCGGTTCTTAAGGGTTGGTGAGTTCTCCGGGTATCCCCTCCTCAGCCTCAGCGTAGCCAGTGGGTGGACTGTATATTCACTGTAGTAGTGTATAAGGTCTCAGAGGGTGGCGATATGGAGTCTGGTACACCTGCTTCTCCACACTTGCCTGAGGCAACTGGCAGTGCTCCTGCACCTGTGGTCCTTATGGACCAGTTGTTGGCAGTCCTGGAATCATTCCTTGTCGGAATGGAAGCGGTGTGCGAGCGAAGGAAGCTATAAGCCCCCTCTCCCCACAAAAATCTTTAGTGAAGGAGTGCTCCGATTCAGATATGGGCCTAGCTACTGTGCTCAGGACCCTAGCTCTGAATATTTTAATGTTTATCAACAGGGCATTCCCTTGTGAGGAAGACCTCCAGTTCTGTGTCAGTGAATGACAGGGCGCTTGTAAGTGAACTAATTGATGTGAGGAACACTCTCAAGCTGGAATTGCTGTGGTACCTCAGGTGGACGCTGTTTCCCTTGGTTCCCTCAAGCCTTTCTTTTACACAGCTTCCTCACTGTTTTCCTCACACGCTGCGTCGAGAGCAGCATGGATGATACAGTGGTACACAGTGTTTCCCCCTGGTCAGTGCAGCATGGTGTGGGGGGGGGGACTTTATTAATTTATGTCTCTAGTCCCTGTGAGCCTTCTGTGTGATGTCCTGAGGCAACAACAGGGTCTCTGCACCTGTGGTTTCCCGCCATTTCCTGGGGAACGCTCTGAGCTCTGACAGACACACTGTCTGAGGATCAGAGGTTACCTGTTACCTGCATGCTGCTTCGGCAGCACAGTCAAGCAGGTTGGAATGATACAGAGAAGATTATGCGCCTCTGCGCCATAATTTAAACTCATCCTATACCTCTACACTGCATACATTCACAGTATATATGTATGTGTTATTGGTCTCTGTGTCTGCGTGGGTGTCCCCCCACGTTCCAATGCTGTGTTTCAGTGCCATACATGATATAAACGTATACAATATGTTTATGCACGACTCTAGCTACATTCTCAGTATATTTATGTATTATACTCTTTGGGTCGGTGCGGGTTTCCGCCGGGGGCTCCGGTGTCCTCCCGCGCTCTCATGGTATGTGCGCTTTGGCTCTCTGCACAGTATAGACATGTAAAATATGTTTATTGCACATACTATACATGTTTACAGTATGGGTATACTGTTTGCGTGGGGTTCCTCCGGGTACTCCGGTTTCCCCCCACGCTCCAATGGAAATGCACAGCATAAACATGTGCAATATGTTTGTTCACATGCTATCATTCCTACACGGTATCTGTGTGCTGTCTGCGTGGGTTTCTTCCGTGTGTTTCCGGTTTCCTTCCACGCGCTGACAGTATGTGTGCCTTTGGCCCTCTGCACAGTTAAACATGTTCAATGTTTATCACGCATGCTATAATTGGTGCTTCCTGGGCTTTCCGACATCAAGCGTCGGTTGCACAAGTGTGCAAGGCGGCGACCTGGTCGTCCTTTCATACCTTTTCAAAATTCTATAAGGTTGATGTGGCTGCATCTTCGGATGCTTCCTTCGGCCGCAAAGCATTGCAGGCCGCTGTTTAATGTTGCAACTCCTCCGTTGAGGAGCTCTGCTTGTTTGGAGTAAAATTTTGGTTGTTCCTTTACTACTGCTCCCACCCTTCTTATACTGCTTTGGGATGTCCCACACGTTTACAGTATCCAGCTGTGTCAGTCCATGGATGTCAGAGAAACGGATTTTACGGTGAGTACAAAAATCCTATTTTTCTTCTAAATATTTGATCGTATTGACATGTTACTGCTATTTAAATTTTAACTTTTTAATTTTCAATTCTCTTAAGGCATAGTTCTTGGGGCCATTGGAGTTGTGGTATCTGGCTTCGTGCTATACAAATTTTTCAGCAAAAAGCAAAAAAGAGGGTGAGGCTATTTTCATGTTCCTTTACCTGTATATATCTTGTCTGTAGAGAACAGCCTTCTCTACCTTTTTGTTGTGTAGATGTCATTTGACTTGTATTTTGACCATTTTCTTAACTGCAGCACACTATGTGTGAATTGACTCTATGTATGCAGTATTGCGTGCTTTGTGGAGCACACTACAATGTGTTGGTCATAAGTGTTGTCATTCATTTTAAATGGCATCCCAACACTTGCACAAACCTGCACAATTGTGCTATAAAGCACCCAAAAATGCACAAATAGTACATTCAAAATAAAGCATGCTCTAACACATGATAACATTTTTTGGGGAAATGACACAGGGTGCGGTCTCTGTCCCTTCTCACACATGACAGTGTTGGCCAATCCCCAGCCACCAAGAACCAGTGCTATTATTTAGGAGTAAGGGGGAGAGTACCATGCTCTTTCATTGCTTGCATATAGTATATCTGTTCTTGAACTAACCTCTAATATAAAAACACTGAAAGCATGGATTTATGAAAGACCATTCTTGTCATACCAACCTTTTAACATTCTATGAGAAGGTGAGCTGTAAAGATATCCAAAGATAGAGAAGGCCTGTGGACGTACAGTAAGTGCCGCCGATTTTGTGTCAATCTCGCCTCTTCTAGCGGTGAGATTGACACCCTACGAGCACCGTCGCGAGAGCCAGCGCCGAACTGTCTCGTCATCGGGAAAGGAAAAATGTTGTTTTTCCTTTCGCAATGAGCGACACGCATTGCTGACATTGAGGCCGGTGTACGGAGATCCGACGTGGATTCCCACCAATACCAGGCACTGTGTTTGGTATGAATCCTGAGCGGGAACTGCACGCCAAATTTTAAATAAAAAACCGGCATGGGTTCCCCTCCAGGAGCATACCAGGCCCTTCGGTCTGGTATGGATTTTAAGGGGAACCCCCTAAGCCGCAAAAACGGCGTGGGGGTCCACCTCAAAATCCTAACCAGACCCTTGTCCGAGCACACAACCTGGCAGGCCGCAGGAAAAGAGGGGGGGGCGAGAGAGCGGCCTAACCCTTCCTCCTGAACCGTACCAGGCTGCATGCCCTCAACATGGGGGGTTTGGTGCTTTGGGGCAGGGGGGCGAGCTGCGGCCCCCCCACCCCAAAGCACCCTGCCCCCATATTGATGAGGACAAGGGCCTCTTCCCGACAACCCTGGCCGTTGGTTGTCGGGGGGGCTTATCGGAATCCAGGAGCCCCCTTTTAATAAGGGGGCCCCCAGATCCTGCCCCCCCCACCCTATGTGAATGAGTATGGGGTACATCGTACCCCTACCCATTCACCTGGTGGAAAAAATGTAAAAAAAAATACATAAGTTTTTAAAGTAATTTATGACACAGCTCCGGGGGTCTTCTTCCGACTTCGGGGGTCTCTTCTGACTTCGGGGGTCTTCTCCCGACTCCGGGGGTCTCGTCTTCTGCCAGGTGCCTTCGCTATCTTCTTCCAGCTCTTTTGCTAGCGGGGGCCCGGTCTTCTTCGTCACCTTCTTCCCTCTTCTCCTCGATGTTCACTCATCGCTTCCTCCCGCTGTAATGCTGGGTGTGCGGTCCGCAACGATTTATATAGGCCTCATGACGTCAGTCATGAGAGGCCCACTTTTCCTGCGGCCTGCCAGGTTGCGTGCTCGGATAAGGGTCTGGTTTGGATTTTGAGGGGGACTACCACGCCGTTTTTTCGGCTTAGGGGGTTCCCCTTAAAATCCATACCAGACCGAAGGGCCTGGTATGCTCCAGGAGGGGAACCCATGCCAGTTTTTTATTTAAAATTTGGCGTGGAGTTCCCGCTCAGGATTCATACCAAACACAGTGCCTGGTATTGGCGGGAATCCACATTGGATCCCCATTCAATACAGTGTCATGTCGCCTTCTCGCTATTGCAGCGAGCGCGAGATGTCGGCACCCTGTCGCCGAGAATCTGTGCGATGGGATCGCGATGGATATACAATGTCGGCGGCACCTACTGTAGTGCATTTCGATTTTTCTAAGACATTTGATACAGTACGTCACAAATGTTTAATTTACAAATTAAAATCTTTTGGAATTGATGATATTGCATGTACCTGGGTAGAAGACTAGTTGCACTGGGGGGGGGGGGGGGGGGAGTAATGGCGTATTTTCCTCTGAACGGCTTGGAGAAGGGGTTCCCAAACTGCTCAGTCAGTACAAAAGCCACATTGTAGATTGGCCAAAAAAGTAATTTGTGAGCCAATAAATGAATGAATATGATTTACATGGATCTTTTTTGCAATCGGCAGGACGTGATTCTAAACAAGAGAAAACTTTAGTAATTCATAGTGAAGACATTCAAAATAAATTTGAGCCTTTAATAAAGGGCGAACAAAAATAAATTCAGTCTCCCTGTAGATTTATGTCCCCATCAGAGTTTCTTGGTACATTTGTGTCCCCATCAAAGTTTTCCAATAAGGCCCCTTTCACACTGGGGCGGGCAGGTGCGGTGGCGGTATAGCGGCGCGATTTTCAGCGCCGCTATACCGTCATCACCGCTGTATGCGGCCGCTAGCGGGGTGAATTTAACCCCCGCTAGCGGCCGAAAAAGGGTTAATACTGCCCGCAAACCGCGGCAATAGTCGCGGTTTGGGGGAGGTATTACCGCGGTGTCCCATTGATTTCAATGGGCAGCCGCGGTAAAGGTGCAGTGAACACACGGCTCCTTCCCCGCTATAAAGATGCGGCTAGCAGGACTTTTGGAGCGGTCCTGCTAGCGCACCGCTTCAGTGTGAAAGCCTTTGGGCTTTCACATTGAAGAATACAGGGCACGATTTTTCAGGCGGTATAACAGCGCTAATATTAGCGCTAAACCGCCTGAAAAACGTGCCAGTGTGAAAGGGGCCTAAATCCGTGTCCAGTGTCGGACTGGCCTACCAGGATAGCGGGAAACTTCCCAGTAGGCCGCCTGCTCTGAAGCCGCTGTCGGCTAGGAACTTTTTTTCTTTTTAAAAATAACAGCTGAGAGTGAAGCGGCGGCGGCTTTGCTGTTAACAGGAGGCAGGGCTGGCTAAGGCAATGTCTAGCAGCGGAGGCCTGGAGGAGCAAGTAGCTATCATGCAGACAGTGTAACCCTCCCCCTCTCCAGCCCACCCCATTTGACTGTAGACAGGTGCTGAATGAGGGCGCCGGGAGGGAGACACGCAGTACCTGAAGCTGAGGACATACAGTAGCAGAAGGTATGACCACAGCAAAACAAATCCTGCAACACACAGCTCTGGCTGAATGGAAACAAGATCGTGGGGAGCACAGTCGGATGTAATGCTGGCCGGCAGGTTACCGATCAGCCTCCCCCTCGCTCCATTCTCGTTCGTTTTTTTTTTGTTTTTTTTATAGCTGCCTAAGCTGCACGCTGCCTAATCACACTGAGATCTCTGGAAGACGCTGCAGCTGGCCGGCATTCTGTGTCCAGTAACAGTGTTACACATGGTGTAACACCAATTCAGCTCAGCTATTTAGCCAAAGCTCTGTGTGTGCTGCACAGTTTGATGTTTTTGTGAATGATTTACTGCTGATTCAGGCTAGTTTACTGTCCTCCACTACCTGTATCATGTCTGCAGTCTCTGACCGTCTCCTGTATCGTGTCTGCAGTCTCTGACCGTCTCCTGTATCGTGTCTGCAGTCTCTGACCGTCTCCTGTATCGTGTCTGCAGTCTGACCGTCTCCTGTATCGTGTCTGCAGTCTCTGACCGTCTCCTGTATCGTGTCTGCAGTCTCTGACCGTCTCCTGTATCGTGTCTGCAGTCTCTGACCGTCTCCTGTATCGTGTCTGCAGTCTCTGACCGTCTCCTGTATCGTGTCTGCAGTCTCTGACCGTCTCCTGTATCGTGTCTGCAGTCTCTGACCGTCTCCTGTATCGTGTCTGCAGTCTCTGACCGTCTCCTGTATCGTGTCTGCAGTCTCTGACCGTCTCCTGTATCGTGTCTGCAGTCTCTGACCGTCTCCTGTATCGTGTCTGCAGTCTCTGACCGTCTCGTGTCTGCAGTCTCTGACCGTCTCGTGTCTGCAGTCTCTGACCGTCTCGTGTCTGCAGTCTCTGACCGTCTCGTGTCTGCTGTCTCTGACCGTCTCCTGTCTGCTGTCTCTGACCGTCTCCTGTCTGCTGTCTCTGACCGTCTCCTGTCTGCTGTCTCTGACCGTCTCCTGTCTGCTGTCTCTGACCGTCTCCTGTCTGCTGTCTCTGACCGTCTCCTGTCTGCTGTCTCTGACCGTCTCCTGTCTGCTGTCTCTGACCGTCTCCTGTCTGCTGTCTCTGACCGTCTCCTGTCTGCTGTCTCTGACCGTCTCCTGTCTGCTGTCTCTGACCGTCTCCTGTCTGCAGTCTCTGACCGTCTCCTGTATCGTGTCTGCAGTCTCTGACCGTCTCCTGTATCGTGTCTGCAGTCTCTGACCGTCTCGTGTCTGCAGTCTCTGACCGTCTCGTGTCTGCAGTCTCTGACCGTCTCGTGTCTGCAGTCTCTGACCGTCTCGTGTCTGCAGTCTCTGACCGTCTCGTGTCTGCAGTCTCTGACCGTCTCGTGTCTGCAGTCTCTGACCGTCTCGTGTCTGCAGTCTCTGACCGTCTCGTGTCTGCAGTCTCTGACCGTCTCGTGTCTGCAGTCTCTGACCGTCTCGTGTCTGCTGTCTCTGACCGTCTCGTGTCTGCTGTCTCTGACCGTCTCCTGTCTGCTGTCTCTGACCGTCTCCTGTCTGCTGTCTCTGACCGTCTCCTGTCTGCTGTCTCTGACCGTCTCCTGTCTGCTGTCTCTGACCGTCTCCTGTCTGCTGTCTCTGACCGTCTCCTGTCTGCTGTCTCTGACCGTCTCCTGTCTGCTGTCTCTGACCGTCTCCTGTCTGCTGTCTCTGACCGTCTCCTGTCTGCTGTCTCTGACCGTCTCCTGTCTGCTGTCTCTGACCGTCTCCTGTCTGCAGTCTCTGACCGTCTCCTGTATCGTGTCTGCAGTCTCTGACCGTCTCCTGTATCGTGTCTGCAGTCTCTGACCGTCTCCTGTATCGTGTCTGCAGTCTCTGACCGTCTCGTGTCTGCAGTCTCTGACCGTCTCGTGTCTGCAGTCTCTGACCGTCTCGTGTCTGCAGTCTCTGACCGTCTCGTGTCTGCAGTCTCTGACCGTCTCGTGTCTGCAGTCTCTGACCGTCTCGTGTCTGCAGTCTCTGACCGTCTCGTGTCTGCAGTCTCTGACCGTCTCGTGTCTGCAGTCTCTGACCGTCTCGTGTCTGCAGTCTCTGACCGTCTCGTGTCTGCAGTCTCTGACCGTCTCGTGTCTGCAGTCTCTGACCGTCTCGTGTCTGCAGTCTCTGACCGTCTCGTGTCTGCAGTCTCTGACCGTCTCGTGTCTGCAGTCTCTGACCGTCTCGTGTCTGCAGTCTCTGACCGTCTCGTGTCTGCAGTCTCTGACCGTCTCGTGTCTGCAGTCTCTGACCGTCTCTCGTCTGCAGTCTCTGACCGTCTCTCCTGTATCGGGTCTGCAGTCTCTGACCGTCTCTCCTGTATCGTGTCTTACACATATACAACTTGCATCACTCTCACACAGCCTACACAGGCTGTGTGTGAGTGATATGAGGTGTATATGTGTAACATAGGCTGCATGTGAGTGACATTATACACACACAGAAAATGTTCACACCTATACTAACATACACAAAAAAAATGTGTATGTATACTCTCATTACATACAGAAGATAATATACATACACACGCACACACACACACTATGTATTTACACCTATATGTATATTGCACCCAATGAATGATTGTCTTTGAGGGAGGGGGATTGCAATATGGAATGTGCCTTGGTCATAGCCCCCCAATACAGAATCCTCCCCCTGTACTGGTCCAGGACTGGGGTTTGTGTTATAGCTCCGCTGTGGCAGATGGGGAAGTGTGTACAGTGTGTGTGCGCGCCCTCTCCTGAATGGATCCTGGTTGTAAAAGTGGAGACCTGCTTTGTAGGGGAGGTGTACTGTGCAGTGTAGTGGGAACATGATGTCCAGGATACGGTGGCCACTCTAGGAACAATATATAGGGGAGGCACATAAGATACCGCAGTTTCTCAAAAAAAAATAAAGATGTGTGTGTGTGTGTGTGTGTATATAGAGAGAGAGAGAGATATAATATTTTTATATATATTTTTTTTCAATGGTGTGAAAATTATGACCCCCCAGTTGTGACTGCAATATCTTATGTGCCCCCCCTATATATTGTTCCTAGAGTGGCCACGCATCCTGGACAACATGTTACCACTACACTGCACAGCACACCTCCCCTACAAGGCAGGTCAGATGAAAGGGAAAGAAAGGAGAACAAAGAGAGTGGTACATCCTAAAATGGACCATAAGAGGTTTAATACTGTAGGAGTGGAAGGGACTCAAGGAGCATTAAATGTCCACCGGTCAGGGGTGCAAATGACTTGTCTTGCCTTGGGTGCTGACGACACACGCTACGCCACTGGGGTTGGTATGAAATTATTTCCAGGGCTGGGTTTTATTCCCAGTCAGGCCTTGTCTGTGTCCCCATCAGAATCTCCCTGTCCATCTGTGTCCCCATCAGACTCATGCCCACCCCACATTTACCCCTTACTTGAATAAGCCTTACTGCTAATTCCTCATACAGTGTTCTGGTGTGTCAGCTGGAGATTTGCTACACCTCCTGACTCCCACAAAGCTTTTGCACAGGCACGCTGTATATGGAATCACAGCGGTTAGAGACACTGGCATTAACAGCAGAGTAGGAGCTGGGAAGTGCTGCAGGTCTGCCATGAAGCATGTCACTGGTTGCTAGGATGCTCACAGTCCTAGCAAACAAGGGGAGACGGGGAGGGCTTTGTCAGTGGATTGCAGGAACCTTTGCTGCATAGAGACAGGTAGCAGTTATCCAAAACGGGTGACCAACTGTGCAGTGAGTCTGAGGCTCAAAAATGTCCAAGCAGGCCAGATATGGTAGCCATACTTTGGAGACCCCTGGTCTAGAGTTTTGAGAGGTGTTCCCCAGGGCTCCGTCCAGAGGCCAGTTCTCTGTAAATTCTTTATCTGTTTATTTACAGTGGGTATTTGATTTTTTTTCAGCTGTATTTACTCAGTGCAGCTTATAACATCAAGTGAACGATATCTGACCAACATTTCAGAATAGAATATAAAATGGAATTGCTGAATTGGAAAAGGAATGACCCCCATGTGTCAGTATTTTGTTGAACCACCTTTTTGCTTTAATTACAGCCTTTAGTCTGTTGCAAAATGTCTCTACTAACTTTGCACATCAAGACTGCAATATTTGCCCAAATTTCTTTGCAGAACTGCTCAAGTCAAGTTAAATTTGATGGTGACCGTTTGTGGACTGCAGTCTTCAAATCTTTCTACAGATTTTAAATGGGGTTTAAGTCTGTTTAGGCCATGCAAGGACTTGCGCCTTTTCTCCTTCAACCACTATGTGGTCATCTTTTCTGTGTGCTTTGGGTCATTGTCATGTTGGAAGGTAATCCACCTTCTCATTGACAACTTTCTGGCAGAGGGCAGCAGATTTTCCTCAAGAATTTGATGGTATTTTGCACCATCCATTTTTCCTTCAATCTAAGTGTTCCAGTCCCTGCGGCAGAGAAACACCCCAATAACAAGATATTACTACCTCCATGCTTTACTTTAGTGATGGTGAGCTGTATTGGATTTCCACCAGACATATTGTTTGGTGTTGAGGCCAAATAATTAAATTTTAGTCTCATCTGACCAGATCACCTTTTTTCCACGTGGCTTCAGAATCTTCAAGGTATGTTTTGGCAAAGCTCAGTTGTGACTGTATGTGGCCTTTCTTAAGGGTGGCTTTTTTTTCTTGCAACCCTCTCATACAAGCCACATTTGTGGAGAATTTGTAAAATTGTTGTCACATGCACACAATGACCACTCTTTGTCCTAAATTCCTGAAACTGCTTCAGAGTTGCTGTAGGCCTCTTGGTAGCCTCTATGACCAGTTTCCTTCTAGCTCTTTCATCCAGTTTGGAGCAACGTCCTGATCCAGGGAGGGTCTGTGTTGTACCAAATACCTTCCACTTCTAATAAACATGTGCTCCTAGGCATTGATAAAGCCTTTGAATTTTTTTTATCCATATCCTGACTTGTGCCTGTCATGCTCCAGGAAAGCTCTTTTCATGCTGAGCTAATCAAAATGGCCACAACTAATCACAGTTGAAAGTCAAATGGCTGTGTGTGCCATTGAGAAGGTGATTAGCTACACCTGATTAAATTTACAAGTAATTTTTAGGAGGGGGTGATCCTTTTTACAACTCGGTGATTCTGTTTATTTTTTTATTTTTTATTTTTTTTAATACTGACATGTTTGTGTTTATTTTTCACTTTGGTTTATCCAGCTGTATTTATAAAAACCAAACGGTATTCATTTTCATTTCAGGCTGCAAAGCAACAAAATGTTATTTTAAAGGGGAGTGTTTATTTTTCTATATCCACTGTAGTTATTTTAATTGGCTGTATATAATGCTTTTGTGATTTACAAAGCAACAGGAAGAAGTGGATCCTTTCTAAAGTTTCAGCAAGTGATTGTTACAGCCCTTTTTTATCCAGAAGGTCCTGTGGTCCAACCCCCAAATCCAGATGCAGTGCGCTAACTGCATGAATTTTTTTTTCCTGATGGTGTCTTTCCTGGTACCCCAACCCAAAAATCACCCCAAAAAAAGGTGTCTGTACCAGTACTGCTTCCGTCGCTACCACACCTTAGTGGAGTATTAGTTTAGGGTACAGCAAGGCACAGTCTAAGGTACACAATTCACACACAAGGGCCTTGATGTTAGGTAGTCAGGAAACTGGCTTTCACATTTTGAGAGACCCTAAAATCAAAAGCTGCAAGGTTATTCTAAAAAGTTAAAGTAAAAAAAAAAAAATAGTTAAGTTGCTTATTGAGTTAATGTTCTATTGTTTCTGTGTTTAACTGTTTACTTTACAGGAAAGCCAGTCAGCTGCAGCACTGATCTGTTCTGACAGCAGCAGGGTGCTGCTGTCAGAATACATATGACAGTGTCTGCAGCACTGCAGGAGGATATTTCTCATCCGCAGTAAAAGAAAAGTACTTGTATTTTTCATTATTTTTTTTTTCAGGTTTAATTTTTCAAAACCTTGTGACAAAAAATGAAATCTGCAAAATACTCACCATACCTCTTATAAAATTCCTTAAGGTGTCTACTTTTTAAAAAATAAGGCATTCCCTGGCATTTCAGGGCCACCCAAACTGTAATAGGTTATGAGGAAATGCACCTTTTGAAAGCCTAAAGGTGATCATTGCATCTTGGGGGGCCTGTACGTGACTAGGCTTCCAAAAAATCTTACATGTGGTATCCACCATACTCTGGAGAAGTAGCAGACTGTTTTTTGGGGTGGAATTCCACATGTACCCATGCAATGTGTGAGACCTATCTTTTTAAAGTGACAACTTTTGTATAAAATATCTCTTTAATCCTCTCGCTGCCAGGCCCTATGCTCCATTTTTATACTTGGGTGGCCAGGCCATTTTTGCAATTTTTTCCATTGCTTTTTTATTTTTCCCTTGCAGCTTTCAGTGTTTGTTAAACCATATATTTAATGAAAGGACATGACCAGTAGAATACAAATAAGGTGCTACTGATTTTTAGGGCACAATGATATTTGCGCAGATGTTTATTAAAACAATATTCTCGTTAATGCACAAAACTCATTATTGGCAGATAAAAACACAGTACATTTTACAAAATCCCCACTAAATATAAAAGCTTCACCTTTATTCCTTTATTAAAGCGGAGGTCCACCCAATTTTTTTTTTTAAAAGCCAGCAGCTAAAAAACGGATGGGTTCTTAAAGGGGACGTACCTGTATGCCCTTGTGCCTGTCCGTGCCATTCTGTCTACGTATATCGTCGTGCGGCGGTCCTTAAGTGGTTAAACATCGCCTATGGAGATTTTTAAGGGAAAAAGTTGGTCGCCATTCCACGAGCGGGTGCAATTTTGAAGCATGACATGTTGGGTATCAATTTACTTGGCGTAACATCTTTCACAATATAAAAAAATTGGGCTAACTTTACCGTTGTCTTATGTTTTAATTCAAAAGTGTATTTTTCTTTTCGTCCATTGACGGACACAGCCTTCTCAATTCTTGACGTGTGGGTTATGTTCCTGTTCATAGGAGAGGACTAGGCAGAACATGTTGGATAATTAACACACATGTTACATTAATCAGAGTTGAACAGCCCCGCCCAGGTGGCGGTCCCTCCAGACATAACCCTCTGCCCTGCAGTCAGCAGCTCTGTTTTTTTCTGCCTAGCAGAGAAGGACGTGGCTCCCTTTGGGCCCAGAGTCCTGAAAGATTTTTTCTTTTCTTTTTCTTTTTTCTTTTGTGATATCTTCTATCAACTGCTGGCTGGGCGACATGCTGGATATATAGATCCTTGTAGTCTTCCCAGTTCCGGCCAGTCCCTTGCTTCACGCTTGGTTCTTCCACGACATACCCCATGGCTCCAGGGGTGGCCGTTGAGCATATGCTCGGGGGTCCGCATATGGCTGGGCTACTTGTTGTCTTGCTCACAGTGGACCGGGCCGACAGCTACTCCCACACGTTTTGTAGGTCTGTCCAGGACGCACCAGTGGGTCCTCGCATGGACGGGTAAGTACTTTTCCTCCTGCCTCGGCAGGTGGAAACAGCTGGGCATCCTAGGGATTGCGGGGTTCGCCTGTCCTCCTTTTCCCTGCTCTCTATCCCCTTCTGCCCTAGGGCTCGCTGCGACCGGGCGTACCTGTGGGGGGACTACGGATCTCAGTGGGGTGTCGGGGCCCGTTTTTTCTGTGGGGGGTGCTCTTTTCTGGGGAAGTCCCTGCCTAGGCCTTCTCGTCCACATCGCGGTGCTTAGGCGCGATTTTTGCGGCGCTGAGTCCATTTTTTGCATGCCTGCTGGTTCCTATTTTTTTCCCCATTGGCGGCCATTTTGCCGTGGCCGCTCCATGGCGCAGGTTGTTGTTGCGGGCGGCCATTTTCTTGTGGTCGCGCCCTCTTTTTTTTCTCTGAGGCGTCTGGTGGCCATTTTGGTGTGGGTTTGGCCTCTAGTGCTGACTTCCTGAACGACGCGCAGAGCGATTCTCCTCCAGTTTTTTTTTCTTCCTCACACGCTGTGGAGACGGAAGGCGGGCAGCGGCGCTGAGCGGTCTCCTGCTGGGTTGGTGAGTCCCCTGGGTAAACCCCCCCCCCGGTCAGTGCAGCGAGGAGGTTGGACCTTTTCAGTTTAGTTTTTTGACTGAGTCCCTGAGAGCGGTCAGTGGTGTCATGGAGTCGGTGTCTGTCCCTTCTTCCCCAAACTTGCCAGAGGCAGCAGCCGGTGCCCCTGCACCTGCATTTACTATGGATGCTTTTTCGGCAGTCCTGGAATCATTTTTTGCCAGGGTGGAAGCGGCGTGTGAGCGCAAGGGGGGTAAAAAGCACCCCCTTTCCCCGCCATCGCCAGGGGAAGGTTCTGACTCAGACCCGGGCCTGGCTGCGGCACAGGACCCCGGTTCTGGGTTGTCAGAAGATGCGGACCAGGACCTTCCTTGTGAGCAGGACCCCTCGTCCGGGTCAGCGCAAGACAGGGCACTTGTTAGTGAACTTATCAATGCTGTAAGGGACTCCCTTAAGCTGGACGCAGATGAGGCTTCCACGGAGGGGTCGGTCTCTTTTGGGTCGCACAAATCGACCCGTTATGTAAAAAATTTCCCTTTTATGTGTCCATCTTTGATAAATTCATAGATAAGGAATGGGAAAAGCCGCAGAAGACCTTTGCGGACCCTCAACGTCTGGCGGTCATGTATCCGTTTGAGGAGAGCCTTTTGAAAAAATGGGCTTCTCCTCCGGTTGTTGACCCCCTGGTCGCTCGGCTAAATAAAGTAACCACTCTCCCTGTAGAGGGGTCCCCTGCATTTAAGGACCATACTGATAGAAGGTCCGAGGTGCTGAGCAGGTCCATGTTCACCTTTTTGGGGTGTGCGTTGCGGCCTATTTTGGCTGCAACCTTGGTGTCTCAGACACTCACTGACTGGGCAAAGATTTTGCGCCAGACTGTGGAGGAACATCAGCTCCCTCCGGAGTGTGTAAGACTGGCCGACCAGTTGGTGCAGGGGCTTGTGTATATCTGTGATGCCACTCTGGATGCGGCCCCCTTAATATCCAGGGACTCTGTATCTGCGGTGGTAATGCGCCGCCTAATTTGGCTAAAATGCTGGTCCGCTGACCAGGCTTCCTAGAAGGCCTTGGCAGACTTGCCCTTCAAAGATGGGAGGCTTTTTGGTGCCTCGCTGGATGACGTTATTAAGGATGTCTCTGGAGGTAAGAGCACGTAAGCCGGGGCCCTCCTTTCCCACACAGAAGCGGTATTTTCGTCAGTCAGGACCTGCCCCGAAAACCCTCCAAAGCGGACAAAGGTCCAGCTAGGGGACAGAAGCGTCCCTGGGTGAGCTAACCCAACAAGCCAGCGAACAAGCCTGCTACCACATTAAGTTTTGCCCCCCCCCCCGAATCCAGGGTTGGGGGACGGCTTCTCGGGTTTGCAGCTCGGTGGACCTCCCTGCTCTCCGACCAGTGAATCTGCGAGGTGGTCACCTCGGGGTACAAGATAGAGTTCCTTTCTTGTCCACCAAGCAGGTTCTTTCCCTCAAATCTCCCTCTCCTTCCGGCTCGTCGGTCTGCCCTAATGGGGGCAGTGCAGGACTTGCTAAGGTGCAGAGTGATTCTACCTGTACCACTGGGAAGAGAGGTTTCAGGGTTTTTATTCAAATCTGTTTGTGGTCCCGAAGAAGGACAGAGTCGGTCCAATCTTGGATCTGAAAGCCTTGAAGGTCTTTGTAAAGGTTCAGAAGTTCCGCATGGAATCCATTCGTTCTGTGGTTGCTGCGCTCCATCCGGGGGACTTTCTGGCATCCTTAGACATCAAGGACGCATACTTGCATGTCCCCACCTGCGCAGGACACCAGAGATTTCTGCGCTTTGCAATCGGCGAAGACTATTATCAGTTTGTGGCTCTTCCCTCTGGACTAGCGTCAGCACCGAGGGTTTTCACCAAGGTGCTCGCCCCGATTCTAGCTTTGCTGAGACGGCGAGGCATTGCCATCGTGGGCTACTTGGACGATCTTCTGGGAGCAGCTTCTGGCTCAGAGTTAGAGGAAGATGTGTCTATAGCCATTCAGACCCTCCGAGAATTTGGTTGGGTGTTAAACATTCAGAAGTCGGTCCTGACACCGACTCTGCATCTGGAGTACCTAGGTTTAATTCTGGACTCCTAGGAGGCAAGAGTGTTCCTTCCCTTGGAAAAGTTGCAGACTCTCCAGTCTGCGGTGAGGTTGTTGACAATACCGCAAATGGTCGTCTCTCAGTTTTTGCATGAGAGTCCTGGGCCTCCATGGTAGCCTCCTTCGAGGCAGTACCATATGCCTAATTCCACATTCGGGTCTTACAGAAGGAGATCCTGTCCAAATGGAACAAATCTCCATTGTCTCTGGATTGTCAGATTCAAGTAGTAAGTCACCTGGTCAGGGCTTCTCTGACTTGGTGGCTGAGATCCCAGGCTCTTCAGTCCGGGAAGTCGTTCCTTCCCTTCCATTGGACTGTGATTTACGACGGAAGCCAGCCTCACAGGTTGGGGGGGGGTGACTGGGGGGTTCAGTCGGCCCAGGGTCGCTGGACTCCGGACGAATCCCATCTGCCGGTCAATGTCCTGGAGCTCCGTGCGATTAGGCTGTGTCTCTCCAAGTGGTCACGGAGACTACAAGGGTGTTCAGTCAGGATCCATTCAGACAACGCAAAGGCAGTGGCTTATGTCAACCATCAGGGGGGAACAAGGAGCTCGGCTGCAGCGTCCGAGGTCGCTCACATCCTACAGTGGGCGGAAAGAAGTGTGCCGGCTCTGTCGGCCGTCTACATTCCGGGCGTAGAAAACTGGCAGGCGGACTATCTGATTCGCCAGATGCTAGACCAGGGGGAATGGTCATTACATCCGGAGGTGTTTCAGCTCCTTTGCCGGAGGTTGGGCACGCCGGACGTGGACCTCCTGGCCTCTCGACTATATCGCAAGGTGTCGAGATTTGTGGCCAGGTTCAAAGATCCCTGGGCAGATGCGTCAGACACGTTGGTGGCACCGTGGGGTCAGTATTGGCTAATTTATGCCTAACCCCCACTGAAGTTGCTTCCTCGTCTGCTCCACTGAAGGGAGACCGAGGGGATCCTGATGATTCTAATCGCTCCAGATTGGCCCCGGCGTCCTTGTTACGCTGACCTCGTGCGCCTGGTGGCGGATGCACCCTGGCGGCTGCCAATGCGGGAGGACCTTTTGTCTCAAGGTCCCATACCTCATCCTGCTTTACAGTCGCTGTCTTTAATGGCATGGCTATTGAAAGCCAGGTTCTAAGGGACCAAGGTTTTTTGGATTCGGTCATTTCAACCATGCTAAGGGCACGAAAATCTTCTTCCAGAAAGATCTACCATTGTGCTTAGAAGGCCTACATCTCTGTGTGAAGAGATGGAGTGGCGTCCACGGACGTATTTGGTTTCCAGGGTCCTGCTGTTTTTACAGCGTGGAGTGGATCAGAAACTTGCTTTAAGCACCATTAAGGGTCAGATTTCAGCCTTAGCCGTTTTCTTTCAACGGCCTTTGGTGACCAATTCCCTAGTAGGTACTTTTGTGCAGGGGGTTCGACATGTGCTTCCCCCAATTAGACCACCTCTTCCTCCATGGGACCTGAATCTGGTGCTTTCGGTTCTTCAGGAACCTCCCTTTGAGAACATCAGAGAGATTCCTCTCTTGACTCTGTCTCAGAAGGTGGCTTTTCTATTGGCCATTACATCGGTCAGAAGGGTTTCTGAATTGGCGGCCTTGTCTTGCAAGTCACCATACTTGGTCCTCCATAAGGATAAAGCGGTGCTACGCCCGCAGCCTTCCTTCCGAAGGTAGTTTCGGCCTTTCACCTGAATGAGGACATTGTGCTGCCGTCCTTGTGTCCTCGACCGTCGCATCCCAGGGAGACTGTGCTTCATAACTTAGACGTGGTACAGGCCTTGCGGGTGTACCTGTCTGCTACGGCTCCGTTTCGGAGGTCTGACTCACTGTGTCGGTGTCTGGTCCACAAAAGGGCCTGGCGGTCTCGTCGGCCACCATTTCTCAGTGGATCAGGCAGACCGTCATCCAGGCCTATGCCCTTAAGGGGCGGCGCCTCCCTTTCCGGTCACTGCTCATTCAACCGGGGCAATTGGTGCTTCCTGGGCTTTCCGAAATCAAGTGTCTGTCTCACAGGTGTGCAAGGCAGCGACTTTGTCGTCCGTGCACACGTTTTCCAAATTTTAAAAGGTTGATGTGAGTGCATCTTCTGATGCTTCCTTCGGCCATAAGGTTTTGCTTTTTGGGGTTGCAACTCCTCCGTTGAGGAGCTCTGCTGGTTTTGGGTGAAGTTAGTTGTTTGTTTTTTTTATACTGTTCCCACCCCTCGTTTTTTGACACTGCTTGTGGGCGTCGAGAATTAAGAAGGCTGTGTGTCCGTCCATGGACGAAAAGAGACAATAGGATTTTTTGTACTCACCGTAAAATCCTTTTCTCGTTCGTCCATGGACGGACACAGCACCCACCCCTCCTTTTTTAGGTTTGTACTGCTTGCTACGAACTGAGCTGCTGACTGCAGGGCGGAGCGTTGTGTCTGGAGGGACAGCCCCCTGGGCGGGACTGTTCAACGCTGTTTAGTGTAACGTGTTTTAATTATCTAACATGTTCTGCCTAGTCCTCTCCTATGAACAGGAACATAACCCACATGTCAAGAATTGAGAAGGCTGTGTCCGTCTATGGACGAACGAGAAAAGGATTTTACGGTGAGTACACAAACCCTATTTTTTTCCAAAAAAAAAGTGCGCTTGTAAGACTGCTGCGCAAATACGGTGTGACAAAGTATTTAAACTGACCACCATTTTATTCTCTAGGGTGTTAGAGAAAGAAAAACAATATATAATGTTTGGGGGTTCTACGTATTTTTCAAACAAAAAAACTTGATTTTAACTTGTAAACACCAAATCTCAGAAAGAGGCTCAGTCCTTGCGTGGTTAAATACCACCAAAATAAAGCTCTATTGGTGTGAAAAAGATACGATTTTCATTTGGGTATAGTGTTGCATGACCGTGCAATTGTCATTCAAAGTGTGACAGCTCTGAAAGCTGAAAATTTGCCTGGGCAGGAAGGGGGTAAATATGCCCAGTCGGCAAGTAGTTAAATGTGATCAGATTTGTGCAGGCAGATTTATTTTATATCGAAATCGCTACTACATACAGCGCTATAGTAAAAAAAAAAAACTAACAATTTTTGTACTAAATCAAAACAAAAATAAGTCAAAACAATATAACCTTTCACTCCATGATGCAGTCCGACAGTAACAACTTAATAAATTCTTTAGAAACAAATATATGAAAATCGCCCATTTTAGAGTCCAAAAAAATCATTACTAGTAAAGTCCACTGTCTCTTTATTTGACAATCCATGTGCAGATCAGTCACCTAGACCACCACGGCTTCTTTAAACACCCGGTTTCTGAGTCCTCCATCGCTGCCCAAGGCGGGGCATTTACTAAGGGGTTTGTGAGTTACATGCCTAGTTCTTCCTTGCATACAGGCTGGCGGTTTGTTTTTTTTTTGTTTGTTTTTTTAGAAAATAAACTCGGGCTGGCTGTTTACAAGCTGCAGGGATTGTGAATGAACTATGAGGCCGCTCATCAGCGACCCCACAGTCCATTTGAAATTGCAAGCCATCAGCCGTTAAGGCCTGTGTAGGAGGGAGGTATTTTGGATTTTTAAACTGGACACTCCGTAAACTTCGAGGTCTGAATTTTGAATGGGACATTACCCACTATTATGAGTAATTTTGTCCTTTCCTAGACCTTTGTGGACAGCCTTCCCAGAAGAGTTGAAGTTGTTATCGCTGCAAAGGGTGGGCCAACTCAATATTGAACCCTGTGGACTAAGACGGGGATGCCATTAAAGTTCACGTAGGCAGGCATCCCAATACTTTTGACAATATAGTGTATATACTGTAAATGGCACACACTGCTTTAAATCATTAATAGTACACAGTAACAAACCGATCGGTAATAAGCTCCCATTAAGTATGTGGTTTGGGTTGTCTTGTCTTTTTATTCATTTTGATTCTGTTCTAGAGTATATACATTCGTTGTTGTGTTTTTTTTTTTGTTTTTTTTTTCAACAGAGGTCCGAATCGCATGTTTGTGTGAAGACTCCGTTACATCACAGCCCACCCTTATATAACAATCTCACATCCCCCCCCTCACATCACAGTCCCCCCCCCCCCCCTTCATTTCAGTTTTCCCTTCAGAGTAGTGTTTTCTCAGTCCCTCTTCACATTATCCCCACCCACTTCACAGTAGTGTAGTGAATCATTTTTACATAACACCCCCCCCCCCTTTATTCACAGCAGTATCCTCACCCCCCTTTCAAATCATCACTCTCCCCCCCTGAAGTACTGTCCTCTTCTCCCTTCACATCAACCCCCACACACACACAAAACCACACACAGCACTGCCCCCTTCACATCACCCACCCCCCTCACATCACTACCCCCCCCCCCCCACAGAAGCATGCTCTTCACATCATCTTCCCCCCCACAGCACTCCCCCCGCCTTTTTACATCACCCTTGCATCAAAAATCCCCCAGGAGTGTGCTCTGCCCTCTTCACTCGCCTACAGCACTGCCCCCTCTCAAATTACAAATCCACCACTTAACAGCCACCCCCCCTCCAGCACTGCCTCCCTGAACAGCCCCCCATAGCACTACTCTTCCCCCCCCCCTTACCCCCCACAGTAGTGTGCTCTGAAGCCCCCCCCCCCCATTGAGGGACGGGTAATAAACTGAGTTCAGCAGGAGAAGCTCTGTATTGGATGGGAGCGGGAGCTGCCAGCTGTTAACTTTCCAGATTAACCAGCAGGTGATTGGTGGCTAGGATGCAGGGTGGTCCTAGCCACCAATCGCTTGCTGGCTAATATGAATATGATAATTTAACAGCCGGCAACTCCCGCTCCCAATGCAGAGCTGTGCCTCCTGCACCCGGCTTATTACCATCCCCCTTCCCGACATGCAGAGACGGACAGTGGTCGGGACTGGGGAATAGAAGCGGCTCAGTCCGAATGCGGCCTGTGGTCCGCCATTTAGTGATGCCTGGTTTAAATTGTTGCTTCTCTCTTCTTTTATTTATTTTTTCTAACAAAGGTAATGAGAACATAATAAACCTCTGCTTCATAAAGTGAATACAGAAATGAACACGCATTACTCTTTAAAGTAATGTAGATGTGTTTATTAAATTATGTAATACAGAATTTGTGTAGACTGTGTTGTAAATAATACCAAAAATCTGATAATTGTTCCACTAAATCTGGATAAAGATGCCTCAGGAGTAAATAGTCTGTTGGGCATTCAGCCTTTGTCTTTTCAACAGGTCTGGCTTATTGCTTATTCTGTGGATTGTGTGAACTGCAGCTGCACTCAGTTTGACACCTATTCTGATCATAAACCTGTTATCTATTCTATTGCTCAGGCCATGTGTCTGAGGACTTCATGATATTCGCCTTCAGGGTTGCACCTCCAAGTCTGTATGACTCTTGACTGTTGGTTATTCATGCATTTTGGGTGTATAAAACTGGATCATTGCATTTAGCAGTTAATTATTGCTGCTCATGTTGCTTTGCCCCCAGTGATGTCACTAAGGAAGCAAGATATCAGATGTGCCCACAACGAATTATCGGGCACGTGTATCCTTTACAATCAGTTATTGCTTACATCACATAAATGGATAATGCAGACACATGGTGGTGGAAAAGCCAGGGTTTCTGCTCTAGGGAAGTGTGTTTCAATATTGGCATCACTAAGATGAGAGCGACAGATACTGCCTAAGAAAATTACAATTACATTCCTGCTGAGAATGCACCCTTAAATGTGTTTTTAAACTGTAATTCTAAGATCCTACATGTCATGTTGCTAAAATTACCAACAGTTCAACATTTTTATTAGTTACAACACATTGTTGATTTGTAGTTAAATGTTATTCCTTGCAGTTTCACATGCATAGCTCCCTAAAAAGAAATGTTAGTTGTTATATTTGGTGGCACTTTTTTTTTATCCAACAATAGATTCTTTTCTTCTTTATCCAGTGATTATTATTGTTCCGTAAAGACAGACAAGTTTGCCGCGTCTGTAGAGCCAGAGCTGTGAATCACATATATAATAAAAAAAGACGCGTACAAGGTACTTCCATTCTTGCATAAATACATAAAAGGTTTAACATTGTTGTACAAGTCTCTACCACCTATGTAAGAATGTCACTATGTTGTACTGTGCAGCTTTATGCTTTGCATACTAACATCATTTGGCAATGTTGAATAGAAGTACCAGAAACAAACTCCCATCTGCTAGAAATCTTTACCATGTTTACTAACATATTACAATTTAAACAATTTTCTAAATTATTGAATCTTTCATCCCATCTTTATCTGAAACTGCAAGCTTCTATATCTAGTTCTATAAAAGAAATTGAAAAACACTATAGTCAGCAACACTGATCATTGTATTCTGGAAGGCTCCCCGCTGTCATAATACAATACCACAGTGGGAAGGATTCCCCCATCCACCTGTAATGTGTGAATGGGGGGAATCGGGCCATTTTTTTTTTTTTGTTGAATCAGCTGGTTGAATGAAAAAAAAATCAAGGTATGGGCTGCCCTATCCTTAAAGCGGAGGTCCCGCGAAAAAAAATATATTAAAAGCCAGCAGTTACAAATACTGCAGCTGCTGACTTTTAATATTGGGACACTTACCTGTCATGAGTCCAGTGATGTCGGCAGCCGAAGCCGAGCAATCGCTCGTCTCTCGGCTGCCCCTGCCGCCATCCTCGGTGAGGGAATCAGGAAGTGAAGCGTTGCGGCTTCACTGCCCGGTTCCCTACTGCGCATGCGCGAGTCACACCAGCACCTTTTCACTGGTCCCCGCTATCTCCTGGGAGCAGTGCGTTTCCCAGAAGACAGCAGGGAGGGGGGGTGACGCAAAGGGGCGTGACTCGGGAGTCTATACCCGGAAGTGGTGCAAATACCTGTTTTTTTTATACAGGTATCTGCACACCCCCCCGCGAAAGGTGCCAGATGTGACACCGGAGGGGGGGGTGGGCTTCCGAAATGTGGAAGTTCTATTTTTGGGTGAAACTCAACTTTAAATTATTTAAATTTGCAGTATAAAGAAGAAACACCTAATCATTTCATACTTGGTGTTGGGCATGCTTTAGCTGAATTGTGCATTTTTATGGAAGCACCAGAGCTGAACACAGTACTTTATGGTGGTAATCAAATGCATATTTTGCACAAAGTATTCTGTTGAATTTAAATAATCGAGTTCATGGTATTGACCCTGGCTTTTAGGATCATCCTTCCAGCCTTGGAGTGGTCATAAAAAAACTCAAGGGTCCCACCACTGAGGTCCCCAATTAATAAACCATTGTTAATCTTTTCACTAGATACACAAAAAATGTAATGCCTGTTTTGAGTTGACTGGCTTTTAAAAATGACATAAAGCCAAAAAGTAGCATAAAGAACCATACTAACCTCTAGGATAAGTAGCCAATGAATTATTGAAAGTAATTTTGTTAAACTGCTATTTTCTACATTTTTTTTTTTATTTTTTAGATCTTATGGTTTTTTTTTCTGTACAACTCTTCTTTTACTGAAATTTCTAGCTGAATGGTTGCTCCTGTTGAGCCAAAAATTGTTTTAAAGAAGACAGGGATCCTTTGTTTTCTGACATTTTTATGCAACAAACTGCTGTTTTTAACCATTTCGGTGCTTCTGTATACTAACAGGAATTCTGAGTTTTGCTGTCACAGTGAGATGCTCATCTGGGAACTCTTGCTTTATTACTTAGGTCTTGCCAATTTTAAGGAGATTTAAAGTGATATAAAGTTGTTTTTTTTCTTAAATAAAAGAGAGGTCATACTCGGCTGCTCTGTACAACAATATTGCACGGAAAGCACCATCTTCTGGCAGTCCCCCTTGCTTCTGTCTTCTCCCTGCTCCAGGCGCCTGCCTAGCAACCTTGGGGCTAAGGAGACACCCGTGCGCGTGTTGTGCTCCCATTCCCTCTTTACAGGAACTTTATTCAACTGCCCAGTTGCTCCAGTTTCTCCTGTGAAAGCAGAAAGTGAGGGGAGCTGTGCTGGAGTGGTGACAGGAGCAGATGCGTGTTTAGGGATATTGGGGGTTAATAAAAATAGGGGGGTGCGTTTTACCTTTAATGCAGAGAGAATGCATTAAGGTAAACAAAACTTTTACTTAAGAACCACTTTAACTTCACAGATACACTGGCTCAGACTTGAAAACGATAAATTCCATAGTACAGCACTGTTTTTTGTGGGCTTGATTTAATTATCCGCAAAGCCATTAACATTTGCTATTAATTTTCTTGACCCCTATTTGACTTTTAGGCAGGCCATACGTGATTCATTTTCTTTTTTTTTTCTTTTTTTTTCCCCAACAGCAGGTTGTAAGAAAATTTTAATCAATTTCCCCTTCCACACATGGATGGGGGATTACCTACCATGGAGCTATAGCCCATGGCACTGACCAAGCAAACACTTTCCAACAGAGGCTGGTCCTTGCTAAACCAGCCAACTTCCAATCCATTTATGGCCGGCTTTTTTTTTTTTCTTATAGATTTCTTCACTGTACTTTGGCCTTGATATATTACTTTCCCAAAAGTTTGTATTATTGCTAATAATTTGTTCCTTCTTTGTTTTAGGAAGATGCAACCTGATACCCCTGTGCAATATAGCCATTGCAACGCATAAATACCTAAAAAGCAGAAGAAAATATTTGCTGTGTCTGAATGTAAACCAAAAATATCTTCTATGCACTGAGTACCACATTTTCTATGTACTTAATTATGTCTATTTATAATGTGGACATGAAATCCATTTTGAAGGACCCTACTGATTGAACTGGCTTTGCTGGCATACAGCTACATGTGTTAAATGTTATTTATGTTCGACCAGCACCTTTTTAAGTGTGTATAATTCATATTCTTTTTTGTTAAAATTGTGTAGGTGGTACCCCTCTGCATATCACAGTTGTCACGTTTTATCTTTTTAATTTATTTTACTTACTTCTTGACTAATTATGTCATAGTTCTGTTTTATACATTGCAGCCTTTTAGTGCCTAAGATATCATGACAGAAGACCTTTCATGACTGTGAAACCAGTGCTAGGTCTGGAGTAGAATATACCTATGTAGCATTAAACATGATGACCTGTCTTACCTAGAAACATCACTGTGCCAGGTAACTGGCATTCTCACTGGCTTCCTTCAGGTTTTAGGGTGTACTCACACTAACACTTTTAACCAGGCACAGTTCAGCCCACTTGGGCTGGTTTGTTTGTGCAGTATGGGTGCTCTGAACCAAGCTCGGGACCACTTGGAACAGGTGGTCTTGGGTGCGGTTTTCTGAAGTGTGAGCGCAAACCCTGCTGGAGCACAGTTCCCTCCATAGAAAACTGTGTAATGAAACGGGGATCTTTGGCCTGGTTCATCAGGGGAGTGTGCCCAGGAACACTTGTAAGTGGCACTTTCTTGAAATCCATTGTGTGTTCAAACCAACAGGGGAGAGGGAGAATCAAACTTGGGCATGGTTCAGTTAAACTGGCCCAAGAGTAAGTACACCCTTAATTGCACAGTTGTCAAAATGGGGTATTCACAACAGGTTTCTCATACTCTAATCCCTTTTGCCACATATAAAAGGTCATATTAAAACAAATGGTAAATAGTTCTCACTGCACTACACTAGATAAGATGGTCTTACAGGCCTTCCTTAACATTGTGGTACTGCTTTTATAGTGGTCCCCACAAGTGCAGTTCTAGAAGAAGGTATGGGGAGTTGGAAGTGGGAAGTTTGAGTACGTACCGTATATATTCGAGTATAAGCCGAGGTACCTAATGTTGCCTCAAAAAACTGGGAAAACTTACTGACTCGAGTATAAGCCGAGGGTCATCCTTACTGTTCCCTATCCTCACTGTTCCCTATCCTCACTGTTCCCTATCCTCACTGTTCCCTATCCTCACTGTTCCCTATCCTCACTGTTCCCTATCCTCACTGTTCCCTATCCTCACTGTTCCCTATCCTCACTGTTTCCTATCCTCACTGTTCCCTATCCTCACTGTTTCCTATCCTCACTGTTTCCTATCCTCACTGTTTCCTATCCTCACTGTTTCCTATCCTCACTGTTTCCTATCCTCACTGTTTCCTATCCTCACTGTTTCCTATCCTCACTGTTTCCTATCCTCACTGTTTCCTATCCTCACTGTTTCCTATCCTCACTGTTTTCTATCCTATATTTTTACATTGGAAATCGTACCTGTAAAGAAGCTGCGGCGTCCATCGTTCGAATTCCGCGTTCTCTTCCTGTTCCTTCTGTGATAGGCGATTCTCATCACACTCTCCGCCTATCACGATCATTCTCTCATCCTCAGTTTCCGAGCAGACACTGTGTTGGGTGTTCCGCCAATCACAGACGTCTACTGGGAAACTGAGGATGAGAGAATGATCATGATAGGCGGAGAGTGTCTGATGAGAATCGCCTATCACGGAAGGAACAGGAAGAGACCGCGGAATTCGAACGATGGACACCGCAGCCGCAACGTCTTTACAGGTACTATTTTCCATGTAAAAAATTTCGCTGACTCGAGTATAAGCCGAGGGGGGGACTTTCAGCCCAAAAAAGGTCTGAAAATCTCGGCTTATACTCGAGTATATACGGTACTTGGTATTCTGTTATACAAGTAAAAAGGCTTATCCCATCGGACGTTATTTCTTGATGTACTATATTTCATGGGTCCTGATTGCTGTTGCAGTTAAGGATGTACTCAATGTTCTATCTTTTAGATAAGTGCTTTTAATGTAATATTTCTCAGAATGTCACAGATTTGTGTTTTCTTCCATTTTTACAAGAGATAAATGTGTAAGAAGCAGTTTTAAAAAAAAAATAAAAATTGAAAAGCAAGCTTTTGGAGGCTGTCAAAACTGGAGCGAGGAAATGTACTGCTGTCGAAGATTTATGACAGATTAGCATTGAGTCATAAGGGTATGATTCACTAAGGCTGGGTTCACACTAGCTGCGGCCGTGGCTCACAGCAGGTGTCCGGTGCGTCCCTGTACAATGTTTCAGGTGCGAATCGGGTCAGAATTTTTGGCAGAATTCGCACCTGAAATGGAGCCAAAGACGCACAGGACCATTTTCCAGTGTGCTTTGCGGCCGCCCCGGAGCTGTGTGAACCGGCTCAATTGAAACCCCCATCCAATTCGCATCAGTGTGAATCCGGCCTCAAGGTAAATAGACTGTTCACTTTGCATGGGAATTTTCTTCAGAGATTGAATGTGGTTAAATTTTCAATTTACAAAGAATACCCTATCACATGCAGAGAAAATTCCCTTATAAAGTGCAACTGCCTTTGCAAAGTAAACAGCCTATTTGCCTTTAGTAAATCATCCACATAATGTCAGTCTATATTAAAATGTCAATATAGAATATAAGTAGATTATGCTTTATATCGAACTGGTAGTAAATGGAAGAGGACAATACACAATTGTTTCTGTATTTCTTTTCTCTTGTTTAGTGTTGATTTTTCTGATTGATATGCTTTTACATAAATTATTGTTGGGAACCTGATTAAACTTGTCTTTCCTCGGATGTCTGTTTCTTATACACATCTATACCCCACATATTGGTATTAAATCCTTCAACTACCCCCTCTTAAAAAACACTAAAGCTGGCCATTGATGCATCAAAATTTAGGCGCTTCAGCAGCAACTAGTCAAATTTCGATCCATCTATGGCCCTTCCCATTTGAGAGGAGTCAATCTAATGATTGACTCCCCTCGAACGGGACTGGTAAATTGTCGTTCAATCAGCGCTGCAGCACTGGTCAGTGTATTCTGACAGTTGAGGAGTCCCCGTTGTCAGAATACAATAATGCATTGGGGAGGATTCCTCATTCCATCTTGATTGTGTGGGTGGGGGGAATCCATGATTTTTTTTTTTGATCAACCCTCCTGTCACCCAGCAAGAGAGGAAGATCAGGAATACTTTTAGTTATTTGTAACGAATACAGTGTTAAAGGAGAGTGTCCACCAGACAAATCTCTATGCTCAGGAGGTTTTGAGACCGAATCAGAGTTACTATGAGCGATATTGGGAACCTGTGACCATGTGCCTCACTAAAAAGCCTAACATTAAATGTACATTAAAGGTACATTATAATATGCCCCTCTAATCTGAAGGCATGACGTGAACACATTTTTTCTTTCGTTCATGGACGGACACAGCATCTTAAATCTTGACATCAGGAGAGGACTAGGCAGAACATGTAAAACATGTAAAAACAGCAACACTGACCAGCCCCGCCCAGGGGGCGGTCCTACTGGCTTTAAACCCTTACACTGCACTCAGCAGCTCAGTTTTTTTTGCCTAGCATAGGAGAAGGACATGGCTCCCTGTGGGGACCATTGGTCCAGGAAATTTTTTGCTTTTTTCCTGCTTTATTGATCTTGAGATCTACTATCAACAGCCGGCTGGGTGACAGGCTGGATAATATAGATCCTTGTAGTCTCCCCAGTCCGGCCATCGAGCGTGAGCAGGCCTTAGCTGCGCGCTGGGTCGGCTACGTCATGCCTCGTTGCTCCAGGGGTGGCCGGTGAGCTATATGCTCCGGGGCACACATGACCGGGCTAATGATGTCTGAGTCAGTGTGCCGGGCCGACAGCCACCCCGTACCGCTCGGGTGATGGGTCTGTCCGAAATGCATCCAGCAGTGTCCGCAGGATGGGCAGGTAGTGTTCCTGCTTTTTCGGCAGGATGCAACAGCTGGGCATTCCTGGGGAGGTCGACTAGGGGTCTCTCACCCTTCCTTTCTTTCTCACCCTGTCCTTTCCCTCCTCCCCATGCTCTCTGGGCTGGGCCTGCTGTATACCTGACCGGGAGTCCTTCCGGGGGGGCTCAAAGTTCTGGCTGGGGGCTGCGCTGGGCTTGGGTGGTCTGCTCTCCATACGGGGTGTCTGGGTATGTTCAGGGATGAAGGCCTCCACGTGGCGTCAGCGTGCCGCTGCCATTTTATTTTACCTCAGAGATAGTCGTGGCCATTTTCTTGTAGCTGCGCTTGTCTTTACTGAGGACGAACGGTGGCCATTTTCTTGTAGCCCGCGACCTGTTTTTACTGAGGCGCCCGGCGGCCGTTTTCTTGTAGTCGCGCTTGTTTACTGAGGCGACCAGCGGTCATTTTCTTGTAGCCCTGCTTAGTCTTTGCCTCTAGAGCTGGGAATGTTCCTCCAGAACGGTGCACACTGCTTGGAACACCTCACGGCTGACAGGGGAGAGTGGATGGCAGCTCGGCAGCGCTATGCCTGGGTCAGAGTGGTGAGTCATGCGGGGGGGGCCTGGGTCTGTAGCAGCTAGGAGGGTGGACGTTTGTGCACCCTGACTTGTCCCAGAAGGCAGGTCAGCATGGTGTCAGAAGCTGGCGCTTCTTCCCCAGAATTCCTGTGATGGCAACCGGTTCCCCTGCACTTTAGTGCCTATGGACGTTTTGTGGGGACATCCCCGGTGGTCCTGGAGTCCTTGTTGCCAGGGTGGAGGCGGCTTGCGGGCGCAAAGGGGGTAATGGTATGCCCCCTCCCCGCACCGTCCTCTGGGGAATGATCCGATTTAGACTCGGGCCTTGCGGTGGCAAACAGCCCATGTTCTGACGTGTCAGAATATGTGGACCAGGACCATTCAGACTAGGGTTGTCCCGGTACCACTTTAAGACCGAGTACAAGTACCGATACTTTTTTTCAAGTACTCGCCGATACCGATTACTGATACTTTTTTTTTAATCTCATGTGACAGTGGCACATGTCAGTATTTTTTTTTTTTTTTAGAATTCGTTTTTTTTTTTTTATTTATTTATTTTAGTTATTACAATGCTTTCTTTTTTTAAGGGGGGGGTGTGGACAGTGTCAGTGTGTTTTTTCTTTTATTTTTTTATTATATTTTACAATTAATTTGTATTTTATTTATTTTTTATCAGCCCTGTTGGGGGGAGGCTTTGGTGAGATATCAGGGGTCTTAAAAGACCTCTGACATCTCCCCTTTGAGACAGGGAAAGGGACTAGGGACACAGATTCCCCAGTCCCTTTCTCGGCAGCCTAAGCTGCGCTGAAAATGAATGGAGAGAAGACAGCTGCTCCTCTTCATTCATAAACTGAAACATTGTAAACACAGTTTACGATGTTTCAGTTATGTGAATGTACATCACTGACGCTGTACATTCCGAACAGTAAGGAGCCGGATTTACCGGCTCCTACCTCCGCTCTCCATCCTGACAGATCAAGGGGGTGGAGGAGGAGCACGGAGGGGGACACGGAGGGGAACGGCGGCATGGAGGTGGACACGGAGGGAGGGAGACAGCAGCAAAACGGACGGGGCTGGAGGAGGATACGGGGACAATCAGCAGTGATTGTGTGGGAGGGAGTTACAAGCACCGATCACCGCTGATTTTAAAGCAGCTGAAAGCCACGCGGAGAAACAACTTTTAAATCTATACAGCGGTGATCGGTGCTTATAACTCCCCCACTGCACTGATCACCGCTGACTGTACAAGTATCGGCTGAAGCATCGGGAGCATTTGCCCAAGTACAAGTACTCAGGCAAATGCTCGGTATTGGTACCGATACTAGTATCGGTATCGGGACAACCCTAATTCAGACAATGCAGATGACTCCGGGTCAGCGCAGGAGTGCACTTGTTGGTGTACTTATCACTGGTTGCGGGATCCCCAAACAAAGATGGAGGATACGGCGAGGGCATCTACTGAGGTGTCGGTCCCACAAGCCGGCCCGCACCGCTAGGGGGTTTTCCCCTACCCAGCTTATTTTGATACGTTTATATACAAGGAGTGGGAACGGCCGCAGCCCGAAACACATTGCAGTCCGTTATCCCTTATGAGGAGAGTTTCCTGAAAAATGGACATCTCCCCCGATTGTGGGTCCCCCGGTATCCCGGTTTGATAAGATTGCCACGATTCCAGTGGAGGGGACCCCTGCCTTTTGAGGCCCTGCAGACAGGAGGGCCGAAGCGGTGGCCCGGCCCATGGTCACGGTATTGGGGTCAGCATTGCGGCCACTGTGGGCCACGACCCTGGTGTCACTGACGCTTCCTGAATGGGCAAAAGTTTGCACAGTGAGCAAAGCACCAGGCTTCCCCAGTCTGCGTGAAACTAGCGGACCAGTTGGTGCATGACATGTCTGCAATACGGTCTTAGATACAGCTCCCTTGCTGTCCAGAGCCTCAGTATCTGCTGTGGGGCTACGCCGCCTGATTTGGCTGGCATGCTGGTTCGTGGACCAGTCGTCCAAGAAGACTCTGGCAGATTGCCTTTCCAGGCTTAGAGGCTATTTGGAGCCTCGCTGGAGGACATTCTTGAAAATGTCATTTGGGGTAAGAGCATGCTGCTCCCACAACCCAAAATGGGTAAGGAGCCACGCCGTAGGCCAAGGCCCTCCTTTTTCCGCTCACAATCGTTTTTTCTGTCCGCCCGGGCCCGCAGGTAAGCGTTCCCAGGCCGACAAGGTGCCTGCTAAGGAACAAAACCATCCCTGGTTTTTTCGCAAGCCAAACAAGCCTGCAAGCCAATTTGTGGCACCATGGAGGCTCACCCCGCCCGACTTTCGGGTGGGGGGGGTCGCCTTTGAGAGGTTGCACCTCGGTGGATCTCCCCATTTCCGACCAGTGGGTCTGTGAAGTGGTCTCATTGGAATACAAGATGGAGTTTCTCTCTTGTCCACCAAACTGATTTCTCCCTCCAACCTTCATCTCCTTCCGGCTCGCCGGGACGCCTTGTTTAGGGCAGTGCAGGACTCGCTGATGTGCAGGGTTGATGGTGCCTGTGCCGACACTGAAAAGGTTTTCAGGGATTCTACTCCAATCTGTTTGTAGTCCCAAAAAAAAAAAAGGGAGGGGTCAGTCCGGTCCTGGATCTCCAGACCCTCAACAGCCTTGTGAAAGTACAAAGGTTCAGGATGGAATCAGTTCGCTCTGGTCGCTGCACTCCATCCGGGGGATTTTCTGGCATCCGGGACGCATATATTGCAGTCCCCATGTGCGTCAGGCAGCAGAAGTTTCTGCGGTTTGCAGTCAGGAATGAGCACTACCAATTTGTAGCTCTCCTTTTTTGGCCTGGCGTCGGCACCAGGGTTTTTACCAAGGTGCTCGTCCCGACCCTGGCCTTGCTGAGGCAGCAAGGGATCGCAATCGTGGGCTATCTGGACGATCTCCGTCTGAGAGCATCTTCCGCCTCAGAATTAAGGGAGTATATGGAGATCGCCAGTCAGACTCTTCGGGAGTCTGGTGGGTTACTGAACCTCCAGAAGTCGGTGTTGGTGCCGACTCAATGCCTGGAATTCCTGGGCTTGATTCTGGACTCCTCAGAGGGAGAGTTTTTTTTTTCTCTTCGGACAAATTGCAGACTCTTCAGGCTGCGGTAACGCTGTTGGCGTTCCGCAGGTGGTTGTCGCTGCGCTTTTGCATGCCAGTCCTGAGTCTCATGGTAGCCACCTCCGCAGCGGTACCATATGCTCAATTCCACACCCGAGTTTTGCAAAAGGAGATCCTGTAAAAATGGGACAAATCTCCATTGTCCCTGGATTGTATAATCCGGATGAGCCGACTAGTAAGGGATCCCTGATCTGGTGGCTGAGATCCCCGGCCCTTCAGTCCGGGACGTCGTTCCTTCCCTTTCACTGGAAGGTGATCACGATTGGGGCGTACAGCCGACACAAGGTCGCAGGAAGAATTCCGCCTGCCAATCAATGTACTGGAACATCGGGCGGTGCCTCTGGGCATGGTCACAGAGAGGCGGCTGGGACGCCCAGTCAGGATCCAGTCAGACAACGGTTGTGGCGTTTGTCAACCATCAAGGGGGACCAAGAAGCTCGGCTGCAGCATTGGAGGTCGCTCGCTTCATGCGGTGTACATTCCGGGCGTAGAAAAACTGGCAAGTGGACTACCTAAGTCTTCAGATGCTGGACCAGGGAGAATGGTCGCTACACCCGGAGGTGTTTCGCCTCCTTTGCCTGAAATGGGGCACGCCAGGCGTGGATCTCCTGGCGTATCGACTCAATCGAGAGGTATTGAGGTTCATGGCCAGATCCAAAGACCCCTGGGCAGAAGCGTCGGAGGCTCCGTGGGGACAGTATCGGCTAATTATGCCTCCCCCCGCAAAAACTTCTTTCTCGTCTGCTTCGCGGAGTAGAGACCGAGGGGATTCCGGTGATCCTGGTTGCTCCAGATTAGCCTCGGCGTCCCTGGTACGCCGACCTAGTGCGACTGGTGGCGGATGTTCCTTGGCAAATGCCGATGCGAGAGGACCTTCTGTCGCAAGGTCCTATACTTCATCCTGCTTTACAGTTGCTGGCTTTAATGACATGGCTGTTAAAAGTCAGGTATTAACCACTTAACGACCGCCCCATGTACATATACGTCGGCAAAATGGCACGGACAGGCACAATCACGTACCTGTACGTGACTACCTTCGTATGGGTGGGGGGTCCGATCGGATCCCCCTCCGGTACATGGAGCAGTCGTTTAACGTGCGGGAGCGATCCGTGATGAGGGGGCCGCCATTCGTTTCTGGCTACCCCCTCGCGATCGCTCCCGGCAAATGGGATGCTTCCTCTGCCTGTGTAATGTATACACAGGCAGGAGGAAGTGATATCTCTCCATGCGGCACTCGCATAGACCGGAGCGCCATGGAGAGAAGACATCAGGTTAGTGCACAAACAGTACACTGACACCAGGACACCAGGACACATGGGCACACAATCGCACCCCCAGATCAGCCCCCAGTCAGTGCCACTGATTGCAGTGATCAGTTATTTACTGATCACTGCAAACAGTGTCATCTGTGATAGTAAAAGTGTCAGGGATATTAGTGTTAGGTCCAGGGTAGCCCCCCAACCCCCCCCCCTAATAAAGGTTCAACCCCTTGATCGTCCCCCAGGTAACCCTATCACCACTGTCACTAAGCGATCGTTTTTCTGATCGCTGTATTGGTGTCGGTGCCGATAGGTAGTCAGTTACTTTTTTAGGTTCGCTGCCAGGTAACCCTTTCACCCCCTTTTGCCAGTGTCACTAAGCAATCGTTTTTCTGATCGCTGTATTAGTTATGCTGGTGCCGCTAGGTAGTCAGTTATTTTTTTAGGTTCGCCGCCAGGTTTTTATAGCGTCAGGTACTCCCATATATTATCTAATAAAGGTTTTAACCCCCTGATTGCCCCTAGATGTAACCCTTTCACCAGTGATCACCGTATAAGTGACACTGGTGACACTGGTTAGCCAGTTAGTTATTTCGTTATTTAGGTTCCCCGTCAGGTTTTTATATAGCGTCAGGTACCCCCATATATTACCTAATAAAGGTTTTAACCCCCTGATTGCCCCTAGTGAACCCTTTCACCAGTGATCACCGTATAAGTGTTACGGGTGACGCTGGTTAGTTTTCTTTTTATACTGTCAGGGCACCCGCCGTATATAACCCAATAAAGGTTTAACCCCCTGATCGCCTGGCGGGTGATATCTTTTTTTTTTTTTTTTTGATAATTCAACTTTTATTAAAGATTTTGTTTACATAAAAATTCCGTAACATTTACATTCCTTATCCTATTCCATACATTCCCTTTCCCGTTTGGGGGGGGGGAGAGGTCACTCGTCCGCTGCCGTTTGCCTCTCCACTCTTTCCCAGCGCTGTTCTTCCCCCCCAAAAAAGGGGGGGGGAGGGGGGGAGGTGTAGGGGGGCAGTGGGATTACCCTCCCTTCCACTCCTTAATTAATCCTTATTGTGAGTGTAGTATATTCAACGTTTCTATTTGTTTGTGTCCTTCCGTCTTGGGTGTGTACATTCTTTGTTGTGTTATTATTTGTGAAAGAAAGAAAAAAAAAAAAAGAGGGGGAGTGTGGAGGATAATGGGTGTGGGGGAAATATCCTCCCTCCCCCTCATATTGTGAATTTAGTGTTCTCAAACTTCCCCTATTTATTTGTGTTACCCGTTCATCTTAGGTTCATCTCATACAATTCTATTTACTGTGTATTTTATATATAAGGGATAGATTCCCTTTCCCTTCCCTTCCCTTTTTGTTTAATTTCCCCCTGTTTTGTGTTTCCATTAATTGTTCTTATCGTGATCTTATAATGTGCTCGACCCTATCCATGTAATGTTATTATTCCTCATACATTTTAGATGTATTTCTCCTATTTCTCCTGTGTTTGACGGTTTAGTCCATCCCTAAAGAAGAAAAAAAAATGCCCCCCCCCATATTATTCTTGAAGGGGTTTCGCGTACAAGGGAATTAGTGGTGAGGTGCCAAAGGACGAGATCTCACCCCCTCCAACTCTACCATACTTGAACAAAACATTTTGGTACTATTGTAGTTTACTCCGTCTCTATACTATATATATCCTACAGTTGCCCTTTGGAGGGTAAGGGGGATGTTTTCCCTTTACTCCTCGTATATGGTTATTCTCCTTTTCCTTTCTTTTCCCTTTTCCCTCCTACCTCTCCTCCTCTCCCTTTCTCCTCCCCCTTCTCCCTCTCCTCTTCCCTTATGCGGCGTACACACGATCATTTTTCATGCCATTTTTTTAAACAAACGTTTTTCTCGTCGTTTTTTTTCATGTTTCCTCTCAAGCCTGTCTTGCGTACACACGATCATTTTAAAAAACGTTCAAGCAAAGCACAGTGACGTACAACATGTACGACGGCACTATAAAGGGGAAGTTCCGTTCGGATGGCGCCACACTTCATGTTAGTAAAGTTTGTTGAGCGACGATTCGCGCTTTTCAGCCTCGTGCTTTTCAGTCCGTTACAGCGTGATGAATGTGCTATCTCCATTACGAACGCTAGTTTTACCAGAACGAGCGCTCCCGTCTCATACTTGATTCTGAGCATGCGCGGTTTTTTTCACCTCGTAAAAGCATACACACTATCGTTTTTCACGTCGTTAAAAAAAACGACATGAAAAACTACGTGAAAAAATAGAGCATGTTCGAAATTTTTAATGCCCGTTTTTCACATCGTTAAAAATGCTCTGGAGCATACACACGATCGGTTTTAATGGCCATTTTAAAAAATGGCATTTTTAACGGCATGAAAAACGATCGTGTGTATGGGGCAAAACTCTTTCTATTTCTGGTGCAAGGGTTCTCCAACCTTTCCATGTTTCTCTATATTTTCTCTGTTGATCTCTTATTTTATATATCCACTTTTCTGCTTCCATTATTATCTCCACTTCCCTCTTCCATTCTTTAATGGTGGGCGATTCTTCTTTTTTCCAATACTTAGGGATTAATTTCTTGGCTGCATTCAATAGATGTGGTGTTACACTATTTTTATACTCTTTTACTGGGCCGGTGGTTCCATGAAACAGAATATGCATGGGTGTTGGGTCTATAGGTATTTTAGCTATTTTCCTAATCCACGGGATTACCTCATCCCAGAATTTCCTTATCTTTGGACAGGACCACCAAATGTGAAGTAGGGTACCGTTCTCCTTGCATCCCCTCCAGCATTGACCATCTGCTGTCGGATATATTTGCGCTATTCGCATCGGTGTTCAGTACCATCTGGTCATGAACTTATATGACATCTCTTTGGTGGAAGAGCATATTGAAGATGAGTGTCATTTTCTATAAATCTTTTTTTTTTTTTTTTTTTGTATTGTGGTGAATAATTGTCCCAATTCTTTTTCCCATTCCCTAATGAAGTAGGGGGTTATAGTTTGTTTTTTCGCTCAGGACCAGTTTATACATTCGTGACAGCATGTGCTGAGGCTCGCCTCTCCTCATACACACTGCCTCGTACGTTGTCAGTGAGTCCAGTGCCCTTATCTGAGGTTCTAGTTTGTTAAAGAAATTATTCAGTTGGCCATATCTCCATCCTGCCATCACCATGTCTCCCTGTGATATTGTCAGCTCTGATTGTGACATTAAATAGCCACTCGGCATACCTTGCGCACATTGTATTGCCGTTTGATTTCCAAGGGCCCAGCACACCCCTCTCCTCCCCAGGTGGGAACCATGGGTACCCTCCTAGTGGAGCCAAGGGGGATGTTCTAGGTGCGTATTTGCCGGTTTTGTTCATTCTATCCCATATTGCTAGCGTATTCAATGTCAATGGGGATGTGCATTTTGATAGCCCCCTCGACTTAGTGGGTATCCATGGTGCCCCGGCTAGATTCCTGCCAGCCATGCTTCCCTCCATCAGAACCCATACCCTATTGGGGGCGTCGTGGCACCAGTTCGTTATTCGGACTAGCGACATTGCTTTGTAATAGTTTGATATATCTGGGAGTCCCATTCCCCCCTCTCCTCTCTTTTTACACAGTATGTTATATGCTATTCTCGCATTCCCATCCTTCCAGATAAAGGAAGTAAACGCTCTACGAATTTTTTTAAAGAAGGTTTGGGGCAGTGCCATGGGTACCGTATTTAGGATGTAAATTAGTCTTGGTAACACATTCATCTTCAAGGTGCTCATCCTGCCAAACCAGGTTAATGTGTGGCCCTCTCCATCTATGTAGGTCCTCTGTTATCTCGGTAACTACGTTTTCGTAATTGAGTTCATACATCAATTTTATATCTGCTGTTATATGTACTCCTAAGTAATACGAGTCTTTTTTCCAAACCAATGGGTAGGTTTCTCGTAGCCGTTTTATTATAAGTAAGGGTACATGACTAGGCAATATTATGGATTTTTCTGTTTATTTTAAAGTTGGATAGTTTCCCATATCTCTCTACTTCCTTCATCAGTGCTGACATGGATTCCTGTGGTTTTGATAAATAAAATAATAGATCGTCCGCATATGCTGACACTTTGTGTTCTCTAGGACCTATTTTCACTCCTGTTGTTCTTCTATTTGTCCTTACTCTACAGAGGAATGATTCCAAGGTCAGGGCAAACAATATTGGTGACAGAGGACATCCCTGTCGTGTGCCATTACTAATATCAAAGCTACTCGACAGGGTTCCGTTTACCTTGACCTTGGCTTTTGGGTTTGTATACAGTGCTGTTATCCAACCCATCATCCGCCCCTTCAGGCCTATTCCCCTCAACACTTCCATCATATATATCCAATTCACCCTGTCGAATGCCTTTTCGGCGTCCATCGACAGGGCTAATTTTGGTTCTATGTTTGGTCCCTTCTGCATCCAGTAGAATAAGTGAAGAGCCCGTATAGTGCTGTCCTTGGTCTCCCTGCCCATCACAAAACCTGTCTGGTCCAGGTGAATCAGTTTTACTATT
The DNA here is from genome assembly GCA_029206835.1 of Rana muscosa. Taxonomy (NCBI): domain Eukaryota; kingdom Metazoa; phylum Chordata; class Amphibia; order Anura; family Ranidae; genus Rana; species Rana muscosa. Next base: position 406,618,081 of record CM055117.1, read on the forward strand.
TTGTCCTGTAATCTTCTTGCTATTATTTTTGACAGTATTTTGATGTCCGTATTGAGGAGGGAAATAGGCCTGTAGTTTGCGCAATGCTGGGGGTCCTTCCCAGACTTTGGAATGATAGTCACATATGCTAACAGTGCTTCAGGAGGTGGGGGGTTATTTAGTCTGATTTTATTAAAATAATTACATAAAGGTGTTATCAAAATATCTAAAAAAAAAATTGTAATATGCGTTTGTTATACCGTCTGGTCCCGGGCTTTTCCCATTTGGTAGATCCCCTATTGCTTTTTTTATTTCGTCTATGGTGATATTTTCCTCCAGTCTTTCCACCACTTCCGAGGAAAGAGATGGTAGTTCTGAATTTTTTATATATTCTTTTATTTCTTCTACTTGTTTCTCTCTCTCTTTCAGTTGTTGTTTCTATTGGTTGGATATTATATAAGCTTGTGTAAAATTCTTTAAATTTGTTAGCTATTAATTTCGTATCCATTATCTGGTTGTTATTAACTCTTATTTCATGAACATGGGATATCTCTTGCTGCTTTTTCAGCTGCCTTGCCAGTAATTTACCGCATTTATTTCCATGTTCATAAAAGCAGTGTGCCATAAATCTATATTTATCCTTGGCTTTCCTGTCCAAGCAGCTGGAAAGCTTGTCCCTCAATAATCCCAACTTTCTATCTACCTCTGGGTCAATGCCCCTTTTATGTTTACCCTCCCACTCTCGTATTTCTCTTAGTAAATCTTCCATCTCTTTCCTTTTTATTTATTTTTTATTCGGGATCCATGGGCTATTAGCTCCCCTCTGATAACTGCCTTATGGGCTTCCCATACTATTTTTTCCGGGAGGTCCCCTACTGTATTTATCCCAAAGTATTCTTTCAGTTTCTTTTCAATATCCTCCATCACCCATTTATCATCTAACAGGGTCTCGTTTAGTCTCCATGTTCTTTCATGGTAGCCTGCCTTTACTGGTATAAATGTCAGCATCACTGGAGCATGATCAGATGTTATTTGTTCTATCTGTACTGTTTTTACATTTTCTAGGTAATACTGATCCACCAGAAATAGGTCTAGCCTCGAATACACTTTGTGTTTTGGCGTAGTAGCTATAGTCTCTTATCCCCGCATTTAGTGCCCTCCAGCTATCAACCATATGATAAGATTGGAAGTTTTTCTTTATAGGTCTAAGGGCTCTGAATGATAGTGCTGATTTCCCTGCTGTTGTGTCTAATTTGGGATCCAGTATTACATTGAAATCCCCTCCTACTATCACACATCCCTCCTTGAACAGATTCAATCTTTTCAAAGTTTTCTCTATAAATTCCACTGTGCCTACATTGGGGGCATAAATGGCTGCCAGTGTGTAACAGCATCCATGAAGCATACCCTTGATGAAGAGGAACCTTCCCTCTGGGTCTATCTGTGTTGCTATTGAGTTTAAAGGACACCCCTTCCCTAAGGCTATGGTTACCCCCCTAGACCTTGCCACTGGTGATACTGCATGGAACCATTGGTTAAATAGCTCCTGTGGCAGTCTAGGTATCTTATTTAACAACTGCCCCCTCTTTTTTGGGGAACTCAAACCCCTCACATTATATGTAATTATTTTTAATAAATTAGCCATCTCCCTTTCATTTACTCAATTTAGATGTTCTTGCTTTTCTCCATCTTTTAATATTCCTCCCCATATTCTCCTCCTCTGGGGGGCATAGTAAGACTAACCTATTTCTAGGTGTACCACAGCCTTGTTAGAGTGTACCATCTACTAGGCAATTGAGCCCGTGCGGGTACTAACTGACCCTCCCGAGCCCTCCCTCCTAACTGCATTCCGCAGTTTAAACAGTCCCTTATCGGGACCTACCTACCCTTAAGGATGGTTGGGAGTATTTGGTCTTTATACCCCCGGGCCTAGCTTCTGTACTCAATCCTTGACATATCCCGTGCTGCCCTCATTATATTCTCTTTCACTAAGTATTTGTGGAGTCTGCATATCACATCTCTTGGCCTATTTTTATTTTGGCTAGATGGTGGGGCGATACGATGCACTCTCTCTATTTCCACAGGTTCTGATTCCTTCGGCCCTCTAATTTGTTGAAATAGTCTTTGTACTGATATTAACAGCTCCTCACCCTGGTATTTCTCGGGTAGGTCACGTATCTTTATATTTTGGCGTTTAAATAATCATCTAACTGGTCTTTATACGTATTCATTAATTCCTCCTGATATCTTACTGTGTCTTGCATGTTTGTCACTGCATGTATTTCTTCTTGATTGTTTTTCCATAGTTTCTACTCTGTTTCCTACCGCCGTGACCTCTTCCCTCAGCTCCTCTATGGCTTGTTTGCAGGATCTCTCTACTGTGGATATGAGTTGCTGTATATTTGTTTTTGAAGGCAAGGTTTCTATGAGCTCCTTTAGAAGGTCTCTAATGTCCCGATCATCACAATTTATTTCTCCTACTTCTGCCGCTGCTTCGGTGTCCGCTATCCTACTTACTTTCTCCAATCCTTCCTCCAAGCATGACCCAACACTTCCTTCAGCATTTGGCCCAGTTGTATCGCCCCTCTCCAATTCCTGCTTTGGGCCCATATCCACTAAAATTGTGGGAGCTACGGGATTCATGAAGTCTATTGCGGGGTTAGTGGGGATTACAGTTTCCTTCATAATCCGCTGATGCAGTCCTTGCGTCTCCCCTCCACTGCACACCACCTTGCTCCCCCCTTCTCCCATTGCGCACTCTGGTTTATATGGGGTATGTGGTGTGTGTGGGGTGTGTAAAGTATCTCCTGGAGTACTTCTCCTATCCCCACTACCCCGCCATGCTTCTGTACCTTTTGATGCCTTCTGATCTTTTTGTTCTGACCTCCGCAGTCCCCCTCCGACAGTCTGCTCACCGCCGCCTGATGTCTGGCTTCTGCGCCCCCCCCCCCCCGGGGGGCTCCGTCCCTACCTACTCGTGCTGGGACTCGAAAATGGTGTGCCACGGCCTGCTCTCAGCTGGCTCCCCCCATCACGAGTCCAGATCGCTGGGCCGCTCTCCATTGCTGGCGCTGTCAGGTATGTTGTGATCCCGCCAATCGGGCTTCTGCCACCACCTATGGGCTGTAGTGCGGCGCGTCTCCATGTTTCTATCAGACCTATGCAGTGCTTAGACTTAGCGGGTCTGCAGGAAGGTGGGTAAGTTGTCTGTCAGGGTGGTTTGGCCTCTGCTCCTCCGCCCTCGCCTCCTCGTGCCTTTCCCGGCTAGCAGGCATTCACCTCATGCGGCTCTACTACGCTTTACGTGGCCCGGGTGTGTGAGAGCACTCACCTCACACGTCTGCTCCTCCTATCACCTCCCAACCAGGTCCCTCTTCCAGGGTGATATCAATTAGGTTTTAGCGTCAGAGAGGGTCTGCGTCGCCCCAGGCAGCGTCAGGTTAGTGCCAGAAGCGCTAACACCCACGCGTGAAGCATACACCTCCCTTAGTGGTATAGTATCTGAACAGATCAATATCTGATCTTATCAGATCTATACTAGCGTCCCCAGCAGTTTAGGGTTCCCAAAAACGCAGTGTTAGCGGGATAAGCCCAGATACCTGCTAGCACCTGCGTTTTGCCCCTCCGTCCAGCCCAGGCCACCCAAGTGCAGTATCGATCGATAACTGTCACTTACAAAACACAACACACTTAACTGCAGCGACAGGCCTGATCCCTGCGACTCCAGTGCTGTAGGAGGTGATTTCACCGACACAGTTAAAAAAAAAAGAGCATATATGCCAAAGCATGGGGGCAGCAGGGGCGGAGGAGCGATTTTGCTTCTAATGCCGTGTACATACGGTCGAAATTCCGATGGAGGCTTGCCCGTGGAAAAGTCCGACCGTGTGTACACGGCATAACTTTTGCGGGAGGATGCCCCCATGCTTCGGCATATATAAATGGTGCATGTATGCCCATCATTATAAGTGGGTGAATGAAGGGAGGTAGTCTAATGGTGGGCATACCCACCGATCAATCTCTTTTTCGTTCAGCCAACACATGTCCAATACATGTCCAACAAGGACCAGCAACGTACTGGTATGTTGCTGGACTTTGGTAATACCAGAATGATGCCTGCGGGTTTAGGTATCATCTTGGTATCATTCTTTTCAGCCAGCAACCGGCTTTCATGTAAAAGCAATCCTAGTGGCTAATTAGCCTCTGGACTGCTTTTACAAGCAGTGGGAGGGAATGTCCCCCCCCCCCCGGATATAAAAAGCGCCATTGGGAAAGCATTTTATCACACCGCTGTGGTCACCGACTTGGTGTGGTCAGATGCTTTGAGGGCAGAGGAAAGATCTAGGGTCTAATAGACCCCAGTTTTTTCAAAAAAAGAGCACCTGTCACTACCTATTGCTATCATAGGGGATATTTACATTCCCTGAGATAACAATAAAAATGATTAAAAAAAATAAAAAATGGAAGGAACAGTTTAAAAATAAAATAAAAAAGCAAAATTAATAATTAAAAAAAAAAAAGCACCCCTGTCCCGCTCTGCTCTTGCGCAAAGGCGATTGCAAGCGTCGGTCTGGCGTCATATGTAAACAGCATTTTCACCATGCATGTGAGGTATCACCGTGAAGGTCAGATCGAGGGCAGTAATTTTAGCAGTAGACCTCCTCTGTAAATCTAGAGTGGTAACCTGTAAAGGCTTTTAAAAATGTATGTAGTTTGTCGCCACTGCGCGTTTGTCCGAAATTTTAAAGCATGTCGTGTTTGGTATCCATGTACTAGGCCTAAGATCATCTTTTTTATTTCATCAAACATTTGGGCAATATTATAGTGTGTTTTAGTGCATTAACCACTTAACGACCACTCACTGTATATATACGTCGGCAGAATGGCACCGACAGGCACAATCACGTAGAGCATACGTGATCGACTTTGTACAGTTGGGGGGTCCGATCGGACCCCCCTCCTATACAGTGAGCGGCCGTTTATCGTTGGGGAGCGATCAGAGATGAGGGGGTGACCATTCGATTTCGGCCACCCCCTCGCGATCGCTCCCGGCGAATGAAAATGCTTCCTCCGCCATGTGATGTAAACACAGGCAGGAGGAAGTGATGTCATCTCCCTCGCGGCGGTCTTTTCGATTCCGGCGCCGAGGAGAGAAGCAGGTTAGTGCACCAACAGTCCACTGACACATAGGTACACATAGGCACACATTTCACCCCCCAGTCACCCCCCAGGTCACCCCCCAGCCCCCAATCACAGTGTCACTGATTGCAGTGATCATTTATTTTACTGATCACTGCATTTAGTGTCATCTGTGATAGTAAAAAGTTGCAGGGCAGTTAGGATTAGGCCCCTTTAGGTCCAGGGTAGCCCCCTAACCCCACCTAATAAAGGTTTAACCCCTTGATCGCCCCCCAGGTAACCCTTTCACCCCCTAACGCCAGCGTCACTAAGAGATCGTATTTTCGATCGCTGTATTTAGTGCCGGTGGTGCCCTAGATAGCCAGTTATTTTTAGATTCGCCGCAGGTTTTTAGAGAGTCAGGTACCCCCATATATTATTTTAACCCCCTGATTGCCCCTAGAGTTAACCCTTTCACCAGTGATCACCGTATAAGCGTCACTGGTTACCCAGTTAGTTATTTAGGTAACCCGTCAGGTTTTTATATAGCGTCGGGTACCCCCATATTTAACCTAATAAAGGTTTTAACCCCCTGATTGCCCCTAGTTAACCCTTTCACCAGTGATCACCATATAAAGGTTACGGGTGACGCTGGTTGGTTAGTTTGCTTTTTATAGCATCAGGGCACCCGCCGTATATAACCCAATAAAGGTTTAACCCCCTGATCGCCCGGCGGGTGTGATCAATTAGGTTTTAGCGCCAGAGAGGGTCTGCGTCGCCCCAGGCAGCGTTGGGTTAGTGCCAGTAACGCTAACACCCATGCACAAAGCATACACCTCCCTTAGTGGTATAGTATCTGATCAGATCTATACTAGCGTCCCCAGCGGTTTAGGGTTCCCAAAAACGCAGTGTTAGCGGGATCAGCCCAGATACCTGCTAGCACCTGCGTTTAGCCCCTCCGCCCAGCCCACCCAAGTGCAGTATCGATCGATCACTGTCACTTACCAAACACAAAACACATAACTGCAGCGTTTGCAGAGACAGTCCTGATCCCTGCGACCGCTAACAGTTTTTTTTTGTAGCGTTTGATATATTTGCTGACGACAGTCAGGTGCTTTTTTTCCTGTGAATCTTACTAGTGTACCCCTAAATTTAGAGCCCAAAATGGCAAGTCGAAGGTACACTAGTAAAGAGGCCTACGAGATTCTGAGCATGACAGATAGTGAAGAGGAGGTCACGTATCTGTCAGATTCAGGCTCAGAATATCTTCCCGTAGAAGACAGTGACGTCAGCGGCCCCACGTCAGATAGCTCTGACGATGAAGTTGAGGTCCCTGCTAAGGTCAGGCGTACCTGATCCCGATCTTCTGAGGTTGTTGAGGAGCAAGAACCGCAGGGCTCTCGTATCATGGAGCAGAGTAGTACTAGCGCCGCTATTCCTTCTGGTGAATTGGCAAGCACCAGCGGCCTAGTACAGCCTGGGCATACATCCAGCACTGCAGTATCACTTGGTGACGTGGCGAGTCCCATAAGTGCAGTTCAAGCTGGCGAGGTGGCAAGCACAAGTAGTGTCCCACTGCCACCAATAAGAAGACAAAGGCAGGCCCGTCGTACCCATAGTGCTCTTCCTGCAGAATTCGCCTATCCTGATTGGGTCCCCACCACTTCTGCAGAACCCGTACTTCCCCCATTCACTGCCCAACCCGGTATTCAGGTGGAAACAGCTGATTTTATGCCAATCGATTTTTATTTGCTGTTTTTCACGGAAGATCTCTATAGATCTATTGTGGACCAAAGTAATTTTATATGCTGGTCAATTCATCGCCGCTAATCCCCAGTTCCCTTCCATTGCCAAAGATTGGAAACCAATTACGGTTTCCGAATTTAAGACCTTTCTGGGCCTTTCCCTCAACATGGGCACACATAAATTCCCGTCATTGCGTGCTTATTGGTCCACGCACCCAATTGACCACATGCCCGTGTTCTCTGCCTCCATGCCCAGGAAACGATACGAGCAGATTTTGCGGTTCATGCACTTCAACGACAATGAACTTTGTCGTCCACGTGGGGACCCTGAATACGACCGGCTCTATAAAATTCGGCCCCTCATAAACCACTTCAACGAACGTTTTGCAGCCTTGTTTATTCCCAATCAAGCTGCCTGCGTTGATGAGTCCCTGATAAAATTTTCTGGCCGCTTGGCTTTCAAGCAGTACCTTCCCAGCAAGCGTGCCAGATACGGGGTCAAGCTCTATAAGTGCTGTGCCAGGGCAACAGGCTATGTATGGAGCTTTATGGTTTATGAGGGAAAAGATAGTCAGGTTGAGCCGGTCAACTGCCCGGATTACATAGGGAGCGCTGGCAAGGTAGTGTGGAACTTGGTGTCGCCCTTATTCGGAAAGGGGTACCACTTGTATGTGGACAATTATTACACGAGCGTGCCACTGTTTAGTCACTTGTTTGATCATCAGATTGGAGCATGTGGCACCGTGCGACCTAATCGCCGGGGCTTTCCCCAGCGGCTTGTAGATGCCCGTCTTAGGCTGGGGGAGAGAGCCTGCGTAAAGTGTAATAACTTGCTCGCTATGAAGTGGAGGGACAATAAGAATGTTTTCCTTCTTACCTCCCTTCATGCAGACACGACAGTCCAAATTCGTACGGCGACTGGTGTTGTGGAGAAACCCCTCTGTGTCCACGAATATAACAAAAATATGGGAGGGGTGGACCTCAACGACCAGTTGATGGCGCCGTATCTAATTGACCGTAAGGCGAGACGCTGGTACAAAAGTGTCTCTATCCTTATTCCAATTGGCTTTGCTGAACGCTCATGTGCTATACAGAGCTTCAGGCGGGACTTTATCTCTTCTAAAATTCCAGAATGAGATAGTCACAGAACTCCTGTATCCAGGCGGTTCTGCACCTCACCATCCCCTACCAAATGCAGTAGCCGGCTGCATGAGAGGCATTATACGCATCTCCTCCCGAGTACCCCTACCCAAAGCCACCCCCAAAAAAGATGTCGTGTCTGTAGCAAGCGCGGATTTAGGCGTGACACCCGTTATTATTGTCTACTCTGTCCTGACAAACCTGGTCTTTGCCTTGGTGAATGTTTTGAACGCTACCACTCAAAAGTGAAGTTTTAGCGTAGGGTACAGCATTTCACAGACTAGGACACACTTACACAGGGTCTCCCAAGATGCCATTACATTTTGAGAGACCCGAACCATTACAGTTGTTAAAGTTTAAAAAAAAAAGTGTAAAAAATAAAACGTAAAAAACAAAAACACAAAAAAATATAAAATAAAAAAACCAAAAATAGTTGCCGTTTTATTCTCTCTCTCTCTCTCTCTCTCTATTTTCTCTCTATTGTTCTGCTCTTTTTTACTGTATTCCATTCTGCAATGTTTTATCATGCTTGCTTTTCAGGTATGTAATTTTTTGTTTTCAGGTGCGCCATTCAACTGCAGCGCGGAATTATTTATCTTGACAGCAACAGCGTTTGCTCCCACGATACATAAAGCCGTGACTCCAGTGCTGTAGGAGGTGATTTCACCACCACAGTTACAAAAAAAAAGAGCATATATGCCGAAGCATGGGGGCAGCAGGGGCGGAGGAGCGATTTTGCTCCTAATGCCACGTATATACGGTCGAAATTCCGACGGAGGCTTGCCCGTGGAAAAGTCAGACCGTGTGTACGCGGCATAACTTTTTTGCGGGAGGATGCCCCCATGCTTCGGCATATATGCCCATCATTAAAAGTGGGTGGATGAAGGGAGGTATTCTAATGGTGGGCATACCCACCGATCAATCTCTTTTTTTCGTTCAGCCAACAGGCTGCATGAAAAAAAAGATTACAATACATGTCCAACAAGGACCAGCAACGTACTGGTATGTTGCTGGACTTTCAATTTTTATACCAGAATGATGCCTGCAGGTTTAGGTATCATCTTGGTATCATTCTTTTCAGCCAGTGGCCGGCTTTCATGTAAAAGCAATTCTAGCAGATAATTAGCCTCTAGACTGCTTTTACAAGCAGTGGGAGGGAATGCCCCCCCCCCCGGATATAAACAGCGCCATTGGGAAAGCATTTTATCACACCGATCTTGGTGTGGTCAGATGCTTTAAGGGCAGAGGAAAGATCTAGGGTCTAACCCCCCATTTTTTTTCAAAAAAAGAGTACCTGTCACTACTTATTGCTATCATAGGGGATATTTACATTCCCTGAGATAACAATAAAAATGATAAAAAAAATAAAATATGGAAGGAACAGTTTAAAAATAAAATAAAAAAGCAAAATAAATAATAAAAAAAAAAAAAAGCACCGCTGTCCCCCCCTGCTCTTGCGCAAAGGCGAACGCAAGCATCGGTCTAGCGTCATATGTAAACAGCAATTGCATCATGCATGTGAGGTATCACCGCGAAGGTCAGATCGAGGGCAGTAATTTTAGCAGTAGACCTCCTCTGTAAATCTAACGTGGTAACCTGTAAAGGCTTTTAAATGCTTTTAAAAATGAATGTAGTTTCTCGCCGCTGTGCGTTTGTGCGCAATTTTAAAGCATGTCGTGTTTGGTATCCATGTACTCGGCCTAAGATCATCTTTTTTATTTCATCAAACATTTGGGCAATATAGTGTTTTTTAGTGCATTAAAAATAAAAAGTGTGTTTTTCCCCCAAAAAATGCGTTTGAAAAATCGCTGCGCAAATACTGTGTGGGAAAAAAAATGCAACACCCACTATTTTAATCTGTAGGGCCTTTGCTTTAAAAATATATATAATGTTTGGGGGTTCAACATAATTTTCTTGCAAAAAAAAAATGTTTTCATGTAAACAAAAAGTGTCAGAAAGGGCTTTGTCTTCAAGTGGTTAGAAGAGTGGATGATGTGTGACATAAGCTTCCTAATGTTGTGCATAAAATGCCAGGACAGTTCAAAACCCCCCCAAATGACCCCATTTTGGAAAGTAGACACCTCAAGCTATTTGCTGAGAGGCATGTTGAGCCCATTGAATATTTTTTTTTTTGTCCCAAGTGATTGAATAATGACAAAAAGAAAAAAAAAGAAAAAATGTACAAAAAGTTGTCACTAAATTATATATTGCTCAAACATGCCATGGTTATATGTGGAATTGCACCCCAAAATACATTCTGTTGCTTCTCCTGAGTACGGGGATACCACGTGTGACATTTTGGGAGCCTAGCCGCGTACAGGACCCCGAAAACCAAGGATTTCTATGGGTGTAAATTTTTGATTTCACTCCTCACTGCCTATCACAGTTTCGGAGGCCATGGAATGCCCAGATGGCACAAAACCCCCTCAAATGACCCCATTTTGGAAAGTAGACACCCCAAGCTATTTGCTGAGAGGTATGTTGAGTATTTTGCAGATCTCGCTTTTTGTCACAAAGTTTTAAAAATTGAAAAAAGAAAAAAAAAATATGTCTTTCTTCATTTTCAAAAACAAATGAGAGCTGTAAAATACTCACCATGCCTCTCGGCAAATAGCTTGGGGTGTCTACTTTCCAAAATGGGGTCATTTGTAGGGGTTTTGGGCTATCTTGGCATTTATGGCCTTCAAAACTGTGATAGGTAGTGAGGAGTGAAATCAAAAATTTGTGCCCTTAGAAATCCTGAAGGCGGTGCTTGGTTTTCGGGGGCCCGTACGCGGCTAGGCTCTCAAAAAGTCCCACACATGTGGTATCCCCGTACTCAGGAGAAGCAGCCAAATGTATTTTGGGGTGCAATTCCGCATATAACCATGGCATGTTTGAGCAATATATCATTTAGTGACAACTTTTTGTACATTTTTTTTTTTTTCTTTTTGTCATTCAATCACTTGGGACAAAAAAAAAATATTCAATGGGCTCAACATGCCTCTCAGCAATTTCCTTGGGGTGTCTACTTTCCAAAATGGGGTCATTTTGGGGGGTTTTGTGCTATCTTGGCATTTTATGGCCTTCAAAACTGTGATAGGTAGTGAGGAGTGAAATCAAAAATTTATGCCCTTAGAAACCTTGAAGGCGGTGCTTGGTTTTTGGGGTCCCGTACGCGGCTAGGCTCCCAAAAAGTCCCACACATGTGGTATCCCCGTACTCAGGAGAAGCAGCAGAATGTATTTTGGGGTGTAATTTCACATATGCCCATGGCATGTGTGAGCAATATATAATTTAGTGACAACTTTGTGCAAAAAAAATAAAGTTTGTCATATTCCCGCAACTTGTGGCAAAATATAAAATATTCCATGGACTAATCATGCCTCTCAGTAAATAGCTTGGGGTGTCTACTTTCCAAAATGGGGTCATTTTGGGGGGCTTTGTGCTATCTTGGCATTTTATGGCCTTCGAAACTGTGATAGGTAGTGAGGAGTGAAATCAAAAATTTGCGCCCTTAGAAATCCTGAAGGCGGTGCTTGGTTTCCGGGGTCCCGTACGTGGCTAGGCTCCTAAAAAGTCCCACACATGTGGTATCCCCGTACTCAGGAGAAGCAGCAGAATGTATTTTGGGGTGCAATTCCACATATAACCATGGCATGTGTGAGCAATATATCATTTAGTGACAACTTTTTGTAATTTTTTATTTTTTTTGTCATTCAATCACTTGGGACAAAAAAAAAATATTCAATGGGCTCAACATGCCTCTCAGCAATTTCCTTGGTGTGTCTACTTTTCAAAATGGGGTCATTTGGGGGGGTTTTGTACTGCCCTGCCATTTTAGCACCTCAAGAAATGAGATAGGCAGTCATAAATTAAAAGCTGTGTAAATTCCAGAAAATGTACCCTAGTTTGTAGACGCTATAACTTTTGCGCAAACCAATAAATATACGCTTATTGACATTTTTTTTACTAAAGACATGTGGCTGAATACATTTTGGCCTAAATGTATGACTACAATTGAGTTTATTCGATTTTTCTTATAACAAAAAGTAGAAAATATCTTTTTTTTTCAAAATTTTCGGTCTTTTTCCGTTTATATCGCAAAAAATAAAAATCGCAGAGGCAATCAAATTCCATTAAAAGAAAGCTCTATTTGTGGGAAGAAAAGGACGCAAATTTCGTTTGGGTACAACATTGCATGTCCGCACAATTTACAGTTAAAGCAGCGCAGTGCAAAATATTGAATTCACCTCTGGTCCTTTAGCTACCAAATGGTCCGGGGCTTAAGTGGTTAAAATAAAAAAACGTGTATTTTCCCCCAAAAATGCGTTTGAAAAATCGCTGCGCAAATACTGTTTGAAAAAAAAAATGCAACACCCACCATTTTAATCTGTAGGGCCTTTGCTTTAAAAAAAATATATAATGTTTGGGGGTTCAACGTAATTTTCTTGCAAAAAAATTTTTTTTTTTCATGTAAACAAAAAGTGTCAGAAAGGGCTTTGTCTTCAAGTGGTTAGAGTGGGTGAGGTGTGACATAAGCTTCCTAATGTTGTGCATAAAATGCCAGGACAGTTCAAACCCCCCCCCCCCCAATGACCCCAATTTGGAAAGTAGACACCCCAAGCTATTTGATGAGAGGCATGTCGAGTCCATGGAATACTTTATATGTTGACACAAGTTGCGGAAAAAATACAATTATTTTTTTTTTTTTGCACAAAGTTGTCACTAAATGATATATTGCTCAAATATGCCATGGGCATATGTGGAATTACACCCCAAAATACATTCTGTTGCTTCTCCGGAGTACGGGGATACCACATGTGTGGGACTTTTTGGGAGCCTAGCCGCGTACGGGACCCCAAAAAACAAGCACCGCCTTCAGGCTTTCTAAGGGTGTTAATTTTTGATTTCACTCCTCACTGCCTATCAGTTTCAGAGGCCATGGTATGCCCAGATGGCACAAACCCCCCCCCCCCTCCAAATGACCCTTTTGGAAAGTAGACACCCCAAGCTATTTGCTGAGAGGTATGGTGAGTATTTTGCAGATCTCGCTTTTTGTCACAAAGTTTTGAAAATTTAAAAAAAAAAAAAAATATTTTCTTAATTTTCAAAAGCAAATGAAAGCTGTAAAATACTCACCATGCCTCTCGGCAAATAGCTTGGGGTGTCTACTTTCCAAAATGGGGTCATTTGGTTGGGTTTTGTGCTATATTAGCATTTTATGGCCTTCGAAACTGTGATAGGTAGTGAGGAGTGAAATCAAAAATTTGCTTCCTTAGAAATCCTGAAGGCGGTGCTTGGTTTTCGGGGTCCTGTACGTGGCTAGGCTCCCAAAAAGTCCCACACATTCCCCGTACTCAGGAGAAGCAGCAAAATGTATTTTGGGGTGCAATTCCACATATAACCATATAACCATGGTATGTGTGAGCAATATATCATTTAGTGACAACTTTTTTGTATTTTTTATTTTTTTTTGTCACTTGGGACAAAAAAAAATATTCACTGGGCTCAACATGCCTCTCAGCAATTTCCTTGGGGTGTCTACTTTCCAAAATGCGGTCATTTGGGGGGGGGGTTTGTACTGCCCTGCCATTTTAGCACCTCAAGATATGAGATAGGCAGTCATAAATTAAAAGCTGTGTAAATTCCCGAAAATGTACCCTAGTTTGTAGACACTATTACTTTTGCGCAAACCAATAAATATACGCTTATTGACATTTTTTTTACTAAAGACGTGGCTGTATACATTTTGGCCTAAATGTATGACTAAAATTGAGTTTATTCGATTTTTCTTATAGCAAAAAGTAGAAAATACGCACAATTTCCAGTTAAAGCAGCGCAGTGCCAAATTGTAAAATCACCTCTGGTCTTTATGTTGCGTATTGGTCCGGGGCTTAAGTGGTTAAGGGACCGAGGCCTGTCTGATTCACTAATTTCTACCATGCTGAAGACACGGAAATCATCTTCTCGGAAGATTTATCATCGCGCATGGAAGACCTACATCTGTGTGAGGAGATGGTGTGGCGTCCGGGTACATATTCGGTTTCCAGAATCCTGCTGTTTTTACAGCGTGGAGTTGATCAAAAACTTGCCTTAAGCACCATTAAAGGGGTGGTTTTCAGCCCTGGCTATCTCCTTTCAACGACCCTGGCGGCTCTTCACTGGTGAGTACGTTTGTGCAGGGGGTCGACAAGTGGCCCCTCCGGTTCGACCACCACTGCCCCCGTGGGACTTGAATCTGGTGCTCTTGGTACTTCAGAAACCACCGTTTGAGACCATTAGAGAGATTCCCCTATTGACGCTCTCTCAAACGGTAGCCTTTCTGGTGGCTATTACAACCGTCTGAAGGGTTTCTGAGTTGGCAGCCTTGCCTTGCAAGGCTTCCTATTTGATCCTCCACAAGGATAAGGTGGTGCTACGCCCGCAGACTTTTTTTTCTTCTTCTTACGGTTGTTTTCGGCTTTCCTTCTAATTGAGGACATTGTGCTTCCATCCTTGTGTCCTCAGCCGTCGCATCCCAAAGAGGTTGCTTTACATTCCTTGGACGTGGTCCGAGCTCTGCGGGTGCATCTGTCTGCTGCCACTCCGTTTCGGAGGTCAGACTCACTATTTATGTCGGTGGTTGGCCCACAGAAGGGCCTGGCGGTTTTGTTGGCCACCATTCCTCGGTGGATCAGACAAATCGTGATTCAGGTTTATGCCCTATTAGGGCGGGCGCCTCCCTTTCCTGTCACGGCGCATTCAACCAGGGCAATAGGTGCCTCTTGCGCTTCCGGCAACAAATGTCTGTTTCCCAGGTGTGTAGGCGGTCGACCGGGTCATCCGTTCACTAAAAATTACAAAGTTAATGTGAGTGCATCGGCGGATGCTTTCTTCAGCCGCAAGGTTCTGCAGGGCAGCTGTTTAAGGTTGCAACTCCTCTGTTGGGGACCTCTGGTTAGGTGGAAGTTTGTTTTGCTTGCTGTGCCCACCCCTCGGTTTTTTTTTTTTTTTACACTGCTTGGGGAAGTCCCTAATGTCAAGATTTAAGATGCTGTGTCCGTCCATGAACGAAAGATAAAATAGGATTTTTGTACTCACCGTAAAATCTCTGAAGTTCATGGACGGACACAGCACCCACCCCTCCTTTTTTATGTTTGTACTGCTTTTTGACGAACTGAGCTACTGCGTGCAGTGTGAGGGGTTATAGCCAGTAGGACCGCCCCCTGGGCGGGGCTGTTCAGCTTTGCTGTTTTTACATGTTCTGCCTAGTCCTCTCCTGATAGGAGGCAGCATAACCCTAATGTCAAGATTTAAGATGCTGTGTCAGTCCATGAACTTAAGAGAAAAGGATTTTATGGTGAGTACAAACATCCTACTTTTTTTTTTGTACTTTATGAACAGTGAACTCTCTCTAAGAAGCGATGAGCCCTCATATGATAGCTTCTTTAAAATGTGGCCTCTTATAGAGTATTAACGACATTTTTAGAAATTTTCACACTCAACCAGTGCATAACTATAGACAAATCAGTTTACTGGTAAGCAAGAACTAAAACAATGTGAACCTAGCAAACATTCCCTGTATGCCATAAAGCTGTTTAAGTTGAGCGAAAGTGGCACAGCCTACACCTATCTTTCATGTGTATGAGGGTAAGGATAGAAAACTGGATCCCCCAGGGTGTTCAATGTATATCAATGGAAAAATTGTAGGGGATTTGATGAC
This sequence comes from Rana muscosa, assembly GCA_029206835.1. Taxonomy (NCBI): domain Eukaryota; kingdom Metazoa; phylum Chordata; class Amphibia; order Anura; family Ranidae; genus Rana; species Rana muscosa. The sequence goes on from CM055117.1 coordinate 406,633,744, forward strand.
CTCACTTTTAAATCCGGTATATCATATTTACATGGACAATTATACCAGCATTTCACTTTTCATTAATCTGTATGGGGTGTGTGTGGCAGGATTAGGAAAAATGGAAAGGAATTCCCAAAGAAACTTTAGAGCAGGGGTGTCAAACTCAATTTCATCGTGGGCCGCATCAGCATTGATTGCTCTCAAAAGGGCCGGTTCTAATCTGTAATATTAGATGTCCAGTGCATCCCCTCCCCTTACATTAGATGTCAAGAGCCACCCCACCATCAGAAGTTGAGACCCCCACTCTCCCTTACATCACAGTGTACCCCCTCTTCCTTATGCTAGTGCTGGGAAGAAGCTGGATGCATTGCTTGAAAGCAGAAAGTAAGGGTCTGGAGGAGGACCAAAGGAGGACTGGAGCTCTCTTGCAGGAAAGGTGCGAGGGCCACATGAAATGGCCTGGGGGGTGGATTCCGCCCGCAGGTCTTGTGTTTGACACAAATTAAAAAGGGGAAAATGGTCTCTGCAGCAAGTAAAGTGGAGTTCCAGGCAAAAATCCAACTAGATCTGGCACAATAAACCTGTGTGTGTCCCAGAAGACAACTCGGTCATTCAGAAAGCGCATCGTGACTCGTGCATGCACAGTATGAAACCGGCTATAAAGCCTGAAGGTGTCGCTGCCAGTTTCCTTAAGTTGCAATGGTGGCACCTGTACCCGAGCCAAATTGGCTTCGGGGGCGCTGACATTAGCTTAATCCCTGGACAGGTAAGTGCCCTTATATTAAAAGTCAGCAGCTACAATATTTGTAGCTGCTGACTTTAAAACTTTTTTCTCTTTCGTTCATTGATGGACATACCATTTCAACCGCTCAGAAGCGTTTTTTTTTTGTCCGCCCGGGCCTGCAGGTAAGCGCTTCCAGGTTGACAAGGTGCCCGCTGAGGGACAAAAGCGTCCCTGGTTTCGCAAGCCAAACAAGCCTGCAAACAAATCTGCGACAGCATGAAGGTTTGTCCCCACCCAACTCCCGGGTGGGGGGGGTCGCCTTCGAGACTTCGCAGCTCGGTGGACTTCCCTACTTTCCGACCAGTGGGTCTGCAAAGTGGTTTCATCAGGGTACAAGATGGAGTTTCTTTCCTGTCCACCAAACAGATTTTTTCTCTCAAACCTTCATCTTCTTCCGGCTCGTCTGGACGCCCTGTTTGGGGCAGTGCAGGACCTGCTGTTGCGCGGGGTGATAGTACCTATGCCGTAGCCGGAAAGGTTTCAGGGATTTTACTCCAAACTGTAGTCCCAGAGAAGGAAGGGGTCCTTCCAATCCTGGATCTCAAGGCCCTCAACACCTTTGTAAAAGTACAAAGGTTCAGGATGGGATCAGTTCGCTCTGTGGTCACTGCACTCCATCCAGGGGATTTTCTGGCGTCCTAGGACATCAAGGACGCATACTTGCATGTCCCCGTATGCGGCAGGCATCAGAGATTTCTGCGGAGACAACCACTACCAATTTGTGGCTCTCCCTTTTGGCCTGGCGTCGGCACCTAGGGTTTTCACCAAGGTGCTCGCCCCGATCCTGGCTCTGCTAAGGCAGTGAGGGATCGCATTCGTGGGCTATCTGGACGACCTCCTTCTGAGAGCAGCTTCCGCCTCAGAATTAAGGGAGGATGTGGAGATTGCCTGTCAGACTCTTCGGGAGTTCGGTTGGGTGCTGAACCTCCAGAAGTTGGTGCCGACTCAACGCCTGGAATACCTGGGCTTGATGTTGGACTCCTCAGAGGCGAGAGTTTTTCTCCCTTCGGACAAGCTACAGACTCTTTAGGCTGCGGTGAAGCTGTTGATGTCCTACAGGTGGTCATCGCTGTGCCTTTGCATGTGAGTCCTGGATCTCATGGTAGCCTCCTTTGAGGCGGTACTGTATGCTCAATTCCACACTCGAGACTTGCAACAGGAGATCCTGTCCAAATGGGACAAATCTCCCGTTGTCTCTGGATTGTCAAATTCGGGTGAGCTGGCTAGTCAGAGATTCCCTGATCTGGTGGCGGAGGTCTCTGGCCCTGCGGTCGGTGAAGTCCTTTCTGCCCTTTCACTGGACAGTGATCACAACAGACGCCAGCCTGACCGGTTTGGGGCGTACAGTCGGCACAGGGCCACTGGACGCAGGAAGAATCCTGCCTGCTGATCAATGTGCTGGAACTTCGGGCGATCAGGCGGTGCCTCTCCACATGGTTGCAAAGGCTGCAGGGACGTCCAGTCGGACAATGCCACGGCGGTGGCGTATGTCAACCATTAAGGAGGAACAAGGAGCTCGGCTGCAGCATTGGAAGTTGCTTGCATCCTGCGGTGGGAGGAGCGAAGCGTGCCGGCTCTATCAGCCGTGTACATCCCGGGCGTAGAAAACTGGCAAGCAGACTACCTAAGTTGTCAGATGCTGGACCCAGGGGAATGGTCGCTACATCCGGATTTATTTAATCTCCTTTGTCTGAGATGGGGCACGCCAGATGTGGATCTTCTGGCTTCTCAATTCAATCGGAAAGGCCTAAGGTTTGTGTCCAGGTCCAGAGATCCCTGGGCGGACGCGGCAGACACGTTGGTGGCTCCATGGGGGCATTATCGGCTGATTTATGCCTTTCACCTGATAAAGCTGCTCCCTTGTCTTCTTCGCAGAGTGGAGACCGAGGGAATTCCTGTGATTCTAATTGCCCCAGATTGGCCTCGGCGTCCCTGGTACGCTGACATTGTGCGACTGGTGGCTGATGTTCCTTGGCGACTGCCGATGTGAGAGGACCTTCTGTCGCAAGGTCCTATACTTCATCCTGCTTTACAGTCGCTGGCTTTAACGGCATGGCCGTTGAACGTCAGGTGCTGAGGGACTGTCGGATTCTGTAATTTCCACCATGCTGAGGGCGCGGAAGTCATCTTCTCGGAAAATTTATCATCGCACGTGGAAGGCCTACATCTCTCTGTGAGGAGATGGTGTGGCATCCCGGTACATATTCGGTTTCCAGGATCCTGCTGTTTTTACAGCGAGGAGTGGATCAGAAACTTGCCTTAAGCACCATTAAGGGGCAGATATCAGCCTTGGCTGTCTTTTTTCAGTGACCTTTGGTGACTCATTCCCTGGTTGTACAGGGGGTTTGACCACCTCTGCCTCTGTGGGATTTAAATATGGTGCTCTCGGTACTTCAGAAACCGCCATTTGAAAACATTAGAGAGATCCCACTATTGACACTCTCTCAGAAGGTAGCCTTTCTTGTGCCTATTACATTTGCCAGGAGGGTTTCTGAGTTGGTGGCCTTGTCTTGCAAGTCTCCCTACTTGATCCTCCACAAGGATAAGGCAGTGCTACGCCCGCAGCCTTCGTTTCTTCCTAAGGTTGTTTTGGATTTTCATCTAAATGAGGACATTGTGCTTCCATCCTTGTGTCCTCGGCCGTCGCATCCCATTGAGGTTGCGTTGCATTCCTTGGACGTGGTTCGGGCTCTGTGGGTGCATCCGGCTGCTACGGCTCCGTTTCGGAGGTCAGACTCACTGTTTGTGTCAGTGGTTGGTCCAAAGAAGAGCCTGGCGGTCTCGTCGGCCACCATTTCTCGTTGGATCAGACAGATCGTGATTCAGGCTTACACCCTAAAAGGGCGGGCGCCTTCCTTTCACGGTGCATTTGATCAGGGCAATTGGTGCCGCCTGGGCTTTCCGGCATCCGTTTCCCAGGTGTGTAAGGTGGCGATCTGGTTGTCCGTTCACACTTGAACAAGGTTGATGTGAGTGCACCTCCTTGGTTCGGCCGCAAGGTTTTGCAGGCGGCTGTTTAAGGTTGCACCTCCTCCGTTGAGGAGCTCTGATTGTTATGGGTGGAGGTTTTTTTTTTTTTTTGCTGTTCCCACCCCTCGTTTGTTTGACACTGCTTGGGGACGTCCCTAAGTCAAGATTGAAATGCTGTGTCCGTCAATGTGCGAAAGAGAAAAAAGGATTTTTGTACTCGCTGTAAAATCCTTTTCTCTGAAGTTCATTGACAGACACAGCACCCACCCCTCCTTTTTATGTTTGTACTGCTTTTTGACAAACTAAGCTGCTGAATGCAGCGTGAGGGGTTACAGCCAGTAGGACCGATTGAAATGCTGTGTCCGTCAAGGAGTACAAAAAATGTTTTTTTTTTTTTTTTTTTAAATAGAGCCTGGAACTCCCCTTTAACTACTTGCAGTGAAAATAACACTTATATTTCTTGCAGAGGCTGCCAGCGCTGTGACATGCCACAGCTCCAGGAACAATATTGCCAAGCCTGTGTCTATAACAGATTATACCAAATCAGTGGATTCAGGTCCAATACTCAAGCCATACTTTGTACAAAGGAAATCTAAAGCTTGGTACAAAAAGTTTGGCATTTACTTCCAGTTGGCCATGTTTAATTCATTTATGAGCAAGCAGGCAATCAGACCACATTTTTAGGATATATTGAAAAAGTCATATCTTCTCTGATTTGGCAGAACAGATACCCAACTCACAATTGGTGATCAGTTTGCCAGCAAAGGATTGGTACTTACCATCTCTTATCCCAATAAGAAACCAACATCAATGCATCGCTGTGGAAAAAAAAAAAGAGATTTTTATAACGGCTTACCTGTAAAATCCTTTTCTTGGAGTACATCACGGGACACAGAGCGACTTAGTCATTACTAATGGGTTATATAGTTTACCTTCAGGTGCTGGCACTGGCCACTTCCAAACCGGAAGTACCCTCCCCTATATAAGCCCCTCCCATCCGGGAGCACCTCAGTTTTGTAGCAAAGCAATAAGTGTCCCAAAAGAGGGGTGGGAGCTCTGTGTCCCGTGATGTACTCCAAGAAAAGGATTTTACAGGTAAGCTGTTATAAAAATCCCTTTTTCTTTTTCGTACATCACGGGACACAGAGCGACTTAGTCATTACTAATGGGACGTCCCAAAGCAATGCCAAATGAGGGGAGGGATACACTATACATAAGCTGGGCGCCATCAGGCATGAGGATCTTTTGCGGCCTGCAACACACTGCGCCCAAAGGCGACATCCTCCTGACTTCTAACGTCTACCTGGTAGAACCTAGTAAACGTGTGTACTGAAGACCATGTTGCGGCCTTACAGACTTGAGCCAGGGAGGCCTGGTGATGCACTGCCCATGAAGTTCCAACTGCTCTTGTGCAGTGCGCCCTAACTTTGAATGGAGGCGGTCTCTTTCTCAAGCCATAGGCTTGTATTATGACCTGTCGAATCCACTTGGCTAAAGTAGATTTTGATGCTGCCTGACCCTTTCTGGGGCCTTCCGGCAGAATAAACAAAGTATCCGTTCTGCGAATCTGAGCAGTGGCTTTTAGATAAGCTTTAACTGCTCTTACTACATCCAAAGAATGCAATAACTTTTCCTCTACCGAGCTAGGTTTGGGGAAAAAAGAAGGAAGAACCACATCTTGGTTCAAATGAAACCTCGATACCACCTTAGGAAGAAAGGCTGGATGAGGACGTAATACTACTCTGTCCTTATGGACAACCAGATATGGCTCCTTACAGGACAAGGCGGCTAATTCCGATACTCTTTTAGCCGAACAAATGGCTACTAAGAAAATCAATTTCCTGGTGAGAAGAACCAAGGAAATGTGTTGCAATGGTTCAAACGGTTGTTTCTGTAGAACCGACAGAACTAGGTTTAAGTCCCATGGACATATGGGAATACTAACCGGAGGGCTAATACGCAACACTCCTTGTATGAAAGCTTTGACTAGTGAATGCGAAGCCAAGGGCCTTTGAAAAAAATATTGACAAGGCCGAAATCTGACCCTTGATAGTACTCAAGGCCAGCTTCCTATCTACAGCCCACTGTAGGAAGTCCAAAATCCTACCTATTACGTACTTACGTGGATGCCATTTCTTGGCCTCACACCATGTAATGTACGCTTTCCAGATCCTATAATAGATCTGCCTGGATACCGGCTTCCTGCCATTGATCATGGTAGATACCACAGGATTAGAGAGACCTCTCTTTTTCAGAATGTGGGCTTCAATAGCCAGGCCGTCAAACCTAGGGCTGGTAAGGAAGGGTGGTATATCGGTCCTTGCGACAGCAGGTCCGGACGATGTGGGAGGGTCCAAGGACTCCTCACTGACATTTTTACAATCTCCGCGTACCATGCCCTTCGGGGCCACGCTGGAGCCACCAGAATCACTGGTTTCTTTTCTACCCTGATTCTGCGGATTAATCGCGGTAACAATTGTGGCGGTGGGAATGCATATATCAGCTTGAACTGATCCCAAGGGAACACTAGCGCATCCGAGCCGCAAGCTAGGGGATCCCTTGTGCGAGACACAAATCTGTCCACCTTTGCGTTGAATCTGGATGCTAGCAGATCTACATCCGGTGTTCCCCACCGCTGGCATATTGCCTGGAAAACCTCGGGGTGAAGAGACCATTCCCCCGGGCATAATTGCTGGCGACTTAAAAAGTCCGCTTTCCAATTTTCCACTCCTGGGATGAAAACCGCGGATATGGCTGGGACATATCTTTCTGCCCATTCCAGGATGCAATTCGCCACCCTGGTGATTGATATAGGCCACTGCTGTGGCATTGTCTGATTGAATTCTGACAGGGGACCCTTGGAGTTTGGATGTCCATGCTACTAGGGCATACCGGGCTGCTCGTATCTCTAAGAGATTGATGGGCAGGGCCTTCTCTGCTTCTGACCACTTGCCCTGGAGAGACCATTGCTCCAGTACTGGCCCCCCAGCCTATGAGGCTGGCATCTGTAGTGACCACCTTCCAAGAAACCGGACTGAAGGGTTTCCCTTTTTCCAGATTCTGGGGCACCAACCACCAATGGAGGCTCTTGCGAACGGAAGGACAGGGACATTGGTAAGTCTAAAGCCTGAACTTTTTTGTTCCAGGCTGACAGTATGGCCCTCTGCAAGTTCCTTGAATGGAATTGACCGTAGGGTACTGCTTCGAATGAAGCCACCATTTTTCCCAGCAGCCTCATGCACAGGCGTATGGATGGTTTTCTTTTTGTACCCACTAAGTGGGTCAAATCTTTTAAAGACGACACCTTTTCTGGAGGTAAGAAAATCTTTCTCTGATTTGAATCCAGCCTTAGCCCTAAGTATTCCAGACTTCTGACTGGTCTTAGAGCTGACTTGTCCCGGTTGATAATCCAACCGTGATATTCCAGATACTTGATTGTCTTGTGAATAGCTACTTCCAGCTTTTCCACTGAGTGGTCTATTAGTAGCAGGTCGTCTAGATATGCCATTATCGTTACACCTTGTGTTCTTAGATTGGCCAATAGTGGGGCCAGAATTTTTGTGAACACTCGTGGTGCTGTGGCCAGACCGAAAGGTAAGGCTCTGAACTGAAAATGGCGCCCTTCTACTGCAAAGCGTAGAAATTTCTGGTGGGCCGGAAAGATGGGAATATGCAGATAAGCATCCCTTATGTCGATCGAGGCTAACCATTCCTGCCCTTGTAGGGCGGTGGCCACCGATCGGATCGACTCCATCCGAAAAGTCCTGATATTTAGGAACTTGTTTAGCCCTTTTAGATTTAATATGGGCCTCACGTCCCCATTTGGTTTGGGGACTGTGAAAAGGTTCGAGTAAAACCCGAACCCACTTTCTTCCAGGGGAACCTTCATGATTACACCTTGGAGCAATAGTTGTTCTAGTGCCAGAAGGAGGGATCCTCTCTTCTGGGGATCGCTTGGTACATTTGACCTCATAAATTGGGCAGGAGGAGTGTCTTTTAACTCCAGCTTGTATCCCAGACTTACTGCGGAGAGCACCCATCTGTCTCTGATGGTGTCCCGCCAGGTCTCTGTGAACAACTGAAGTCTTCCCCCCACCCGATTGAGTGGGGGCAACCCTTCATGACTTAGGGGGAGGTTTTGTACCTCTCTTGACCCAGGGTTTCTTGTTACCCTGTGATTGTCCCTGATTTCTGCCCCCTGAATTTGACCGCAGAGGCCGTCGGAACTGTTTCACAGCCGATGTGCCAGGGACTGGAGAAGTAGGCCTCTTAAAAGAAGGACTTCTACTCTTGTTCTTAACCGGTAAGAGTGAACTTTTACCGGCAGAAATTTTCTGGATATATTTGTCCAGATCTTCTCCAAATAAGCGTTCTCCATGAAATGGGAAGCTAACCAGCAATTTCTTACAGGGAGCTTCAGCAGACCAGTTTTTGAGCCATAGAAGCCTACGCATATGTACTACAGACAGCGTAAAGCGGGAGGCCTGTTGGATTGTATCCTTTATGGCGTCCACCGCAAAACACAAGGCTCTAGGTAGGTCAGCTAGGGCAAGAGCCTGCTGATCTGGTAAGTCCCTTAAGACTTGTTTCAACTGATCTTTCACCGCTTGGCAGACTCCAATCGCTGCTACCGCAGGTTGTGTCACCATGCTTGCTGTAGAGAAAGCAGATTTTAGTAAAGACTCCAATTTTTTATCTATTGGGTCTTTGAACATTGGAACATTATCTACTGGACATGTCAGTGATTTGTTCACAGAAGAGATGGCTGCGTCCACTGTAGGGACCCTCCATTTTTTTATGAACTTATCCTCCATGGGATAGATCACCGGAAATCTCTTGGGGGGAGTAAATATTTTATCAGGATGCTCCCAATCCTGGTAAATAAGCCCTTCCAATAAAGGGTGGATTGGGAAGGAACAGACAGCCTGGGGAGCTTTCAGCGACCCCAGCGAGGAAACCGTAGTGGTTGATGGTTCCGCCAGAGGCATTTTAAATGCTGATCGGACCATGTTAGTCAGAGAGTGAACCCATAATCTTTCAGCCTGAGATGCTGAGAAAGGTTCTTCCACTGTTGATTCCTCCATAACTGAATCAACCTCATCCTGATCCCCTTCAGGTAGGTCGATCTCTGTGTGGGGCTGTTCCTCCACTAACAGGCACTCTGAAGGAGGAGACGGAGATCGGACGCGCTTTCCCTGTGACAGGGAAGCAGCGATCAATGCTGTTAATCTCTCTTCCAATCCTCCCAGAGTTGAGGATAAAACCTCCTCTGTTATATATACAGGAGCAGGTGGACTGGGGACAGCCGCAGCACCAGGCACTCCTGCGGGGTTCCTACGGCTACTGACCTCTGAATTCTCAGGGGAGATTGGTGCAGTACAAGCATGCCCAATATCCTCAGAGCCCGATGGAGACCCCTTTGGCTTCCTGGAAGACTCATTTCCGGAGCGTCTGGACGACATATCCTTTAAGCACAAAGCTGAGGTATTCCCGTCGTCATACACCAATTTTTGCTGGTAATAGTCTAACACAGTTGCTGCTATATACCAGCTGGTGTCCACTAAAGTGCCTTTCTATGGGGATGCCTGCATCAACCGCCTCTGTGTGCCACTGTTTGTTGCTAGCTCTTTTGCATCCAGCTGACACTTGTACTGTGTCTTTTATACATGCTGGGACGCCTGCACATGCGCAGAAGCGCCGCGGCGCGCATCGAGCGTCATCCACCCGCCCCTTTTTTTTCATAGGAGGCGCGTGCACGCGCCCGTGCGCCATTGGCGCCCTTTTCGAAAACCAAGCAGGGACTAGGAGCCAGGGCCCTTTTTGCCGGAGGGCCTGTGCGGTGGATGAGCGCAGCAACAGGGCAGAGGAAGTGGATTCCCACAGAGAACTTACCAACTGCCTGGATCTTTTGACTTAAGAAAACCAAAGATCCACATGACAAGAAAAAATGGACCACAGCGGCCTCTAGTGGTTTAACACAGGTACCGCGGTCCTCCCTTTTTTTTTTTTCTTTTTTTTTTTCTTGACTACTATTAAAATTTTACATTTTTCAGTAGTTGCAGGCATACACAGATATTAGCGGGAATACCGTTAGGTAACAGACAGACAAATTAGGCTTGGGGGTCCCCCAATAGAACCAAGTTCCTGGGGGCCCCCACTTACCTGTTCCCCGCCGCAGGACTCTGTTTGGTCCACAGAAGCCCAAACTTCACCTATCATGGCAGGTATTGTAATTAAACCTTCAGGGACCGGGTTCCCAAGGATTCCACTCCCCTGGACCTGTATAGCACCCTGCACAGAAAACATCTTGGTCGTGGGTATGACCAGAGCTCTGGATCCCAGGGTCCAGCCCTCCGAAGAGAGGCATTACAGGCAAAACCTTGCTCTTCTGTTGCAAGGCCCGGGTACCGACCGTTTAGCTATGAAGCTTTTTTGGTGGGATCCGGAACAGCTTACTAAGGCCCGTAAAAGAACCTGTACGCAAGCCCAGGAAAACACGTTATTCTTTGGCCAACACCTTAGACACTGGCAAAAAACTGAGGTGCTCCCGGATGGGAGGGGCTTATATAGGGGAGGGTACTTCCGGTTTGGAAGTTGCCAGTGCCAGCACCTGAAGGTAAACTATATAACCCATTAGTAATGACTAAGTCGCTCTGTGTCCCGTGATGTACGAAAAAGAAATGGCTGTAAACTGATATCTTCTGTTAAAAAAAAAGGGATTGGACGAAAAACGGATGTAAACAGACAAACAGCCTGTTTTTTGCATGGAGAAATGGCTCTGGGACACCGGTGGATATAAAAAAATTGTGGATGGCGGTTAAAAAAATAAATGTGTATAAAGAAAAAAACACACTAGAGGCCCAAATCTAAAATAGTAGAAAGCAGCTAGCACAATACCCTAACACATGGTATACATGAAATGGAAAAATAGCGGTGCAGCAATTGTGAAAATCACATAATGCTCCTAAAAATTGATTGCAATGTGCATTATATTTAAAAAAAATCCCTATAAATTAAACTTATGAACTAAAATGTTCCAAAGGAATATCCAGGAATGATTGGAACAATCTTCTCAATGTGTAGCAGGAAAAAAAAGTAGAATGTGTATCCCAATAGCCTCAAAGCCTTTCAGTGATAGGATCACCACACAGACCATCAAGCTGAATAAAGGTGGGGGTGTTCCGTCAGATATGGCGACCTGTCAGAACTGGCAACGGAAGTGACATTTTCGTCGCCGCCATCTTGCTACACCTCACACTCTTCCATAGTAAAGTAAGAAGGGGGCAAGCGGACATCTTGTTACACCCACCGGAGATTTGCATTTTACACATTTTTTTTTTTTTTTACAGTAGACGGAGTTGTGAATATAGTAAAATACAGTACTTACAACTCCGTCTGACTGTTTACATGTTGAATTTTAAAAGCAGCGGCAAGCCTGCTAATCTCACAAGCTTGCTAATCGGACAGAAGATCGCTGCTTTTAAAATTCAACATGTAAACATATACACAGAGTTGTAAGTACTGTATTTCACTATATCAACTGAGTTTACTGTTAAGCCCTGTACACACGATCAGTTTGACTGATGAAAACCGTCTGATGGATTGTTTTCATCAGACAAACCGATCGTGTATGAGACCCATCAGTCTTTTTTCCATCGGTTTTAAAAAATAGAACATGTTTTAAAATTATCTGATGGATAAAAAACCGATGGGAATTTCCGATCGTCTGTGGGGAAATCCATCAGATAAAAAACCCAAGCATGATCAGAATCAAGTCGACACATGCTCAGTAGCATTTCATTTCATTTTTCTCAGCTCATCTGAGTGTTTTACGTCACCACGTTTGGAACGGTCGGTTTTTTGACTGATGGTGTGTGGGCAAGACTGATGGAAAACCGTTTCATCGGATTTCTGATGGACAAATCCATCAGATGAAAATCCATAGGATATCGGATCGTGTGTACAGGGCTTTTGTGTAAAATGCAAAACTCCGGTGGGTGTAACAAGATGTCCGCTTGCCCCCTTCTCAGTGTATCTTTACTGTGGTGGAGTGCGGGATGTAGCAAGATGGCGACGAAACGTCACTTCCGTTACCAATTCTGACGGGTCGCCATATCTGACGGAACAGGGGCTTACCAGAAACGACTCAATCAGGAAAGGTCAAGTGGCACTTGTTTTGATATTTCACAGAACCTCCAACCTCCTTCAGGGGTCTTTTTAAAAGATTTCTCCTCTGAGTATTTCACAGATCAATATGCAGTAAAGCTCCACGCAGAAAAGATGCCATGAAAAAGAAGCCACACTCTCCATAGTGCAAATCAATCAGGTAAAGCAAAATTTAATAGGGGTAAATGCACTCGCATAAGTAGATGTTAATCAGACAATTCCTATCACCTGGATGGTCTATTCACCCAAAACCAAGATGGCCACGGCTAATTCACGCAGTAGTGTGTGTTCTTCCACTTAAAAACTGAACTGAACTTATTCAGTTTTTTTTCTTTGGTCTTTGCGTGAATAATTGCATTGAGGATTTTTTTTTTATTTTTTTTTTTAAAGCTTTTCCCCTGGTATTTAAAAAATAATATTGCATTGTGCCCCTAAATTATCCCAAAGAATATGTACTGTACTTCAATCCCACTGTTTTACTGCCTAATTTTACCCCTTGCCAAAAATGTAGGAGAGTTAAATTTTTCCAAACGTGGTAATTATGCGGTAGTTTTTGGGATCCTGCCATTTCTGAGAAAATACAGTACTGTACGGTGTAAAAAAAAAAATCACATTGCAGTTTTCAGCTATTGATAGCCAGAATGCACTCCCTTGTTCAAGGGCCCTGCCATGTTCCCACCAAGCAACTAATACTTGTATGGTACAGTTGTGCATAGGAGAGGTATACTGTATCTTCAATGCAGTTTTTACACCACCATCACTTTATTTGCAAAACACATCACCAAATTTTACCTTTGTTGAAAAATGTGTATTCAATTTTTTTTGTATTGCTGCCAGTGAATTCTGAAAAAAATGGGGTTCAAAGTCCACATTACACCTCTTGCCACAAATCTCGGCTGGTGTACTTTTCTAAAAAGTCATTTTGGAGTAGTTTCTGGGGTCCTGCAACTTCTGAGCCATTTTAAAGTGGAACTTTAGTCCAAAAATTAAGTCCTGCTAGATGACTTCAGGCTGGCCCCTTCTGCGGGTATAGCTATGTAAAACATTAAAAATAAGTCCCTATACTGGTTAAAATCCAGTAATATACTGGCTCATCCTGTTCTGTACATGCTCAGTTGCTCACTATTTTCCTGCAGGGCTGAATTTGTAGAGGCAGATCTGCTGACCGCTTTAAAGCGGAATTAAACTCTCCTATCCTTTTACAGCCAAAGCAGCTGCTTCTGTTTAATATACAACTGCCATGGTGCTGCACATGTGATTAGTTATGACACCAGCTTTTTGATGGTTTGACAGTTTGGTTGAGGACACAAGCAAATGTGACAGTTGGCAATCCCAGCATTCTTAAACTTTTTTAAAACCATTAAATTGATAGGTTTAGTTTCGCTTTATGACTTACTGCTGCTCAGGGGCTTTGGGCTTCAGCAAAATTGTAGCCTCCAGCAAGAAGAAGCAATTCTGGTGGCAATTTCCAGCACACACTAATTTTGGAAGCATAATTATTAACCACTTGCCGCCCGCCCTATTGCAAAAAGACGGAGGCAAAGTGGTTTCAATATCCTGACTGGATGTCATATGACATCTTCAGGATATTGAGCCGCTGCGCGCCCCCGGGGGCGCGCATCGCGGCGATCGTTGTTGCGGGATGTCAGTCTGACACCCCGCAACACCGATCTAGGTAAAGAGTCTCCGACTGAGACTCTTTACCACGTGATCAGCCGTGTCAGATCACAGCTGATCATGATGTAAACAGGAAAAGCCGGTGATCGGCTTTTCCTCACTCGCGTCTATCAGACGCGAGTATAGGAGAGCCGATCGGCTGCTCATCTGACGGGGGGTTTGTGCTGATCGATTATCAGCGCAGCCCCCCCGAGGATGCCTACACTGGACCACCAGGGATGCCCACCATAAGATATGCCACCCTAGACCACCAGGGATGCCAATTAGAAATGCCTAATGGATGCCAATCAGTGCCCACAATGGGCACCACTGATTGGCAGGCATTATTGTTTGGCACTGATTGGCATCCATTAGTACAACACATTACAGTACAGTGCCGCCCATCGGTGCCCATCCGTGCCGCCCATCGGTGCCCATCCGTGCCGCCCATCCGTGCCGCCTCATCGGTGCCCATCCGTGCCGCCTCATCGGTGCCCATCCGTGCCGCCTCATCGGTGCCCATCCGTGCCGCCTCATCAGTGCCCATCAGTGAAGGAGAAAACGTACTTATTTACAAAGTTTTGTAACAAACAAAAAAAAAGTTTTGGTTTTTTTTTCAACTTTTTTGGTCTTTTTTTTATTTTTTTAGCAGAAAATAAAAATCCCAGAGGTGATCAAATACCACCAAAAGAAAGCTCTATTTGTGAGAACAAAACAATAAAAATTTAGTTTGGGCACAGTGTAGCATGACCGCGCTATTGTCATTCAAAGTGCAACAGCGCAGAAAGCTGAAAATTGGTCTGGGCAGGAAGGTGTATAAGTGCCCTGTATGGAAGTGGTTAATGTGGAATGTATGTTCCTTGCTAAAGAACATTATTTTTCTAACAAGTTGCTATGGGTTACGTTCCACTTTAAAAACAGTAGGTTGGCAAAAAAACTCACATGGCCGTTTACAGCTATTGAAAGGCAGAATGCCCTCCCTCTTCTGTGTAGATTCTGGGCCCTGGCATGTTTCCACCAAGTGGCTAAGACATACTTATGTGGTATCCTTCATGGGAGAGGAAGCTGAACATATGTTGGATGCAATTTTTACCATATCGTGACTCTGTTTGTGAAATACATCCCTGAAATTACGCTTGAGTAAAAAAAAATTGTCAAGTCCATTCTGAAACATTGGGCCCCCCCCAATTTTATTTTTTGTCCCCCTGCTTACCAGGCTGTGTGTTATGCACATTTCAGATACTCTCCCACCCAGAGGATCAAGTGCTGTCCCTCTAAGATCAGCTTGTCCCCTTCTCCTTTCTGAATAAAGGGCTAGGCCTCCTGGGATTTGTGACGTGGAAATCCCAGGAGGCACTGCGAGCTCTGTGCACATCATTCACCTAAGTGAGTGACATGCATGGGGGGGCAGGTTCCCTCATTTTTCAATCAACTAGTTGCCGCCAGCCCACTGTACATATACTACGGGTGGGTGGTATGAGCAGGCTGGATGACGTACATGTTCTGGGTAGGGATGAGCTGAACACCCCCCGGTTCGGTTCGCACCAGAACCTGCAAACGGACCGAAAGTTCGCGCGAACTTTAGAACCCTATTTAAATACAATGGACGCGAACGTTCAAAATGTAAAGTGGTACGTTTTTAACGGCTAATATGCATGTTATTGTCCTAAAAAGGGTTTGGGGACCCGGTCCTGCCCCAGGGGACATGTATCAATGCAAAAATAGGACTTTTTGCTCACCGTAAAATCTTTTTCTCTGAGTCCATGGACCGACACAGCTTCTCTATTGACAAAGTGGGTATTCTCTGTTAATTAGGAGTGACTAGGCAGAAAACTTGTAAAAAGTGTTGCATCACACCTTCTACAGTACCGCCCAGGGGGCGGACCCTCTGGGTATATCCCCTCAGTCTGCATCTCGCAGGTCAGTTGGTCAAAAAGCAGTACAAACTTAAAAGGAGGGGTGGGTGCTGTGTCGGTCCATGGACTCAGAGAAAAGGATTTTACGGTGAGTAAAAAATCCTATTTACTCTTTCGTCCATGGACCGACACAGCTTCTCTATTGACAAAGTGGGACGTCCCAAAGCAGTGTCAGAGAAAAAACGAGGGGTGGTAACAGCATAAAAATAAACTTCACCCCAAACACAAAACAGCACTCCTCCAACGGAGGAGTTGCAACTCTAAACAGCCACTTGCAAAACCTTGCGGCCGAAAGAGGCATCCGAAGATGCACCTACATCAACTTTGTAGAATTTTGTGAAAGTGTGAGTGGATGACCAAGTCGCCGCTTTACATAATTGGGAAACAGACGCTTGATGTCGGAAAGCCCAAGAGGCACCTATTGACCTGGTCGAATGCGCCGTGACTGGAAAGGGGGGCGCTTGACCCTTTAAGGCGTAAGCCTGGATTACTATCTGTCGGATCCACCTAGAGATGGTGGCCGACGAGACTGCTTGACCCTTCTTGGGACCAGCCACCAAAACAAACAGTGAGTCTGACTTCCGGAACAGGGAAGTAGCAGGTATACTCTCAAAGCTCGGACAACGTCCAAGGAATGCAACGCCGACTCCTTAGGATTCGACGGATGAGGACACAAGGATGGAAGTACAATGTCTTCGTTGAGATGAAAAGCCGAAACGACTTTCGGAAGAAAGGAAGGCTGCGGCCGCAGCACCACCTTACCCTTATGGAAAATCAAATAGGGAGCCTTGCAGGACAAGACTGCCAGCTCAGAGACTCGTCTAACTGACGTAACAGCCACCAAAAAGACCACTTTCTGAGAAAGTGTCAACAGGGGAATATTTCTAATATTCTCAAACGGTGCCTTCTGAAGCACCGAGGGGACCAGGTTCAAGTCCCACAGAGGTAGTGGGGGAGGGGCTAACCCCCCTGCACAAATGTACTCACGAGAGAGTGAGTCGCCAGGAGTCGCTGAAAAAAGACAGGCAGGGCAGATATCTGTCCCTTAATCGTACTTAGGGCAAGCCTTAGGTCCACCCCATGCTGTAAAAACAGCAGGATTCTGGAAACCAAATAAGTGCGCGGATGCCATTTCATTTCCTCACACATGGAGATGTAGGCCTTCCAAGTGCGGTGATAAACCTTCCTAGAGGACGGTTTCCGAGCACTTCTCATAGTAGAGATTACTGAATCTGACAGGCCCCGGTCTCTCAGTACCTGGTTCTCAACAGCCATGCCGTTAAACCAGTGACCGTAAAGCAGGATGGAGTATGGGACCTTGCGATAGCAGGTCCTTCCGTAGTGGTAGGCGCCAGGGGACGTCTGCTACCAGACGTACTAGATCGGCGTACCAAGGACGCTGAGGCCAATCTGGAGCGATTAGGATCATTGGAATTCCCTCTGCCTCCACTCTGCGGAGCAGAAGAGGAAGAAGCCTTAAGGGAGGGAAGGCATAGATTAGCCGATACTGATGCCACCGACGCATCCGTTGCGTCTGCCCATGGGTCTCTTGAATGGGCCACAAACCTCAATACCTTCCGATTGAGTCAGGAAGCCAGAAGATCTACGTCTGGTTTGCCCTATCTTTGGCAGAGGAGTTGGAACACCTCCGGGTGTAAGGACCATTCTCCCTGGTCCAGCATCTGGCGGCTCAGGTAGTCCGCCTGCCAGTTTTCCACACCCGGAATGTACACGGCCGACAGTGCCGGTACGCTCCTCTCTGCCCACTTCAGGATGCGAGCGACCTCCGATGCTGCAGCTGAGCTTCTTGTTCCTCCTTGATGATTGACATATGCCACTGCTGTGGCGTCTGACTGGACGCCCTTGCAGCCTCTGAGACCATTTGAAGGGGCACAGCCTGATCGCCCGAATTTCCAGGACATTGATCGGCAGGAGGGCTTCCTCTGGGGTCCAGCGACCTTGCGCCGACTGAACACCCCAGACTCCCCCCCCCCCCAACCTGTAAGGCTGGCGTCCGTCGTGATCACTATCCAGTAAACCGGAAGAAATTACTTCCCAGCCATTAGAGCCGGTGCGGTCAGCCACCATACCAGGGATCTCCTGACTAGGTGGCTCACTCGGATTTGATAATCCAGAGATGATGGACATCTGTTCCATCTGGACAGAACTTCCTTCTGTAACACTCGAGTGTGGTATTGAGCATATGGGACCGCCTCGAAGGAGGCTACCATGAGGCCTAACACTCGCATGCAAAAAACGAAGTGACCACCAATTCCTGGAAGTCAGCTGCCGTACTGTAGCCCGGAGCAGGGCCGATCCTAGGCAGGGTGCACAGGGTGCTTTGCACCCAGGCGCCTACAGAGGTGGGGGCGCCGAAGTGCCAGAGTTCTCCCCTCCCTCCTTCTCTCCTTGTTTGTGTCAGTCCAGAACTAGTGTTCTGAGCATAGGTGTGTGTCCGTCCAGAACTGATGTGTGAGCATAGGGCAGCCGTCCAGCCTGGCAGTGCTCGGGGGAGGGGCCGCTCCTCTTCCTGACATGAGGGTTCTAGTTTTCAGTGGCTGCTGAGTGCTAATGTGCAGGAATGAATTCCTCACACTGGGAGTCTTGGATCCCACACTGTCTCCACCAACTCCAGTTGGAATGCCTCCCTCTCCCATCTCTATCTCGGGCTGCACAGAGAGAAAACCGAGTGAGTCACAGTGTTCAGTGTGCTGTGTGCTGGGTGATGGCATCCCCAGCATCCCTTTACACGTGCTCTGGGCTGCCCCTGCTCTAGATGTTTTATGGCATGATAGATTGCATAGGATACACAGCCCCTGCCCATTCCTGCACCTCAGTAGTCCATCTACAGATGTGATGTATAATTAGATGTACCAAGAGCCCTTTCACACTGACAGTGTGGGGGCGTCGGCGGTAAAGCGCCGCTAGTTTTAGCGGTGCTTTACTGTCATTTTAGAGGTACATTTAACCCCCATTAGTGGCCAAATAAAGGGTTCAAAGGCGCCAGTGCCGAAGTGCTTTACAGGCACTGCCCATTGATTTCAATGGGCAGGGGCACTTTAGGAGTATACACCGCTCCTAAAGCGCCTCAAAGAAGCTACTTGCAGGAATTTTTTTGACGTCCTGCCAGCGCACCGCCCCAGTGTGAAAGCACTCAGGCTCTCACACTGGGATTGCAGATGAGGCTTTTTTCAGGCGCTATTTTTAATGCTAAGGCGCCTGAAAAATGCCTCCAGTGTGAAAGGGGTCTAATGGACCATCTCCTGTACTATGTCTGCAGTCTCTGACCATCTCCTGTACCATGTCTGCAGTCTCTGACCGTCTCCTGTACCATGTCTGCAGTCTCTGACCGTCTCCTGTACCATGTCTGCAGTCTCTGACCGTCTCCTGTACCAAGTCTGCAGTCTCTGACCGTCTCCTGTACCAAGTCTGCAGTCTCTGACCGTCTCCTGGATCATGTCTGCAGTCTCTGACCATCTCCTGTATCATGTCTGTAGTATGTCTGGGGGCTCTTTCTAACAGACTCTCTAACAGAAGCCCTCTCTGTGTCCATCAGAGAGGCCCCCCTCCAGGTCCCAATAAAGTACTCTGCTTCTCTTCCTGTATTTTGTTTATTGTTAAGAGACCATGTAAGGATCCCAGGTTAATGAAGACTTTGTGGGGGAGCATCTCTGTGGTTGAGTCATTGCCATAGAAACATTTGTAAAGGGGAGGAGTTAGCAAAATGACAACGCCCATGTGGGGGCGCCAGAAATATTTCTGCACCCAGGCGCCTGTGACCCTAGGATCGGCCCTGGCCCGGAGGGTCTGCAACTTCTCCACAGGGAAGGAATACCTTTGCCTCTGAGGAATCCAGAATCAACCCCAGGCACACTAGGCATTGAGTGGGCACCAATACTGACTTTTGTGTGTTTAGTATCCAACCACAGTCTCGAAGAGTCTGACAGATAATGGACACGCTTACCTCTAATTCTGAGCTTGAAGGAGCCTTCAGTAGAAGGTCGTCCAAGTAGCCCATGATAGCGATACCCCGCTGTCTTAGAAGTGCCAGAATCGGAGCGAGCACCTTGGTGAACGTCCTGGGTGCTGAGGCAAGGCCAAACGGGAGGGCCACAAACTGGTAGTGGTTCTTCCCGATAGCAAATATATGGGGACATGCTGGTATGCGTCCTTGATGTCCAAGGAGGCCAGAAAGTCCCCCGGATGGAGAGCCGTGACTACAGATCGAACCGACTCCATCCGAAATCTTTGTACCTTCACAAAGCAATTGAGGGCTCTGAGATCCAAGATTGGATGAACCCCATCCTTCTTCGGCACAATGAACAGATTGGAACTGGAATAACTACCCCGCGTTCCAGTAGAGCCTGGACCGCCCCATACAGGGCCTCCCGACGGGTCGGTAGTAGCTGGAGATTGGAGGTGATGAATCTGTCCAGTGGATGAGAGAAATTCTATCTTGTAGCCTGAGGAGATTACTTCGCAAACCCACCTGTCGGAGACTAGAGCTGTCCTCTGAGTCGCGAATTTGCGAAGACGTCCCCCCACCCGAGAGCTGGGTGGGGGCGGACCTTCATGCGGACGCAGATTTGTCCGCAGGCTTGTTGGGTTTGCAGGACCAAGGACGCTTTTGTCCTTGGGCAGGCGCCTTGTCGGCCTGGGGTCTTTTCCCTGTCGCCCTAGGGGGACGAAAAAAATGCTTGCGTGCAGTAAAGGAGGGCCCTTGGCGTGGCCCCTACCCTTGCTAGTTTGAGGAAGCAAAGTGCTTTTACCTCCTGTGGCATCCTTGATGATGTCATCCATAGAGGCCCCAAAAAGTCTGTCGCCCTTAAAAGGCAGATCCAACAGGGCTTTCTTGGAGGTCTGGTCCGCAGACCAGCCCTTTAGCCAGATCAGGCGGTGTATTGCTACTGCATAAACCAAAGCTTTTGACAGCAGGGGAATAGTATCTATGTCTGACTCGCAGACAAACCTAAGGCCCTGGACCAACTGATCAGCCAATGTTATCTCATCAGGAGGATCATCTTGCTCCTTAACCCCTGGAGTAGCAATCTTACCCATTCAGTAAGTGTCTGAGACACTAGGGCCCCCGCCAATGCCGGGCGTACTGCTGAGTATAGGTAGCGAGCGAGTGCTTCAGCCTTCTTATCCACAGGGTCCTTGAAAACAGGAGCCCCTTCTACTGGAATAGTGGTGGCTCTATTAAGTCTGGACACCGGAGGGTCCACTATAGGGGGAGAGGTCCATTTCTTCAGAAAACTCTCCTCAAAGGGGTACCGTACCGCAAACCTCTTTGGGGCTGTAAAGACCCTCAGTGGGTTCTCCCATTCCTTGTATAAGAGTTTATCAAAATAAGACACACAAGGGAACACCTTAGCAGTGCAGGTAGGTTTATGAAACCCAAAGTGGACCGGAGTCTCTGCTTCTGCAGTATTTTCCACGGGGACGGGGGCGTTTACTACCCCCTGTATTCCCTATGCTGCTTCTACCCTGGCAGCAAACGCCTCTAGGATTGCCGTCATAGCGTTCATAGACACCTCAGGGGCACCAGCTGCTAAATCTGGTGTTTCAGGGGAGAAGACATCTGGCTCAGATGCCATGCTGACCACACGCTGACACCCACAGGGCTCCAGGCAAGATATCAATAGGCCACCCTCCTGTGCTGCAGAGATGCTGGGTCACCCAGAGGACTCACCACCCTTGGATCGGTACCGCTATGCTGCCGTGCTGTGCCTGTGATGCTGTCCCACCGCTGCTGTGTCAGTCTGCTTCTTTCATCAGTGCTTCCTGTGTGAATTTTTCGCGCCAGTGTAATGCACCCTAGAGGCCGGAGACTCTCGCAAAATGGCCGCCAAACGTCTGTATGGAAGATAATGTGGGCTCTAAGAAAATGGCCGCTGAGCCGAAGATAGAGGCCAAAGCAGCCGAAGACCACAAAAAGATGGCCGCTGAACAGCAATATATACATACAGCGTGGATCTTTACAAACATGGCCGCCGATCAGTCGATAGAGGCCAGAGGGTGTGGAACTACAAGAAAATGGCGCCGAAACCACAGGAATATGGCCGCCGGGCAGTCACTAGAGGCCGAACCCGGCATAGACCACCGCAAAATGGCCGCCGACAGCATGGAGGGGGAAGAAGCACATACACAGGTAAGCAGAAACTACATCTTTTTAAATGTTAGTTACAGCCAGCCCTGCTCCAGTGGAACCCCCAGGTGACCCACAGCACCCAGCAACCTTAGCTAGAAGCCCAGGGAGGAGGGAAGGGCAGAGAGAGAGGGGGAAGAAAGGGGCCACAACCACTTACTTGGTCTCTCCAGGAATGTCCAGCCAAATCACCCAGCCGAGGCAGGGGAGTTTACTTACCTATCCTGCATGTATCATGCTGGAAGACATTCCAAACAGATCATCGTCCGCGCACGGAAGGTGACTGTAGGCCAGGCATGCTGTGATTGGACCCAAGGGGACGATCATATGTATGCCCTGGAGTGCGACGCTCACCGGGCAGGCTGCTGCGACTCGGCAGTAAGGTCAGCCGAAGCTGAGCGGTCCGATGCAAGCCTTGGAGCGTAAGCTCACCGGCCAGGCTGCTGCGACTCGGCCGTAAGGTCAGCCGAAGCTGAGCGGTCCGATGCAGGCCCTGGAGCGTAGGCTCACCGGCCACCCGTGGAGCGACAGGCATGTCGTGGAAAACCCAGCGCGTAGCTAGGGTCGGCACACGCTCGATGGCCGAAACTGGGGAGACGACAAGGATCGAGGATCCAGCCTGTCACCCAGTCGGCAATTAATCGAAGATCACAGGAAACAAAAAAATGTAGCAAAAAAAATATATATCTTTTTCCCCTGGACCAATGGGCCCGATGGGAGCCTACTCCTTGCTAGACAGAAAAAAACTGATCTGCGAGATGCAGACTGAGGGGATATACCCAGAGGGTCCGCCCCCTGGGCGGTACTGTAGAAGGTGAGATGCAACACTTTTTACAAGTTTTCTGCCTAGTCACTCCTAATTAACGGATAATACCCACTTTGTCAATAGAGAAGCTGTCGGTCCATGGACGAAAGAGTCAAGAAGTTTTAAAAACTGTTGGTTTTTCGGGAGCAGTGATTTTAATGATGCATAAAGTGAAAAAAATAAAGTGAAATATTCCTTTAAATATCGTACCTTGGGGGTGTCTAAAGTATGCCTGTGAAGTGGCACGTGGTTCCCGTGTTTAGAACTGTCCCTGCACAAAAAGACATTTCTAAAGGAAAAAAAAGCCATTTAAAACTGCTTGCGGCTTTAATGTAATGTCTGGTCCCGGCAATATGGATGAAAATCATTGAGAAAAATGGCATGGCTACCCCATCACCCCCACCCTACCCCAGCCCATTACCAGCCCCTTTGGGTCTTGTATGGATATTAAAGGGAACCCCGCACCCAAAATAAAAAAAGGCCCTATATACTCTGAACAGCAGTATACAGGCGGTGCAAACAAGACACGGACTGTAGGTTTGTTCTTATGTAGAATCTGTTTTTTGGGGGTGTGGCCAGATGCGAGAGAGGAAGCATGGAGTGAGTGAGGACATGTGTTGATTCCCTCCTACCCTCCCTTCTACCTAGACCATAGTGTCGATGGATTGACCGTGCCTGTGGCTGATGGAAAAGGAGATAGTGATCCCCATTCCCCTGTTGATTACTTGCTAACAGGAGCAGTACACACGGAGCACGGATGGCTCACACAGAGTTCATATGCCCAGCTGACAGATTGGGACACTGACTGGAGGAATGCACCTCTCCCCCCCAGGGAGTGTGAAAGTAAACAGCTGATTGAAAACGAAACTGCTGAGCAGCGTGTGAAATCCCTGCTAGGTATGTGAGAGCAGGGGAGACAGACTGGAAAACTCTCAGAAAAGCAGTGTGAAAGACCTTGAAAAACTTGATAAGGACATCAGCTTCATTAAACCTTCACTACAATCCGTGGGTCTTGTGCGTTACCCTTCAGGGGGGGTCAAGGCTCGGTTTGGGCGGTGAGTAAAAAAAAAAACTTTTCTGCGGTTTGATTAAACTGGATGTAAAGACTGTCAGATTGCACTCTATTATAGCTGTCTGACCGCAGAGATTGTGGAGCAGGATAGCCAGGCTTCTCTACCCCTCTTTACCCTGAGTAAAAGGATTGACAATCACAGCTAAAACTTGCTATATATACCAGCTTAGGATGACCCTGAAATACCTTTGCACACTGTTATAAAAATCCACTTAAACTGCTGTAGATGTGTGAGCAGGAGAATCCGTGATTAGTGATTCATATGAACACTGGTGCGTTTGTATAACTGGGAACGGAACAGTGGTGAACTGTGTGTTTGCAGGCCAGAACTGTGATCTGTGGCCAGCGGTCCCAATACTCACTGCCAATGCCAGATTTATATGAACATTTGTGCATCCGCATAACTAAAAACTGAAACTGAACAGCGGTGAGCTGTATGTTTGTAGACCAGATCTGTGTCCAGCGGTCCTTATATCTACTGTCAGAGCCAGATGTTAATGAACACTTGTGCGTTTATATAATTAAGAACTGAATTGCGGTGAACTGTGGTGCTGTCAGAAAGTGCAAGCCTAGCCCAGTTCTCCACCTCCTCAAAGCTGTTTGCTTGGCTAAATAACAGGACATAAAAGTGGAGAGAGGGAAGGCTTTAAAAAAAAAAACAGAAATATTTATAGTACTTTTAAGAGGGCTAAAAGGCTAAGAGAGGAGGAGGAGGAGGATAATACATAAACCGAGGCTGGGTGAGAAAAATTCATTATATGACATTGTGTTAAAAACTTTACAGATTTATTGCTATTGTTATTTTTTTTCTCCCCCCTTATTGAACTTCTTGAACTGTATTACTGAATAAATGAATAGTTGAACCATGATGTGGAGAAAGAAAGGAATCTGGAAGGTGAAGTGATAAAGGGAGGAGAGAGTTTTTTTTTTTTTGCTGGACTGTACTTTTTGGCTTACCTTTTGCTTACTCTCCCCCCCCCCCTCTTGCCTCCTTATTCTCCAAAGCTGGTGTAGAGGGAGGGTAAAGCATTGTACCATGTATGAATTTGGGTTAAATCTGGATTAAAGTCACTCCCATTATTATGTCTAAAAAGCAGGAAGGATCCTTAGTTACACGCTCCGCAAAGAGTCAGGCAACAGCGTCTGCAATAGCAGCAGCAGTAAAACTTGAGCGCTTTGCCCGAACTTCACTGTCCCCAGCAAAGGGGATCCAACAGCAGCCAGCACAAGCAGGACCCCCAATGGCTAGGAAAAGCCAGGGCAAGGGTCAGGTACAGGCAAATTCAGCAAACCAAGCAGCAACACCTAGCGTAAAAACTGGGAGTGCCAAAGGGGCAGGGAGAGGAAAAATCAATACGGTAATTTCTACAACAGCTCCCGCTAAGCCAGCCGAGGCGAGTATGGAGAGTGGACATTCAGGAAGGGAGGCAGAGCCTACATTAAGGGACCTTTTGAATGCCATAAATGCATGCAAGGACTCAATAATTGCCTTTGACATCCAACTGAAAGGAATTAAGGAGGAAATACACTCAATGGGGGATAAATTAAGTAGGACAGTGGAAAGAACTACTATCCTAGAGGAGAGACTAAGTACAATTGAGGATGTCTTATTTCCACTCAAACAGGAAGTTATGGGGTTGAAGAAACAAATGGACATGCAGGGGGATAAGATCGACGAATTGGAAAACAGAAATAGAAGAAGCAACATCAGAGTGATAGGCATGCCAGAACAGAGCGAGGGAAGTGACCCTATAGCATTCTTGGAGGGGTGGTTCAAAGAGACCTTTGAGGCTACTTCTTTTACACCATTTTTTGGGATTGAGCGCGCCCATCGGGTCCCCTTTAAACCTCGTCAGGCAAGCGGATACCCTAGACCAATACTCGTAAAAATGTTCAATTTTTGCGATATAGCGACCCTGCTTCGGAAGGCCAGAGAAAAGGGGGATATCAAATATAAGGGGGTTAAAATCTCACTTTATCAGGATTTCTCGCCAGACCTACAGAGGCGCAGAGCGGCTTTTATTCCACCGAAGCGTACCCTCCAGCAATATAAGATTGTCTATGCCTTGCTTTACCCTGCCCGTCTGTGAGTGACAGCGATGGGAGGCACACATCTTTTTGATTCCCCGACAAGCGTGGAGGACAATAAAAAAGACCTATAGCGCTTATGGCAGCATGAGACAAACGACATGTGAAAAATGGAGGAAAAGATTTTTGCATTTATGAACCCCTATATTTTTTTTTTCTTCTTCACATCTAAAAAACACTGTGATAAACAGAAAAGCACCTTAATTGAAATAATTGGTTTATAACAGGGATATGCAATTAGCGGACCTCCAGCTGTTGCAAAACTACAAGTCCCATCATGCCTCTGCCTCTGGGTGTCATGCTTTCTGCTGTCAGAGTCTCGCTATGCCTCATGGGACTTGTAGTTTGGCAACAGCTGGAGGTCCGCTAATTGCATATCCCTGGTTTATAACATACGGAGAAGATTTGATTTGACAAACGTAACACAAGGTGGAGAGAAAATAGAGAAAAAATTAAAAACACCTTAAATAGCACTTTAAAAACAAGAGGGAAAGAGACACGGTGTGATCACTAAGGAGGTGGGAGGGGAGGTGGACATCTATAAGGGTATAGATGTACGCTGAGTGGGTGAGGAGAGGGGATGTGTGTAGAGTGGAGGCCACTGGTACAGCCCCTAGGGTAGGCCCAGCTGGGCAAAGGGGGAGAGGGTGGGGGAGGAAGGAGAGGGGGAGGGAATTAAAGGGGGTAGGGGAGAGAGAGGGGGGAGAGGTGGGATAAGGAAGGGGGAAGCAGGATAAGGGAGGGGAGGGGAGACGCATTACAATCAAAAATCAGGAGATATGATTTTGAAAATGATTCACAACTACAAACACAAGCATGGACATACCGTATATGTTTTGGGTAACACTGCCAATATTAGGTTAATTTTATATAGGTACTGTATATACTCTAGTATAAGCCGACCCGAATATAAGCCGAGGCACCTAATTTTACCACAAAAAGCTGGGAAAACTTATTGACTCAAGTATAAGCCGAGGGTGTCAATCTGCATGCCTCACTGTGCCCATGCCTCAATGTGTCCATGACTAGACTGAAGTTTAACATGGGAGTCTATGGAAGGGGTGCCCAGCTTTGAAAAATCGGTGCTCCCCGGCCGTAGGTCCCCTGGACAACAAACTTTGCACACTTATAGAGAAATGGGGCTACATGTGTGCCAAGTTCCGGGTCCAGGGGACCTACGACCGGCCGGTACCGGGTCCCCAAAGTCACCGGAAAAATTACTGTTTAACATGGGAGTCTATGGAAGGGGTTCCTGGCTTTGAAAAATTGGTGCTCCTCGGCCATAGGTCTCCCGGACAACAAACTTAGCACAATTGTAGAGGAAGAGTGGTGCTACGTGTGTGCCAAGTTTGGGGTCCTGGGGACCTACGGCCGGCCGGTACCTGGTCCCCAAAATCCGGGAGATCAGGCGCAAAAAGGTGACTCGAGTATAAGCCGAGGGGGGCATTTTCAGCACAAAAAAATGTGCTGAAAAACTCGGCTTATATTCGAGTATATACGGTATATATATTCTGGGTTTGCTGGTAATTTATTTAGAGGAGTATTTTTTTTATTTGCACAAGTACTACCTCGTTTTTCTCAATGGCCAACGTAAATAAAATGGGCATATTACTTATGACATGGAATGTCAGGGGGTTGGGGGATAAGGTCAAGAGAGATGCAATGTTTAAATACTTTGGTAGATTGCAACCGCAGATAATTTGTCTCCAGGAAACACACATGCGACCTGAATCTGTCCACCTGTTGCGTTCACGAAAATACCCGAAGCAATATCATTCCATGTACTCCTCTTACTCCAGGGGAGTCAGTATTCTGGTGTCTGTTAATGTCCCCTTTGAATGCATTCAGCAACAGGTGGACAGAGAGGGCAGAAACGTATTTTGGCTGTGTAAGCTTAACAGGTTACTATGTATTGTTGCTGCGATTTATATTCCTCCGCCATTTTCAGAGGCGCCTCTTAGAAAGTTGGCGCAACTTATGGCATTATTCCCAGAGGTCCCGGTGTTACCGTTGGGAGATTATAATAATACCCTAGATCCAGGACTGGATAGAATGCAACTGGTTCCTAGAGGGGCAAGGTCCACAGTCGGTAGGACAGCCTTTGCCGCCTTGCTCTCTGAATTGGGACTACATGATGTCTGGCGGGAGAGACATGATGGGGAAAGATGCTATTCGTGCTATTCCGCTTCACATGGTGGACTCTCCCGGATCGACATGGGTCTAGGAAACAAGGTTTTAATGCAGAGGGTAAGGGACTCCGCCTATGAGCCAAGATTATTGTCAGATCACTCTCCATTTTGGGTACAGCTAGATATTACTGCTACATCGGGCCGCTCACTGTGGAAAGTGAACCCTTTTTGGCTGACCCTGTTCCCGTCCCCGGATGAGACCGTGGGGGCATTGCAGGAATTTTTATATTTTAACGGGATCGGCTAGTGCAGCGGTTGTATGGGACTCACTTAAAGATTTCTTGAGGGGACGTCTCATTAGAGAAATTACAGGTATTAAAAAAGGCTCTAGGAAATGGGAGAACAAAGTACGAGATGAAATGAAAGCTAGAGAACAGGCACTGGTAGCAGACCCCTCCCAAGCTAGACATGACTCCTGGAATGAGGCGCAATCTTTATACAACTCTGTTTTGTTAACAGCAGCAGAGAAGAGGAGATATTT
Organism: Rana muscosa; assembly: GCA_029206835.1. Taxonomy (NCBI): domain Eukaryota; kingdom Metazoa; phylum Chordata; class Amphibia; order Anura; family Ranidae; genus Rana; species Rana muscosa. Next base: position 406,662,001 of record CM055117.1, read on the forward strand.
CCATCAGCAGAGTTATTTTGAGGAAGAGGAAAAAACGGGTCATCTTCTTGCCTTGGTGGCTAGGGAACAGCGGGACTCTTCTGGCATTCAGGCTATAAGAGTGGGGTCTGGGGAAACACACACTCTTGGCTCTGAAATCTTAGATGACTTCCATCAGTTTTATAGGGATTTATATTCCTCTAAAACAAATTATACAGAGTCAGAACTGGCCCGGTTTTTGCAAACTTGCCCGTTCCCCCAGCTGTCAGAGGTAGATAGGGAGATGTTAAACCTCCCTATTACATTGACAGAATTGAAAGATTCCCTAGATGAAGCCCTGCACCATAAGTCCCCAGGCTCGGATGGATTACCGGCGGAGGTGTACTCCCGGTATGGAGAGATTCTTCTCCCACCCTTACTGGAGGCCATATCAGAGACAGCGGAGACAGGTAGCCTGCCAGAAAGTATGCAAGAAGCTATAATAATAGTTCTCCCCAAGCCAGGCAAAGACAAGCTCCAGCTAGACTCTTATCGCCCAATCTCTTTATTGAATACGGATGTCAAGCTTTTGGCTAGTGTTCTGGCTATGAGACTATCCAAGGTGATTGATAAGCTGATCCACAGAGATCAATCTGGATTTATACCAACACGTTCAACGGCAGATAATATACGACGGCTGTACTTGAATCTACAGGTACCGGTGGATAACCCAGGGGGTAGGGCCATTCTATCGCTGGATGCTGCTAAAGCATTCGATAGTGTGGAGTGGCCCTACCTCCTGGAAATCCTGACAAGATTTGGATTGGGGAAGAAATTCATAACATGGGTGAAGGTGCTTGTAACGGCACCCCAAATACGAAGGGGTTAACGCCGTTTCCTCTGTCCCCTCTCCTGGACACACATCCACTCGCTACCAATCTTCCACAGCCAAACGATCCCTTCCCATAGGAACCAATCCCTCTGGAAGAAACGAGACGCACTCTGTATTCTTCTGGGGTAGAATGACTTCTTTATTGAGAAAACATTGAAACTTTATACACAATTCAATACACATTAGTTAACATGAACAAGGGTCCAGCTCCACCCACACCTTACAAGACTCAACGCATTATTTTGACGTCTGTTAGGAGACAACAGGCTTCACACAATAGATCCTAAAGATCCCCAATACACATCTTATCACAAAGTGTTTGGCAGACGGTCTGTCAGGAGACAACAAGTTCTAATCCCTTTACATCTTAAATCCCTTTTGTATTGTAAATCCCAGTCTGCCTTTACAATACACACAAGTATAGTGTTAATAACCTCTATTCACACCAGACCTTCCCTAGTCACAATGAACAATAGAATGCAAAACACCTTAATTCCTCACAGCAATGATTACACAAAGGCAGGGCTGTGGGTGATGATATTAGCATCTAAGAGTATGTGTCCAAACATCATGAAGACGTCACTTTTCAATTAACCTGTTGAGGTCATAATCAAACAGTAAAAGTTCTTTGCAGCTATCCTGGGGAATATGGTGGATAAATATTACAGACCCATTTTAGGTAGCCCAAGATATATTTCTTAATGCCCATTATTTCCTGACTCACCCTGTGTCCAAAGTGACCCTCCTGTCACAGTGCTTTACTCCAAACCGAGAGCCAGACTCTGTATCAATAACAATCTTTCTTCCTCATTTGAGGTACCAGGCAGGGGTGTCCGTTATCCCCACTGCTGTTTGCTTTGGCGGTCGAACCCCTGGCTATCTTTATTCGTACTGCGTCGGAGGTGGTCGGATTTCGTAGGGGTCAAAGGGAAGAAAAAGTCTCCTTATATGCAGATGATGCACTTATTTATCTGGGGGATACAGCCGCATCGTTGCAAACAGTAATGGGTATCATAGGAGATTTCTGAGGTTTTTCAGGTTTTACTATAAACTGGTCTAAATCAACAATAATGCCCATAGATCCGTTGACAGAACCACTACCAGCTGGTGCGGAGCAGATCGCCATAACCAAAAACTTTAGATATTTGGGGGTAGTGGTATCCCCGGATCCAGCGGAATATCTTCAGCTGAATCTGGGCCCACTACTGGAAAGACAGAGAGGGAAATGCAATAGCTGGTGCAAGCTCCCTCTGTCAGTGGTGGGACGGGCGAATTTAATAAAAATGGTATGGGCCCCACAGTTGTTATGTTTTTCACAATTCCCCTATGTGGATCCCAAATAAATGGTTCAAACGAATAGATACCCTGATGCGGGATTTGATATGGGAAAAAAAAGATAGCCAGGATAAGCTTGACCACCCTGCAATATAGTAAGGACAGGGGGGGATTGGCAGTACCCCACCCCAAAATGTATTTTCTGGCCTCACAGTTCCAGCAGTTGGCGGGATGGGGCAGGGAAGAAAAAGAGGATCCTACAAGTATCCTGGTGACTACAGTGGCTCCTACACTAAAGGCAGCATCTCATTTGGAGATAGACCTACCTAGTATACCACACTCTGCACCTACGGGTATTCTCCTTAAAAAGGTCTGGGGGGAGATCCGGAAGGCTTTGAGGTTAAGGGGCCCACTGCCCTTTACCCCGATATGGCAAAACCCTAGATACCCAGAGTTGCAGGACCTAGAGGGCTTTACCTCCTGGAAAGAGAGAGGAACTTGTTTTGTTTTCGCAACTGTACGAGGGAGAAGTGTTAAAAACATACGAACAGATGTGCCAGGAATTCCAGTTCGCCCCAAGGGGCTTTTATCAATATCTTCAGCTTCGGCATGCTCTGCAGGCACAGCAAATGAAACAATCCTTAGTAATATCATCGTCACGTCTGCTGATGGAGGTCCTCCAGGCGGATACCCGGAGAAGACTAATATCAAAAACATATGCAGAATTACTATCCTCAATACAGGACTATGCCTTCCTTAGATGTCGTAGTAAATGGGCAGAAGACATCGGAGATATAATAGATGGGGACCAGTGGGATATGGCGTTGGACTCTATTCCGGCGGTATCTGTATCAGCGTCCCACAAATTATCACAATTATTTATTCTGCATAGGGCCTATAGAACACCAGTACAGCTTTACAAGTGGGGAGGAAGGGACTCCCCCTTGTGCCCAAAGTGCAAAGTACAGCAAGGGGACTTTATACATCTAATTTGGAGGTGCCCAAAACTCCACAGATACTGGGAGGAGGTTTCCCAGAACATCACAAGAGTGGCCCAGGTACCTATACCCTTGGACCCTTTGGTGTACCTGCTTGGGGCGATTGAAGCTGAAAAGTTCCCACAAGGAAGGTACTATATGATAACAAGACTGATGTACCTGGCTAGAAAGCTAATAGCGCGATATTGGATGGCAGAGATGGTTCCCACAGGGAAGCAGTGGATTGTGTATGTAAATTCCTTGCTTTTCAGAGAACGGCTCGCCTACAGACGTAGAAAGGCAGTGGATAAATTCAATCTTATATGGCAACCATGGCTGGAGGATCCTAGCCTTGTGTCATTACAACTGGTAAAGGATAGGCTCCTGATGTAGAAACCTATGGGGCGGTTGGGGGGGGGGAGGGGAAAATTATAAGTTGAATGCGCTAATGACAATGCACTAGATTTGGGAGAGTTTGCAAACAGGAGAAAAGACCCAGGTTGTTAAGATTCAAAGGGTTGGGCGGGGGGGGGGGGGGGAAGTAAAAGGGAAAAATTTAAATGTCACTGTTGTACTGCAAATTGATTAGTTTTTTTTTGTATGGACAGGAATTTTAATATGGTTTTGTTCATGTATATCAATGTGTAAGACTAAATGCACACATCACATGTATTGATTGAGCAAATGAAAAATGAAAGGATTTAAAAAAAAGAATCTGTTTTTAATTTGGAACATGTACATTTTTTAAGTGTAGCTCTAGCCACAAAAATCTATTTTTAAGCTTTTTAGAGTACATAGGGAAGGGTTGACACCCCTGTAACATTTGTTTTGCTGTCTGTGCACCTGTTCAGAACATTTCACCTCACTTTCCGTCCCAATGACAAATGTTTTTGGAAAGTTTTTTTTTTTTATTGAAACAAGGATTGGTGATAAAGCATCAGTAGAGAGGAGACACCTTTTTCCCATATTAACTCTAATGCCGCGTACACACGGCCGTTTTTCCCGTCGAAAAAAACGAAATTTTTCCCATTCGACGAGAAAAACGATAGTCTGTGGGCTTTCTGTCGTTTTTTTTGACGAGAAAAACGGCATTAAAAACGACGAGAAAAATTAGAACATGTTCTAATTTTTCTCGTCGTTTTTTTCGACATGTTTTCCGCGGCAGTGTTTCCCATAGGGAAACACTGCCGCGGAGCCCACACACGGTCGTTTTTTTCGACCAAAAAAAAAATGACATTTAAAACGGGCGTGTGTGAGGGGAACAAGCTGTTCCTCGTTTTTAACGTCGATTTTTTCGACGATGTTTTCACCGTCGAAAAAATCGATCGTGTGTACGCGGCATTACAGGAGAGAATTTCCCTTCCTAGGGGTAGATTTCCTCTCACTTCCTGTTGTCTCCTTCTGTTTGTAAGTAGGAGTCGTTTGTAAGTTGGATGTTTGAAAGTAGGGGCCTGCCGTAGGTACTCTGCAGAAATTTGCCCCTTAGGTGTTGGTTTTGCCACAACACTGTAAGCCCTCACAGTTACTCTTGGTGGGCGCTGGAACGCCCTGTTGTCAAATATTATATCAGGAATTGTAATTACATGCCATTGTTGAACAGTGGTAGGAAAAATTGGGCCTTTGGTGGTGGTGCTGGTGCCACAACACTGTAAGCCCTCACAGTTACTCTTGGTGGGCGCATGAATGGGCCCTGCTGTGAATTATTAGATCAAGAATTGTAATTGCATGCCCCTGTTGAACAGGGGCTGAAAAATTGGGCCTTTGGTGGTGGCGGTGGTGCTGGTGCCTGCCACAAGATTGTAAGCCCTCACAGTTATTCTTGGTGGGCGCAGGAATGGGCTCAGCTGTGAAATATTAGATCAAGAATTGTTATTACATGCCGCTGTTGAACAGGGGCAGAAAAATTGGGCATTAGGTGCTGGTGCCACAACACTGCAACCCCTCACAGATACTGTACTTAGAGCGCAGCAATGAGCCCTGTTGCAAAGAATTAGACCAAGAATTGTAATTACATGCCCCTGTTGAACAGGGGCAGAAAAATTGGGCCTTAGGCACTGGTGCCAAAACACTGCAACCCCTCACAGATACTGTACTTGGAGCGCAGCAATGAACCCTGCTGCAAAGCATTGCATAAAAAATTGTAAATACACGCCCCTGTTAAACGGGCTGAAAAATTGGGCCTTAGGCACTGGTGCTGGTGCCACGACACTGCAACCTCTCCCAGATACTCTAGTTGGAGTGCAGTAATAAGCCCTGCTGCAAAGAATTGCATCAAATGTTGTTTTTTTTTTGTTTTTTTTGTTTTTTTATTCTTTATTTTATTTTATCAAAATTCCAGTTGTTATGTTACATCAATACATTTACATTTATCCAGCCAAGACAATGCATAGACAAAAATAAACATGAGTTCTAGGGAACTCTTGGCTCTTCTCCTTATACTCACATTTCTAAAATCTCTATTTCACCCTCCCATCCCCCCCTTTCCACTATATACCCCTTCTACCTCTTATTTTCTACCGATTTTCCTCTATCTTCTCAGATTTTCTGCATAACTCCATGTTTTCTTAAATTCTTTCCAACATTCCCACTTGTTTTTAAATCCTTTTTTTTTTCTCCTCTACGCCATACTTCAGTCCCTCCATACTGTATGTTTCTTCCACAGAGTCAATCCACTCCCATACAGAAGGACTTTCCACTTCTCGCCATTTTTTTGGGATCAACCTTTTGGCCACGTTGAGTAGATGTGTGATCAGTGACTCTTTATACTGTTTTAATCCTCCCTCTCCTCCATGGAATAAGACTATCCATGGATCTTTTTAATCTCCTTCTCGGTAATTGCTTTTATCATTTCCAGGATTTTTCCCAGTATTTTTGGATTTCAGGGCACTGCCACCACAAGTGGGCCATTGTTCCCCTTTCTCCACATGCTCTCCAACATTCTGCATTCTGCCCCACTTGAAATTTACTCAATTTATTTGGTGTGGCGTACCAACCTGTAATGCACTTATAATTCATCTCTGCGGTCCTGTTGTCCATAGCAGACGAGTGGGTCAATTTTATTTTTCTCTCTATGGTCCTTTTATCCCTGTGTATTCCCAGTTCCCTTTCCCATTTCTTTATAAATGGGGGTATCTCCAGTTCGTCCACTGTCAACAGCAATTTATAGAGTTTTGATATAGTTCCTTTTGGATTATCAGGCGTACAAAGCCGTTCCAACGTCGTAAGCTCCTCCCCTGACCTAATTGGCTGGGGGAGGCTTTGTACAAAGTGGGTTAACTGATGGTACCTCCATTCATCTAATATCATTAATTCCCTATTGTGTCTTAATTCCTGAAACGGTGTAATTTTCCCTTTTTTTATTATATCTCTTAACTGTGCTTTATCTTTTTTAATCCAACTTCCTCCCACTGTTTTTTTTTCCCGGTGTAAAACATTCATTTTCTTTTAATTCTATCAGGGGAGAATTATAGTCCCTATCTATTTGTTTATGTAACCTGTCCCAGATTTTAAGTGCTATTCGTGTCAAAACGTGAGTGTTTTCTCCTAGTGCTCTATACTGGGGGGGGGGGGGTTCCATATTACACCTCACAATTGTGTATTTGCCGTTTCCTTTTCAATTTTTACCCACCTTTTTTTAGTGCCCATCTTTGACCCACTCAACTATCTGGGACAACACCAGCGCATTATAGTATTTTTTAATGTCTGGCACTGCCAGCCCTCCATGTTTTTTTTTTTCCTGTTTTAATACCGAGAAGGAGATTCTATGTTTTTTTTTATTCTTCCACACAAAGTTCATTAGCATCTTTTTAAACACTCTGAAGTACGGTTGAGGTATTGCAACTGGTAACATCTGAAATTTTATATAAAATCTTCGATAACAGAACCATCTTCAGAATGTTAATTCTTCCTATCAATGATATCGGGCGGTTTATCATCTTTCTAATTTCACTTTTTATTTCATCTAATAGAGGGATATAGTTTATCTTATGGTATATATTTTTTTTATTGAGTTGGCGAGTTTTACTCCTAAGTACTTGAGTTCCTTCTGCCAAGGAAAATCAAACTCTTTTCTTATGCCGCGTACACACGATCGATTTTCTCAACGGTGAAAACACCGTCGAGAAAATCGACGGGAAAAACGAGGAATGGCTTGTTCACCTACACACAGCCGTTTTTCCCATCATTTTTTTCTTGGTCGAGAAAAACGACCGTGTGTAGGCTCCCCGGCAGTGTTTCCCTATGGGAAAACTGCTGCGGAAAAAAATGCCGTGAATCACGACGAGAAAAATTAGAGCATGTTCTAATTTTTCTCGTCGTGATTAATGCCGTTTTTCTCGTCGGGGAAAAATGACCAAAAGCCCACACACGGTCGTTTTTCTCGTCAAAGAAAAAAAATTAAATTTTTCCCGACGAGAAAAATGGTCGTGTGTACGCGGCATCAGGCTCTGTTCTTCTACCTTTCCAATATTGACATTTAGAATCTCAGTTTTAGCTACATTAACTTTGAAGTTTGATATTTCGCCGTATTGTTTGAAAATTTTAAGTAAATTCGGTAATGTGGTCCTGGGATTACTAATAAAGAACAAGACATCGTCCGCAAAGGCTGAGAGTTTATGTTCGTCTTCCTCTATTTTAATGTCAGGGTTGTTTCGTACCGTCGTGAGCAGAGATTCTAGGGACAGCACAAACAAAAGGGGGGACAGGGGGCAACCCTGTCTTGTCCCATTTTTCATCTCAAAAGCTGGAGACAGTGTGCCATTTATTTTAACCCTACCCATAGGGTGCTGATATAATGTTTTAATCCATTGTATCATCCTGGCTCCCAGACCCATGATTTCCAGGGTTTGTATCATGAGTCCCCAGTCTACCCTGTCAAATGCCTTTTCTGCATCTACTGACAGGAGTAGACCTGGGGACCCATTCTTTTATTTTCTGGAGGAGGAGCAATGTTCTCACTCCATTGTCCCTCCCCTCCCTGCCTGGGATAAATCCCACCTGATCCGGGTGGACCAGTGTGGGCATCAGTCCCTTCATTCTTTCTGCCAGGACTTTCGCGTATAGTTTTACATCCGCGTTTAATAGCGATATCGGCCTATATCCAGAGCATACCCTTTCATCTTTCCCCTCCTTTGGTATAACCGTTATTATAGCTACTGAGGCCTCCCTTCCCATTTCATAGTCCGTCCCTAATCCGTTCATATATTTGCATATCCTGGTTATCAAAATCTCCTTACATTTTTTAAAATATAACGCTGTAAACCCGTCGGGGCCGGGACTCTTCCCTGGGGCTGAGTCTCTCAGTGCATTACTTATTTCTTCCTCCGTTATAGATTTATCTAATGCCGTTCTCTCATTCTCCCTGTGCAATCCCGCCTTTCTTAGGAATTCTTTTATTTTTAGTTGTTTCTCTCCTACCCGCCATCTCTGCTCCACTGAATACAACCCCTCATAGTAGTTTTTAAATGTGTCTGCTATATCCTTAGTTGTGTGCACTACCTCTCCGTTCTTTTTTTTCTTTTCTATAAAATTTCTGGTCTTTTTATTTTGTACCATTCTTGCTAGATGTTTACTAGACGTATTCCCCCACTTGTATCTTTCTTTTGCTATGCGGTGTAGTTTAATTTTAGTCTCTTGTTCCCTTAATTCTTTAAGTTCGTCCCTTTTCATCACTAATTCATGATATAGCTCTTGTTGTTGCCCCTGTTGTTGTTTTTTATGTTCTTGCTCGATTTTGAATATTTCTTCTATCAACAAGTTAAGTTTTCTACTTCTCTCTTTTTTTTTTCCTTGCCCCTTCCGAGATCAAAATCCCCCTAATGTAGGCTTTGTGTGCCTCCCATAGGGTTGCCCCTGATATCCCTTCCATGTCATTTGTCTAGAAGTAATGTTCTTATTCCTTTTTCACCCTTTTTAATCCTTCTTCATCCCGGAGAAGTTCTTCATTTAGTCGCCAGTTATAGGGTTGTCTATGATATTCGGGTACTTTTAGTTTCATGCTTACAGGGGCATGGTCAGAGAGTGAGGCAATTTCTATAATTGATTCCATGACCATATCCAGCATTCTGTGTTCGATCATTATGTGGTCTATCCTCGAGTACGTCCCGTGTACAGGGGAGAAAAACGTATAATCCTTTGATTTTGGATGCATAGTCCTCCATATGTCAACCATCTGACTGCTATGCATTTTTTGTTTTATCTTTGTCAGTTGTATGTTATTTGTCCCCTGTATCCCACACCAAAATCCTTAAATTTCCCCAGAATTTCAATAAGGTATGTAATGGGGTTCACATTAGGAGCATAGATGTTTGCCAAGGTACATTTCATTTCCCCCAGCTTCCCTTTTAGAAAAATATATCTACCATCTTTGTCCGTCATTCTATCCTTCAACGTGAACCTCATTTCCCTAGAGAACCCTATTGCAACCCCCTTGCCCTTTTAGAGATGGTATCTCCATAGAAAATTGGGTGAATATAATTTAATATTTGATTCTAGGGTCAGATGGGTCTCCTGTAAGAAGACCACATCTGCTCTATAATGCTTAAGCTCTCTTAAGACCTTATGTGTTTTGGTAGGTATATTAAGACCTCTAACATTGTAGGACAGGAAATTTATTGCTGATATCTATCTATATATATATTATTATTATTATTATTATTTTTATTTTTTTTTCCCCCTCTGAACTGTTTACATTTTATCTGTTTTTCATCACCTTTTTCCTTTCTTTTTTGTAGAGTCAAAGGGGTAGAATCCCCTCCTTTCTCCCCTTTACAAAACCCCTTTCCCTCCCCCTCCAGTCCCTCCCTCTTTCCTTTCCCCCTCCCTCCCACTCCCCCTTTACAGAACCCCCCTTTCCTCCCTCCAACACTCCCCTTTCCACCCCCCCCTCCCCTCCTCCCCCCTCCCTTTTGGCCCATTATTGGCCTTAGAACCATTAATGGTCTTTCCTCCTGGCTCTCTCATTTTGGAGGTGCAGCTCAGACCCTGCTGCTCAGCCTCCTTCCCCCTCTCCTTAAATTTGGGGAGGATGAGGTAGCCCGGAGATGCTACGTGATGGCCCAGTCAGCCTTTTCCGCCCCCTGAACCTCCCCCCTCCTCCCTCCCCCCAACCCCCACCCCCCCCCAGAAAACCCCCACCTCCTCCTCCCTTTCAAACTCCTAGTATCCTTTGACCCATGTCTAAGTTATCTTTCTCTATCCACCCCGGTAAGTCGGGGACCTGCAAATCTAATTTGTTACAGAATCCTACAAGTTCCTCAGGGAACCTTAATCTTGCTGATTTTCCTTCTTTCTGGCCTATAAGACAGGCCGGGAACCCCAGTTATATTTGATATTCTGTGTCTTCATTTGCTCCAAAAGTGGCTTCAATAGTCGCCTCCTTGCCAATGTCTCAGGTGCTAAGTCTGTGAAGATCTGTAGCTCCTTTCCTTGAAATTGGATAGGGGGTTTTCCTCTTATTTTCATTGAAATATCCACTTTTTCTTCATAATGCCGGAACCTTATGATAATATCTCTCGGCCAGTCGGCTTCTCTGTTCCTTAGTTTACCGACACGATGCACTCTCTCAATTTTAAGGGAGTCTTCTGCTTCCATATCCAATATGGGCTTGAATATTGTATTCATAATCTTCCTCAGATCTTCTCCTTTTTCCTCTGGTAGAGAGCGGATTCTCAAGTTCTGTCTTCTGTTTCTGTTCTCTTGGTCTTCTAATCGGTATAGTATATTTCTCTGGTTTTGTTGTATTATTTTGTCCTGCTCCTTTAATTTGCTTAGTTCCCGATCCTGTTCATCCGCTCTTTCTTCCATTGCTTCTACTCTTGACAAGAGATGACCGAAATCTATTCTTAAAATATTAATTTCTGCCTTTATAGCATTTTCCAATCTCATTAGCATCTCGTTCATTTCTCTCTTGGTAGGAATTTGTGCATCTGCCCATTGCTCTTCTGCTCTGCTTGTTTCTAGTTCACTTTCTGTTGTTTGGTCCCTTTTAGATCGATCTGATGTCCCTCCTCCCTTCTTTTCCACACTCCTTGACCCCTTTTCAGTTGTCTTACCACTTTTGTCCTGCTTTTGTACTCCTGTTCCTGGGCTCTTTGAGCTGGGTCATGTACTGTTCAATTGTACTATTTGCTGTACTATTCCTAGGAGTTTTGGGGACCGTCCCCCTCGTGGTTTTGCTCATCTTATTTTTGCTAGTAGGTCTTATTCGTTTCCCCAGTTTTACTCTGTTTATATGCTGTACCCTTCTTCTTTCTGGGATAGGTCTGTTTTATTCTCTCCTGATGCTGCAACCCAGCTGAGAGATGCCCGTGTATAACAGGTTTTGTTTCGGACCGCTGAGCTTCTCATAGAGAAGCGATATAGAAACAAAAAGAAAAGAGAGGGGGGGAGGTGGAAGGGATATTAACAAGTATTTTGCAATCCAAAAAAAAATAAAGAGGAAGAGGGGGGGGAGGAGCCGGCCCCCCCTACACAGGTATACAGTCAGACCTATGTGCGGTCTAATCTTTATGTGGCCCAGTGTTTCTGGGCGTCCATGCTCCCCGTCCCGCTCTTATGAGTTTACTCAGAGTCCCTTCAAGTATTTAGTTTGTTGCATATTCATTATATATATATCAGGTAGTTTCTAGATTGCTTGACCTCCCGTCTCTTCCCCACTCTGGATTTTAGATGTATTTTACCGGAAGCATCCGACATTAATTTTAACTGGGTGCATTTAACTGCGTTCAAATGTACTCTCTCTTTCAGGGGTTTGCTTCACTTGGGTTTTATTCCTGTGTAGCTGTGTATCCAATTATGTCGCCTCTTTTGCCCTCCTTTCTTTCTCCTCATCCCCTCCTGATTTTTTCACACATTTATGCGTTTATGTATGTTTTCTACGCAGGACTGCTTATTTCATACACATTCCATTCGTTTTAATGGGGTCGGCTACTTCCCTCCTTCTTTCCTCCCCCACCTTGAAGTGCTCAGCTTCATATCCCTGCGTCTCTGCGTCCATGTGTTTCAAGCAAAAACACCTTCAAGTCAGTGGGAACGCATCAATGAGATTGAGCGCTCCTCTCTGTACAATGTTCACAGTTCCCGGTACAATGTTTACGTTTCCCGGTATGTTCACATTCCCGGTCTCACCCGGTTCCACTCAGCTATACCATAGGCAGAGGTAGTTATTTATTATTTACACTTATATTGGTATTAACATTGGCGTTGAGCATATGTAGCATAAATTAACATACATTGACAGGTCCGCTTGCTCCCGTTTTACTTCTGTCTTCTACTAGGCACAGGCATAGGCACTTTAATTCAGTTTTACCTTGTCTTCTTATGCTTTTCGTCTGGGGAGATCTCTCACCTGTCCCCGCACGCCGTCCTATCACTCCTGTGATTAAGCCTGTTGGATTTAGGCTTCCGATGCTGTATACAAGGCTCCAGGGGGAGGAGGTGAAGGAAGTGGAGGCGGGGGTGTCCGCGGGGGGTCCACGAGGGACGACGGCGCTGGGTTCAAGCCTTTACCGCTGTGCCTGCTACGTCCATCCACCGGCTTGTTGTCTGGGAGGAGGAGGGGGGAGCGGGGCTTCATCTGTGGAGAAGCAGCCTCTCACGCTGCAAGGGTTCCACGGCTCCTTCCCGGTCTCTCCATACATGCTCCTTCGGCAGCAGAGTCAGGCCACTCCCTCATAGTGTGAGCATCACGTTCTCACGTCCATCCTGGCTTCGGGGCTGTAGGTGCATCAAATATTGTAATTACATGCCCCTGTTAAACAGGGGCTGAAAAATTGGGCCTTAGCCACTGGTGGCGGCACCCAGAACCAAAAATGTTCTTCCAAGCTATCAGCAGGATCATTGAGGAGGAAAAGGATAGTCAGTCAACATAACAGGACAGTCACTCAGCATCAGCATAGGCAGTCTTGAAGGGATGTGACATTTTAAAAAAAATATTCGGTTAGATCAGCTTCAGGTGTTTGGTAGCTGGTGGTGGTCCAAGACTGATTCATCTTTATGAATGTCAGTCGATTAACCGAGTCGGTGGACAAGGTCCACCCTGTGATCGGTAACAAAGCCTCCAACAGCACTGAATGTGTGTTCCGAAAGAACACTGGATGCAGGACAGGCCAGTAGCTCAATTGCATACTGTGCAAGCTCTGGCCAGTGCTCCATCCTCAAGACCCAGTAAGCCAGAGGATTTTCGGTGGGAAAGGTGTCCAAGTCTGACCTTGCCCCTAGGTATTCCTGGACCATGTAAATCCGACGCTGGCGATGGTTGCTGGAACTGATCATACCTTGGAGCTGCGGACGAAAAAATTGTCTGAACGCATCGGCAACTCGTTGTCCAGGACCAGGAGTTTGTAACCTCCCAGTCTCTGGGAACGCGTTGCGCAGACCTTTCTGCAAGGCCTCCCGGAGATGTCTCATCCTCTGCGATGGCAAGATAAGGTCCGCAACCTTACCCTTGTACCGTGGATCAAGGAGAGTGGTCAGCCAGTAATGGTCCCTCGCCTTGATCCGAAGAATACGAGGATCCTTCCGCAGGCTTTGCAGGATTAGGGAGGCCATGCAGCGTAGGTTAGCTGAGGCATTCGGTCCGGAGTCCTCTGGGTCACTAAGGACGACATGATCCGCAGCCACCTCCTCCCAGCCACGTACATGTCCACGGGTTTCTTGGGACTGTAAATCATCCCTAAAAGACTGCTGATGCTGAGTGCCAGGCTCCACCTCCATGCTGACACAATCCTCCTCCTCCTCCTCCTCGTCCTCTTCCTGTGTGATGGGTTGGACAGAAGGAACACTGTCTGGATAAAGGGGGCCTTGAGAGGCAAGGAAGTCCTCCTCTTCCTGCCTCTGTTCTGCCTCAAGTGCCCTGTCCATTATTCCACGCAGCGTATGCTCCAACAGGTGGACAAGAGGTACAGTGTCACTGATGCATGCACTGTCAATGCTCACCATCCTCGTGGCCTCCTCAAATGGTGCCAGGACAGTGCATGCATCCCTGATCATGCCCCACTGGCGTGGTGAAAAAAAAACAAGCTCCCCTGACTCTGTCCTGGTGCTGTAGTCGCACAGGTACTCATTGATGGCCCTCTGCTGCGTGTGCAGCTGCTGCAGCATGGCCAACGTTGAGTTCCACCTGGTGGGCATGTCACATATAAGGCGGTTCTTGGGCAGGTTCAACTCCTTTTGCAGCTCAGCCAGCTGAGCACTGGCATTATATGATCGGCAGAAATGCACACAGACTTTCCTGGCCTGCCTCAGGACATCCTGTAAGCCCGGGTACCTGCCCAAGAACTGCTGCACCACCAGGTTAAGGACGTTAGCCACACAGGGCACATGGGTCAGTTGTCCCTGTCTGAGGGCGGAGAGGAGGTTGGTGCCATTGTCGCAAACCACAATTCCTGGCTTAAGCTGGCATGGCGTCAACCACCTCTCGGCCTGTCCCTGCAGAGCTGACAGAACCTCTGCCCCAGTGTGGCTCCTGTCCCCCAAACACACCAGCGCACGCACGGCATGGCATCTTTTTGCCTGCGTACTTGCGTAGCCCCTTGAATGCCTACGGAGCACCGCTGTTTTCCGAGGACAAAGAACAGGAAGAGGCCATGGAGGAAGAAGAGGAGGGGGTGGAGGAGAGAGGTGTGTCACAACCAGTAGTAGCATTTTGGAGGCGTGGTGGCGGAACAACCTCCAACACTACTGCACCTTGTTCTGCATCCTTCCCAGCTGCCAAAAGAGTGACCCAATGGGCCGTGAAAGATGGGTAACGTCCCTGTCCATGCCTGCTGGACTATGAGTCAGCGGTAATATGCACCTTACCGCTGACCACCCTGTCCAGCGAGGCATGGACATTGCCTTCCACATGCCGGTAGAGAGCCGGAAACGCCTTCCGTGAGAAAAAGTGGCATTTGGGAACCTGCCACTGAGGAACCGCACATTGCACAAACTCACGCAAGGGGGCCAAGTCTACCAACTGAAAAGGCAGCAGTTGAAGTGCTAGCAATTTAGCCAAGCTAGCATTCAACCTCTGGGCATGTGGATGGCTGGGAGTGAACTTCTTTCGACGGTCCAGCAGCTGGCGCAGGGAAATTTGCCTGCTACAATCGGACGTCGGTGTACTGCTAGCAGAGTGTCCGCAAGTACTTGTATCAGGGAAATAGACGCTTTGATGCGCATGCGCGCACAAGGATGCGCGGCACCATGGTTGGGCAGGCGTGCGCCGGGACTAGGCGGACGCATGGCGCCGTGACGATGCGCACGCACATGCGCAATGGCGCACGCCCGGCATGATGGATGCCCGGCCTATTTAAACTCACTGCTGACAGTGGCGCATCGCTGGTGTATCTTCAACTTGTCTGCGTTCCTGTGTCCTGTGAATCTGCTGTTCCTGATCCGTGTACCGACTCGGCTTGTCCTGACCTGATACTTCTGACCCCCTGGCTTGATCCTTGGCTTGCATCTGACTTCCCTACTGCCTGCTTCCTGCATCTGATCCTGGACTGACTTCCTGTGTTGACCCCTGGCCTGGCTCCTGACTCCGTTATCAATTCTGTCTACCGGTCCCTGCTTCCTGGACCATCCAAGCACACCTGTCTCCAGTTCCAGCTACCAGGCACCCGTGCTTCTGTGGGCACCACACCTGCTGTGTCACCTCCAGTGGTGTGCTGCGCTCGGCCGCAAGGGGAGCCCTCCTAGCATCTCGGCCTCCTACCAAGTTCCTGACAACTTGGCTGTGACACACCTAATTCTACACCTTCATTCCTCTCAGTGCAGGTTTCAGAGAGGACTGAAGGTATAGTGGGGTTGGAGATCCCAGCTGATGAGGAGCAAGGAGAGGTCTGCTTTGGTGTGGGTCTTTAAGGTACGCTTGCCAACGAGCTGCATGGCAGGTCAACATATGTCTGGTCAAGCATGTGGTGCCCAAGCGGCTGATGTTTTGGCCACGCGAGATATGCTTGAGACATATGTTGCAAATAGCAGCGGTGCGATCTGATGCACTCGACTCAAAAAAGGCCCACACCAAAGAACTTTTGGAATAATGCGCAGATGCAGCGCCCTGCACAGGTGGAGCTCTGCGGTGTGATTCAGTCAGTGTGCTGCCCTTACGCTGGCCCCCGGAGGGCATCCTGCCTCGTTGGAGATGTGCCTCCTCCTCCCCTCTCCTATCAGGCACCCACATGGAGTCAGTGACCTCATCATCCCCTCCCTCTTGATCACTGGAGCAAACCTGGCAGTATGCTGCAGCTGGTGGAACATGACTGCCAGATTGCTGTCCTTCTTGAGCATCCCCTCTCTCTGCGCTCATGCTACTGCCTTCCTCTAGCTGGGTATCATCATCAGACCCTTCAAAACGCTGGGCATCCTCCTGGAGCATGTACCCAACACTGTGCTCAAACAGTTCGGGGGACTCCTCAGGAGGACATGGTGGGTCTAGAGAAGGAGTGACTGATGATGACATTGATACGAGGGAAGAGGACGCATTGGCAGCTGCTTTGCCATTACCCTGAGCCTGGGTGAGAGAGGATGAGGACGATGAGGAGGGCTTGGTCATCCACTCTACCAAGTCTTCGGCATGATGCGGCTCAACGCGTCCAGCTGCCGAAAATAAGGACAAGCGTGTCCCATGGCCACGTGCTGATGACAATGCACTGCGTCTACGACCAGCACTGTTGCCCCCAGACACAGAGCCTGCTTGCCCTCTTTTATTGGCTTGTGACTGTCTGCCTCTCCTTTGTTGGCCTTCCAGACATTCTAATGGCCTGCAGGGAGATGGGAAAACCAGCAATAAGGTGTAGCTTCAGGTGTATACTGTGCAGGAGGCACCTACACCCACTGTAACTGCTTGCAAATGCCTGTCTGTGTAACCCAACAGAAAAACACCAGCAATACAGGGTAGCTTCAGGTGTATACTGTGCAGGAGGCATCTACACCCACTGTAACTGCTTGCAGGTGCCTGTCTGTGTTACACAACAGAACAACACCAATAGCAATAAGGGGTAGCTTCAGGTGTATACTATGCAGGAGGCACCTACACTCACTGTAACTACTTGCAGATGCCTGTCTGTTTTACACAACAGAACAACACCACGAGCAATAAGGGGTAGCGTATACTGTGCAGGAGGCACCTACACCCACTGTAACTGCTTGCAGATGCCTGTTAGTGTTGCACAAAAGAAAAACGCCAGCAATACGGGGTAGCTTCAGGTGTATACTGTGCAGGAGGCACCTACACCCACTGTAACTGCTTGCAGATGCCTGGCTGTGTTACACAACAGAACAACACCACGAGCAATAAGGGGTAGCTTCAGGTGTATACTGTGCAGGCAGGGCCGATCCTAGGGTCACAGGCGCCTGGGTGCAGAAATATTTCTGGCGCCCCCACATGGGCGTTGTCATTTTGCTAACTCCTCCCCTTTACAAATGTTTCTATGGCAATGACTCAACCACAGAGATGCTCCCCCACGAAGTCTTCATTAACCTGGGATCCTTACATGGTCTCTTAACAATAAACAAGATACAGGAAGAGAAGCAGAGTACTTTATTGGGACCTGGAGGGGGGCCTCTCTGATGGACACAGAGAGGGCTTCTGTTAGAGAGTCTGTTAGAAAGAGCCCCCAGACATACTACAGACATGATACAGGAGATGGTCAGAGACTGCAGACATGATCCAGGAGACGGTCAGAGACTGCAGACTTGGTACAGGAGACGGTCAGAGACTGCAGACTTGGTACAGGAGACGGTCAGAGACTGCAGACTTGGTACAGGAGACGGTCAGAGACTGCAGACTTGGTACAGGAGATGGTCAGAGACTGCAGACCTAGTACAGGAGATGGTCCATTAGACCCCTTTCACACTGGAGGCATTTTTCAGGCGCCTTAGCATTAAAAAATAGCGCCTGAAAAAAGCCTCATCTGCAATCCCAGTGTGAGAGCCCGAGTGCTTTCACATTGGGGCGGTGCGCTGGCAGGACGTCAAAAAAAATTCCTGCAAGTAGCTTCTTTGAGGCGCTTTAGGAGCGGTGTATACTCCTAAAGTGCCCCTGCCCATTGAAATCAATGGGCAATGCCTGTAAAGCACTTCGGCACTGGCGCCTTTGAACCCTTTATTTGGCCACTAATGGGGGTTAAATGTACCTCTAAAATGACAGTAAAGCGCCGCTAAAACTAGCGGCGCTTTACCGCCGACGCCCCCACACTGTCAGTGTGAAAGGGCTCTTGGTACATCTAATTATACATCACATCTGTAGATGGACTACTGAGGTGCAGGAATGGGCAGGGGCTGTGTATCCTATGCAATCTATCATGCCATAAAACATCTGGAGCAGGGGCAGCCCAGAGCACGTGTAAAGGGATGCTGGGGATGCCATCACACAGCACACTGAACACTGTGACTCACTCGGTTTTCTCTCTGTGCAGCCCGAGATGGAGATGGGAGAGGGAGGCATTCCAACTGGAGTTGGTGGAGACAGTGTGGGATCCAAGACTCCCAGTGTGAGGAATTCATTCCTGCACATTAGCACTCAGCAGCCACTGAAAACTAGAACCCTCGTGTCAGGAAGAGGAGCAGCCCCTCCCCCGAGCACTGCCAGGCTGGACGGCTGCCCTATGCTCACACATCAGTTCTGGACGGACACACACCTATGCTCAGAACACTAGTTCTGGACTGACACAAACAAGGAGAGAAGGAGGGAGGGGAGAACTCTGGCACTTCGGCGCCCCCACCTCTGTAGGCGCCTGGGTGCAAAGCACCCTGCCTAGGATCGGCCCTGTGTGCAGGAGGTTTAGCAAAAATTACACTGACACTGTCCCTGCCTATCCTGCTCTCTCCCTGCATGCCAACACACTGTAAGCGCAAGGTTTAGCAAATAATAAAACTGACACTGTCCCTGCCTATCCTGCTCTCTCCCTGCACGCCAACACACTGTAAATGCACAAGGTTTAGCAAAGAATAACACTGACACTGTCCCTGCCTATCCTTCTCTCTCCCTGCACGCCAACACACTGTAAATGCACAAGGTTTAGCAAAGAATATCACTGACACTGTCCCTGCCTATCCTTCTCTCTCCCTGCACGCCAACACACTACACAAGGCCGCCGCGCTGGCGGGCTTATATAGTGTGGGGCATGTACTAAACCCCCCTGAGCTATAATTGGCCACAGGCATCCTGCCTGTGGCCAATATTATGGCTCTCCTCGCTGCCAGCGCTGTGATTGGCCAAGCATGCGAGGTCACAGTGCATGCTTGACCAATCACAGCGCCGGCAATGCACTGCGATGGCGCAGTGCATTGTGGGCCGTTCGCGTCACACGAATTTGGCGCGAACGGCCCACAAAGTTCTGGTTTCGCCGAACACGCGAACTGCCGATGTTCGAGTCAAACATGCGTTCGACTCGAACACCGAGCTCATCCCTAGTTCTGGGTAAGGGGCGTGCTGTATATGCCGCTCCTGTGCAGTGGATTACAGTTATCGGGTACATTGTAATTGACAGTTTTGCTCTTTGGCCCACAACAATTACATGGTACCTGGCTACCTATACCATGTGATTAGCTGTAGCTAATTACAGATCACAACCATAAGCAAGTTGTTCATGAATGTTAACCCATTCATGACAGCTAAAATTCCTTGGACGCCCTCCTGGCAATGTGCAACTGTGCTGTAGCTGTCTTTTGGCTACAGTGCGGTCATGAAGAGGTTAAATACCACTCAAAGGGAGCTCTATTTGTGTGGGAAAAAATGACAAATTTAATTTGGATACAGTGTTGCATGACTGAGTAATTGGCAGTTAAAGTAGCGCGGTGCTGAATAGCAAAAAAATGCTCTGGTCATGAAAGGGGGGAAAAAATCTTCTGGAGAGCAAGTAGTTTAAAAAAGGTAAAAAGGACAAAACAAAACAAAAATACTAAGGGCAATTCAAGTGTTACCCCAGTATTTCATATTTCTGATATGATCCTGCTGTACCATGTACTTGTATAAGAAAGTATCCTGTTCTCTTTGTTCCCTTTATATTGCTTCCTTTATGTGAAATCTCTGGTGTTCCTGCAAGTCTTTGTTTTCCTATTAAAAATGGACCACACTAAGCAGGTGAATACACCGTGGTCAGTTCTCAAGCTGTGCTGGGAACTCGGCCTGCTCTCCTCCAATGATCAGACTTGCCCTGACATGCCCCTCCTGCACAGCCTTTCACTGGGAAGATCAGTGTGCTGCTGTATCTCCTCCCCACAGCTCTTATGCAGCTGAGACCAGAGGGAATGTGATCTTTTATAAATAACGGGGGGAAAAAATATTTATAATTTTTTATTTTTTTTAATATCTACATACAAATGTTTTGCCTTTCATTTACATTTTACGTTTTAACCTGAATGGGTTGTTTTTAGAAGGTGTACAACCGCATGTAGTGGAGGGGTGGATTGGAGTGATGTTAACCACTTCAGCCCCAGAAGGATTTACCCTAGCCCCTTCCTGACCAGAGCACTTTTTGCGATACGGCACTGCGTCGCTTTAACTGACAATTGCACGGTCGTGCAACGTTGCACCCAAACAAAATTGACGTCCTTTTTTCCCCACAAATAGAGCTTAATTTTGGTGGTATTTGATCACCTCTGCATTTTTTGTTTTTTTGCGCTATAAATAAAAAAAGGCAATTTTGAAAAAAAGCAATATTTCTCTTCCGTTCATGGACGGACACAGCAGCATCTTGACATATGGGTATTATCCTCCTGTTAGGAGATTGACTAGGCAGAAAAACAGCATGTTAAGTGTTAAAACACATCACACAGTACAGTACTGCCCAGGGGGCGGTCCCCCGGGTACATCCCCTCTCCCTGCCTCATGCAGCTCCGTTTTTTTCTGCCTAGCATAGGAGAATGACATGGCTCCCTGTGGGCCCATGTGGCCTGGGGATTTTTTTCAATTTTTTTTTTTATTTTTGATCCTGAGATCTACTATCAACTGCCGACTGGGTGACAGGCTGGATCCTCGATCCTTGTAGTCTCCCCAGTTCGGCCATCAAGCGCGTGCCGGCCTTTTAGCTACACGCTGGGCCGTCCACAACATGCCCCGTTACTCCAGGGGTGGCCAGTGAGCTATATGCTATGGGGCACACATATGACCGGGCTTTATGTCCTTGTCACAGTGTGCCGGGCCGACAGCCATGCCGTAACTGCGCGGCCGTTGGGTCTGTCTGGAATACCTTCAGCTGGTCAAAGCAGGACGTGTAAGTAGCAGTTCCCCTGCTCCTGCAGGGCGGTACGGCTCCCCTCCTCCCTAGGCTCTGGGAAGCTAGGATGGCTGCGATACGGGGTCCACCTGGGGGGGCTCCATCCTAGGGCTGGGGGCTGTGCGGCGTGTTCGCTCTCCGGGGGGTGCTGTATGGGTGCCGTGTGTGTAGGGGGACCGCCTTAGGGGTTCCCGGATGTTCGCCGCCATTATGTGCTGTTTGTGCATGCTTTTTACTTTCACTCGCGG
The DNA here is from genome assembly GCA_029206835.1 of Rana muscosa. Taxonomy (NCBI): domain Eukaryota; kingdom Metazoa; phylum Chordata; class Amphibia; order Anura; family Ranidae; genus Rana; species Rana muscosa. The sequence goes on from CM055117.1 coordinate 406,683,548, forward strand.
CCGCCGTTTTGGCTGTGCCCAGCTTTCTTATACGGCGGCGGCGGGCATTTTCTTGTAGCCCACGCGCTCCGCTTACAGAGCGGCGGGTCGGTGGCCATTTTGGGTGGTGTTTTGGCCTCTAGTGACCAGATTCTTGGCACAAACTATTCCAGTTCACTTCCTGAGGGACGGCACGGGGGACAGCAGCTTAGGAGGCTTAGGCAGGCGGCAGCTGTGCGGTACCTGCTCCGGGTGGTGAGTCCTCTGGGGGGTCCCTCGTCTCTCTGCGGCAGCTAGGGGGGTGGTCCGTGTGTCTTGCCTTACGTCCCTAGGGGTGTCAGGCGGGTGGGTCAGCATGGCGTCGGAAGCGGACGCCTCTTCCCCAGACGTATCTGAATTGGCAACTGGTGCCCCTGCACCTGCTATTTCTGTGGACGCTGTGTCAGCGGTCCTGGAGGCTTTTGTTGCCAGGGTGGAAGCGGCGCGTGGGTAAAAGGGGGGTAAAAAGCGCCTCCTCCCCCCGCCATCTTCTGGGGATGCTTCTGACGCAGAATCGGGCCCAGCTACTGCTCCCGGCCCTGGTTCCGAGGCGTCAGAGGATGCGGACCTCAACCGTGCGGACAGTGGGGATGACTCTGGCTCAGGGTCAGCGCATGATAGGGCGCTTGTAGGAGCACTTACCACCGCGGTGCGGGATACTCTACAAATGGAGGATACGGCGGAGACGACAGTCCCCTTTAGGATTCTGTACGCCGACCCGAACTGCTAAGGTGTTTCCTTGTGTACCTTACCTGGATAAGCTCTTATACAAGGAATGGGATCGGCTGCAATAGGTCTTTTCAACCCCAAAATGTTTAGCGGTCTGTTACCCATTTTGAGGAGCATTTCCTGACAGACTAAACGAAGTGACCACGATTCCGGTGGTAGGGGCTCCTGCCTTCAAGGACCCCACAGACAGGAGGACAATCTACTTTTTGCCTTTAGCCCTCCCCATATTTTGTATGCCCAAAGCCCTTCCATAGTTCAACTTATATTCCTAGTAAAATATGCTACGAATTTATACATTTGAAATATACTTTTTTATACATGGCTGACAGTTGGGTGCTCATTGCAGGCATTGGCTCCCCCACCCGTTGGAGGGCGTGTACAGTGTGGCTCTCTGTAGGCCCCTCGGGCGGACTTCTCCTACCCCTTTGGGAGATGGGTGGCGCTCACCATGCCTCCTTTTGGATCTTCCAAGCGCCTTGGCTCACTTCTGGTCATAGAATGCTTTCTCAACTCCCCAATGGTAAATATTCCTCCCAGGTTTATGTGACATATAGTATTAAGTTCTTTCAACATAATGTATGTAATGTATATTATTATTTTTATAGAATCCAATATCCCCCTGAAGAGACCGTTATACAGGTCGAAACACGTCGGGGCACACACACCATGTAGCATTATGTAATGTAATGTTGTGTATTAATTGTTTTTACATACTGTCATCCGTTGTGGATTCCATTGTATCACCTGACCAGGAATATGTTTTTACAATATATCTTTGACTTGCATCTTATGACCCTGACCATTACACAATAAATGATGTTTACAATATCATCATTCTATCTTTCTTTTGATCTCTACACTTGGCTGTCCAAAGCCCCATGGGGAAATTTCCTTTTTCATAGCTCGCTCCCTGTTCACAGTGGTGGGGTCAGCAGTGCGTCCTGTCGTGGCCGGGGCCCTAGTGTCTCAGACGCTTACTGAATGGCCAAAATTGTTGCACCAGGGGTTAAAAGAACATCACGTTTCCCCGGAATGGGTGGAACTGGCCGACCAGTTGGTACAGGGCCTTAAATTTGTCTGCGAGTCAGCCTTGGATACGATTCCCTTGCTCTTCTGAGCCTCGGTCTATGCGGTGGGGTTGCGCCACCTGGTCTGGCTAAAGTGTTGGTCCGCGGACCACCCTTCTAAGTAGGGCCCTGGTGGTTTTACCTTTTAAAGGTGAAAGGCTTTCGGAGCCTCTCTGGATGACATTATCAAAGATTCAAAGATGCCACGGGAGGTAAGACCACTCTGCTCCCGCAATCCAGTAAAGAGCCACGCCGTAGGCAGGGGCCCTCCTTCACCGCTCACAAGCATTTTTTTTGTCCGCCCGGTGATGCAGGTACAGAATCCAAAGTATATACAAAACAAAAATTGCCGCTCCAAATAGACTCACCCCAACAACAAATACCTCTCCAGGAACCAAGGGTGCTGGCAATGCACAAGGCAATGAGGAAAAAATGAAGAAATCTGGATAGCCGCACTCCAATCCAACGTGGCTTTTATTGGAAAAATAAAATAAAACAGGCACTACATGTCACAGCAATGGGGTAACAAGGACAACTAACGCGTTTCACACTTAGGAGTGCTTACTCATAGCTCTATAAGCTAAGTGTGAAACGCGTTAGCTGTCCTTGTTACCCCATTGCTGTGACATGTAGTGCCTGTTTTATTTTTCCAATAAAAGCCACGTTGGATTGGAGTGCGGCTATCCAGATTTCTTCATTTTTTCCTCGGTGCTGCAGGTAAACGCTCCCGGGCCATTAAGGCGCCTCCGAAGGACAACAGCGTCCCTGGTTTCGCAAGCCCAACAAACCTGCGGACAAATCTGCGTCCGCATGAAGGTCTGACCTCGCCCGATGCTGGGGGGGCCGTCTTCGCGGCTCGAGGGACGTCTCTACTCTCCGACCGGTGGGTTTGCGACGTAGATTCTCCAGGGTACAAGATAGTTTGTCTCTTGCCCACCGAACAGATTTTTTTCCTCCGGTTGTTTGGGGCAGTTCAGGATCTGCTGGTGTGTGGGGTGATCGTACCTGTACCATGCAGGAATGGTTTCAGGGGTTTTGCTCAAATCTGTAGTCCCAAAAGAAGGACGGGGTCCGTCCAATCCTGGATCTCAGGGCCCTCAATTGCTTTGCGAAAGTGCAAAGGTTCAGGATGGAATCAGTTCGCTCTGTTGTCGCTGCTCTCCATCCGGGGGACTTTCTGGCATCCTTGGACATAAAGTACACATACTTGCATGTCCCCATATGCTCCAGGCATCAGAGATTCTGCGCTTGGTGGTTGGGGAAGACCACTATCAATTTGTGTCTCTCCCCTTTGGTCTGGCATCAGCACTGAGGGTGTTCACCAAGGTGCTCGCCCCGATTCTGGCCTTGCTGAGACAGCGTGGAATTGCTATTGTGGGCTACCTGGACGATCTTCTTCTGAGAGCCTAAAAATAGAATTAGGGCTGCCCCTGGGATAGTATGGACCGATGCAAGAAAATGGACTGACCATAGGTTTGTATAAAAGTAAAAAAAGTTTTATTACGTATAGTAAATCACAAAAAAGATTGTACATGAGAAAATAGTAAAATAAGGACATAATGGTGAGTTTAACATTAGATGCCAATATACATTACATTCACATCCATAATGATAGACAAGGTGTGTCAATACAGAGGGATGCAAATGGGCACCGACATGTTTCGGTTATACAGGGCAGATTCAATGCCGATATGTATATATTCCTTCTTCAAGGTAGGTATATAGGCAAAACAATATATTTGGTTTGATCTGTAGTTCAAAGAGAACAACAAAGCAACAATGTATAAGAATGAGTTTAAATATTGTACTTTGTTTCCATATAACATTGCATAGAGCAGAGGTCGTCAACCCCCGGTCCACGGCCCAAAGCCGGGCCGTACCTCCTCTCTAGCCGGGCCGCAATGTGAATTACACTGTCCGGGCTGTACCGCCGCTACAGCCAGGCCACGGAGGAGACCGTCAGCTATGCAGCTGCCCGAGAAAAGAAAGGGGGAGTTGGGACTTTAATTGAGGTGTGCGTGGAGGGACCAATCAACTTCACATAAGTCCAAACATATGTATGTTTATTGAGACAGATGATCGACAAAGCATAAAAACTATGTTGCATGTACAATATGACCAGTAGATAAAAGTATACAACAAATAACATATATAACAACATGGCATGAAGCAAATATAAAAATAAAACAGTACATCCCACTACTCCATATATCGGGGTACATCATTGCACAAGGGGAGAAAGGAGGCGGTAAAACCATCTAAAACCGGTCAGTATGTATTGGATGCATCCAGAAGGGCTCGACGCGTTTCATGGAGTAGTATCCATTCATCAGGAGCCAGATGCATCAATGTTCTATGAACAAAAAATATGACCTAATTGGTCTAATTAGTGTACCCTTGTGGAAACAGAGAGAAAAGAATGTGTGTAGTAGGTATAAATTAGGCCATGCCAAAATTGTACTCGCATAACACCCCAGTGTGCACCATGCAGAACCACAGATCGGAGGCCGATCAATTGAGCCTGGCCCGGGAACTGAGGGGGGGAAGAAATGACAGCAAATCGGGGACACGCACACCATCCACCAAGGGAGCCGAGACCTCTAAAGTATATAAAATTGAAAATGGTATATAAGTCTCTGACATTGTAAGTCAGGGGAGTAGTCAAATATAGGTCAGTGACCCAAATGGAAATAGGTACTAAGGGGGTTACCTTGGTTGATCCAAATTGGGATGGAAACCCAAGTGAAGATAACAGGAGTCTGGATATAAAGCCGCTGTACTGGCTTAGCGGAGAAAGGCGTTGGACGTGGAGGGGTCTGCAACCAAGGGAACCAGGACCTCTAAAGTATATACAATTAAAAATGGTATATAAGTCTCTATGACATTGTAGGTCAGGGAAGTAATCAGATATAGGTCAAAAAACCCAGATGTAGATGGGTACTAAGGGGGTTACCTTGGTTGATCCAATTGGGATGGAAAGCCAAATTGAGATGGAACAGGAGTCTGACTGTTAAAGCCGCTGTGCTGGCTTGTCGGTGAAGGGTGTTGGACGTGGAGTGGTGGAGTGCGGACCCAACAGGACAGGCACCATTCCCCCCCAGCACCACGCTGGTGCAGACACAAGAGAGACATCCCGGCAGACCGCCAGAGTGACTTCTCCCGCGTCTGACCACGGTGTTATACACCAGCGCGCATGCGACAACCGCCCATTGCGGCGTCACGCACAGCATGGGAGGCGTGGTGCCGACGCACGGTGGGGACACCCCCCGCGTCCACATGACCAATGAGAGACGGAAGGGAGGGAAAGGGGGAGGAGCCACAGCGCGCGTCACAGCTCCCGGAAAAACAGACGCAAGCCGGCTCTCCGGCCGCAGATCAGAAGGACACCACCAGGCTGCAGTGAGACAGGATTGAGGGAGTAGCAAAAAATGTATAGTAATGATAGGACATGTCAATGCAAAATGCGTTCTATGTCTAACATGTTGAATTAGGGTCTGATCCACTGAAGGTCAGCCCTAAGAAGACGATGGGTCCCAACCACAACACACCTCCATCCCTATTCTTCTGAAAACAACTGGGGGGAAAGAACTGACACCATCTCTCTGCGCTACGCAGAGGCGCGCCGCTGTCCCTCCCGAACATACGGCGCTGCAAGGCTACGCTACACAGAGGCGCGGCCGGCTTATGAGAGAGAGAGAGAGAATGACGTGATCTCTCTGCCCACCCTCGCTATGTACCTGTACTGGCTTTCCCGCAATCTCTAACGGCTCCCCGTCACTTTCCCGTGCTGAGACTGTAAGTACAGTGGGCACTGCAGAGGGACTTGGGCATTTAATAATTTTTTTTATACTGGGACATTGAATAATTTTTTATACTGGGACCTATAATGTCCCAGTATAAAAAAAAAATGATTAAATGTCCCAGTATAAAAAGATTATTAACCACTTGTCCCCCGCCCACTGTCAATTGACGGCGGGCGGAGGATACTCTCGTTCTGGGAGGACGTCATATGACGTCCTCCCTTTAAAACGAGCTAGGAGGCGCGCGCTTGAAGCCAGCGGCGCGCGCGCGCCCGCCGCGTTCACGAGGCCCCGGTGCGCGTGCCCGGCGGCCGCGATTGCCGCCGGGCACCCGCGATTGCCCGGGAAACGAGCAGGAAAGTGGGTCTCTGTGTGTAAACACAGAGATCCACGTCCTGTGAGGGAGAGGGGACCGATGGTGTGTCCCTTGTACATAGGGACAACCATCGGTCACCTCCCCCAGTCAGTCCCCTCCCCCCACAGTAAGAACACATTGAGGGAACATATTTAACCCCTTCCCGCCCCCTAGTGGTTAACCCCTTCCCTGCCAATCACATTTATACACTAATCAATGCATTTTTATAGCAGGGATCGCTGTATAAACGTGAATGGTCCCAAAAATTTGTCAAAAGTGTCCGATGTGTCCGCCGCAATATCGCAGTCACAATAAAAAATCGCAGATCGCCGCCATTACTAATAAAAAAATAAAAAAATAAAAATGCTATAAATCTATCCCCTATTTTGTACACGCTATAACTTTTGCGCAAACCAATCAATACGCGCTTATTGCGATTTTTTTTTTTTTACCAAAAATATGTAGAAGAATACGTATCGGCCTAAACTGAGGAAAATTTTATTTAAAAAAAAAAAAAATGGGTATTTATTATAGCAAAAATTAAAAAATAGTGTTTTTTTTCCAAACTGGACGCTCTTCTTTTGTTTATAGCGCAAAAAATAAAAACCGCAGAGGTGATCAAATACCACCAAAAGAAAGCTCTATTTGTGGGAAAAAAAGGACGCAAATTTCGTTTGGGAGCCACGTCGCACGACCGCGCAATTGTCATTCAAAGTGTGACAGCGCTGAAAGCTGAAAAATGGCTTGGGCAGGAAGGGGGTTTTCGTGCACAGTAGGGAGGTGGTTAAATAATATTTTTATACTGGGACATTTAATAATATTTTTATACTGGGACATTTAATAATATTTTTATACTGGGACATTTAATAATATTTTTACACTGGGACATTTAGGGCTGGTTCACACTGCAGCGATGTCAGAGTTCAGATGTGATTCGCACCGCACTGCACATCACATGCGATCTCTGTGCGATGCGATGTCAGCCATACAAATCGTATGGCTGAGTTCGCATCAAACTCGCACAGGACCCTTTTTTTTTTGTCTGCAGCAGAATCGGATCGCATGGGTGTTCACACCCATGCGATCAGATTCCTGTCCGGGTTTGCAGATCGCACTGTGATATACGAACTGATTTGGGGGTGTCGTTAACTTTTATCTGACAATCCCAGCAGTTCGCATAGGGCAATGTGAACTGCCGCCGGAAAACCTGCAATACGGGAACCCGCAGTGGATTCGCAGGGTTCCCGCACCGCAGCAGTGTGAACCGGCCCTTATTAAAAGTCCCAGTATAAAAATAATATTAAGGGCCGGTTCACACTACTGCGGTGCGGGAACCCTGCAAATCCTCTGCGGGTTCCCACATTGCAGGTTTCCCGGCGGCAGTTCACACTGCCCTATGCGAACTGCTAGGAGTGTCAGTTAAAAGTTAATGACACCCCCAAATCAATTTGCATATCGCAGTGCGATCTGCAAACTCGGTCAGGAATCGGATCGCATGGGTGTGAACACGATTTGTATGGCTGAAATCGCATCGCACAGAGATCGCATGTGATTTGCAGTGCGGTGCGAATCACATCCGAACTCTGACATCGCAGCAGTGTGAACCGGCCCTAATACTTTTAATAATATTTTTATACTGGGACTTTTATAATACTTTTAACCTCTTGCTTACTGGGCACATAAACCCCCTTCCTGCCCAGGTGAAATTTCAGCTTTCGGCACTGCGTCACCTTGAATGACAATTGCGCGGTCGTGCGACGTGGCTCGCAAACAAAATTGACGTCCTTTTTTTCCCACAAATAGAGCTTTCTTTTGGTGGTATTTGATCACCTCTGCGGTTTTTATTTTGTGCTTTAAACCAAAAAAGAGCGAAATTTTTTAAAGAAAAACACAATTTTTGGATTTTTGCTATAATAAATATCCCAATTTTTTTTTTAAAAAACAATTTTTTCCTCAGTTTAGGCTGATATGTCTTCTTCTACATATTTTTGGTTAAAAAAAATCCCACTAAGCGTATAGTGATTGGTTTGCGCAAAAGTTATAGCGCCTACAAAATAGGGGATAGAATTCTGAATTTTTTTTTATTATTATTTTTTTTTTTACTAGTCATGGCGGCGATCTGCGATTTTTGTCAGAACTGCGATATTCCATCGGACACTTTTGACACGTTTTTGGGACCATCCACATTTATACAGCGAACAGTGCTATAAAACTGCACTGATTACTGTATAAATGTGACTGGCAGGGAAGGGGTTAACACTAGGGGGCGAGGAAGGGGTTAAATGTGTTCCCTATGAGTGATTGCTACTGTGGGGGGAGGGGACTGACTGGGGGAGGAGACCGATCTGTGTCCCTATGTACAAGGGACACAGCATCGGTCTCCTCTCTCCCTGACAGGACATGGATCTGTGTGTTTACACACACAGATCCATGTTCTTGTCTGTGTACCGGCCAATCGCGGGTACCTGGCGGACAACGCGGCCGCCAGGCACGCGCATCGGCATCTCAGTGATGCGCCGGGAACGCGCGCGCCCCAGTGGCCGAAGGAGCGGAGGCCGTATAATGACGGCCTCCCGGCATTATAGAACCACTTTGCGGCCGTCATTAGTCGTATGACGGGCGCAAAGTGGTTAATAATACTTTTATATTAGGACTTTTAATAATACTTTTATAATAAAATCAATTAGTGGCAGGTGACAGTGACAATCCACATCTGGTGACAGGCCGCAGCAGTGGCAATCCACATCTGGTGACAGGCCGCAGCAGTGGCAATCCACATCTGGTGACAGGCCGCAGCAGTGGCAATCCACATCTGGTGACAGGCCGCAGCAGTGGCAATCCACATCTGGTGACAGGCCGCAGCAGTGGCAATCCACATCTGGTGACAGGCCACAGCAGTGGCAATCCACATCTGGTGACAGGCCGCAGCAGTGGCAAACCACATCTGGTGGCAAACCACATCTGGTGACAGGCCGCAGCAGTGGCCATCCACATCTGGTGACAGGCCGCAGCAGTGGCCATCCACATCTGGTGACAGGCCGCAGCAGTGGCCATCCACATCTAGTGACAGGCCACAGCAGTGGCCATCCACATCTGGTGACAGGCCGCAGCAGTGGCAATCCACATCTGGTGACAGGCTTTGCTAACTAGCCAAAATTTGTAAAAAACAAACGTCATTGGAGAGCTTTTTTGAAAAGGGGGAAAGACCCAATGATGAGACAACAGAAGACTCTTCTAAGACTGCAAAAAAAAAGAAAGCTGCATTTAAAAGAAAATACCAGGAGTTCTATTTAAATTATGGGTTCATTGCATCAGGTGATTCACATTCTCCAAACCCGCTTTGTATAATATGTGGTGAGCGGCTATCCAATGAAGCCATGAAACCTTCAAAACTGCTTCGCCACATGGAGACTAAGCACCCTTCATTAAAAGACAAGCCTGTTGAGTTTTTCAAAAGAAAAAAACGTGAACACGAAGGACAGAAGCAATTATTGAAGGCCACCTCTTCGATAAATGCATCCGCATTGAGAGCCTCATTCTTAGTGGCTAACCGTATTGCTAAATCTAAGAAACCCTTTACAATTGGAAAACAGTTGATCCTGCCTGCTGCAAAGGACATTTGCCGTGAAATTTTAGGAGAGGCTGCGCTTGAAAAGGTGGCACATGTTCCTCTTTCGGCTAGCACTGTAGCTAGACGAATTAATGAAATCGCAGAAGATATTGAAGAACAATTGATAGAGAGAATTAAGGAGTCACCATGGTATGCCATACAGGTTGACGAGTCTACTGATGTTGACAACAAGGCAACAATGCTTGTTTTTGTGCGATATGTTTTCCAGGAGGATGTCCATGAGGATATGCTATGTGCACTCTTCTTGCCAACCAACACCACAGCTGCAGAATTGTTCATGTCTTTAAATGATTATATGTCAGGAAAACTGAACTGGTCATTTTGTGTTGGTATATGCACGGACGGAGCTGCTGCCATGACTGGTCGGCTTTCTGGTTTTACTACTCGGGTCAAGGAGGTTGCTTCCGAATGTGAGTCTACGCACTGTGTCCTCCATAGAGAAATGCTGGATAGCCGAAAAATGTCTCCTGAACTGAACAACGTTTTGCAGGCTGTGATTAAAATGATCAACCACATTAAAGTACATGCCCTTAACTCACGTCTGTTTGAACAGCTCTGTGAGGAGATGGATGCAGAGCACACACGTCTTCTCTTATACACATAAGTGAGATGGCTTTCTAAAGGTAGATCACTGAGCAGAGTGTTTGAGTTACGAGAGCCGCTCCAGAGATTTCTTTCTGAAAAACAGTCACCACTTGCAACACATTTCAGTGTCACAGAATGGGTCACAAATCTTGCTTACTTGTGTGACATATTTAACCTGCTGAACGAACTCAATCTGTCACTTCAGGGGAGAATGAGAACTGTGTTCAAGTCGGCAGATAAAGTGGCTGCATTCAAAGCCAAACTGGAATTATGGGGGCGACGAGTGAACAATGGGATTTTTGACATGTTTCCAACATTATCAGAGCTTTTGAAAGAGACTGAGCCAGAACCTTCTTTCACCCAGCTGGTGCATGATCCCCTCTCTCAGCTTTCAAAAGAATTTGAGCATTACTTCCCAACCACAAAAGACCCCCGAACTGGGAAGGAATGGATCCGTGTCCCATTTGTGAATAAGCCAGGTGAATCCACTCTGTCCGTGCTAGAAGAGGATCAACTGCTTGAGATCGCAAATGATGGTGGCCTTAAAAGTGTGTTTGAGACGACTTCAAACCTCCATACGTTCTGGATTAAAGTCAAGGCAGAATATCCTGCAATTGCCACAAAAGCACTGAAAAGCCTGCTGCCATTTCCAACATCCTATCTTTGTGAAGCTGAGTTTTCTGCAGTGACAGCAACCAAAACAAGATTACGGAGTAGATTGGACGTAAGCAACACACTTCGAGTGTCACTGTCTCCTATCACCCCAAGATGGGACCGCCTAGTTGCAGTAAAACAAGCCCAGGGCTCCCACTGATTCTGCATTATGGTGAGTTGAACTATTTCTTTTTAAATTCCAATGTAATAGAAATAACGTGCTTCAGTCATCCTGAAACCATAACACTGTCCAGTTGCAGGGAAACATGCTCAGGGCTCCCACTGATTCTACATTACGGTGAGTTGAACTATATAATCATTGTATTGTATTGTAGTAATATAAATAATGCGCTTCAATTGTCCTAATATTATGGTATCAGGATGATTGAACCGCTAACGCAACACATCGCGATTCCTCCCCCCTCCTACCGGGCCTTGGAAAAATATTCTTCCACAAAACCGGTCCTTGGTGCCAAAAAGGTTGGGGACCACTGGCATAGAGAACATATTGCATAGCATACAACATTAGATGAACATCTAGTTGGTATCTAGAGTGAAAAAACTGAGAAATTGCTACTTACATCTCACAGGGGTTCGTAAAAGCACATGAATATGGGATGAGATGTCACATGGGTGAGCTCCTTGGAGTTTGCAAAGATCCAATCCAGCAGATGATGGGAGACAGGCTCAATGTTAAAGTGAATAGAAGCGTTATATGAGCTTCAGAATGGACTCAGGACATAGTCCTCATTAGCAGACCATTAAATTGTTCAAGAGTTGAAAAAAATAAAATAATAATTCTTTGTTCAAAAAATATGTATATACTCTTGAACTAGAAAGTAAGATGTAGAGGCATCTGCTGGAAAATCGGATTAATTGTGTGAAGGTGTCCTTATCCCAGTAAGTTCAACACGGCATGTCAAGAGTCACAGAGATGAACTAGCTGGATCATGGGAGTTTGCCCTCAAAGACAAATTGGGGGGATCAAATTCTACTGGGGAAAAAAAGTATTAAAATAAATGGGAGGCGGTTAGAAACACCGCTTCCAAGCTAGGAAATATTGCACTAGTGTAATTTCCCAATAGCTCCTTGAGACAAAGTGTGTCCCTTACCTTCAGTAAGATCCAAGCGCCATATGGATCTCATCTATGCAGAGAGATCCTGTGTACTTGTTGCTGGCATTTAAAAAGGTCAGCTGTTGGTCAATTGACCAATGAGATAGAGAGGTATTGGCCACAGAAAGGAGGGGGAGGGAAAGGGGTGGATCAGTGGGAATGGGTGATGTATAATCACCCAGTCAGCATCCTTTCATCCTGTCAGAGCCACTCACCAAGAACAGGCTTCATCCCTCGGTCTGCGCGGCGTCACCGCGCTGGAAATGCGCGGTGACTTCAGACGTCGGCGTGACCGCCGGCACGTTGGACAGCGGAGGTTCTGAGCCAACCAGACTCAGTGCGCATGCGCAGTCGGGTCGAACACTCGGAGGAACCTGCGGCAATCGAATGCCACCGATAGATGGGGATATGGAGGGGCATGGACGAGAGTGCAGGGATCACTCCGGTAGTCGAGCCGAGTCGCAGGGAGACAGGCAGTGATGGTACCTGTGGATATCCTGCCGCTGGATGCACCCTGAAGGGGTGCAGCCCCAGGGATGGACATAAGTCAGTCCAAGGGGCTATTGCATGCCGGGGAATCTCGGCTAGCCATGTATGGAAACCGGGAAAGTTTGACCTTAGAGATATGTGTATGTGGATTTTAATTATTAAAGTTATTTGAAAAAAACTCTTATTAGGATTACATTTGAATTTTCCATAAGGGCTCATCCATTACATGTGTGACAGATCCTCTGTAACGTTGTATCTAGGATTGTAAACAGCTTAATCATAATATGCATCAGAATTCCAACAGTTTTTTTTGATACAATTATATACAGCAAAAGTGACCTTGTTATAGTTAACACTTATTATTATGCTGTACATACATATTAGTGTACAATATTTTGTAGGGTAAACAAGGCATTTCCCTGTTCTTCCTAGCAACATTACAGGGATCTACTGCTCCCTGTCATCGGAAGCAGTGATCTCTGTCATGTTCTAGTGCAGTGATTCTCAACCAGGGTTCCGTGGAACCCTAGGGTTCCTCCAGAGGTTGCTAGGGGTTCCTTCAGCATTGGGCAATTTCTGCCTCTCAGATAAGTTCTCACTGACACCATTGATCTTTTTATCTATCTGTAAGGAGGTAATACTTCCCAATTGCCACAAGTGTAAGGACCATTCTTCCCACTGACCAATACACTAATGTATCATGAGTTGTAGATTTACATTTTTTAGCAGGGGTTCCCCGAGACCGGAGAACTATTTCAAGGGTTCCTCTGTGTTGAAAAGGTTGAGAAAGGCTGTTCTAGTGAGACCATCCCCCCTACAGTTAGAATCACTCCCTAGGACACGCTTAACTCCTTGATCGCCCCCTAGTGTTTAACCCCTTCTCTGTTAGTGTCATTTACACAGTAATCGTGGCATTTTTATAGCACTGATCGCTGTATAAATGACAATGGTTCCAAAATAGTGTCAAAAGTGTCCGATGTGTCCGCCATAATGTTGCAGGCATGATAAAAATCGCAGATCGCCGCCATTACTAATAAAAAAAAATGCTGTGAATCTGTCCCCTATTTTGTCGACGCTATAACTTTTGCGCAAACCAATCAATATACCCTTATTGCGGGGTTTTTTACCAAAAATATGTAGAAGAATACATATCGGCCTAAACTGCGAAAGAAATTAGTTTTTTTATATATTTTTTGCGGATATTTATTATAGTAAAAAATACAACTTTTTTTTTCCAAAATTGTCGCTCTTTGTATGTTTATAGTGATCAATTACCACCAAAAGAAAGTTCTATCTGTGGGGAAAAGGACGTCAATTCTGTTTAAGTGCAACATCGCACGACTGCGCAATTGTCAGTTAAAGCGACCCAGTGCCGCATCCCAAAAAGTGCTTTGGTCAGGAATGGGGTAAATTCTTCCGGGGCTCAAGTGGTTAAAGGGAATGTACAGGTACGCCCACTTGCCCAGCCGTGCCGTCATAAATCGTCGTACACTGGTCGGTAAGGGGTTAAAGAGGAGCTCCAGTCTGTAAAGAAAAAAAACAAATATTGTAGCTGCTGACTTTAATATACGGACACTTACCTGTTCAGGGATCTCGGGATGTCGGCAATTGGCTTCGGGTGCAGCTGCTGGCCTTGTAAGTAAGGGAGTCCGGCAGTGAAGCCTTTATGCCGCGTACACACGACCGTTTTTAATGTCATTGAAAAAAACAGAATTTTTCTCGACGTGATTTTTCGTGTTTCCTCTCAAGCCTGCCTTGCCTACACACTATCGTTAAAAAAAATGTTCGAGTAAAGCGCGGTGACGTCCAACACGTATGACGGCACTATAAAGGGGAAGTTCCATTCGGATGGCGCCACCCTTCATGTTAGTAAAGTTTGTTGAGCGACGATTCGTGCTTTTCAGCCTCGTGCTTTTCAGTCCGTTACAGCGTGACGAATGTGCTATCTCCATTACAAACGCTAGTTTTACCAGAACGAGCGCTCCCGTCTCATACTTGATTCTTTCACGTCGTTAAAGCCCACACACGGCCGTTTTTCATGATGAGAAAAACGACAATGCGACGTGAAAAATTAGAGCATGTTCCAATTTTTTCATGGCCGTTTTTCACGTTGTGAAAAATGCTCTGAAGCCCAACAAAAGGAACAAATATCATCTGACAATTTATCACAACCATCATATTTAGAAATTTAGAACCATTTACAACTCCTTATCCTGCAATCCTAGTACATTTCCATCTCCATAGCCTTATATCGTGTTTTCCAAATACGCAAACCTACTACTTTAATTGCTTCTACACTTTTTAAGACCATTTTGTACTTTTGGACTGAAGAAATAAAAATGTGTGACTTCTCGTTATTTCCTTTCTTTACCTTTCCTTCCCCTTTTTTCCTTACCTTCCAACCCAATCCCTTCCCACACTAAACCAACCCCCCCCCCACCCCCCAAAAAAACAAAAACAAAAAAAAAACACACAACGGCAGAGAGACTGGAGGGAATTAAATCCTCCATTTCCTCATCCACAGGTCTGGACTTCCCTTCATAGAAATGTATGTTTATTCTTCAGTTATCCCATCCAGTAATCTCTTCCCCTCCTCCGAGTGCATAAACAGATTCCAGTTCCTCCATGTTTGCTCGTACTGATCCTTTTTGTTTTGAGCTGAGAGCATCAAATCCTCCATAGCCCCTATCTCTCTTACTCTTTATAACCATGCCCTGGTAGAGGGAGGTCTAGGGTCTCTCCACTGCAAAGCAATCCCGGCTTTGGCTGCATTAATCATATGACTCAATATTGACCTTTTATAGGTCTGAACCGGGATTTGCGTGCAGTGGAGAAGAAAGAAGGCCGGGTCATCTAATATCTGCACATCTGTAAACTTCTGCATAATTCTCTGGATCTCTATCCAGTATTGTCTTACTTTTTTACAGGTCCAAAATAAATGTACCAATGTCCCACGTTCATCCCCACACCTCCAGCAGGTCTCTGGGTTCTCCGTCGAGAATTTATGGAGTCGTACTGGGGTATGGTACCATTGCATCAGGAGTTTATAATTAGATTCCTGGGTTCGAGTGCAGACCGAGGAATTTAAAGCTAAATAGATAATCTGTTTACGTTGAGTTTGAGTGAATATTCTCCCTAGATCTCTTTCCCACTTATTAAGGCTCGGTAACTCATAATCATCCGTCGGATCATTTAATAGTCTATACATCTTGGAAACAACCCTAGCTAATGGTTCTTTGCCATTGCAATATGACTCAAATGGGGTTAAGTCCCGTTGAAACTTTATGGCTGGTCCCAACTAATTCAAAAAATGGTTTACTTGGAATGCCTGCCACAACGAAATCTCAAAGGGACCTCCCTGTTGTATCAGTGAGTCAATAGTTGGCCAATTCCCAGACTGCAAAAAGTGTGAGGCTTGATATAAGCCTCTTTCTTTAAGATTTTTGAAAGATCCTTTTTCCATACCTGGGATAAAGCTGGGATTACCCATTATGGGAAACAGTGGCGATTGTCTCGAGGATTTCTCATTGTGACATATCTTAGCTGTGACTCTGAGTCGTGCCAATTGTAGGATGTTTCTTAAGAGCGATCGGTAATACTGTATAGCACCAAGGTGCTCTACATAAGGGAATTGGACTTAACTGTTGTTCCAAATCCACCCATTGTTTAAGCTTACTATGTCTGCACCAATCCACCAATCTGGCTAAATGTACTGCTTAGTAATATTTACATATGTCGGGGACCGCCATTCCCCCATAGCGCTTAGGTGCCATCAGGAGATCACGTTTAATCCTCGGCCTTTTACCCATCCAAATTAATTTTAAAAAAAGAGAGCGAATCTGATGGAGAAAGGTCTTTGGAATCGTAATTGGTAGCGCTTGAAGCAGATATAAAATTTTTGGAAGGATGCACATTTTAATTAAATTAATCCGACCGAACCACGAGTGTAATCCGTATTGCCATTTGTCTAGGAGTGATTTTATTAGAGTATATACTGGAGGGAAATTTGTCTTAAAGGTATCTTTTTCTTTTGCTGGTATAAATGTACCCAAGTACTTAAGTGCTAGCCCCCACTTGAATTAAAAATTAGATTGAATGTTCTTGCGTATTGAAGATGGAATTGCTATGCTCATGGCCTCTGACTTAGTCTGGTTTATTTTTAAGTTAGAGTACCATACTCCTCAATCTCTTCTACTAAGTTTGGAAGGGAAAGATGCGGACTGGTTATAGAAAACAGGAGATCAACCGCAAATGCCGCTACCTTATGGGAGCGCCCTCCCACCCATATCCCTCGAATATCTGAGTTTTGGCGAACTCTATTCAATAATGGTTCAAGTGACAGAGCAAAGAGTAAAGGTGAGAGGGGGCATCCCTGGCGCATACCATTTGTGATGGCGAATGATTTTGAAAAAACTCCATTTACTTTCACAGCTGCATGTGGGATCGCATAAACACCTGTGATCCAGCTGATCATACGCTCCCCCATGCCAATCTGCTTTAATACTTCAAAAAGGAAGCGCCAGTTCACCCTGTCGAATGCTTTTTCAGCATCGGTGTTCAAAAAGACGCAGGGGATGTTTTTTTCATTGACATGGTGAACTAGGTTAAGGATTTTTATTGTGTTGTCTCGCGCTTCCCGTGTGGGGATAAATCCTACCTGATCTAGATCTACTAAGTACGGGAGCCATGGTTGAATGCGTGTAGCCAATATTTTAGTAAAGAGTTTCAGATCAACATTCAACAAAGAAATTGGTCTGTAACTTCCGCATTCTGCTGGATCCTTCCCCTCTTTTGGAATTACCGTAATATGGGGCCATAAGTGAATCGGGGGGGAATGCGGAAGTCAGACCTACTGCGTTGAAGGCCTTCAACATCTGGCCACTTAAAATCGGGAGGAATTCCTTGTAGTATCCTACCGTAAAGCCGTCGGGGCCCAGAGCTTTTCCGCGTCCAACCGTTTTTAGTATTTCAACCAGTTCCTCAGTAGAGATGGGCTTTTCTAAAGTCTGGCGAGCAGGGGAGGGAAGTCGAGTAAGGCCTGCTGATGCCAGATACTCTTCTATAGCCTGTGATGAAGGCGGTATTTGTTTTAGGTTGTACAATGAAAAGAAA
This sequence comes from Rana muscosa, assembly GCA_029206835.1. Lineage (NCBI taxonomy): Eukaryota > Metazoa > Chordata > Amphibia > Anura > Ranidae > Rana > Rana muscosa. Next base: position 406,701,103 of record CM055117.1, read on the forward strand.
ATTTTTCCAAATGTCTGGGCAATTTCCTTTGGTTTTTGTATTAGTTGACCCTCCCTCCCTTTTATTTGTGGTATATATGTTAACTTGTTTTTTTCTTTGATCTTTCCTGCTAATAATCTGCTACATTTGTCTCCCAGTTCGTAATTTGTTTTCCTTCCTCTCTGAATTATTGCTTTAGCTTTAAATCGCAGGATATCTGTAAGATGTCTTCTCAGGTATCCCAATTCTCTACCTATATGGGTTGATTGCAACATTTTATGTTGCATTTCAAGAGCTTGAATTTTTTCCAGTAGTTCCCTAATTTGCTTCTCTCTTTTCCTCTTTAGAATTGATCCATGTTTCGTAATGAGCAAGTAGGAGGCTTCCACTCAATCTCACCAAGCAGGTTAATCACGTGCTTGGTGTCCTTGAGAAACTCTATAGACTCTATTACTTCACGTATTGGCAAGTATATCGATTATTACTTGCAACCACTGGTGATGGGCACCCCGTCTTTTCTCAAGGACACCAAGCACGTGATTAACCTGCTTGGTGAGATTGAGTGGAAGCCTCCTACTTGCTCATTACGGCAGATGTCGCATCCCTCTATACAGCTATTTCTCATAATCTAGGTCATGAGGCGGTGCGATATTTTCTTCATCGCGACTCCGGCATTTCTGTCACGCAGTGCAACTTCGTGATGGAACTGCTGGACTTCGCGATGAAGCATAATCATTTCTGGCATAGTGGTACTCACTATCTCCAGATTAGGGGTGTGGCCATGGGGGCCAAGTTTGCCCCCAGTATGGCCAACCTCTTTATGGCAAAGTGGGAAGAGGACGTGGTACTTTGTGATAGGTCACCTAATCTTATTTTTTGGAAAAGATTTATTGATGACATCCTTTTTGTCTGGGATGGTGACACTGAATCAGTCAATTCCTATCTGTCTTTCTTAAATAGTAATGACAGGGGAATTATTCTTAGTTATGAGATTAGTCCCATTCAGATTCATTTTCTGGATCTCAATATTTCAATAGAGGACAATAGGATTGTCACGTCCACCTTTTTTAAACCGACGGACAGGAACGGTTATATACCACTGGACTCTTGTCATCATAGTTCCTGGCTGTCGGCGGTTCCAAAGGGTCAGTTTTTGCGCTTAAAGCGCAACTGTACCGATTTGGAGCAATATCATAAGGAGGCACAAATCCTGAGATCTAGATTCATAGTCAAAGGTTATGATATTGCTAAACTGGATTCTATCATTGCTGAGGTTGGTCTCAGAGATAGACAGACTCTTCTGTGTGACAGACCCCCAGAGGTGGAAAACAGGGAGGATTTTGGCCTAGCCTTTCTGACCACATATTCAAGCCAACACTGGGCCATTAAAAGAATCATTAAAAAACATTGGTCGGTGTTAAAGAATGACCGAGTGCTGGGGCCTCTGTTGTCCAACAGCCCAAGAGTGCTCTTCAGGGGTGCTTCCAACCTCAGACATTCAATAGCACCAAACGTACCTGATCCCCCAACTCGTTCGACTTTTTTTGGGGATCTGAAGGGATTCTATCCCTGTAGGAGATGTAAAGTTTGTAGGGTCAATGCTCTCCAGGGTAGAAGAATTACTGATTTCACTTCATCTGGAACAGGAGTGACATATCCCATTAGGTCCCTTATAACCTGCACTACTAAATGCGTGGTGTACCTCTTGCGGTGCCCATGCGGGTTGGAATATGTCGGACGGACTATTAGGAAACTCAGTATAAGATTGGGGGAGCACATTACCAACATAAAAAATGGTTTTGACAAACATAATGTGTCAAAATATTATGATCTTGTACACAATAGAAACCCAAAAGGTACTATCTTTATTGGTCTGGAAAAATATGTGCCCCATTGGAGAGGTGGAAATGGTAGAAGAAGCATATCCAGATCTGAAACCAGCTGGATACATAAATTAGGCTGTCACACACCGGGAGGCCTTAATGTGGAATGGGACATAAATTGCTTCATTAATAATGGGTGATTTATTATTTTGATGTCCCTTCCAATAATCTTTATCCATGTAATAGAGAGTTTTTTATTGATTTTATATATATATATGTGTGTGTAATGTATATTAATCTGTTATAATTGGGACTTTACAAATCCCTCTTTTTGTAAACCGTTACATCATGACCCACAAGATGGCGTTGTGTGGAATAGATTCAAATAGGTGCAATATTCAGAGGTTCCACTGGGTGTCAGGTTGTGATTGTTAGCTATGTATAGACCTCTGCATTGAGAATTCAATGCACAGGTCCACTATCTGCTCCGTCTGTCAATCTGAGGCCTAACCAATGAGAGAACCCTTTTGCGGGCCCTTTGGCTATAAATAGCGTGTGCGCACTTGCGTGGGCGTGCCCCTGATGATGTCAGATTTGACGAAACGACGTAGGGCGACACGTGCACGCATTGCGCACGTGCGAACGGTCGTTTGATTGACAGAATACGGAGCTTTTTATTCCTTGCAAGGAGTTTTTTAACCAGCATTTTAATATCTCAGGACTTGTTACTTTGAGATTCTGTATCGCATACTTCGTGAAAATAAACCCCTTTTTTATGGATGAACGCTACACTATGGAAAGTTTTTCTTTCTCTTTTGTATTTTATCCTACTTACTGAGGAACATCCACTCTGATCTGCCAAGAGTGTGTCTACTCCCAGTTCTGGCCAGGTGTTCAATCAACGTCTCTGGAGACTCTCCCATTGTGGATGAAGCGTTCCTGCAGAATCATCCTGCCTTCCATGGAGTAAAACATCACTCTACTGAGCCTGTTTTGACCCCCTTGAGAAGGGTGGTCGCAGGCTGTCTGGTAAGCCTTCATTCTTCACCTTGGTGGCGGGATCTTTACTAAGTGTTGGAGCATTTTGCCTATGATTTTTATCGGATACCTGCACTCTGTAGAACTCTTATCTTTAAATAGAGGAGAAGATTTCATATATTTTTCACTGACACACATGAACTTTAACCACTTGCCGCCCGCCCTATAGCGGATTGACGTCGGCAAAGTGGTTGCAAAATCCTGACAGGACGTCATATGACGTCCTCAGGATTTAGAGCCGCTGCGCGCCCCCGGGGGCGCGCATCGCGGCGATCGTTGCTGCGGGGTGACAGTCTGACACCCCGCAACTCCGATCTAGGTAAAGAGTCTCTGACTGAGACTCTTTACCACGTGATCAGCCGTGTCCAATCAGGCTGATCACAGTGTAAACAGGAAAAGCCGGTCATCGGCTTTTCCTCACTCGCGTCTGTCAGACGCGAGTAGAGGAGAGCCGATCGGCTGCTCCTCTGACAGGGGGGGGGGTTTGTGCTGATCGATTATCAGCACAGCCCCCCCGAGGATGCCCCCACTGGACCACCAGGGATGCCACTGGACCACCAGGGATGCCAGCACCAGGTATGCCACCCTAGACCACCAGGGATGCCAGTTAGTGCCCCCTAATGGATGCCAATCAGTGCCCACAATGGATGCCAATCAGTGCCCACAATGGGCATCACTGATTGGCAGGCATTTTTGTTTGGCACTGATTGGCATCCATTACAGTACATCAGTGCCGCCTATCAGTGCCCACCCGTGCCACCTATCAGTGCCCATCCATGCCCATCCGTGCCGCCTATCAGTGCCCATCCGTGCCGCCTATCAGTGCCCATCCGTGCCGCCTATCAGTGCCCATCCGTGCCGCCTATCAGTGCCCATCTGTGCCGCCTATCAGTGCCCATCTGTGCCGCCTATCCGTGCCCATCTGTGCCGCCTATCCGTGCCCATCTGTGCCGCCTATCCGTGCCCATCTGTGCCGCCTATCCGTGCCCATCTGTGCCTCCTATCCGTGCCCATCCGTGCCGATTATCCGTTCCACCTATCAGTGCCGCATATTAGTGCAGCCCCATCAGTGAAGGAGAAAACTTACTTATTCAAAAAATTTTGTAACAAACAAAAAAAATACTTTTTTTTTCAAAATTTTGGGTCTTTTTTTATTTTTTTTAGCAGAAAATAAAAATCCCAGAGGTGATCAAATACCACCAAAAGAAAGCTCTATTTTTGGGGAAAAAATAATAAAAATTTTGTTTGGGTACAGTGTAGCATGACCGCGCAATTGTCATTCAAAGTGCAACAGCGCAGAAAGCTGAAAATTGGTCTGGGCAGGAAGGTGTTTAAGTGCCCAGTATGGAAGTGGTTAAATTGTTTATTTGTAGTATTCACTCATGTTTTTGATACTTTTTCTTATATTTTTTTCACTGCATAGCCATACACAGTTTTGCTCATCCAGCGCTACACCTTTTTGTATATTTATATTTGTTGTACCTTATATCAAGGTTTTTTTTGGTGTTTAGCAGCAGGTTTTCCTTTAGGGATTTATTCATTTATTGCACTTTAATAATTTGCACCTAGCGCAAATTTTTCTTTTATTGACTACCTATTACAGTTTTGAAGGCCCTGGAGCACCAGGACAATGGAAACGCCCACAAAGTGACCCCATTTTGGAAAGCTAACACCCCAACGTATAATCTATGAGGCATAATGAGTCTTTTGAACCATTCATTTTTTTTCAGAAGTTTTTGGAAAATGTGGGAAAAAATTAAAACGCATTTTTATTTTTTTTACACAAAGTTTCCCATTTATAAGATATTTCCAACACATACAGTAATATGTACGTAGCAAAAATTACACCCCAAAATACATTCTGCTACTCCTCCTGAGTATGGCGATACCGAATGTGTGAGACTTTTACACAGCCTGGCCCCATACAGAGGCCCAATATTGAAATAGCACCTTCAGGCATTCTAGGAGCATAAATTACACATCTCATTTCTCAACCAGCTATCACACTTTTGAAGGCCCTGGAGGACCAGGACAATGAAAACACCCACAAAATGACCCCATTTTGGAAAGCTAACATCCCAGCATATAATCTATGAAGCATAATGAGTCTTTTGAACGGTTAATTTTTTTCCAGACGTTTTTGGAAAATGTGGAAAAAAAATGAAAACCCATTTTCTCCTTTCGTCCATGGATGGACACAGCTCCAGAAATCTTGACTGTTGGGTATGTTCCGTCTATTAGGAGGGGACTAGGCAGAAACATGTTAAATATGCATACATGTTATTTTAAACAGAGTTGAAACAGCCCCGCCCAGGGGGCGGCCCCTCTGAACATAACCCTCCTCCCTGCAGCCAGCAGCCTCAGTTTTTTTCTGCCTAGCAGAGGAGAAGGATGTGGCTCCCTTTGGGCCCAGTATCCTGAAGAGATTTTTACTTTTATTATTTTTAGTATCTTCTATCAACTGCTGGCTGGGCATGACAGGCAGGAAATATAGATCTTGTAGTCCCCCCAGTCCGGCCAGCGAGCGTGTTACAGTCCCTTGCAAATAGGCGTCGGGTCTGTCGCAACATACCCCATGGCTCCAGGGGTGGCCGGTGAGCTATGCTCCAGGGTTCACATATGACCGTGCGGCTTGCTGTCTCAGTCACAGTGGACCGGGCCGACAGCTACTCCGTACTGCTCGGTTGTAGGTCTGTCAGGAATGCACCAGCAGGTCCTCGCAGTACGGGTAAGTAAGGTTCTTTCTGCTTCGGTGGGATGCAACAGCTGGGCATTCCTATGGGGGTCGCTAGGGCTCTATGGCCCTCACCCCTCCCCCTCTGTTCTCCCCTTTTTTCCTCCTCTCCATTGCGGGGCTCGCAGCGAGAGGGGAATACCTTGGTGAGGCTCCGGGTCCCGGCGGGGGGCTGTGGGGGTGTCCAGGTCCGCTCTCTGTGTGGGGGGGTGTAATTTGTGTGAAGCCTCTGTGCCTGGCCTTCTCGTCCACCTCGCTTGCTGGGCGCCATTTTTTGTAGCGCTGGCGCCATTCGTTTGGTGCCTGTGCATTGCATTGTTTTTTTCATTGGCAGCCATTTTGCCGTGGCCGCCCCAGGGTGATTGCGGGCGGCCATTTTCTTGTGGTCCGCTGGCTTTCTTTGAACATTAGGCGGCCATTTTGGAGTGGGTTTTGGCCTCTAGTGTTGGCTGGCTTCACCTCACAAAGCTCCTCAGGCACACGCAGTGGTGCTGAAGCGGTCCCTGGCTAGGCGGTGAGTCCCCTGGGTATTTCCCCCACTCAGTCAGTGCAGCAAGGAGGGTGGACTTTAATTGTGTCAGTATCTTCACTAGGTCCCTAAGGGCGGTCAGTGGGCAGTTATGGAGTCAGAAGCTGGTGTTTCCCAAGACATTCCAGAGGCAGCAATCAGTGCCACTGCACCTGCTATTCCTCTAGACGCTTTGTCGGCAGTCCTAGAGTCATTTGTTGCCAGGGTGGAATCGGCGTGCGGGCGTAAAAGGGGTACTAAGCGTTCCCTCCCCCCGCCATCGCCTGGGGAATGTTCTGGCTCAGACTCAGGCCTGGCTGCGGCTCAGGACCCCTGTTCTGATGTGTCAGATGATGCGGACCAGGCCCTTCCCTGTGAGGAGGACCCCTCGTCTGGGTCAGCTCAAGACAGGGCACTTGTAAGTGCACTTATTAATGCTGTGAGGGACACTCTCAAGCTGGGAGATACAGCTGGGACTTCCACAGCAGAGTCTGTCCCTTTTGGGTCGCACAAACCGACCCGCTCGGCTAAGGTTTTTCCTTATGTTGAATTTTTTGACACGTTCATAGATAAGAGCAAAGAGGGGCGGGACTTTAAATGAAGCAGGTGTAAGCAAAAGCATAATGAAGTGAACCAATTGGAATTTATTGCATATTATACTTAAACACACATACAAATTAATTACATGGACATCAGTTGGTCATGGAATATACATTTACTATGATTGCAATGCAGTTGAGCATGGCAAGTTCATTCCCCAAACATCATTGGGTCATGGGGTATACAATCGGTAAACAGGTAGCAAAAGTTATGTCATGGTACATCCAAATAAAATTCCAAAGTTCATCAAAGCACATTGAGGTAAAAACATAGAAGAGGGTAATGCCTGCAGGGCCTATGGCCTCTCTGATCCTGAATGGGTAAGGAAAAGTAATAATGTAATAACTGAATATTGATTGCACAGAAACGGCTTCAGATAGCTTGACGCGTTTCATGGCTTCAGCGCCAATCATCAGGAGAAAGCCAGTTCTCTGAAACAAAATTAATAAAAATAAATCGATAAATAAAAAATAAAAAATAATAATGAAGCATGAACTGGAATGGGTTATAAATAACCGCAGATCAAGTGCATGCTACTTACTGGCCTTCTCCCCTCCCCCTCAGGGATGGACGGTGGTGCCGTCACAGCACGTCAACGCCACGTTTCCCCTGCTGGACGCACGGCACCTCTTTGATGCCGTCGCGCCCCGCTGGTGGGTTCCCACTCTCGTGCAGCGACCGGGGCTCTTGGGTGGCCTACTGGCCGGAGCTAGTTCTCTGGCTCACTGGCAACCCGCCCCCTACCTTGCTGCACGGCGTGACGTCAGGGGGCGGCTCTGTGGCGGCGTACATATGGCGCCTCCATGGGCGGCTTGGGCATTCAGGGATCCCTTATCAGGCGTCCACACAGCTTGGGGATTCTTCCTCCCCTCTTCCCCTTTTGGTATCTCACTGCACTCAGGTAACTCTCCACATTATCCATTCAATTCTTGTTTTTGAATTGTCACTTTCCTTCCCTGGCGTTTCCAGGGTCTTCCTTGTTTGCTGATTCCTCATCATTCACATTCCACTCGGCAGCTTTTGGTTATCCTTTCCACCACTGCACTTCTCTTCCCTTCCTTCCCCATTCCTTTTTTCTCCCCCCTCTTTTTTCCCCCCTCTTTTTTCCTATTTTTTGTTCCTTCACACTCATCACTTTGCACTTACCTTTGTGCCTTCCCCCAACCCCCTCTTCCCCCCCCCTTCAAATTAGTTCTCATTTCACTTTCATTTTTCACATAGGGATGCCCCGTCTATCTACGCCTGCCCTGGTGGTCGCCTGTGGGCAGCCTCTGCGGGGATGCCTGCTGCGGCTCCCGGGTGAGGGTATCATTGGTCGGTCTACAGCACCCGACCACCACAGCATCAACACACGAACCCCAGTAAGTAGCATGCACTTGATCTGCGGTTATTTATAACCCATTCCAGTTCATGCTTCATTATTATTTTTTATTTTTTATTTATCGATTTATTTTTATTAATTTTGTTTCAGAGAACTGGCTTGCTCCTGATGATTGGCGCTGAAGCCATGAAACGCGTCGAGCTATCTGAAGCCGTTTCTGTGCAATCAATATTCAGTTATTACATTATTACTTTTCCTTACCCATTCAGGATCAGAGAGGCCATAGGCCCTGCAGGCATTACCCTCTTCTATGTTTTTACCTCAATGTGCTTTGATGAACTTTGGAATTTTATTTGGATGTACCATGACATAACTTTTGCTACCTGTTTACCGATTGTATACCCCATGACCCAATGATGTTTGGGGAATGAACTTGCCATGCTCAACTGCATTGCAATCATAGTAAATGTATATTCCATGACCAACTGATGTCCATGTAATTAATTTGTATGTGTGTTTAATTATAATATGCAATAAATTCCAATTGGTTCACTTCATTATGCTTTTGCTTACACCTGCTTCATTTAAAGTCCCGCCCCTCTTCGCTCCTCTCCTAAAATTATGTGGGATGGAGAGACATGACATTACCGTGTCATGTCTCTCATTTAAAGTCCCCTGGGATGGAAGTAACTGGCCGTACCAGGCCATGACTTCCTAAAAATCCCAGAAAAACTTTTCCTCCAATATTAAAACGTTCATAGATAAGGAATGGGAACGGCCACACAGGACCTTTGCGGTCCTTCAGCGTTTGGCGGTCCGTTATCCGTTTGAGGAAAGCCTTTTGAAAAAATGGGCTTCTCCTCCGGTTGTTGATCACCCGGTCTCTCGGTTGAATAAAGTAACCATTATTCAGGTGGAAGGGACCCCTGCCTTTAAGGACCCTGCTGATAGGAGGTCCGAAGCGGTGACCCGCTCTATGTTTGCCATGCTAGGGTCAGCATTGTGGCCTATTTTGGCGGCTACCTTAGTGTCCCAGACACTTACGGAATGGGCAAAGATTTTGCACCAGACTGTGGAGGCGAATCAGCTCCCGCCAGAATGCGTGTTACTGGCCGAACAGTTGGTACAAGGGCTTGTGTACGTCTGTGATGCAACCCTGGATGCCGCCCCTTTGATCTCCAGGGCCTCAGCGTCTGCAGTGGTTTTGCGCCGCCTACTATGGCTGAAATGCTGGTCCACTGACCAAGCTTCTAAGAAAACCCTGGCAGACTTGCCTTTCAAGGGTTGGGAGGCTTTTTGGTGCCTCACTGGACGACATCAGTAAGGATGTCACTGGAGGTAAGAGCATGCTTCTCCCTCAGTCCACTAAAGGGAAGCCGGGGCCCTCCTTTCCCACGCAGTAGCGGTATTTTCGTCAGTCAGCACCTGCCGGCAGACCCTCCCATGCGGACAAAGGTCCGGCTGGGGGACAGAAGCGTCCCTAGGTGCGTAAGCCCGCCAAGGCCGCAAGAAAGACTGCTACCCCATGAAGTTTTGCCCCCGCCCGACTCCAGGGTGGGGGGGATGGCTTTGCGGGTTTGCAGCTCGGTGGAACTCCCTGCTCTCCGACCAGTGGGTCTGCAAGGTGGTCACCTCGGGTACAAGATAGAGTTCCTTTCTTGTCCACCAAAACAGATTTTTTCCCTCAAATCTGCCCCTACTTCCGGCTCGCCGAGCTGCCCTCCGGGGGATGGTGCGAGACTTGTTGGGGTGCGGGGTGATCATACCCGTACCACCACAGGACAGGTTTCAGGGTTTTTACTTGAATCTGTTTGTGGTCCCAAAGAAGGACGGAGTTCGTCCTGTACTAGACCTAAAGACCCTCAATGCATTTGTAAAGGTCCAAAAGTTCCGGATGGAATCGATTTGTTTGGTTGTGACTGCGTTCCATCCGGGGGATTTTCTGGCATCCTTGGATATCAGTATGCGTATACTTGCATGTCCCAATCTGCGTCCGGCATCAGAGGCACCTGTGCTTTGCGACCGGCGAAGACCACTATCAATTTGTGGCTCTTCCCTTTGGCCTAGCATCGGCACCAAGAGTTTTCACCAAGGTGCTCGCCCCGATTCTAGCTTTGCTGAGACAAGTGCAGCATTGCTATCGTAGGCTACCTTCTGAGAGCTGCTTCAAGCTCAGAATTGGAGGAGGACGTGTCTATAGTCAGTCAGACCCTCCGGGAGTTCGGGTGGATACTGAACCTCCAGAAGTCGGTGTTAGTACCGACCCAGCGCCTGGAGTACCTGGGGCTGATTCTGGACTCCTCGGAGGCCAGAGTCTTTCTTCCCTCAGAGAAATTGCAGACACTCCAGGCGGCAGTCAGGTTGTTGACATCCCGCAAATGGTCGTCTCTCCATTTCTGCATGCGAGTTCTGGGTCTCATGGTAGCCTCCTTCGAGGCAGTACCGTATGCACAATTCCACACTCGGGCCTTGCAGAAGGAGATTCTCTCCAAATGGAACAAATCTCTGTTGTCTCTGGATCGTCAGATTCAGTTAAGTCACCTAGTCAGGTCATCTCTGAGTTGGTGGCTGAGATCCCCGGCTCTTTGGTCCGGGAAGTCTTTCCTCCCTTTTCTTTGGACGGTGATCACAACGGACGCCAGCCTGACCGGTTGGGGGGGGAGTCTGGGGGGTTCAGGCAGCCCAGGGCCGCTGGTCCCCAACCGAATCCCAACTGTCGATCAATGTTCTGGAACTCCGGGCGATCAGGCTGTGCCTCTACAAGTGGTCTCAGAGGCAGCAAGGGCGTCCGGTCAGGATCCAGTCAGACAACGCCACGGCGGTGGCATACGTCAACCATCAAGGAGGAACAAGAAGTGCAGCTGCAGCGTCGGAAGTCGCTCACATCCTACGGTGGGTGGAAAGGAGCGTGCCAGCCCTATCGGCTGTTTAAATTCCAGGCGTGGAAAACTGGCAGGCGGACTATCTGAGTTGCCAGATGCTGGACCAAGGGGAATGGTCATTACATCCAGAGATTTTTCAACTCCTTTGCCGGAGATGGGGCACGCCAGACATGGTTTTCCTGGCCTCTCGACTCAATCGCAAGGTGTCGAGGTTCATGGCCAGGTCCAGAGATCCCTGGGCAGATGCGTCAGACGCGTTGGTGGCTCCATAGGGTCGGTATCGGCTGATTTATGCCTTTCCCCCACTGAAGTTGCTCCCCCGTCTACTTCGCAGGATAGAGTTCGAAGGAATTCCAGTGATTCTAATCGCCCCAGATTGGCCCAGGCGTCCCTGGTACGCCGACCTTGTGTGACTGGTGGTGGATGTGCCCTGGTGGCTACCACTGAGGGAGGACCTTCTATTGCAAGGTCCCATTCTTCATCCTGCTTTACAGTCGCTGGCTTTAACGGCGTGGCTATTGAAAGCCAGGTGCTGAGGGACTGAGGCGTATCGGATTCGGTCATTTCAAGTTGAGGGCACGGAAATCTTCTTCTAGGAAGATCTATCATCGCACATGTAGAGCCTACATCTCTATGTGTGAGGAGATGGAATGGCGTCCACGGTCTTATTCGGTTTCCAGGATCCTGCTGTTTTTACAGCGCGGTGTGGATCAGAAACTGGCCTTAAGCACCATTAAGGGGCAGATTTCAGCCTTGGCTGTTTTCTTTCAGCGACCCCTGGCATCTCATTCGCTAGTAAATACCTTTGTGCAACCTCCCCTACCTCCGTGGGATTTGAATTTGGTGCTCTCTGCACTTCAGAAACCTCCCTTTGAGGACATTAGGGAGATTCCTCTTTTGACACTCTCTCAGAAGGCGGCCTTTCTGGTTGCCATCACATCTGTCAGGAGGGTTTCTGAATTGGCGGCCTTGTCTTGCAAGTCCCCATATTTGGTCCTACATAAGGATAAAGCGGTGCTACGCCCGCGGCCTTCTTTTCTTCCAAAGGTGGTTTCGGCCTTTCACCTGAATGAGGACATTGTGCTTCCATCCTTGTGTCCTCGGCCATCGCATGCAAAGGAGGTTGCGCTCCATTCCTTGGACGTGGTACGTGCCCTGCGAGTGTACCTGTCTGTCACGGCTTTGTTTCGGAGGTCTGACTCACTGTTTGTGTCGGTGTCTGGTCCGCAGAAGGGCCTGGCGGTCTCGTCGGCCACCATTTCTCAGTTGATCAGGCAGATTGTTATTCAGGCCTATGCCCTTCAAGGGCGGGCGCCTCCTTTTCCCGTTACGGTGCATTCGACCAGGGCTGTTGGTGCCTCTTGGGCTTTCCGACATCAAGCGTCTGTCTCACAAGTGTGTAAGGCGGCGACCTGGTAGACCGCTCACACTTTTTCAAAGTTTTACAAGGTTGATGTGACTGCATCTTCGGATGCTAGCTTCGGCCGCAAAGTCTTGCAGGCGGCTGTTTGAGGTTGCAACTCCTCCGTTGAGGAGCTCTGCTTGTTTGGGGTGAAACTGTTTTTTTTTGATTGCTGTGCCCACCCCTCTTTTTTTGACACTGCTTTGGGACGTCCCAACAGTCAGGATTTCTGGAGCTTTTGTACTCACCGTAAAATCCTTTTCTCTGTCGTCCATGGACGGACACAGCTCCCACCCCTCCTTTGTTTTTTAGTTTGTACGGCTTGTTACGAACTGAGGCTACTGGCTGCAGGGAGGAGGGTTATGTTCAGAGGGACCGCCCCCTAGGCGGGGCTGTTTCAACTCTGTTAAATATGCATACATGGTGTTATTTTAAACATGTTTCTGCCTAGTCCTCTCCTAATAGACGGAACATACCCAACGGTCAAGATTTCTGGAGCTGTTCCCGTCCATGGACGACAGAGAAAAGGATTTTACGGTGAGTACAAAAAATTCTATTTTTTTTTTACACAAAGTTGTCCAAAAATTACACCCCAAAATACATTCTGCTACTCCTGAGTATGGCGATACCACATGTGTGAGACTTTTACACAGCCTGGCCACATACAGAGGCCCAACATGCAAGGAACACCATCAGATGTTCTAGAGACACATAGCATGCACATACCAAGAATTACACCCTGAGCAAAGGGTAAACAAAAGATTACCTGTGGTTTTAGTAGTGCAGTTGTCCACAGGAGGATAGCACTGGTCCAGGCAGCAGGCAGGGACTTGGTCAGCAAAAGTGAACGCAATTGTCCAGGCAACAGGCAGGAATACTGTCCATAGTCAGTACAGGCAGCAGGTAGGGATACTGTCCATATACAGACCAGGGTCAGTGCAGGCAGAGCTTGTCAGCAGTGCCAAAATATTGGTCCTGGTAGTAGGCAGGTCCATGTGGTGTGGTCAGTTCATGCGACAGGCAGAGGCATGATGGCATAGGTCCTACAGGCAGCAGGCAGAAGTAGGGCCTTGTTCAGGACAGAATGGGGACAGGGGTAGAGGCTTCTCCCACCCAAATCTCTTTGAATCCGCTGAGTCTCCAGACCCTAATCTAGGAATAAGAAAACAAAAATTGTTTTCTTCATCCAGAAAAACAATTCTGGAGCCCCGCACATATGTGAGACCCCTGTGTTATGAATCCCACTAGTCCACTGGCAGGGTAAGATCAGATCAGCCCAAGAGGCAGGCAAAAAGCATGGTCAAACAGTCCAGGGTCAGTTCCAGATCAGGCAGAGGTATGTACAGAATCGGTAGGCAGAAGCGTGGTCGAAAAACAGTCCAGGATCAGTTCCAGATCAGGCAGAGGCATAAGGGGTGTGAAGGTAAATGGCAGGAAGTGAGGGTTAGGTTTACCATACTTCACTAATAATAACAGTCAACTATGTAGAGGCCTGGTTGGGAAGGACATTGGACACAATAAGTGGTGTCTCTTCTCACTCCTCCTTTGGTGCACACCAGCATTTTTTCTGGCAAATAATTTAGTAGCGGCTGAATTTTATAAAGTTTATCAAAATTTGGGTCATTTCGGGGAGGGCACTGGGTATTATCGTTATAGTGTAGGAATCTCATAATCGTGAGATATCTGGTTCTGGGCATTACTGAGGAAAGATGGGCATGTGGTAGATGGGGCGGGATGACCAATATGAACGTAATTCATTTTTCTGTTTAGTCCCATACAGAATGTGAGGCCCAAAAATTTTGTAATCTCCTCCACTGTTGCACTGGGCCACAATTGATGCAAGCATGTCCTCCGTAGAAAATTTATGGAAAAAGTCTATTCGGGGAAAAAATTTCTGTATCCACCTGGACTCCTGGCTGGGCAATGAAAGTGAGAATGTTAGCTTCTCCTGAATTAGGAGGAAGCCACAAGGGGTTCTGAAGGGAATAGGGAAGGCTGGCATGGGACCTAACCCTTTGGGACTGAGGTGACACCCCACTGGTATGTGGCCTTGCTTGCCGGGGCACTGCGGTGCTGGTGGATGGCACTGCGGTGCTGGTGGATGGCACTGCCGCCTCACCAGAATGCCTTCGTCTGGCGGGCGGGCTGGCTCTCCTCCTCCTCTGAGGCTGTCAGTGTTCCACTGCTTAGGACAGGCTCGTAGTCAACGTCAGACTCAGAATTTGCAGAGGAATCCGAAGCGGAGAGCTCCCTGTTGTCCAAGGGACAGGGCCAACATAGATTTTCCCCGATGCGGGGAAGGAGAAAACAGGAGGACATCCAGGGACGCCCTCCCGGCAATTGAGCGCCGCGCTGTAGACGTCTTTCGTCTATAGCACGGGCTCAAAGTGGTTAATAAAGCTTACCTGTAGGTACCATGAATATCTCCTAAACTTGCACAGTTTTGGAGATATTCACTATATTCGCATGTGCCGACGTCATCGGCACATGCACACTGAAGAAATGGCCTGCTTGTGCCGTTTCTTTAGTAGCCGCGCGGTTCCCGCGCGCATGCGTCATCACGACTCTGGCCAATCACAGCGCCAGAGCACACAAACCCGGAAATAACTCCAGGAGATATGTCGCCAGTCACAGCGGTGTGCGGGGACCACTGCAACAGCTTTGATCTAAAGTAAGTATTTCATAATGAGCTAGTATGCAATGCATACTAGCTCATTATGCCTTTGTCTTGCAGTTGTTTTTTTTCAGAGTTTATAACCACTTTAAGCTTTGGTAATAAAACCTGAAAGCCCATTGGTTTCTATGGAGAGTTGCAGCAGATTTTGCACTATCCAGCTTCAGTAAATAACCCCCTTGCGTTCCTGCTAAGCAGTAAAATTGATCTCTGTCTTCATCCAGTCAGACCATTCCCCAAACAGTTAGCAAGCACCTTCTAGGGACACACTTAACCATTTGATCGCCCCTGGTGTTAACCCCTTCCTTGCCAGTGTCAGTACAGTAACAGTGCTTTTTTTTAGCACTGATCACTGTAATAATGTCACTGGTCCCTAAAAAAGTGTCAGGTGTCTGATTTGTCCACCGCCATGTTGCAGTCCCACTAAAAATCGCTGATCGCCGCCATTACTAGTAAAAAAAAAAAATGCTTTAAATCTATCCTGTAGTTTGTAGACGCTATAACTTTTGTGCAAACCAATCAATATACGCTTATTGTGATTTTTTTTTTTTTTTACCAAAAATATGTAGCAGAATACATATTGGCCTAAATTGATGAAGAAATTTGTATTTTTTTACTTGTTTTTAGGAATGAGCCAGTTCACACCAGAACATGCGAACAAGCAAAAAAATTGTGCGAACATGCAAACACCATTAAAGTCTATGGGAAACTAACATGAAAAATCAAAAGTTCTCATTTTAAAGGCTTATATGCAAGTTATTGCCATAAAAAGTATATGGGGACCCGGGTCCTGCCCCAGGGGGACATGTATCAATGCAAAAAAAAATTAAAAACAACTTTTTTCAGGAGCATTAATTTTAAGAATGCTTAAAGTGAAACAATAAAAATGAAATATTCTTTTAAATATCGTGCATGGGGGGGTCCCCTTAGTCTGCCTGTAAAGTAGCGCATCTGTCGGATGTGTTTTACAGACCTACAGGAAAAAGAAATGCCTAAAGAAAAAAAAATTATTTAAACTTGCTCGTGGCAGTAATGTATTGCCGACTCCCGGTAATATAGATAAAAATCAAAGAAAAAAATGGTGTGCCCCCCCCCCCAGTCCATACCAGGCCCTGGTATAGATAGTAAGGGGAACTCCACACCAAAATTAAGAAAAAAAAATTGGTGTGGGGGTCCTCCCAAAATCCATACCAGACCCTTATCCGAGCATGCAGCCTGGAGGACAGGATAGGGGGGGAGCGAGCACCTCCCCCACCTCCTGAACCATACCAGGCCACATGCCTTCAACATGGGGAGGGTGCTTTGGGGTCGGGATCTGGGGGCCCCCTATCTGCTTACGTCACAGGAATCAGTCCAGGTACCGCATCATCCCGACAATAAAGTCTGGATCCACCAGGTGCCTGGACTGACACCTGTCTCAGCCTCTCAGCGAGTCTCTGAGATGGCCGCTCCCCACCCCCCCACAGCTCAGCACTCCAATGCGTGTGAAGGAGCAGAGCGGAGAGATGCTGATTGACAGGCAGCAGCTCACCTCTCAGGGATCTGAGAGAACCGAGCCATCCGCAGTGTTAGATTGCTCGGTTCTCAGTGCAGAGACGCTCGGGGACAGATGCAGCATCCACCTAGGTAAGTTTGATGGGGGGAAAAAAAACAAAACATACTTCTCTTTTAATGAAAACGCATCAAAACAAAATCTTGTGACAGTGTGTATTTCAGTCCAGGTTTCTGATCCAGGTATATAGAGATATGGGGGGGGGGGGGGGGGAGACTGGTGTGTAGTGGTCAGCTTTATACTGGAGCAGGAAATGTTGATTTAATTTTCTTTTTATATATATTTGATATTTTTTAGCAGAAAGTAAAAAAAAAATTGTGTGTATATATATATATATATATATATATATATATATATATATATATATATACATACATATAGCGCACCCACCTTTCCCCCAGCCTGCATTTAACTCGGCTCCTCGCAGGAGGAAGGAAGGCACACCGCACCAGAAGCCTATACCCTCCTGTGTAAAGAGGTTGAGCGGTGTTGTTGTTGGGTCTTGTCTGCAGCCAGGGCCAAAGTCCTCCTGAGAATGATTCTCACCTCTACCGTGGGTAGAGACAAGACCTTGACTTCCCCAGTAACATGAATGTCCACACCAGCTGAAACTCCAACTCAAGATTTATTCTCGCTTTGCAATAAACAGTCTCTTGGATAGGAAAAAGGTTGGAGCAAGGAAACCGGACAGCCCAAGGTGTGGAGGAGGTCCAGGCACAAACGAAGCTCAATCTTCACTACTCAGATTCTCAAGCAGTGTATTAGGCGCACAGTCTCTGCCACAGACCGTGAGGTTGGTCTCTGCCACAGACCTGGTGAATAAGGGCACTGCCACTGACCTGGTGAATTAGGCCACTGCCACTGACCTGGTGAATAAGTCTCCCTCTTAGAACATGGCCCCTATCAAGGAGAAGACGTCCCCCTAGAGAGTCAACAGACCCTTCCTTCACCGTGACTCCCGCATCGGTCCCTCGGAATGATCCTGCCTTCTCTGAGAGTGCGGGTCCCCTCGCAAGGCGGCACCCTGGACTCCTCAATCCTTAGCGGACCCCACCTGAAGGTGCTGGGCCCCGGGCCTTTTCCCGCAACCCCTGGGTCTTCATACCCAGGCGAACAGGACGGCAGGGTAGTACCTCACCCCAGGCTAAAGGTGCTGAGATGGAACAGGAACACAGCCTCCGGGCCTAGGGCACCCGGAGACGAACCACACACACACCCAGGCTGAAGGTGCCTGTGCGTGGACCCCGATCAGGAGATGTCTGCACCTTTTATCTCCTCTCCCGGCATGCACAGCAGGTTCCCCGCCCCACTGTCCGGCTGCCGAGAGGGGACGCAAAAGGCACAGCACTACGCTCGTGGTTCAACCCCGGCCCAGAATGGCAGCGCCACCCGCAGGCCACAGGGAACTCATCACCAGCATTATCCCCTGACTGAGGACAAAAATGGTCCATAACCCCTAACAAATTAAGGTGTCTGAGCCTAATTACCACTCAGAGACTCCCCCTAAATTGACCACCCGCTACATATATATATATATATATATATAAACCGCCAGGTTTGAATGGATCAATTTCCTACAGACCATTTTTGGAGGGCTTTTCATCTGGGGCTTCCGAATGGGATCCCCCAGACTAAGCCCTATTAATCTCCACTGGGATACCCAGTGTCTACATAATATTATAACTTGAGCAATTCAGATGTGCTTACAATGGGGAGGAAGTGGGGTAGTTCCCCTTCATCTCTGTATGAAGGACCTATACTCACTGAGATAAATTATTTTTTCTTGCAAAAAAATCTGTTTTCATTTTTATTTTATTTTTTGCCATTGGTGACCGGGTGTGTGATATATGAGGAGTGACACTCCTCTTTTCCACACTCACCAATAGTTTTTAGCCTTTTAAATTTATCTGCTTTTTTCATTTTTTTTTCTTTCTCTTATATATATTCTGCTGTGTAATTCTAGGTGTTAGAGGATTTGTGTACCTGTCATTTTTGTGTCCACATCACGGTACACTGTCAAATGTTTTTTTTTCTGTAAAGGGCTTTTAGTGATTCATATATATGTGACCAACACTGACACTATGTTGTCCCAATCTGGTGTAACAAATGATTCTTTTGTCCCCTAGAGGCTGGACCGCGGTGTGTCTATAGCATTAGTCTCCCTTCTCCCCCCCTTCACCGGTTTGTGCGACTCACTCGGCGCAGGTAGGACCGGCTTGTGATTTCCAACACTTCCGGTCCTTTTTTCTGCTGGGACGCGCACGAGTGGTTGCCATGACTGCCGTTCCCGCTAATCCTGCGTCGCGAGCCCCTGACGCGTGACGTCACTTCTCCGGGGCCGTGCCGCTTGCAGTGATGCACACACGCTTGGACGCTCTCGCCACTGAGAGCGTCCTCATTGCTATGACAACTCCCCGCCCTCGGGGAGGTCGCTTCGCGCGCCACTGAGCTCGGAGGGCGTAAACACAGTCTGCCCCCTAGACTCCCTCTCTGTCTATCCCATCTGATCCAAAGCTCTAATCTACGCATACTACATAAAGCCCTACAATCACAAGTGCTCAGCCTGTCCATCACCAAGCCGCACTTTGACCAGCCACTGGATTTGGATGAGGTAAATGACCATTATCTAGATACATGTATGCTAATGCTGGAACCTGAAAGCTGACATTTATACCTGGGTCCTGCTTGCTCTCTTTCTCCTGTCTCACTGCAGACTGCCAGGTACTATCCCAATTTGTGGACGCCCTGAAACTAGAGATCAGCTGTAGGCTTATGTACATATACATTTGCCGCAGCTCCAGGACTAGGTAAGTGCCTGCCAATACAGCCACACTCTCCATCCTTTTGGCACAGCAACAGATACAAGGGCATTTATCAAACACTCTTTTTTCCTAGGCACCATAAATGTCATC
Source organism: Rana muscosa (assembly GCA_029206835.1). NCBI lineage: Eukaryota > Metazoa > Chordata > Amphibia > Anura > Ranidae > Rana > Rana muscosa. The sequence continues at coordinate 406,720,528 of CM055117.1, forward strand.
CTGACTGGCCCTTTTCCTCTGGTCCCGTCACAGTTTTTCAAGTGCGGCTTATGTGGGGCAGTTCTACTATTTTTGGTAGGTTTCTCTTATTCACTTGTTCTGAGAAAATTACTCCTACATGCATCATATGGGATCAATTTAACATGTACTACTCCTTACTTATATTCAGGCACTATTGAATGCTAGGGAGTCACCCTCATATGCAGATAGCAGCTCCACTGCGTTTGCACTGTCGGGAAGGTCGCGGACACTATCCACGCCCTCTGTGAGTCCCACCCCCCACCGGGATATGTACCATCTGGGTTGAGGGTCCGCTTCTGCCACCCGCTGGTCCGACCGTCTAGGGCAGGCATGTCCAAAGTCCGGCCCGCGGGCCAATTGCGGCCCGCTGGCCGGTTTTGAACGACCCGCTTGGTTATCTGGGCATATATATCTTTTGTGGCCCCCAACGATCTCCCAGTACCGGGACCACAAAAGATATATATGTGGCATCACTAAATGGTGGATCTCGGGCCGAATCCGGACTTAGTAGTGGCCCGCAGCTTTGCTAAATTGTCAGTGTTCTCTCCCCTCTGCCGACTCTCGCATCACTCCCCCTTCCTCCCCCTCCCCACACAAGCCTGGAAGTGCTGCAGGTCCGGACAAAGGGCGGGATCTTTCAAGTTACAAAGCAGGTGATTGGTTGCTAGACAGTGGGGCGGTCCCAGCAACCAATCACCCGCCTTTAACTTGAAAAGTCCCGCCCTTTGTCTGGACCTGCCATGCCATGTGTGCTTCCTGGTTTGTGTGATTAAGGTAGGGCAGTGTGGGTAGGGGGGATGCTGCATTGATAAAAGTGACAGTCTGACTCTAATATGGAGGGAGTCTGTAATGGGGGGGGGGGGGTCTGAGATGGAGTGGGGTCTATGAAGTGGGCTCTGCGATGGGGGGGATCAGTGATGAACTGGGGCATTCCCCAATCCCTCACAGATCCCCAGCCCATCACAGATCCCCAGCCCATCACAGATCCCCAGCCCATCACAGATCCCCAGCCCCTCACAGATCCCCAGCCCATCACAGATCCCCAGCCCATCACAGATCCCCAGTCCCTCACAGATCCCCAGTCCCTCACAGATCCCCAGTCCCTTACAGATCCCCAGCCCCTCACAGATCCCCAGCCCCTCACAGATCCCCAGCCCCTCACAGATCCCCAAGCCCCTCACAGATCCCCAAGCCCCTCACAGATCCCCAAGCCCCTCACAGATCCCCAAGCCCCTCACAGATCCCCAAGCCCCTCACAGATCCCCAAGCCCCTCACAGATCCCCAAGCCCCTCACAGATCCCCAAGCCCATCACAGATCCCCAGCCCCTCACAGATCCCCAGTCCGTGATGGACTGGGGATGGTCTGGGGATCTGCTTCACAGACCTTTACTTAAAAAAAAAAAAAAACTAATTTTTTTCCTGAAACTTCCCTCTTTAAAGTGAAACACACAGAGCTCACCTCTTTACCACACACAGCCACAAAGGCAAGATAATTCTTGTTGGGTAGTGTATAAGTGCTCGGAAGAACACACTTTTAATGGTTCAAAGAATGTCAGGCAAAATGGTCGGCCCTCGAGCATGTTCACTTCATCAAATCTGGCCCTCTTTGAAAAAAGTTTGGACACCCCTGGTCTAGGGGAAAACCTACTACAAAACAAGAATCATTGTGCCTTTTTAATCATCTGCTACTATCAAGTAATACACATACATCTAACACACATGGTCAGTACTTAACCCCTTCCATACCGGGCCATTGGGAAATGACGCCGGCAGGAACCCTCTCTCCCTCCGGGTGGACGTCATATGACGTCCTCCGCTTTGAGGGGGGATATCTGAATGATGCCTGCAGCTAGAGGCATCATTCAGATATCCTTGTTTAGAGCCAGCGATCCTGCGCACCATAAGAACGATCATAGCTGCGATTGCGCCGCTTGATCGTTCTTATAGGCGGTGGGAGGGGACATCCCCCCCTCCCGCCGCCATCCAGTGCTTCTCCGGGCTCTCCTGTGCGATCGGGGACCCGGAGAGAATCGTCAGTGCCGGTGGGGGGTCACGTGATGAGCATAGAGATGACTGGTGACCAGATGGTCACCAGTCATCTCTATGATCGTCGGAGGCCCGGGCGCGATGTGATGACGTCACGCCCGGGTCCTCAAATGTAAACAAAGCCGCCATTGCGGCTGTAAGTATGAGATCAGTGACATTTTTTTCACTGATCTCATGCTTTCCAGCCTGGAGGAGAGATGTGGGGTTTTATTGACCCTGCATCTCTCCATAAAGAGGACCTGTCACATACATTCCTATTACAAGGGATGTTTACATTCCTTGTAATAGGAATAAAAGTGATCAAAAAAAAAAAAAAAGTAAAAATAAAAGAAAAGTAAAATAAAATAAAATAAAAAATAATAAATTTTTTAAAACGCCCGTCCCCAATAGCTTGCGCTTAGAAGCAAACACACACGTAAGTCCCGCCTGCATATGTAAACGCCATTCAAACCACATATGTGAGGTATCGCCGCGTGCGTTAGAGCGCGTGCAACAATTCTAGCACTAGACCTCCTCTGTAACTCTAACCTGGTAACCTGTAAAAATTTTCAAACCGTCGCCTATGGACATTTTTAAGTACCGAAGTTTGGCGCCATTCCATGAGTGTGCGCAATTTTAAAGCGTGACATGTTAGGTATCTTTTTACTCAGCGTAACATAAGCTTTCATATTTTACAAAAAAATTGGGCTAACTTTACTGTTTTGTTGTTTTTTAATTCATGAAACCATTTTTTCCCCCCAAAAAAAGGCGTTTGAAATTTTTTTGCGCAAATACCGTGCAAGATAAAAAGTTGCATCGACCGTCATTTTATTGCCTAGGGTGTCTGCTAAAAAAAAACATATATAATGTTTGGGGGTTCTGAGTCATTTTCTAGCAAAAGAATGATGATTTGTACATGTAGGAGAGAAGTGCCAGAATAGGCCCGGTATGGAAGTGGTATAGAAAGGGTTAAACAACTTTTGATAATGTGTTTTTTATATATGTACATAACTTTCACTATCGGGTACGCTTTACAATTGGCTGCTCTGCCTTTTGTTGTTATTGTTTTTGCTTGTCTGTTCTGCTTTTGTTCTATCTTTCACCCTTTATTATTTTGAATACAGATACCATCCACCATCAAAAGGTGCAGCACCCCATCCCCGAAGAAGAGGTTACACTAATAGAAAGCCTTGAAACTTTGGGTTTCTGTCCCACTCCATAGACAGAGCTGGGTCCTGTACTGTATTTCCTTTTTTTGTTATATGATATCTGTCCATATGCGCTTGTGCTTGTTCTTTTCAGTATGTATACACTTGTTACTTGGATATGCGTTGTGCATATGTAGCAGCAGCCCTTCCTACTTGTCAATACTTTTTCAATAAAATAAGTCTTCAAGACAAATATTTTTTTGTACTCTACCATTTCTCGTGAGGTTTCAACAGTCACCCTTTAAAGTCCCATTGAGGAACCGCTCTCTTTGGAGTGCATCTTTTGCTTTATGTATTTAGGGATGCGGGTGGATTGACCTCTATATCCATGCACTTGAGACACCGCTCTTTGTATTTTTTTTGTTTATGGCACAAAAAATAAAAAAAACGCAGAGGTGATCAAATACTACCAAAGCTCTATTTGTGAGGAAAAAGGGACATACATTTTATTTGGTCACAGCATCGCACAACTGCGCAATTGTCAGTTAAAGTAATGTAGTGCTGTTTTGCAAAAAATGGCCTGGTCAGGAGGGGTGGGGGGGTAAAACCTTCTGGGGTTGAAGTGGTTGAATTAATCAATACGGGTGCAAAAATTGATCCCTAAAGGAAACCCCTAAAGCCAAAGCAGCCAGCATTCCTCTGGTTCTCTCATAACAGGTTTATTTCAAGCGATAAGAATTCTACTTGCACAATGTTACCAAGGAAATGGTCTGAAACATCCACGGAAGTGTCTCCACCCAGCTAAGTGGAGGAAACAGCGAGCTCAGCTAAAGGATACCGGGGATGCTTTCTTATAGCGAGCACCAAGGAAAGGAAAGCACCAATCAGCTGCTAGTAACAGCAGGAAGGCGGGGCGTACATAATGACTGTGTACACTGTACTCTCAGTATTTCCATGAACAGAACCTGTTATAGGAGAGAAGGTGCATAGAGCCTCAGCCGACTCACCACCACCATCTAAAAGGTAGGTAGCTGTGTGTGAGGTGAGTCAGTGGATCTGTACCAGGCACTGCCCTTTCCTTTGAGGCACACCCAATGTTTGTCTTGGTACAGCCTGGTATATTTGGCTGCGCACGTTGTGGAGGAGGAAGAGTAGTAAAGGAATCCTCTTCACTGACAGGATATCACATTGAGCACTCAATTCACAAAGCTTCAGGCTGGGTTCTCACCTAAGGGCTCTGCGCTTTTCTGTGCTATTACTTAGTTATTCATTGTTACCCTCAATGCCCACAAAGGTACATAAACTACTTTAGTGCCGCGTAGAAATGGGGAGAAAAAAAACCACCTTTATGACATGCTATGTGTGAACCTAGCCCTAGGGCGCGTTCAGTGTGTGGGTCTGCATGCGCATTTACATGCATTTTTTTTTTTTTACTGATTCGCGTTGACACCCCATTCGCACTTGTGCGACTTGTCATGGGACTTTGGACATCCAATGATAACCATTCACATACATGCGACTTAAAGTCACGCATTGCACTACTTTGGTCCGACTTTCATGCAACTTGAGGGCCATAAACTATGTTAACCCTCAAAAGTTGCATGAAAGTCATACTTGAATGTTTTACATGTAGCAAGTGGGTCTGACTTTTTCAGCGGGACAACAAGTCACATCTAAGTCGCACCCATCCAAAGTTGCATTCCAATGTCACACAAGTGTGAATGGAGCCTTGGTGAGTTATCGTGTTCCAGTACATTTACATCAATAAAAAATGGAGCATGCTGTACTAATAGCACATGAAAGCACAACAGTGGTGGAAAACAGGCTCATTGAAATACATTAATTTGTCTTGCATGTGCATTCATGCTGCGTTTAAACGCACATTAGCCTGCATCTGGTGTAAGGGCATGTTTACACTGCATTACACTGTGTTCTCTGTGCAGTTCAGAATGTGCGTTTACCTGCATCTGTGTTAGGTTTATGGCTCATTTTGCAGTGCGTTTGCGTCCTAGTGCATTGCTTCCCTTCGATCGGCCGACCGACCCTTCAATCAACTGAGCGGCCGACCCTTACTTCGATCAACTTGGGTTTACACTGCATTCCCTGTGTTTGCTGTGCAGTTCAGAATGCGCGTTTACGTGTATCTGTGGTATGTTTACGACTCATTTGCAATACGTTCAATCTTTTCTTCTTTCTTGTTTTCTTTCCTTACTTCAACCGACCGGTCTATCCTTTCTTCTATCGATCAAAGGAAGGACCAAAACTGCTTCAGTGTGAACCTAATCTTTAGGCAGCAAGGATGACTGGGGAGGTGAGGGTTAAAAAAAAACACTGATCCACAAAAGTCACATAGGAATGCTTATCCATGGTTAAGCGACTTCTGTGAGATAACATAGAAGTCCTATGGGGCTGAAATCGCACGGAAGCCAGAATATGATGTGATTTCCCTTGTAATTCTGTGAACCTTTTGAGAACTCCTAAAGTACATCGATGTCGCACTGGAAATCACATGATAGTCGCCTTGGAATAGTGGGACGTGATATGCAAATGATCAAGAATGCATTGCATTAAATTTAACACAACCCGAAAAAATTTACAAAAACACATGCGTTTTTCAGTGAGAAAGAAGCCTAAACCCAGACTATGAAAAAGTCTGATTACATGCTATATAACAGAGTTTTCATACTCACAAAGCCATAAAGCATTTGTTTTGTGTAGAGTAAAATAGATCTGGTTGATCCTGCCTTCAACTGTCCCTCCTTGTCTGTATCCTCACTGCAGACTGAGATTGTGTAGACCAGTAGGTGTCTTCTACCAAAAGAGTATTGAAAGCAAAATTTGGGACTTTCAGGAATTAACAGACCTCAGGTAGAATAAAAAAAGCTTCTTGCGTTTTATTGTGTAGGGCTATTCTAAAGAACTTCCAAGGCTGTGAAATCTCGACTCGTTTCGCTGTTTACTTCTTCAGGAGATATGCTGTGAGCTGGTATACCAACACGTGGGGCACCCTACATATCTAACAAGGAGGAAGGACAAAAAAAAAAAAGGTAGGAGGAAATTAGAGGGGAAGATATCCCACTTTCTGGTCAACCCCAAATGTAAGGCACATGTATGGAGGGATTCGATATCCAGGACCATACTGATGCTGGGCAGAATGAAGGAGTTTGTAATGGCAAAATTCCATTCACTGCGCACAGATCATAATAGCCTGTCCATACCCTGCACCAGTATCCCGTGATCCCCCACCAGCAAGACGCCAATAATGCTGGTGGGGGATCCCTTTATTTTTTTTGAGCTGAGTTCACACTAGTCCGGTGTGAATTGCAGCTTCATTTTCTATGCAAAGATAAAAATGATTTATTCAGCGGTTCCTCTCCGTTGTAGCTGCAGATTAGCTGACCTGGGAGAGGGGGGGGAGGTGTAGGAGGAGGAGGAGGAGAGCATTCCTGTTCAGAAATGACAAATCTGTGAATCAGATGTGTTCCCATTGAAGATTATGTGCCTGCAATTCGCACTGCACTGCCTAGAAAACGCACACGATCTTTGTGCAATGCAGAGTGTGGATGCAGCGCACATATGTGAACCATACCCATTGAAAATTAAGTTTGCAAATGTTGTGCGAATTGGATGTGGTGTAATCTGCATCCAATTCGCAATAGTGTAAACCCAGACTTAAAGCCGGCAGAGCTCTTGTAAAAGCAATCCTAGCTGCTAAATGGCCGCTGAATTGCTTTTACTAGCGTCCACCGGGTAACCCGGGATTGCAGATGGTGGTTCTGCCAGCTGACCATAGAGCTGGTCAGGGACCAGAACAACCCCGATCATCTCTGCGGTCTGAGACCATTACTGGTTTGAAAAAAGCATTGGATCTAGCTATGATCCAAAGATTTTAAGGGCAGAGGAGAGATCTGGGATTTAATAGACCCCAGATATCTCAGTAAAAAGGACCCATCACTGCCTATTGCTATCGCACGGATTGCATGCACACTACAGCGTTTTGAATCGTGGGCAGATTTGCCACAAATCTGCCCGCAATTTGACAGCGCTGATATGTGAATGACAAATCGCGGAACTCATAGTTCCATAATAGGCAAGGTTGAAAAAAGACACAAGTCCATCTGATGTGTGTGATTATATGTGATTATATGTCAGTATTAGATTGTATATATCCCTGTATGTTGTAGTCGTTCAGGTGCTTATCTAATAGTTTTTTGAAACTATCGATTCCCCCCGCTGAGACCACTGCCTGTGGAAGAGAATTCCACATCCTTGCCGCTCTTACAGTAAAGAACCCTCTACATAGTTTAAGGTAAACCTCTTTTCTTCAAAATTTAGTGAATGGCCGTGTGTCTTATTAAATTCACTTTCGCGGAAAAGTTTTATCTCTATTGTGGGGTCACCAGTACGGTATTTGTACATTGAAATCATATCCCCTCTCAAGCGTCTCTTCTCCAGAGAGAATAAGTTCAGTGCTCGCAACCTTTCCTCATAACTAATATCCTCCAGACCCTTTATTAGTTTTGTTGCCCTTCTCTGGACTCTCTCCATTTCCAGTACATCCTTCCTGAGGACTGGTGCCCAGAACTGGACAGCATAATCCAGGTGCGGCCGGACCAGAGTCTTGTAGAGCGGGAGAATTATCGCTTTATCTCTGGAGTTAATCCCCTTTTTAATGCATGCCAATATTCTATTTGCATTGCTTGCAGCAGCTTGGCATTGCATGCTATTGCTGAGCCTATCATCTACTAGGACCCCCAGGTCCTTTTCCATTCTAGATTTCCCCAGAGGTTCTCCCCCCAGTGAGTAGATTGCATTTATATTTTTGCCACCCAAATGTATTATTTTTAATTTTTCTACATTAAAACCTAATTTGCCATGTAGTTGCCCACCCCATTAATTTGTTCAGATCTTCATGCAAGGTCCACAAATACAGAGATTGAAGAGTTTATCCCATCCTCCAGGTCGTTTATGAACAAATTAAATAGGATTGGTCCCAGCACAGAACTCTGGGGGACCCCACTTTCCAGCCCAGACCATTCCATGTACTCCCCATTTATTACCACCCTCTGAACTCGCCCCTGTAGCCAGTTTTCAATCCATGTACTCACCCTATGGTCCATGCCAACTGACCTTTGTACAGTAAATGTTACTGTAACGTTATGTAACTCGTATTTGAGATGCCATTCATTTGAATGACCCCTCAAATTGTGGTGCGGGTCTGCCACGATTGTCACGCTGCAATCGCGGGAAGCATGTCGCCCAAAAGAAGCTCCTAACCTTTTTTGGGCGACGTGCTTCCTGCAATGTGGTTTGCCACGATTTCAGTATGTTTTATCGCGTGACAATCGCGACAGACTTGATTTGAGGTGTCATTCAAATGAATGGCATCTCAAATGCGAGTTCCGTGATTTGTCATTCACACATCGGTGCTGTCAAATCGTTGGCAGATTCACCGCAAATCTGCCTGCGATTCAAAACGACGTGTAAATGCAGCCTAAGACCCCTTTCACACGGTCGCGATTTCAGGGAATGCCTGTTTGACTTCAAGTCGTTACGACTTCAAAGTAGTCCCTGCACTACTTTGAAGTCGGAACAACTCGAAGTCGTACTAATATAAATGGTTGTCATTGGAAATCATGGGAAACGACTTGTCATGCTACTTTGCCATCACAAATCGTGGGACAAGTGGTTTAAGTGTGAAAGGGGCCTTAGTACTGCGCTGACGATCCGATTCTGTCTGTGAAATCCAGACGGATGGAAACCCTATTTTCCATCCGTCTGGAGGATCGGATGAAAACAGACAGGCGATCTGTTTTCATCCGATCTCTATAGAGGACAGCGGGGCTTTGACAGGTTCATCTCCGCGCGGTGAGCGGAGACGGACCTGTCATCCGCCTGCTCAGCAGAGCGATCACTGCTGGGCAAATCAGAGTCCATACACTGACAAGCCCGTGTGAAAGGGGCCTTTCAACCTTGACTTCTTTTCAGTGCTCTGCTTTTGGTCATATAACAGCCTAGAGCTGAAATGAGTGTGTGCTGGATGATCACAGGTCACTGATCTCAGGTCTAAATGGGGAATTACCTCCCCCCTCTAGGGCCATCAGCCCAACATATGTTATTTGTACTGGTCTAGGGGGCAAATGCCTCTCTGGCCTTGAGCCAAGGCCTCCCCTGGGGTGGATTACCTTTTGTATCCTCATCAAGGGAACTATATAAACCTCTCTTGCTCCCCCCATAACAAAGTACAAACAGCCACAACCTGTAATTAAAGTCTATGGGCTCAGTGGTCTCGGCCACCCACACCTGTCAAAACAGCAACAAGAATCTGTACATTTCTACCGCTGCCATTTGCACAGTGGCAGATTGCCCATGCACATGTAGCCTACTATGCTGGTGTTGCTGTGGTTAGCTCCATTTTTCAAAAAGATCTGAAACATTTTGATCTGCGAGTATATTGATTAAAAAGTGAAATCCATTGTGATTGTTTTGTTTTTTGTGATCATAAATCTTAATCATGAAACTTCAAGGAGGTGAATACTTTCTATAGTTACTGTAACCAAAATAGAATGGTTGCTTGTGGTTATAGTACTACATAGTTACTGTAGTTCTACATACATGAATTTTAGGACTCCCATATATGGCTTCTGACAAATGGTGACAAGCGGGGCAAGATATCTGCATAACCAAAATAGACTGTGGCCTAGAGTCGGCAGAGCTGAGCTGCCAACCACATTCTTGTGAATAAAAAAATGTTCCTCTCTGGTGCCCTGCCTACCAGTGTAAACGGCTGGTTCCTAACAGTTCCTGTCCCTGCACAAATGTATTTTTGGTTTATTAATGGACTATGCCTATAGTTCACCCACCCTGCTACCAGTGAAAGGCAAATGTTTTTCCTACGCTAATTTTCTGTTTTAGGGGTACTTGCATACATCTACTCACGTTATGTACATCTACATGTATGTTATATAATTCTGCATGTATATTGTATACATCAACAGTACATACTGTCGTTTAGATTCTCTGCCTTTTGTGGCTATAATGCCTGATCTGGTTAGTGTGATACTAAGGCCCCATGCACACGGGACGCTTGTAAACGCGCATTCAGAGTCAGTTGGACACTTTTTCAACTGCCCTTGAACACATTCAATGTTATCCTATGTGTCCACGTACACAGTCTCGTTTATTGCCGTTTTTAGGCAGTTGCGTTTAACCTTGTTTTTCTGAAAGCAAAAAAAATGGGTTCAGACGCCAAAGATTTCCACGTTTCAGACGCCAAACGCGGTATGGGCGTTTAGCCGCGATTTCGTTTATAAGGGTTTTTTTAATGTGACCTATTTTTTTACATTAAAAATCTCAAAAATGATGGCAAATTATGAAAAACCATTAAAAAAAAAAAAACAAAAAAAAAACTGTAATTGCTTGCATTGCATTGTGGACAATCCACAACTTGTGGCCAGGTGACGTGGCAAGTGCACAATCCACAACTTGTGGCAAGTGGACAATCCACAACTTGTGGCAGGTGACGTGGCAAGTGGACAATCCACAACTTAACTTGTGGCAGGTGACGTGGAAGGTGACATGGCAAGTGGACAATCCACAACTTGTGGCCAGGTGACGTGGCAAGTCCACAACTTGTGGCAAGTGGACAATCCACAACTTGTGGCAGGTGACATAGCAAGTGGACAATCCACAACTTGTGGCAAGTGGACAATCCACAACTTGTGGCATGTGACGTAGCAAGTGGACAATCCACAACTTGTGGCAAGTGACACGCTAAATACAAGTACACTGCTGCTCTCTCAGCTGCTGCTACTCACTCTGGTCCCACAAAATGGCTGAAATGGTTAATAATACTGTTTTTTGAGCTTAGGGAGGGTCCTTATGATGTTTCTTAACTAAACGCTTCTAGACGCAAACGCAGCAAAACTTTCGGTTTCAGCCTTCGTTCAGAAGAGTTTGCACCAGTGTCCCGTGTACATGGGGCCTTTGGCCTGATTCACATCTATGCGGTTTTAGTGGTTTTTGCATTTTGCAGATTTCCACTACAGAACGTGTTCCATAGCAAACCATGTTAAATGAACTATAGAGAAGTCTGCAAAAAGCACAAAAAATGCATACGTGTGAATCAGGCCTAAGACCTCTTGCATACAGAAGTGCAGATGAATCTTCTCAATGGGAAACAGATGGCAGAGAATATGTTTGTTGTGGTTTTAACCATTTCCTACTCTTTTAAAACTTAAAATATAAAAGGTTTGGCTATACTGTATATACCATATTTTTCGCTCCATAAGACGCACCTAGGTTTTAGAGGAGGAAAATATGAAAAAAAAAATCTGAACCAAATGGTGGACTAAAATATTTAATAAAATATAACCAACTAATATTTCTACACTGACAACCAATGTAAGGGGGCACCCTAAACTGATCCCCAATGTAACTGGGACATTTACACTGACCCCAACACAACAGGAGTATTTTCATCAACCACCAATGTAATTGAGATGTTTACAGTGACTAGCCATGTAACAGGTGTATTTACAGTAACCCTCCCATCTCTCTACTAATCGCTGCATTCTTATCTCCCATCAGTACAACTCCCTCTAACTCATCTGCTAACCTCTGTCCCCCAAACCCCTACTCTGCTAACCTCTCAATCCAACCCTTCCTTCCCATTCAACTCTGCACCTCTGTACATCACCTCTGCTCACTTCTGACTGCACACCTCCTCTGCTCACCTCTGCACCTCAAGCCCCCCTTTTTGATTACCTCTACATGCCCTCTATGCTCACCTGTATGCTGTCTAGGTGGGCGGCATGCAGAGGATGGGGCATGATTTGCTTATGAATTGCGGCGGCCGATCTCATTTGCATAACAATGCCCGCATGATTTACTTGTGAATGCCGATGTTAATTAAAGAACAATGCCTTTTGTTTCTCTCCCAAAGGCAGGAGAGAAACAGGATTTAGCTGGGGCAGAGAGATGCATAGGGCATTGTTCTGTTACTGAAACAATCCCCCTATTAGCGGCTCTGCTGGTCAGTATTCGCTCCATAAGACGCACAGACATTTCCCCCTGTTTTTTTGGGGGGGAAAAAGTGCGTCTTATGGAGCGAAAAATATGGTAAATTTTAAGATCAAGTGTATTCTGCCTACATTTAGCATTTTAGGCCGGGTTCACACTGGTGCGACAAACGCTCCGAAATTGGGAGCTTATGTCGCATGACGTATGAAAATCAATTTTTCCCTATGGGAGCCATCTTAACTGGTCCGACACATGTCGGTCCGACTTTGAAAATGCTCCCTGTACTACTTTGGTCCGACTTTGATCCTACTTTGATCCTACTTCAGCCCATTGACTATCATTGAAGTTGGAACCGCCGTCTTGCATGATCCGACTTTGGCATGCGACTTGTGCTCTGATGATCTTATGGGGGAACTCAACGCCAAATTTTAAATAAAAAAACCTGCATGGGTTCCCCCTCCGAGAGCATACCAGGCCCTTGGGTCTGGTATGGATTTTAAGGGGAACCCCCTACGCCGAAAAAAACGGCGTGGGGGGCCCCCCAAAATCCATACCAGACCCTTATCCGAGCACGCAGCCTGGCCGGTCAGGAAAGGGGGTGGAGATGAGCGAGCGCCCCCCCCCTGAACTGTACCAAGCCGCATGGCCGCAACATGTGGGATGGGTGCTTTGGGGCAGGAGGCGCCCTGCGGCCCCCCACCTCAAAGCACCTTATCCCCATGTTGATGAGGACAAGGGCCTCATCCCGACAACCCTGGCCATTGGTTGTCGGGGTCTGCGGGAGGTTGGCTTATCGGAATACGGGAGCCCCCTAATAAGGGGGCCCCCAGATCCTGGCCCTTTTTTCCCCACAGGTGAATGGGTAGGGGTACGATGTACCTTATACTCATTCACATAGGGTGGGGATCTGGGGGCCCCCTTATTAAAGGGGTTCCTGGATTCCGATAAGCCCCCCCGCAGACCCCGACAACCAACGGCCAGGGTTGTCGGGAAGAGGCCCTTGTCCTCATCAACATGGGGACAGGGTGCTTTGGGGTGGGGGCCGCAGGGTGCCCCCCTGCCCCAAAGCACCCCCCCATGTTGAGGGCATGCGGCCTGGTACGGTTCAGGAGGGGGGGAGCGCTCACTCGTCCCCACCCCCTTTCCTGACCGGCCGGGCTGCGTGCTTGGATAAGGGTCTGGTATGGATTTTGGGGGGACCCCCACGCCGTTTTTTAGGCGTAGGGGGTTTCCCTTTAAATCCATACCAGACCAAAGGGCCTGGTATGCTCCTGGAGGGGGAACCCATGCCGTTTTTTTTATTTAAAATTTGGCGTGGAGTTTCCCCTCAAGATTCATACCAAACACAGTACCTGGTATTGGCGGGAATCCAAGTCGGATCCCCGTTCATTGAAAGTTGGACGTATGTCGGCTTCAAGTTGCAGGGCAAAGTCGGATCCAAAGTAGGACAGCTGTCGTGTCGCACCAGTGTGAACCCAGCCTTAATGGGTTGCTCCCATCCCCTTCACCAAAATGCTAATTCAATTTTTATATCAGGGCTCGACAATCCCCGGGCGCCAGGTCGCCATTGTGACTAGAATTAGCGACCTGGCGCCTGGGGCAGCACAGCTGGGGTATCCTGTGTCTCCGTGAAACCCCCGCGCCGCGCAATCGCGTCAGGCTGGCCGGTAATTGCGGCCTTCTGCAGGCCTATGCTTCTCTGTAGGCCTATGCTTCCTTCTGTGATCTGGCGCCATCTCGTGGTGGCCGTTGGTATGACATACAACCAGCAATGCTAATGGAGTTTCCCCTGTCTTTCCACTGCCCCATCTCCTTCCCTCTAATTACAACCCCCGAAACATTATATATATATTTTATTCTAACACCCTAGAGAATAAAATTGCAATACTTTCTGTCACACCGTATTTGCGCAGCGGTCTTACAAGTGCACTTTTTTGGGAAAAAATACACGTCTTATTTTTTAATTAAAAAAAAACAAAAAACAGTAAAGTTAGCCCAATTTTTTTTTATATTGTGAAAGATAATGTTACGCTGAGTAAATTGATACCCAACATGTCACGCTTAAAAATTGCGTCCGCTCGTGGAATGGCGACAAACTTTTACCCTTTAAATCTCCATAGGCGAGGTTTAAAAAATTCTACAGGTTGCATGTTTTGAGTTACAGAGGAGGTCTAGGGCTAGAATTATTGCTCTCGATCTACCAATCGCGGCGATACCTCACATGTGTGGTTTTAACACCGCTTTCATATGCGGGCCTACTCACGTATGCGTTCGCTTCTGCGCGCAAGCTCGGTGGCATTCCTGGCTCCTAACTTTTTTAGCTGGCTCCTAGATTCCAAGCAAATTTGTCAAGCCCTGTTTTGGATGAAACCTTTCCTGTTCATTACATACTTTCTTTTAGTCCCAGGGGAAGGGGCCAGCAGGGTGCTATACAGAGCTTCCTGAAAACATGACAGCACATTGCTCCAGTAAAGGTTTCCAGTGCCTTACCACTTGACCCCCAGGCCTTTTCTGGTACTTTTTGTTTACATGTAACAATCAGTATTATTTGCTACAAAATTTCTTAGAACCGCCAAACATTTTTATTACATATTTGTGTGTGTGTGTATATATATATATATATATATATATATGTGTGTGTGTATGTGTGTATATATATATATATATATATATATATAATACCGTATATACTCGAGTATAAGCCGAGTTTTTAAGCACAATTTTTTGTGCTGAAAATGCCCCCCTCGGCTTATACTCGAGTCACCTTTTTGCGCCTGATCTCCCGGACTTTGGGGAGCCGGTACTGGCCGGCCGTATGTCCCCTGGACCCTAAACTTGGCACACATATAGCCCCACTCTTCCTCTACAAGTGTGCAAAGTTTCTTGTCCAGGAGACCTACGGCCGGGGAGCACCGATTTTTCAAAACCGGGCACCCCTTCCATAGACTCCCATGTTAAACGGTAATTTCTCTGGTGACTTTGGGGACCCGGTACTGGCCGGTCGTAGGTCCTCTGGACCCCAAACTTGGCACACATGTAGCCCCACTCTTCCTCTACAAGTTAGCAAAGTTTCTTGTCCGGGGGACTTACGGCCGGGGAGCACCGATTTTTCAAAGCCGGGCACCCCCTCCATAGACTCCCATGTTAAACGTCAGACTAGTCATGGACACCAGTAAGGCATGGACACAATGAGGCAAAGTGAGGCACACCCTAGGCTTATACTCGAGTCAATAAGTTTTCCCAGTTTTTGTGGTAAAATTAGGTGCCTCGGCTTATATTCGGGTCGGCTTATACTCGAGTATATACGGTGTATATATATATATATATATATATATATATATATATATATATTGTGACAGCAGGAAGGTAAAGTCACCTGGTTGCATCCAGGGGGGTAGATATATTTCGCCCAGATTCAGGCTTTACGCCGACTTATACAACTAGGCGGAGAGTTGTATAAGCCCAGCTAAGGCTAGTGGGCTCATGGATGACTCATACCTCTAGGGAGAGTGCAGGGCGTCGTGCAGACAGGGAGTTGAGTAGACCAGCTGAAGCCTGTCAGTTCGTTTAAGGCCTCTATAAAAACTCCCAGATTCATTAGGTGTTTGCTCATGCCTGGAACCAGACCTGTGTGGACTGTCTAGGGAGAGTGAACCCCTGTGCGGTGAGACAAAGCCTGTGTGGCTATTTGCTTGGACATTTAAAACCAGGGACTTAGGGACTAGGACAGCACTAGGCTGATCCCAGTTGTTAGTTAGGAAACCTGTATGTTTAGTTAGAGGTCAAGTTGACCAGGATTTATTTTGTTTATGTTTCTTTTGCTTTGCTGTGTTTTGTCACTGTAAATAGAAAATAAACCGCACCTTTTTGATTTTGAAAACCACAACCTCCGTTTGCTGGGCCTGTTTTTGTGTGGGGAGCCCATCCCGGGGGTCACCCACACCCGCTGCCGAGCTAACCCCCTCACAGTTGGTGGAGAACCAGTGGCAGTTTTTTTTTAAGCCAGCATGGAGGAGATACTGAAACAGCTGGCTCTAGCAAATGCCAATCAACAGCAGACAAATGCAGGTTTGCAAAAGAGCCTTGCAGCCCAGCAGCAAGCTTATCAACAGAGCCTTGCAGCCCAGCAGCAAGCTCATCAACAGAGCCTTGCAGCCCAGCAGCAGACAAACGCAACTTTGCAACAGAGTCTGGAGGCTCAGCAACAAGCCCAGCAGCAATCTGAGGCCCGCTTCATAGACCTGTTGCAGAAGCAAGAGCAGAGACTACAACAACAGATGGAAGCAGTAATGCAGCAACGTCCGCAGACCAGTGAGGAAAGCCGTCCCACTAATACCGCGTCCTTTGGGGTCAGTCGTTTATTGACAAAAATGACTGGAGAGGATGATCCAGAGGTATTTTTGACCACATTTGAAAGGACCGCTGAAAGAGAAAAGTGGCCTGAGGAGCAGTGGGCTGGACTGGTGGCTCCTCTGTTAACTGGTGAATCGCAGAAAGCTTACTATGACCTAGAGCCTAACCAAGCAAAAGACTATGTGATGCTAAAAGCTGAAATATTGGCAAGGCTGGGTGTCACCCTGGCTGTCCGGGCTCAGCGTGTGCATAACTGGACTTTCCAGCTTGGAAAACCCCCCAGGTCTCAAATGTATGATCTCATTCACCTGAGCAGAAAGTGGCTACAGCCAGAGACTTTGTCCGCACCAAAGATTGTGGAACGTGTTGTAATGGATCGGTTTTTGAGAGCTCTTCCTACTGCCATCCAAAAGTGGGTAAGCCATGGAGACCCAGAGACGGCCGATGGTCTTGTGGATCGTGTGGAGAAATACTTGGCTACAGAGAACCTGACGGCCTCTTCCAGAGACACTCGGACTTTCCACCCTAAGACCAGACCATCCCCAGGGGCGGATAAGAGGATTCCAAGGGGTGAGGGTGGAGAGAGTGAGAGGGTGGGAGCTCTACCCCAAGTTTGGCGAGAACAGCCTGGGAAATCAGCGGCTCAAGAGGCGGCAAGAAGGATCGTTTGCTACCGCTGCCGGCAAGCGGGACATATTGCAGCCAATTGCCCGGTTGTGGAGGAACCCATGCAGTGTGACTTTCTGACGGGCAGACGTCAGTCGCTGTGTGCGACAGTCGCATGCACTGCCATTCGAGGAACTGAGAAACATTTATGCAAAATGTGTGTTAATGGTAGAAATGTTGTGGTATTGCTGGATTCAGGTAGCCTTGTGACCCTGATAAAGGCTGAGTTAGTTAAAACAGAGGTCTCTGGGAATAGCAAGGTAGCTGTTATTTGTGTGCATGGGGACACCCGAGAGTATCCAGTGACTACAGTGTGTTTCGAGACCCCCAAAGGTACCCTCTTTCATCCAGTGGGCTTAGTATCTCAGTTACCGCATGACGCCATTGTGGGAAGGGATTTTCCGAAGTTCTGGGAACTGTGGGATGATCCTGAGCCCCCCACTGGTGCCCCTATGTACCAGGAATGTGATAGCCAGAACTCCCCTGAGAGTGGTAAGGACTCTCCGGAATTTCCCTTATCAGTATTGGCAGGGGAGACTCAAGAAACTGGAGAGGAGCCCACCTCCTCAGACGAAAACCTACCGTCTGTGGAGTTTTCTGATCTTGAGGTTCACAGGGAAAACTTTGCCACAGAACAGTTGAAAGACCCCGCCCTAATAAAGGCACGGGAAAACGTAGTGAAAATAGATGGCGAGTTAGTGAACCCAGATAATACCTGCACTTACCCATACTTCAGCGTAGAGAAGGACCTACTGTATCGGGTGGCAAAAAGGGCAGAAGAAACCGTTGAGCAGCTTGTGGTGCCCAAACCTTACAGGAAGTTGGTGTTGGAGTTGGCTCATGGGCACATTCTTGGAGGTCATCTGGGGACAGAGAAAACCCGAGAGAGGGTATTACAGAGATTCTATTGGCCGGGGTTGATGAAGGACATAGAAAATTATTGTTCCTCCTGCCCTGTGTGTCAGAGGTCGGCCCCGATGCCACATTTCCGTAGCCCGCTGGTCCCTCTACCCATCATTGAGGTCCCGTTTGAGAGGATCGCCATGGATTTGGTAGGTCCTATAATCAAGTCCGCTAGGGGGCACCAGTACATATTAGTTATAATGGACTATGCCACCCGTTATCCAGAAGCGATCCCTCTCCGAAATACCTCGGCCAAAACCATAGCCAAAGAGCTATCTCTTGTGTTTAGCCGGGTGGGTATTTGTAAAGAACTGCTTACGGACCAAGGTACACCCTTTATGTCCCGGGTTATGAAGGAGCTGTGTAAATTGTTCAAAGTGACGCAATTACGTACATCTGTGTATCACCCCCAAACCGATGGGCTGGTTGAAAGATTCAACAAAACCCTAAAACAAATGTTGAAGAAAGTGGTGGATAGAGATGGAAAGGATTGGGACTGTCTACTTCCTTATCTGATGTTTGCTATTAGGGAGGTGCCCCAATCCTCTACGGGATTCTCCCCCTTTGAGTTACTGTATGGGAGACACCCAAGAGGGCTGTTGGATATTGCCAAGGAAACTTGGGAAAGTGAGAGTTCTCCCCACAGGAGTGTGATTGAGCATGTCGCCCTGATGCAAGACCGAATTGCACAGGTAATGCCCATCGTGAAGGAACATTTGGCCCAAGCGCAGTTAGCACAGCAGAGAGTGTACAACCGTGGAGCCAAGACCCGTACCTTTTCCCCGGGGGATAGGATACTGGTACTTGTCCCTACGGTTGAAAGTAAATTCCTTGCCAAATGGCAAGGCCCCTACGAGATAATGGAAAAAGTGAGCGAAGTGAATTACAAGGTCAGACAACCAGGAAGGCGAAAGCCCGAACAGATCTATCACGTTAATCTGTTGAAAGCCTGGAGGGATAGAGAGTCCCTAGTCGCAGACACTTGGTCACCAGCTCAAACTGGTTGCGTGATTCCTGAGGTTGGAATAGCAGCCACCTTGTCACAACCCCAACAACAGGAGGTTAAGGAGTTTGTGCTTCGCAACAAGGAGGTATTCTCTGAGCTGCCGGGACAAACATCTGGGGTAGAGCATGACATCATTACCCCGCCCGGTGAAAGGGTGAAGTTAAAACCCTATCGGATCCCAGAGGCCCGACGGGAGGCAATACGGGAGGAAGTACAGAAAATGCTGAACTTAGGGGTGATAGAGGAGTCCCAAAGTGATTGGTCTAGTCCCATTGTGTTGGTGCCTAAACCGGATGGGAGCTGGCGATTTTGTAACGATTTTCGTCAGTTGAACAAAGTTACAAAATTTGACACCTACCCCATGCCACGTATAGATGAGTTGATCGACCGGCTGGGAACAGCCCGATACATGACGACTCTTGACCTCACAAAAGGGTATTGGCAAATCCCCCTGGCCAAGTCGGCCAAAGAGAAAACCGCATTTGTAACCCCAGACGGGGCGTTCCAATATAAAAGAATGCCGTTCGGGTTACAGAATGCGCCGGCCACATTCCAGCGGAAAATGGACCAGATGCTGAGGCCCCATCGGAAGTATGCTGCGGCTTACCTGGATGACGTAATTGTCCATAGCACAGATTGGGCCTCACATCTGCCAAAAGTGCAAGCAGTCCTGGACTCTGTTCGGGAAGCGGGGTTTACGGCTAACCCCAAGAAGTGTACCATTGGGCAGGAAGAGGCCAAATATCTTGGGTACACCATTGGGAGGGGAGTAATAAAACCCCAACTCAACAAAGTCGAGGCCATCCAGAGTTGGCCACGTCCCAACAGCAAGAAGCAGGTACGAGCCTTTCTGGGAATCGCTGGGTATTATCGGCGATTCATTCCCCACTTTGCTTCTAAGGCTGTGCCCCTAACCAACCTGACGAAGGGGAAAGGGTCGGTCATGATTAAATGGACCCCCGAGGCTGAGGCAGCATTCCAATTCTTGAAACAAGCCTTATGTAGCCAGCCAGTGTTGTACTCACCCGACTTCTCTAAAGACTTTGTCGTACAAAGTGATGCGTCAGATGTGGGGTTAGGAGCAGTATTGTCCCAGGTCTGGAACGGGGAAGAGCACCCAGTCATTTACCTCAGCAGGAAGTTGAAGTCCCATGAGGTAAATTACGCCACCGTTGAAAAGGAGTGTTTAGCGGTGAAGTGGGCTCTAGATTCCCTTCGGTACTACCTGCTAGGTAGGCACTTTGACTTGGTTACGGATCACGCTCCGTTAAAGTGGATGGCTCAAAACAAGGAAACAAATAGAAAAGTGAATAGGTGGTTCCTGGCCCTCCAGGAATTCAACTTCACAGTAAAGCATCGCCCTGGCGTTCAAATGGGGAATGTGGATGCTTTGTCTCGAGTACATGAATGCCTGATTGCTGGTGTTCCAACCCCGAGGTTAAAACAAGAGGGGGGGGTATGTGACAGCAGGAAGGTAAAGTCACCTGGTTGCATCCAGGGGGGTAGATATATTTCGCCCAGATTCAGGCTTTACGCCGACTTATACAACTAGGCGGAGAGTTGTATAAGCCCAGCTAAGGCTAGTGGGCTCATGGATGACTCATACCTCTAGGGAGAGTGCTGGGCGTCGTGCAGACAGGGAGTTGAGTAGACCAGCTGAAGCCTGCTGTCAGTTCGTTTAAGGCCTCTATAAAAACTCCCAGATTCATTAGGTGTTTGCTCATGCCTGGAACCAGACCTGTGTGGACTGTCTAGGGAGAGTGAACCCCTGTGCGGTGAGACAAAGCCTGTGTGGCTATTTGCTTGGACATTTAAAACCAGGGACTTAGGGACTAGGACAGCACTAGGCTGATCCCAGTTGTTAGTTAGGAAACCTGTATGTTTAGTTAGAGGTCAAGTTGACCAGGAATTATTTTGTTTATGTTTCTTTTGCTTTGCTGTGTTTTGTCACTGTAAATAGAAAATAAACCGCACCTTTTTGATTTTGAAAACCACAACTTCCGTTTGCTGGGCCTGTTTTTGTGTGGGGAGCCCATCCCGGGGGTCACCCACACCCGCTGCCGAGCTAACCCCCTCACAATATATATATATATATATATATATATATATATATACCGCCATCTTGCTCCACTCACACTCCTGCACAGTAATGATAGTAAGGGGCCAAGCGGACATCTTGTTACACCCAACGTAGTTTTAAATTTTACAGTTATTTTCAACACAAAATGGAGTTTATATGCTTAAATACATTATTTGTAAATCCAACAGACTGTATACATGTTACATTTTAAAAGCAGCAGCAAACCTGCTGACCTTACATGCTTGCTAATGTGACAGAACACCTCTGAAATCAGAGGTGTTCTGTCACATTAACAACCATGTAAGGTCAGCAGGTTTGCTGCTGCTTTTAAAATGTAACATGTAAACAGTCTGTTGGATTTAAAAATAATGTATTTAAGCATATAAACTCCATTTTGTGTTGAAAATAACTGTGAAATTGAAAACTCCGGTGGGGGGTATTAAGATTTGTGTTTTTTTTTTTTTGCCGATCCGAAAATGATCCGATCTGTGACCCCTGATCCGAGGATCGATCCGATCCGTGAGTTTTTTGATCTGTTGCACCCCTAATAAATATATTATGTGTGTGTGTGTATACAGTATGTACTTATTTTACATGAGAGGCCCTAGAGAATAAATTGATGGGTTTTGTAATTTTTTGTATGTCACACAGTATTTGCATTGCGGTTTCAAACACAATTTTTATTTTATTTTTTTATATACACTTTTTTGAATTTTAATACAATACATAACCCAATTTTTTTGGTAGAAAATAAAAGATGCTGTTATGTCGAGTAAATAGATACCAAACATATCACGCTTTAAAATTGTGCACGCCCGTGCAAGGATGATTAACAACTTAAATTTAACTATCCATAGGCGACGATTTAAAAGCCTTTACAGGTTACCACTTTAGATTTACAGAGGAGATCTATTGCTAAAGTTACTGCCCATGATCTGACGCTCGTAGTGGTACCTCACATGTGTTGGACAATTGCTGTTTGCGTGTGTGCGAGATCGATGTGTGCATTCACCTATGCGCGCACGAGGGCATTTAAAGCTGAGTTCCACCCGCATATTTTTTTTTTTTTAAAGTCAGCAGCTACAAATACTATAGCTGCTGACTTTTAATAAGGACACTTACCTGTCCTACTCGCCCGCGATGATGGCCCCCCCCCCGATGCCGATCCCTTGATGATTGCAGGTCCCACGCCACCATCCTCACTAAGGGAAACAGGCAGTGAAGCCTCACGGCTTCACTGCCCGTTTCCTACTGGGCATGCCAGTCTCGCACCGATTTGTGAATGGGTGCGTCTGCTCTCTGTGATTACTCACAGTTCCCAGAAGGCAGCACGCCCATTCACCAGAAGACACCGCGAGTAGGAGGGATGAAGAAGATCCACCTCGGATAAGGAAGAGGCAGATTAGGAACATCCGCATAGCAACCGGTATTTCAGGTGAGTAAAAATTTTTTTTTTTTTTTTTTTGCTGCATTTTCGTGTAGTTTTTTTTTTCAGGGTGGAACTCCACTTTAACTTCTTTTTTTCAAATTGCTTCTTTTTTTATTTTTACACTGTCGCTTTAAGAAAATAATTTTTTATCACTTTTATTGCTGTTACAAGAAATGTAAACATCCCTTGCGACAGCAATAGGCATGAGACAGGTATTCTTTATGGAGAGATCTGGGGTCTAGACCCCAGATGTCTCCTCTGCCCTTTAAAAGCATTTAATCACACCAAGATCGATGTGATCAAATGCTTTTCATTTTATACTATATCATAGAGCTGAACAAAGCCAAGCTGGTTGATCGGGACTCCCGGCGGGGCAGGAGATCCCTGTAATGCTGCGGGGGAGAGGGGACAAGTCCCGCTGCTTGTAAAGGCAATCCATTGGCTAGCTAGCCGCTAGGATTGCTTTTACAAGAGAGCCGACCGTCGGCTACAAGAAATGGTACGGGTATGCGGCTGGTCGGCAAGTGGTTAAGAGTAGTATTTGCATGCAGACTACCCTAGGTATTGGCCACATGTGAGCCTGAGCCTCCATGATTAAAATAATTAAAATCCAGTGAGTAAGGCTTCACACTGAAACGCGTTGCTCGTTTTTTCGGCGCTTCAGTGTGAAAGTAGCCTTACTAACTAGATTTCAATTATTACACTCATGGAGGCTCAGGCTCACATGTGGCCGATAGCGGGGCGCGTTTAACCCTCGCTAGTGGCCGAAGAAGGGGTTAAAAGTGCCGGAGTTGCGGCGCTTCCGAAATGCTTTCCAGGCGCTTTGGAAGCACTGCCCATTAATTTCAATGGGCGGGGGCATTCTGGGAGCGTTGTGTATACCAAACCGCCCCAAAGATGCTGCTTGCGGGACTTTTCCTAACGTCCCACTAGCGCACTGCCCCGGTGTGAAAAGTCACACTGAAATGAATGGGAGGCGGTTTTCAGGCGTTATTTAGAGGCTACTTCTAGCGCTAAAATGCCTCAAACCCACCTCAGTGTGAAAGTAGCCTAAATAGAGCAGCCAGGGACAGTCAAGCTGGAGCTGAGGAGCCTGGAAAGCAAGCGGCCTGTATCTGACATTCTGCATCTTCTAATGCACACTGTGAGTAGCATACAGTGTGCAGTAAAATCAGACTAAGACTTTTCAGTATAGGAGAGGAGCCTGTACAGTTGTGAAAGACTGAAGGCATGGTTGAAGTTTAGCTTAAGTGAACATTGGGGGGTTATTTACGAAAGGCAAATCCACTTTGCACTACAAGTGCAAAGTGCACTTGGAAGTGCATTCGCTGTAGATCCGAGGGGCACATGCAAGGAAAATAAAAAACAGCATTTTAGCTTGCACATGATTGGATGATAAAATCAGCAGAGCTTCCCCTCATTTCAGATCTACCCCCTCAGATTTACAGCGACTGCACTTCCAAGTGCACTTTGCACTTGTAGTTTGCACTTGTAGTGCAAAGTGGATTTGCCTTTCGTAAATAACCCCCATTGTCTTGGCTGGATTTACACCTCTGCAATCACACTTGTGTTTCCTATTAAAACCAATAGAAAAGTATAAAAATATATTCTAATGTCCACAAAAACATGCGTACGTTTTTATCGATTTATGTATTCATGCATTTCTTCTTGTTTCATTGGAAATCACGTGTTTTAGAAAAGAAGGTGTGAATGCTTTCTAAAAATATGATCTGAAATATATGATCTGCCCTAGGAGAAAATTCAATTGATGGATTCAATTACACTATATTACCAAAAGTATTGGGACAAGAACTTTGATGGCATCCCAGTCTTAGTCCGTAGAGTTCAATATTGAGTTGGCCCACCCTTTGCAGCTATAACAGCTGCAACTCTTCTGGGAAGGCTGTCCATAAGGTTTAGGAGTGTTTCTAAACATTCCCATAGACACACTCCTAAACCTTGTGGACAGCCTTCCCAGAAGAGTTGAAGCTGTTATAACTGCAAAGTAGGGTTGTCCCGATACCACTTTTTTAAGACCGAGTACAAGTACCGATACTTTTTTTCAAGTACTCGCTGATACCGATACTTTTTTTTTAATGTCATGTGACGCATTGATAGATGGCACTGGCTGATGGGCACTAAAAGGTGGCACTGACTGATGGCTGGCAGTGGCACTGATGGATGGGCACTGATAGGTGGCACTGATGAGTGGCACGCACTGATGGCTGGCACTGAAAGATGACACTGATAGGTGGCATGCACTGAAAGATGGCACTGATAGATGGCACGCACTGATAGGTGGCACTGATTATGCAGCACTGATGAGTGGCACGCACTGATGGCTGGCACTGAAAGATGGCACTGATAGGTGGCACGCACTGAAAGATGGCACTGATGGCTGGCAGTGGCACTGATGGCTGGCAGTGGCACTGATGGATGGGCACTGATAGGTGGCACTGATTATGCAGCACTGATGAGTGGCACGCACTGATGGCTGGCACTGAAAGATGGCACTGATAGGTGGCACGCACTAAAAGATGGCACTGGTAGGTGGCACACACTAAAAAATGGCACTGATAGATGGCACACACTGATGGCTGGCAGTGGCACTGATGGATAGCTGGTACTGATGGATGGGCACTGACAGATGGCTGGCACTTATGGGCAGGCACTGAAATGACACGAAAGCAACCTAAATAATTTTTTTCTGCCCCCTGTAACGCCCATCTTGCTACACCCTGCACTTGGCTACATAAAAGCAGCAGCGGACATCTTGTTACACCTAGCCCAAACTATATGGGCTGGGTGTAACAAGATGTCCGCTGCTGGCTTAATGTGGCCGAGTGCAGGGTGTACCAAGATGGGCGTCGGGACCCGGGATTGGTTAAAGCACTGACCGTGTACACCGGCAACACGGAGCGTCACTTCAGTTACCCAATGTGACGGCTCCGGTCACCGATGGATGATGCGGCTGCCCCCATTCCCCCCCACCCCGCCAGCTTACCTGCTCGCTCGCTCTGCCCGCTGACACCGCCCGCTGACTCCACCCACGGACTTCCTGTTGCACGCCGCCTCTCTCTCCCCATCACAGGTATCGGATCAGGCATCGGGAGCATTTGCGCGAGTACTTGTACTCGCGCAAATGCTCGGTATCGGTCCCGATACCGATACTAGTATCGGTATCGGGACAACCCTACTGCAAAGGGTGGGCCAACTCAATATTGAACTCTACGGACTAAGACTGGGATGCCATTAAAGTTCACGTGCGTGTAAAGGCAGGTGTCCCAATACTTTTGGTAATATAGTGTATCTTGATCAGATGGTATGTGTTTGTTGATGAGCCTCTAGTAATGATCTAGGTGAGAGGAGCCGAGACCGTGACGTCATTACCCAGGAAGTGTTGTTGTACCTTTTGCATGCCTATTCAAGGAACATTGGAAGTCTTTTTATTCCCGTTTGTTTTTTGTTTTGTTTTTTACAAATGGTGGAAATAGAGAGCACTATGGCCCCTTTCACACTGGGGCGGTTTGCAGGCGCTATTTTGCTAAAAATAGCGCCTGCAAACCGAGCCTAAACAGCGTGTCACGTACCTAGCGGTGATGAGCCCGGACTTGCAGAGGAAGGCCTCCCTTACGGCTCCCACCAGCGGCCCCTGGTAAGGTAACAGCAGGCGCGGAGGTAGGAGGGGTACGAGTGCCTGGCAGGATCAACCAAGGTGAAGGTAGTTATGCAGACTTGGTAGGCACACTGGAACACAGCAGGTCGAACTGGAATCAGGAACACTCAGCAAACTGGAATCGTTCAGCAGACTGGACCGGAACCAGGAACACAGGAACTCAGCAAACTGGATCAGCTTAGCAGACTGGACCGGAACCAGGAACACAGGAACTCAGCAGACTGGATCAGCTTAGCAGACTGGACTGGAACCAGGAACACAGGAACTCAGCAAACTGGATCAGCTTAGCAGACTGGACCGGAACTAGGAACAGTGAGCTTGGTTAGACAAGCCGGGTCGGTTAACTGGCTGGCAGCAAGGTACAGAGGGATCAGACAGAGGAGAGGTCACAACAAGCCAGGGGTCGGATGCAGGCAGAAAACTGGAGAAGTCACAGGCAGGCCGGGTCAAACACAGGTAAGTCTTCAGATCAGGTTTTCAGGTACTCAACGCTGTAGAGCAGACAGCAGGGACTGTCTGCGATTGACAGGTTTAAATAGCCCCTCTGGCGCCACCTGCAGGGCGGAGCATGCGCAACCGAGAATCAGGAAGACCAGGACGCCTGCTTCTGGCAGGACCTCCATGACACAGCGGCTCCTTTCTCTCCAATGTGAAAGCCCCGAGGGCTTTCACACTGGAGCGGTGCGCTAAAAGGACGTGAAAAAAAGTCCTGCTAGCCGCATCTTTGGAGCGGTGAGAGGAGCGGTGTGTTTACCACTCCTCCACCGCTCCTTCGCATTGAAATTAATGGGATACCGCGGTAATACTGCCCGCAAACCGCGGCTGTAGCCACGGTTTGCGGGTGGTATTAACCCTTTTTCCGCCGCTAGCAGGGGTTAAAACCGCACCGCTAGCGGCCGAATACCTCTGCAATCCCGACGGTATAGCGCCGCTAAAAATAGCGGCGCTATACCGCCACCGCCCCAGTGTGAAACCAGCCTTAGGGTCTCTTTTGTGTGTTCCCTATTATATGGATATGCTGATTTTGGAGTTTTGATTTGGAGAGGAAACGGTGAAGGAGATCTATTATCCCAGTGCTCGAGGAGGAGAATGATTCAGGCCTTTTAAACTCTGTTGTGGGGTATGAAGCTGAGGTGAGCAGATCTTTCACTTAAAGGTGGTGGTCACTGAATGTTTAACAAGGAAGATAGTCATTGCACTGAATGCACATTGGTGTTTACATATCTGGGACTTTTTATGTATTCATATCCTGTAGGACATCCCAAGGCTCCCGCGAGTCGCGGGAGTCTCCTGCATTTGGCTGCGGGCTCCCGGACACGAGCGCTGGGCGATCACCAAGCTGGGCCTGTCACTCAGACAGAAGTCAGAGCAGTCCGGGCGGCCGAATGGAGTACGGCCGCGGCGGCTGGTCGGGCTGCTCTGTCTCCTGTCTGTGGCTGAGTGACAGGCGGACTGCCTGCACTGTTGCACACAAACAGAGGACGTCTTGCATCGGGGCGCTCATTTGACAGTACAAAAGTTTCCCCTCACAGGGCGGGACTTTATAGGCATGAATTTACATAACCACTAGGGTAGAGTATAAAAATAGTTTATTACAAAAATAGAAAGTATGAATACATAAAATTGTGTGCAAATAAAAAGGACTTGATATATGCAGAAGATACAATCAATGAATCAATAGAATAGATGTTGAATTATGCCCAATGCATCGCATGCCCAGGGGAAAAGATTATACCCTGGACTGCAATGCTAGTGCATAATCATATGAAAATTGGAATTGTACATATATAGGTCAGATCCTACGCGTTACGGAGATAACTCCTTCTTCAGGGATAATCCGACATATAATTCAGAATTGAAGTCTGAAACAGAGAAGAATACAGTTGTCTCATGTGATGGCATTCATTAAACATAAAACACAAAACAAAACACAAACAATAAATATGCGAATGAGGGTGAGCATGGAAAACACCTAATTGGCAGAGTACTCACCTCTGCAGCCATACATCAAGCTTATATATCAGTCATCATAGAACCACAGCACCCAGAAAACACAAGGGTTATGGTTTGAAAGCAAGTGGTGAAAAAATCCCCTACATTGGGAAATGGGTAGAGACTGCGCACATGCGATGTCCAGACAACGAACCGGGACCGCAAACGTCTCCAAAGGGAAGCATAGAAAAATCAATATACCTGAGGTAAAAAGAAAAATTCTCAAATTAATTAGATTACCGAAAAATCACCGCCACGAGTTGAAGATCAAAAAATCACATCTCACCTGGTTATTGTCCTGCCCCACGTGCTCTCTCCCCATCAGCCACAGCACTATTGAAGGACTAACTTTGTCGCTTTTAAAAGAGCATCAAGGCACAGTGATTGGTTTCCTCAGCGACACACGTGGGTGTCAAACACCACGTGTGCCCTGTCATTGGAATGCTGCGGTCCCCCGGGCGCGCGGCGCACCACCAAGTCCTCCCCCCAGAGGCGAGATAGCCAGTGAGTGAGAGCCACGTCATGCGCCACGCCCCCACCGACACATGGGTGCGGCACAAAAAATTCACACATGATCCCAGTGGACGAATGGAAACGGAGAAACCGTCAGACGTCAGATGATCCCGGGTTGCATGAGTGACCGCAGCACTCCAATGACAGGGCACACGTGGTGTTTGACACCCACGTGTGTCGCTGAGGAAGCCAATCACTGTGCCTTGATGCTCTTTTAAAAGCGACGAAGTTAGTCCTTCAATAGTGCTGTGGCTGATGGGGAGAGAGCACGTGGGGCAGGACAATAACCAGGTGAGATTTGATTTTTTGATCTTCAACTCGTGGCGGTGATTTTTCGGTAATATTAGCAGATGATTATCATCCCCCACTTGAGGTCCATTTGAGACCACAAATGTAGGGTGATACTATAAATGCATCAAGTTAATGATGCAATTTTTTGTCTTTTCTTTTGTCTCTCCTTTCATATAGACTCCATAGGCAATTTTGCTTGATGAGTGGACTTGCAATACAAGATAGGGAGTTGGTCTCCCTCTCCTCCGTTTTCCGTGTATGCTGGATCTGTGAGGACTCCACCTGTATCTTGTTTTTCCTTCTTGTGGGAGCTGTGCATATTACATCAAAAGTCCTCCATATTGTCTATCTGCATGCCCCTCTCCTCCTCTCCCCACTTCCCATAATTATACAGTATTCTGGGAAGAGGTAAGAAAAATCTATTCAATATCCATGTAAATTCCACTTGATTTTTTATCTTGTGTCAACAATATATTTATACTCTTTATACTATTAAACCCTTGAATTCCTCCTTTTGGGAAAAGGGTATAAATCTTGGGACAATACCATATAGTGTACAATATGCTTCTTTGACGCATTTATGTGCATTAATCTATAATTAATTTGAGAATTTTTCTTTTTACCTCAGGTATATTGATTTTTCTATGCTTCCCTTTGGAGACGTTTGCGGTCCCGGTTCGTTGTCTGGACATCGCATGTGCGCAGTCTCTACCCATTTCCCCATGTAGGGGATTTTTTCACCACTTGCTTTCAAACCATAACCCTTGTGTTTTCTGGGTGCTGTGGTTCTATGATGACTGATATATAAGCTTGATGTATGGCTGCAGAGGTGAGTACTCTGCCAATTAGGTGTTTTCCATGCTCACCCTCATTTGCATATTTATTGTTTGTGTTTTGTTTTGTGTTTTATGTTTAATGAATGCCATCACATGAGGCTCATTTGACAGTGGACTGTGCTGGCTGCAGGGGCCACGTCCCTCCCCCTACTTCCGCTCTTCCACAGCAGCTGTTCAGGCGCTCTCATTGGTCCCTCCAGACTGAACATCCCTGAGCTGGAGTCTGCCTGTGAGGCTTTTTCCTGCAGTTTGAGTGGGCGGGAGGGGATGTGGCTAGCCTCAGATGTCAGAGATGGTTGCGGTCGGCCCTCTTTCTTCTGGTGTGCACGTCAGCTGCAGTGGGAGAGAAACTGGGAGGTAAGTTCTGGTGTGGTATGATCTGGATTTTCAGGGGACTGCAGATTAGCCCAATCAATAATTCTGCAAATGTCCTATTTTCTCTTATCGTCCATGGACTGACACAGCTGGATACTGTAAAACATGTGGGTATATGTCCCTGCTCGCAGGAGAAGATCTAGGCAGAATGTTAGATGTTAAAACATTCTAGAACAAACCAGAGCTGAACAGCCCCGCCCAGGGGGGCGGTCCCTCCGGACATTACCCTCCCACCTGCAGCTAGCAGACCTCAGTTTTTTTCTGCCTAGCAGAAGGAGAACACGTGGCTCTCTCAGGAGCTAGTCTCCTGGAAGATTTTACTTTTAAATTTTATTCCTTTGGGAATTGTATTATTTTATTTTTGAGACCTTCAATCAACTGTCGGCTGGGCAACAGGTTGGGTACACTAGTATCCTCGTAGTCTTCCCTGTCTGACCATCGAGCATGCTGATCCTCGCCTTGTGTGCGTGAGACTCAGTTCACGACATACCCCATGACTCCAGGGGTGGCCGGGTTGCTTTCATGCTCCCGCGGTCCTCTCAAGATTGAACAGTACTTGACTGACTGTATCTCTCGCGGTGGACCAGGCCGACAACTACGCAGTACGACTCTGTGATAGGTCTGTCTGAAACAAGCCAGTGGGTCCCTGAAAGGGACGGGTAAGTAGTCTCTCCTACTGCAGGTGAGTACATGCTGGCTGTGTTTCTGTGTGTGGGGGTTTCTCCCTGTCTCCCCCCTGTTATGCTGCTCTCTGCACCCTGTACTGGTGCTGTGCTGTGGGGTGCTTGGGGGTCACTCTGGCCTGGCTGGGCGCTCATGTCTGCAGTTTTTTCTGGTGTGTGAGGTGATTATTGCGTGCACCATTGGCGCTGTTTGAGGTGGTTATTGCGTGCGCCATTGGCGCGCATTAGAGCTTTGAATTTCGCGCTCGGCGGCCATCTTGGCGTTCAGTGGCGCAGTTATGGCTGCGGCCGGCGGCCATTTTCTTGTGGCCGCCGCACATTTATTTCTGGCGGCGGCACGAATCCCCTCACAATCTCCTCACAGACTGAGCGGTCCTTAAGGGTTTGTGGGTCCTCCGGGTATCCCCTCCTCAGCCTCAGCGTAGCCAGTGGGTGGATTGTATATTCACTGTATAGTGTATAAGGTCTCAGAGTGTGGCGTTATGGAGTCTGATACACCTGCTCTCCACACTTGCCTGGGGCAACTGGCAGTGCTACACAGTTAAACATGTTCATATGTTTCCTGCGCCTGCAGTCCTTATGGACCAGTTGTCAGCAGTCCTGAAATCATTCCTGTCAGAATGGAAGCGGTGTGCGAGCAAAAGGAGCTATAAGCCCCCTCCCCCCACAAAAATCTTTAGTGAAGGAGTGCTCTGAGTCAGATATGGGCCTAGCTACTATGCTCAGGACCCTACCTCTGAATATTTAATGTTTATGAACTGGACATTCCCTTGTGAGGAAGACTCCAGTTCTGTGTCAGTGAATGACAGGGCGCTTGTAAGTGATCTCAAGCTAGAATTGCTGTGACAAGCTTTTCTTTTACACAGTTTCCTCACTGTTTTCCTCACACGCTGCCTCAAGAGCAGCATGGATGAGGGAGGACTTTATTCATTTGTCTCTAGTCCCTGTGAGCCTTCTGTGTGATATCCTGAGGCAACATTTCCTGCCATTTCCTGGGGAATGATTTGAGCTCTGACAGACACACGGTCTGAGGATCAGAGGTTACCTGTTACCTGCATGCTGCTTCGGCAGGTTGGAATGATACAGAGAAGATTATGCGCCTCTGCGCCATAATTTAAACTCATCCTATACCTCTACACTGCATACATTCACAGTGTATGTATGTGTTATTGGTCTCTGTGTCTGCGGGGGTATCCCCCCACGTTCCAATTCTGTTTCAGTGCCATACATGATATAAACGTACAAAATATGTTTATGCACGACTCCAGATACATTCACATTATATGTATGTATTATACTCTCTGGGTCGGCGGGGGCTCCGGTGTCCTCCCGCACTCTCATGGTATGTGCGCTTCGGCTCTCTACACAGTATAGACATGTTCAATATGTTTATTGCACATATTATACATGTTTACAGTATGGGTATACTGTTTGCGTGGGGTTCCTCCGGGTACTCCGGTTTCCCCCCACGCTCCAATGGAAATGCACAGCATAAACATGTGCAATATGTTGATTCACATGCTATCATTCCTACACGGTATCTGTGTGCTGTCTGCGTGGAGTTCTTCCGAGTGTTCCGGTTTCCTCCTACGCGCTGACGGTATGTGCGCCTTTGGCCTTTTGCACAGTTAAACATGTTCAATGTTTATCACGCATGCTATAATACCTACACGGTATGTGTAGGCAGTCTGTGTGGTTTTCCTCCGGGTACTCCGGTTCCCTCCCACACTCCATTGGTATGGGCGCTTCGGCGCTATGCACAGTCAAAATTTGTGCGATTGGATATCCACATACTAACATACCTACCCGGTATGTCTTTGCAGTCTGCGTGGGTTTCCGCCCGCGCTACATGACATGCATGCCTTTGGTGCAATACACAATGTAAACATACACATTATGTTTATACACTACACTAAATACATTCACAGTAGTTGTAGGTATTGCATTCTCTGAGTAAGCATGGGGTACTTCGGTTCCTCCCACGCGCCAACGGTTTGCGCGCCTTCGGTGCTATGCACACATGAGCTTGTGCAAAATGTTTAGCACACACACTATAATACCTACACGGTATACGTATGCAGTCTGCGTGGGTTTCTGCTCACGCTACATGACATGCATGCCTTTGGTGTAATACATGGTGTAAACATACACATTATGTCTATACACTACACTAAATACATTTACAGTAGCTGTAGGTATTGCATTCTCTGAGTATGTGTGGGGTACTTCGCTTCCTCCCATGCGCCAACAGTGTGCGTGCCTTCGGTGCTATGCACACATGGGCTTGTGCAAAATGTTTAGCACACATACTATAATACCTACACGGTATGCGTATGCAGTCTGCATGGGTTTCATCCGGGTGCTCAGGTTTCTCCCCTGCGTTCCAATGGTGTGCGCATTCTCAGCGCTATGCACAGTATAAACATGTGAAATTTGTTTATTCGCAGGCTAACATACCTACACGGTTGTGTACGCAATCTGCGTGGCTGGTTTACGTCCAAGCCCCGATGATGTGCGCACCTTCGTCGCTGGCACAGTATATACGTGTTTAATAGGGTTATCCACAAATACTAAACTACATACGCCGTATGTGGGGGTATTATGCTCTTTGTGGCTGGGTGGGTTTCCTCCCACACTCTCTATTTGCGCGTTTGACGCAATACATTGTATACACTATGTGTTTGCACAATCAGCACTTATCCATGGGTAGCTGCTTGATGGAGCATTGTCACAAGGATTCCTGGTTTCAGGGGTATCACTTTCCACCTGCTTTCAGTGGTGATCAGAAGCGCTGGCTTGGACTGTGTTCGCCAGGCTGAGGTTAGTGTTACGCCCGTTAGTGGCTGCGTCTCTGGCGTTTTTTGTAGCTCAATGACTGGGCAAAAGCCTCTGCTTCATCCATCAGTCGTCTAGCAGGTGCACTGCAACTGCTTTAGCCTTTAGGGTCTCTGTGCCCGAGGTGGGTTTGCGGCACCCGTGGAGGCTGAGGTACTAGTCCTCTGACCGAGTTTCTAGGGAAGTTCCGTCAAGTTGCCTTTATTGGCCAACATTTGAGGCACCCTGTACACTGGGGCCTCCCTTCTCCGATACATTGCGGAGTCTCTTTGGGATTTTCATACATCTCGCTGCAAGATGGTCCTGTCGGCCGTGTGCATTGCAGGCGAAGGGTCCTTGCATCCGGAGGTGTTTCCACCACCTTTACCTGAGGTGGGGCACTGGAAGTGGACCTTATGGCCTCTTGACGCACTCGCAAGGTGGCAAGATCGTGGTCAGGTCCAGGGACCCCTGGGCGGACGCGTCAGACGCGTTGGAAGCCCATGGGGGCAGTGTAGCCTGATATATGCTTACCCTCTGCTACTGTTGTTGCCTCGCCGGCTTCGCAGAGTAGGGGCTGAGGCCATTCCAGTGCTCCGGAATGGTACGCCGATCTACTTCGGCTAGTCGCAGACATTCCTGGCGACGGCCTATTGGGGTGGACCTTCTATCTCACGTTCCCATACTTCATCCTGCTTTACAGTCCTTGGCTTTAATGGCATGGCTGTTTAAAGCCAGGTGCTGAAGGACCGAGTTCTCTCGTATTCAGTCATCTCTTCTATGTTGTTGACACGGGAATCTTCCTCCAGAAAGATATCTCACCGTACCTGGAAGGCTTACATTGCTATGTGCGAGGAACTTGAGTGGCATCCTCGGTTGTATTCCGTTCCCAGGATTTTGCTGTTCTTACAGCGTGGTGTGACCCAAAAGCTGGCCTTGCATACCTTTTTTTGAGGGTCGGATTTCGGCCCGGGCTGTCTTTTTCAACGACCACTACCGGGCCATTCCTTGATTAGCACCTTTTGTGCAGGGGGTTCGCCATGTGATTCCCCCCCCCCCTGTCAAGCCTCCTCTCCCTACTTGGGATCTGATTTTGATGCATCTCAGTTCTCCAAGAACATCCCTTTGAGAATATCAGAGAGATTGCTCTCTTGACCTTGTCCCGGAAGTTGGCCTTCTTAGTGGCCATTGCTTCGGTTAGACGGGTGTCTGAGTTGGAGGCCTTGTCCAGCAAGTCGCCTTACTTGGTCCTCCATAAGGGTATGTTGGTGTTGCGCCCACGACCATCCTTCTTTTCTAAGGATGGTCTTGGCCTTTCACCTTAAGAAGGACATTGTACTTCCGTCCTTGTGTCCTCACCCATCGCATCCCTGAGAGTTTGCGCTTCATACATTAGGATGGGTACAAGCCTTACGAGTGTACCTGTCTGCTACTGTTTCCATTTGGAAATCTGTGTCTGGTCCAAAACAGGGCCGAGCGGTGTCGTCTGCCACTGTCTTTAGGTGGATC
This sequence comes from Rana muscosa, assembly GCA_029206835.1. Taxonomy (NCBI): domain Eukaryota; kingdom Metazoa; phylum Chordata; class Amphibia; order Anura; family Ranidae; genus Rana; species Rana muscosa. The sequence goes on from CM055117.1 coordinate 406,755,870, forward strand.
AGGCAGACCGTCATACAGGCCTATGCCCTTAAGGGGCGGGCGCCTCCCTTTCCGGTTGCGGCGCATTCCACCAAGGCAATTTGTGCTTCCCGGGCCTTCCGACATCAAGCGTCCGTCGGTTGCACAAGTGGGCAAGGCGACGACCTGGTCGTCCGTTCATACCTTTTCAAGATTTTATAAGGTTGATGTGGCTGCATCTTCGGATGCTCCCTTCGGCCGCAAAGCATTGCAGGCCGCTGTTTAATGTCGCAACTCCTCCGTTGAGGAGATCTGCTTGTTTGGAGTGAAGTTTTGGTTGTTCCTTTACTACTGCTCCCACCCTTCTGATACTGCTTTGGGACGTCCCACACGTTTTACAGTATCCAGCTGTGTCCGTCCATGGATGATAAGAGAAAATAGGATTTTTGTACTCACCGTAAAATCCATTTCTCTGACGTCCATGGACTGACACAGCACCCACCCTTCCTTTTAAGGTTTGTACTGCTTTGTTACGAACTGAGGTCTGCTAGCTGCAGGTGGGAGGGTAATGTCCGGAGGGACCGCCCCCCTGGGCGGGGCTGTTCAGTTCTGGTTTGTTCTAGAATGTTTTAACATCTAACATTCTGCCTAGATCTTCTCCTGCGAGCAGGGACATATACCCACACGTTTTACAGTATCCAGCTGTGTCAGTCCATGGACGTCAGAGAAATGGATTTTACGGCGAGTACAAAAATCCTATTTTTTCATGTAGCACAGTCCTGGACTGGGAGAAATTGGGTTTGAAACTGCACTGCCCAATTTCTCACAGTCGGGATACTGTGCTACATGAAAATAGATGCAAACTTTGTCAGCTAACAGCAATTTATTTATTTTTTTGCTCGTATCTAAACTTTTTAAATTACCGGTATACAGTGCCTTGCAAAAGTATTCACCTCCCCTTGGCTTTTTACCTATTTTGTTAATTACAGCCTTTAGTTCAATGTTTTTTTAATCTGAATTATATGTGATGGATCAGAACACAATAGTCTAAGTTGGTAAAGTAAAATCAGAATAATATGTACATAAAAATATTTTTCAGAAATAAAAAAAACTGATAATTGTCCTGTTGCGTATGTATTCACCCGCTTTGTTATGAAGTCCAATAAAAACTCTGGTGCAACCAATTACCTTCAGAAGTCACATAATTAGTGAAATGATGTCCACTTGTGTGCAATCTAAGTGTCACATGATCTGTCATTACATATACCCTTTTGAAAGGCCCCAGAGGCTGCAACACCTAAGCAAGAGGCACCACTAACCAAACACTGCCATGAAGACCAAGGAACTCTCCAAACAAGTAAGGGACGATGTTGTTGAGAAGTACAAGTCAGGGTTAGGTTATAAAAAAAATATTCAAATCTTTGATTCCTAGGAGCACCATCAAATCTATCATAACCAAATGGAAAGAACATGGCACAACAGCAAACCTGCCAAGAGACGGCTGCACACCAAAACTCACGGACCGGGCAAGGAGGGCATTAATCAGAGAGGCAATACAGAGTTCCACAACAGAGACTGGAGTATCTGTACATAGGACGACAATAAGTCGTACACTCCATAGAGTTGGGCTTTATGGCAGAGTGGCCAGAAGAAAGCCATTACTTTCAGCAAAAAACAAAATGGCACATTTTGAGTTTGCTAAAAGGCATGTGGGAGACTCCCAAAATGTATGGAGGAAGGTACTCTGGTCTGATGAGACAAAAATTTAACTTTTTGCTCAGCAAAGAAAACGCTATGTCTGGCGCAAACCCAACACATCACATCACATCACATTACCCAAAGAACACAATCCCCACAGTGATACATGGTGGTGGCAGCATCATGCTGTGGGGATGTTTTTCAGCAGTCGGGACTGGGAAACTGGAGTTGAGGGAAAGATGGATGGTGCTAAATACAGGGATATTCTTGAGCGAAACCTGTATCACTCTGTGTGATTTGAGGCTAGGACGGAGGTTGACCTTCCAGCAGGACAATGACCCCAAACACACTGCTAAAGCAACACTTGATTGGTTTAAGGGGAAACATGTAAATGTGTTGGAATGGCCTAGTCAAAGCCCAGACCTCAATCCAATAGAAAATCTGTGGTCAGACTTAAAGATTGCTGTTCACAAGTGAAAACCATCCAACTTGAAGGAGCTGGAGCAGTTTTGCAAGGAGGAATTTGCAAAAAATCCAGTGGTAAGATGTGGCAAGCTCATAGAGACTTATCCAAAGCGACTTGGAGCTGTGATAGCCGCAAACGGTGGCTCTACAAAGTATTGACTTTAGGGGGTGAATAGTTATGCACATTGACTCTTTCTGTTATTTTGTCCCATTTGTTTGCTTCACAATAAAAAAACAAAACATCTTTAACCCCTTAACGGCCGCTCACGGCATATATACGTTGGTAGAATGGCTCGTACAGGCACAATCACGTACCTGTACGTCCCCTTTAGCTGCCTGCCGTGTGGTCGCCGGTGCTCTCACGTCCCTACAGTCATCCCCGTGAGTCGGACCGCGGGATCCCCACGATCGTCTCACGGAGAGATGGAGCGGGAAAATGTTAGTGCAAACACAACATCTCCCCGCTCACCTACTGACACTCACCGATTTCTGCTCTGTGTAATCAGAGTTTAGTTTGTTGACGTGTCACTCGTAGCCACGCGCCCAACAGTGAGAATCACTCCCTTAGGCATACTTAACCCCTTCAGCGCCCCTAGTGGTTAACCCCTTCACTGCCAGTGTAATTTTTACAGTAACCAGTGCATTTTTATTGCACTGATCGCTGTAAAAATGACAATGGTCCCAAAAATGTGTCAAAAGTGTCCGATGTGTCCGCCATATTGTCGCAGTCACGAAAAAAATCGCTGATCGCCGCCATTACTAGTAAAAAAAAAAAATTAATAAAAATGCCATAAAACTACCCCCTAGTTTGTAAACGCTATAACTTTTGCGCAAACCAATCAATAAACGCCAATTGCGTTTTTTTTTACCAAAAATATGTAGAAGAATACGTATCGGTCTAAACTGAGGAAAAAAAAACGTTTTTTTTAAATATATTTTTTGGGGATATTTATTATAGCAAAAACTAAAAAATTTTGAATTTTTTTCAAAATTGTCGCTCTATTTTTGTTTATAGTGCAAAAAATAAAAACCTCAGAGGTGATCAAATACCACCAAAAGAAAGCTCTATTTGTGGGAAAAAAAGGACGTCAATTTTGTTTAGGAGCCACGTCCGCGCAATTGTCAGTTAAAGCGACGCTGTGCCGAATCGCAAAAAGGGGCCTGGTCTTTATGCTGCATATTGGTCCGGGGCTTAAGTGGTTAAAGTTGTAGGTAAGTTCTGTAAATTAAATGATGCAAATCCTCAAACAATCCATGTTAGTTCCAGGTTGTGAGGCAACAAAACATGAAAAATGCCAGGGGGGGGGGGGTGAATACTTTTGCAAGGCACTGTACGTATATTACTCTAGACCAGTACATACAATCATCTCTATCCAGTGTGAACCCAGCATTACAGAACAGATGATTGTATATTCCTGCTATATAAGAGTATGTCTAAATTATCTACTGGGTTAAAGTGGAACTTCACCCCATCCACTGCCACATTTGGCCCTTTTTTGGGGTAGTGGGTACCTGGTTTTACAGGTACCCACTTCCATTCAGATGCGTCACGGCAATCTGAGCCAGAAGTTCAACCCCCACCTTCCCCCGCAGTCTTCTGGGGCACATCACGGGTTCCAGAAGACTACGGGGCCGTTCACAAGGCACAGCGCGGGTAGTGTATGCGCAGTAGTAAACTGCCTGTGAAGCCGCAATGCTTTTGTTGCCAGCAGTTTAGACATTAATGGTGTGAGTTATTTTGAGGGGACAGCAAATTTACACTGTTATACAAGCTGTACACTCACTACATTACATTGTAGCAAAGTGTCATTTCTTCAGAGCCGGGTCACACCAGGGCGACTCGTCAGGCGACTCTGCCGCCTGACAAGTCGCGTCCCGCTCTGTTCAATAGAACCGTTCTAATAGGAGCGACTCAAGTCGCTCCGACTTAGAAAAATGTTCTTGTACGACTTTGGGGGCGACTCGGGGCGACTTACATTGACTTCAATACGGAAGTCAATTTGCAAATCGCCTCTCAAGTCGCCTTGAGAGCGCCTTGCCGAGTCGCCCCCAAAGTCGTGCCGCCCTGGTGTGAACCGGCTCTTAGTGTTGTCACATAAAAAGATATAATAAAATATCTTGTGAGGGGTGTACTCACATTTGTGAGATTGTGTGTGTGTATGTATGTATATATTATATTATTCTGCAATAAATATGATATGCTTTTTGTAAAGCAACGCCCATAATAAATTAATGCACCGCCCCTAATTAAAGTACATGCTCTGCCTACAGTAGCTGGGCTGCACAGTCTAAAATAGCCCAGGCCTATTTTTTTTGTCACAGTCCGGGCTCGGGCGGATGTGATGTCCCCATCTGTGTGAGGTGGAGGACTGTAACAAAGTCCCGCCTCCTAGATAGTCGAAACACTGATCCAATGATACATTGAATGAATGTGACGTGCATCATAGGAGGCGGAAATTTGTTACAGTAGGCGCCAGGATATTCAAATCCGTTTGAGCTCTGTGTGATCAGGCTGTGTTCCAGTGGCACTGGTAAGGCTGTATTCAATGGGCACTGGTATAGCTGTGTTTCATTGGCACTGGTATAGCTGTGTTTCATTGGCACTGGTATAGCTGCGTTTCATTGGCACTGGTATAGCTGCGTTTCATTGGGGGTGGCACAGGCGCAAAGGATCACCTCCCTGAAATTAGTTTGCCACCTCACATCAACCTGTCATGTTGATTCAATAGGATCATGATGGAAATATGGTTATTCTGATATAAATTGTGAGTTTTAAGTTGCACTGCACTAATTATGTTATATTTGGTTCTAGAGCTGCAACTAACGATTATTTTGTCTGTCGACTAATCTATCGATTATTTCTTCGATTAGTCATCGACTAGAACGATTATTTTTTTAATTAATCTAGTGTGTTCTTTTTGTGATTAGCTAATTAATCCTTTGGATAACTTTACAAAAAATGATAAGTACAACTTCTAATGTAATATTTCAACTTTTATTACATTTTTTCAAAAAAATACTTCAATGTGGTTGAAGTTTTTACAGTATACAAAATAAAGTGCCAAAAATAAAATGTAAACAACACTTTAGCATCAGGCACGAATAATGCCATAATGGCATTGCCATTAATTCAGAACCAGAAGCATTCAAAAATGCCATATAAATTCAACAAAAGCACTGCTGCTCAACACTGTGCAAAACACACACATAAAAGACATATACAAAAATAAAGTGCCAAAAAATAAAATGTAACGCTTTAGGGCATGAGTTATGAAAATGCCATATAAATTCTGCCTAGCACTTTGCAAAAGATGCATTCTGAAGGCATTATGTGGTAACCTTACTAAACCACAAAATGCCTTCAGAATGCAGAAGAATGCCTCTGTGGCAATACTGGTCCATGCGTCTGTGGGGAGAGCTATTTTTGATTTCACATCTTTGAGTGACGCTTTCAATCTTTCAAAATTCTCCTCATATTTCTTCTCCATTAGCTTAGTGAAATGGGACCTGGAGGGAAGTGTGTATCCTGGGTAAAACGTGTTGATCATCTCACGAAATCCTTGACCGTCTACAATAGAAAGAGGTCTCATATCTTTTACAATCATGTTGAGTAGGGGTGCAACGGATCAAAAAACTCACGGATCGGATCGATCCTTGGATCAGAGCCACGGATCGGATCATTTTCGGAACGGCAAAAAAAAAAACTAATATCCACAATCTCCCCCCCCCCCCCACTGTAATAGCCACAATCTCCCCCCCCCCACTGTAATATCCACAATCTCCCCCCCCCACTGTAATATCCACAATCTCCCGCCCCCACTGTAATATCCACAATCTCCCCCCCACTGTAATATCCACAATCTCCCCACTGTAATATCCACAATCTCCCCCACTCACTGTAATATCCACGTCATCTCCCCCACTCACTGTAATATCCACGTCATCTCCCCCACTGTAATATCCACAATCTCCCCCACTTACTGTAATATCCACAATCTCCCCCAGATCCCCACTGTAATATCCACGTCATCCCCCCACTGTAATATCCACAATCTCCCCCACTCACTGTAATATCCACAATCTCTCCCACTGTAATAGGCCTCTCCCCCACTCACTGTAATATCCACAATCTCTCCCACTGTAATAGGCATCTCCCCCACTGTAATATCCACAATCTCTCCCACTGAGTCGGGCATCTCCCCCACTTACTTTAATATCCACAATCTCTGTAATAGGCATCTCCCCCACTTACTTTAATATCCACAATCTCTGTAATAGGCATCTCCCCCACTTACTTTAATCTCTCCCACCGGCCAGTTCAGATCCACGAGCAGCGAGGGTGAGGGGTGATGACGTCAGCGCACACAAGGCAGCCGCCGGGTGTACCAAGATAGCCGCGGCTCCGGAGCTAGGCCGAAGCCACGGCCTTTCCTAAGGCCGAGGCCGCGGATCGCGTGGTGATCCGATCCGAACAGGGTGACCCGTTCGGATCACCACCGATCCGTTGCAGCACTAATGTTGAGTATGCTATTGGTATGTGTAACGGCCATTTGGGGTGTGCAAACAGTGACATCCTTTTTATGAAAGAAGACTTCCTGTACACAGCTTTGCCTCTTCCTGAGAAAAGTCGTGGCAGCTCTATTTGGTTCATATATCGGCAGTGGTGGCTGGTGCTCAAAATTTTTGGGGGGTGCAAACAAACTGAAAAATACTAAAAAACAAACATCAATTGCAGCCTCACTGTGCCCCATCGCTTGCAGCCTCACTGTGCCCCACCGATTGCAGCCTCACTGTGCCCCATCGATTGCAGCCTCATTGTGCCCCATCAAATGCAGCCACTGTGCCCCATCATATGCAGCCACTGTGCCCCCGCCCATTCGCTATCTGACCAGCACTTACCCCATCTTGGTGGCGGGTCAGGCATCGGGTGATGGCGGCGAGCTGTAAGAAGGCCAGCAGGTCAGGCGACGGCTCCTGTGTCCTCCATGCTTCCCGTGCGTCTCTTCTTTCCTTCTGCCAGACGTCCAATAGGATCGTCTGTGCCTTCAGCCAATCAGGTGACCGGTATTAGAACCGCCCTTCCTGATTGGCGGTGAAGCGGTTCAGTGTTAGAAAAGCGAATATTCATTTGCTTTTCTAACACACCTGAGTGGGCTCCGAGTGCAATGCTCTCCGTGTTTTGAATCCACCTTTTTTGAAGCCTATTAGAGCCTATGGCTCTAATCAGGTGCTTCAACAAAAAAAAACACCCCCCTACCGCTATAATTCAGGCTCCTGAATAGGGGGTGGCTACGGCGGCCGTAGATATATTCATGCTATACATGAACCTATCCATTCTACATATAGGGGGGTGGCGTGATGGAGGGGGCGGCGCCCCCGTGCGCCCTTAATGGACGGGTCGCCCCTGTATATCAGAGGGTGCTGTGAAATCACCTACTGTATATAGTGCTATAGCAGCAATCGCAGAATACACAGTTTTTTTCAGTAGAACTGAGGTGCTGACACATGTTTTTGTTTTAATTTTCGTGGTACCGTATATACTCGAGTATAAGCTGACCCGAATATAAGCCGAGGCACCTAATTTTACCACAAAAAACTGGGTAAACTTATTGACTCGAGTATAAGCCTAGGGTGTCCATCTGCATGCCTCACTTTGCCTCACTGTGTCCATGTGCATGTGTCGCTGTGCCCATGCCTCACTGTGTGACTAGACTGACGTTTAACATGGGAGTCTATGGAAGGGGTGCCTGGCTTTGAAAAATCGCTGCTCCCCGGCTGTAGGTCCCCTGGACAACAAACTTTGCACACTTGTAGATGAAGAGTGGGGCTACTTATGTACCAAGTTTGGGGTCCAGGGGACCTAGGACTGGCCGGTACCGGATCCCCAAAATCACTGGAGAAATTACTGTTTAACATGGGAGTCTATGGAAGGATTGCCCAGCTTTAAAAAATCGGTGCTCCCCGGCCGTAGGTCCCCCGGACAACAAACTTTTCACTCACTGTGCCCATGCCTCACTGTACCCAATCTCCCTACCTGATCTGCGCTGTGTGACTAGACTGACGTTTAACATGGGAGTCTATGGAAGGGGTGCCCGGCTTTTAAAAATCCCAGCCGTAGGTCCCCTGGACAACAAACTTTGCACACTTGTAGAGTGGGGCAACGTGTGTGCCAAGTTTGGGGTCCAGGGGACCTACGGGAACAGGCGCACAAAGTTGATGATGGACAGACTCGAATATAAGCTGAGGGGGGGGCATTTTCAGCACAAAAAAATGTGCTGAAAAACTTGGCTTTATACTCGAGTATATACGGTATTTATTATTTTTAGATAAGGTAGCACTGTGAAATTGTAACCAACGTTTATTTTGATTTGAGCCTCTAGTAACTACTACTTCAGTGACCTTTTACTATAGACTTTGAAAGTCTGCAAATAGACTGTTTTCATAATGTTTGATTTGTGTAATCGGACAATAAAGTTTATGATGTAGCCGGGAGCGGACTATGGTTATCTGACTTTGCAGGCTGTCCATACAGAATTACTATTCTAGCCTTGCGCCTTGATCCTATGTCCCCCTAGTGCTGGGTTGCAATTACTGACATTATCTCCTAAAGCACTGAGAGAGGCATTGTGAGAGATGTAGGTATTGCAGAATTGACTGTGAACCGCATCTCCTGACTGTCTGCTCGTAGAGGAATTGTGAGAGAGACTCTAGGAATCTACGGACTAGGCCCACGCTCTCTTGCTTCCTGGATCTCCTTGTGTGAGCACCATCACGCCGCTGTGTAGGAAGATTGCGGCCTAGCACGCGACCCACAGTCCACCGCTCCAGCCCCAGGGAGTTAAACCATCACCTGCTGAAAGAAGGATGCCCTGCAGCAGCGCTGAGTCCCTAGGAACCGGTTTGCTGAGTCAGAAGACTGATCCCTGCATCTCCCCATTTGTAGAGGGAAAAATCGTTCGTTGGTCCCACCAGGTGGCTTCAAGGTCTATCGGGATCAGTGAGGGGGCTTTTGCCCACAGAATCTATTGTCCTATTAAAGTACTACACTTTCAACACAGTGCACATGTGACATTCTCTTGGATTACAAATAGTATTGCTAGCACCTGGGATTTTCTTTCTTGCTTTGTTCATCATCACTTTGCTGCAGCCAGGAATCTATGTTCTAGGAGCTCCAACGTTGCTGGTGAAGACAGTGCAAGGCCTTGCTTTTAGGACAGTGCTGTTAGTACTCTTGGAGGGGACACTTTACTGGTCACTATAGTATTACGATCTCTCATTAGGATAAAGATATTTTAGGTCAGTCTGGGGTTCTCCTTTAAAGTGGACACAGTTTTTTTATATTCATCGATGGCTTTTCTATAATATCCCATGGTGATTGTGTATATTACTGCATTCATGTGTCCGTGTTAATTGCCATTGCTATAAGTATAATTTCAGCCAAGTCTTGGCTGAACCCAGGATTTGGCTGAATAATTCTAGTTTAAACTTCACCTTTTTACATAAACTAAAGTCATGGAGAGTTGAAACTATTTGCTTTGTGTCGGCGTGTCATTTAAAGGTATACATAACATATCTGAACCTAGAGGGACTGGAAAGTTCACAGGTTCGAGGTGGCACAACAGAACATGCATTATCAAGCAACCCTCGAGGGGGCAGTGCTACAATCTAAAGCTATTTTTTTTCACTTGGATAAAGAAGGCAAGTGTTAGAACACTGCCAGGTTTGTATGGCTGTCTGTGGCTCTAGTTTTCAGGACAAATGGAGATAGTGATGTTCCCCAGCATTGTCTCCAGGACCGAAAGTGAAAGAAACTCCAAAAATGGGTGTTTTCAATGCAACAATAATAGCAGGAAACATGTGCTAAATGTCTGTCTCTTCTTTGGGAAAGATCTCCTCCCATTTCTCGCTATCTCTAGAGACAGAAGTGAAGGAAAACCTCCACAAAGGGCACAGATAGCAAAAAAAAAAAAAAGTTTTAACCATTCCCCTACTTTATCAAAAGCTAAAAAAAAAAAAAACAGCTTTGGGCTTTTCTTGTTGTGATAAGGTGGCCTAAAACACCCATTACTGCATGTTGCCACAAGGGACATATTATAGTAGGAGACAACTCGGACACACTGCAGTGCACCACAACGCACACGCTTTGTATTGTGGTGCTCTGCATTAAAATAAAAATGGGTCAGTTCCATATTAAAACAAGAAGAATGAAAAACGACTCCTGTGGATTCAACCAATCATCGGTTTGATAATTCAAATCGTGGTGCCACTTACCAAGTATGGTACTGTCGCTATATCCAAACACTCTGAGCATACAAAACGGAGAAACCAAAGTATTGCTACTAAGGTAAAAAAGCGGCTACTATTAGGACAAAGGGTCTGAAAATAGATTGGGATTCCAAGAAAATTAGTCATTTATTAATATCAAAAAAGGCACACATGAACTAAATTTCAATTGGTGCAATAAAATTGTTGTGACCGCTTCAATCAAAAGTTATTGGCGATCTCCTTCAGAAGGAAGGGACTCCAATAATAAATTTAAAAACAGACAAGAGACGGGAGGATCTGACAGGACAATTACAACAATAACAAAAAACAAACAGGAAGTCCGGACACCAGCATACAATTCACAGTGAAGTTGTAAAGCAATACAAACCGCTTATGGTTGGTTAAAATATTATTTATTAGATCAAAATGATATAGTTAATTACATACAACTTCACTGTGAATGGTCCCGAGGATTGGGTTCAAGTATAAGATATGTAAATAAATACATGTGGGTGTTGCTAGCCCTGGATCTAATGCTACACAAGATTGCTTGAAAAAAGGTGGTTCCGAGTATTCAGTCAAATGAATTGATTCCTATAGATTAAAGTCTATCATTGATTGATGGAAAAGATGATCAAAAATAATAATAATCCACGTTGATTCATGGGTATTTTGCCTCCATGATATGATGTCAGTGCATTAGCTGCTGTGTAATCACTTATTAGCTCAGCACAGGATATTTACTGGAACTGAGTAAAGTTCATTCAAATATTTGTGTCAAATGATAGCACTTGGTATATAGAATGCCGGTATCGTTGCAGTAAGGAGACAAACTGATTTCACTTCCATACAAGTGCAAAGGGACGTGAAATTCAGCTGGAAACCGGTAATGGTATCAATTTTGATTCAGAGACCAGAAGCAATCAAAGCTCCGTCCTCTGTGATTACCGGGTGTCCGTCATGTTGATCAGTGCGGTAAGAAGATATATGGTAGGCGCTGATTTCAAAAGCCGCGGCTAGGTTTGAACAGGGTTTTCCGTAACTGGTGTCACGTGACTGACTGCTGTGACATCCACGCGTTTCGCTAAGAGGTAGCATAGCTTCGTCTGGACTGGAGGCATATTATTATTATTATTATTATTATATATATTGTGAGGGGGTTAGCTCAGCAGCGGGTATGTGTGACCCCCGGGATGGGCTCCCCACCCAAAAACAGGCCCAGCAGACGGAGGTTGTGGTCTTCAAAATCAAAAAGGTGCGGTTTATTTTCTATTTACAGTGACAAAACACAGCAAGGCAAAAAAAACATAAACAAAATAAATCCTGGTCAACTTGACCTCTGACTAAACTTACAGGTTTCCTAACTAACGACTGGGATCAGCCTAGTGCTGTCCTAGTCCCTGGTTTTAAATGTCCAAGCAAAATATAGCCACACAGGCTTTCTCTCACCGCACAGGGGTTCACTCTCCCTAGACAGTCCACACAGGTCTGCTTCCAGGCATGAGCTAACACCTAATGAATCTGGGAGTTTTTTATAGAGGCCTAAATGAGCTGACAAGCTTCAGCTGGCCTCATCAACTCCCTGTCTGCACGACGCCCAGCCCTCTCCCTAGAGGTATGAGTCATCAATGAGCCCACTAGTCTCAGCTGGGCTTATACAACTCTCCACCTAGCTGTATAAGTCGGCGTAAAGCCTGAATCTGGGCGAAATATATCTACCCCCCTGGATGCAACCAGGTGACTTTACCTTCCTGCTGTCACATACCCCCCCCTCTTGTTTTAACCTCGGGGTTGGAACACCAGCAATCAGGCATTCATGTACTCGAGACAAAGCATCCACATTCCCCATTTGAACGCCAGGGCGATGCTTTACTGTGAAGTTGAATTCCTGGAGGGCCAGGAACCACCTATTCACTCTTCTATTTGTTTCCTTGTTTTGAGCCATCCACTTTAACGGAGCGTGATCCGTAACCATGTCAAAGTGCCTACCTAGCAGGTAGTACCGAAGGGAATCTAGAGCCCACTTCACCGCTAAACACTCCTTTTCAACGGTGGCGTAATTTACCTCATGGGACTTCAACTTCCTGCTGAGGTAAATGACTGGGTGCTCTTCCCCGTTCCAGACCTGGGACAATACTGCTCCTAACCCCACATCTGACGCATCACTTTGTACGACAAAGTCTTTAGAGAAGTCGGGTGAGTACAACACTGGCTGGCTACATAAGGCTTGTTTCAAGAATTGGAATGCTGCCTCAGCCTCGGGGGTCCATTTAATCATGACCGACCCTTTCCCCTTCGTCAGGTTGGTTAGGGGCACAGCCTTAGAAGCAAAGTGGGGAATGAATCGCCGATAATACCCAGCGATTCCCAGAAAGGCTCGTACCTGCTTCTTGCTGTTGGGACGTGGCCAACTCTGGATGGCCTCGACTTTGTTGAGTTGGGGTTTTATTACTCCCCTCCCAATGGTGTACCCAAGATATTTGGCCTCCTCCTGCCCAATGGTACACTTCTTGGGGTTAGCCGTAAACCCTGCTTCCCGAACAGAGTCCAGGACTGCTTGCACTTTTGGCAGATGTGAGGCCCAATCTGTGCTATGGACAATTATGTCATCCAGGTAAGCCGCAGCATACTTCCGATGGGGCCTCAGCATCTGGTCCATTTTCCGCTGGAATGTGGCCGGCGCATTCTGTAACCCGAACGGCATTCTTTTATATTGGAACGCCCCGTCTGGGGTTACAAATGCGGTTTTCTCTTTGGCCGACTTGGCCAGGGGGATTTGCCAATACCCTTTTGTGAGGTCAAGAGTCGTCATGTATCGGGCTGTTCCCAGCCGGTCGATCAACTCATCTATACGTGGCATGGGGTAGGTGTCAAATTTTGTAACTTTGTTCAACTGACGAAAATCGTTACAAAATCGCCAGCTCCCATCCGGTTTAGGCACCAACACAATGGGACTAGACCAATCACTTTGGGACTCCTCTATCACCCCTAAGTTCAGCATTTTCTGTACTTCCTCCCGTATTGCCTCCCGTCGGGCCTCTGGGATCCGATAGGGTTTTAACTTCACCCTTTCACCGGGCGGGGTAATAATGTCATGCTCTACCCCAGATGTTTGTCCCGGCAGCTCAGAGAATACCTCCTTGTTGCGAAGCACAAACTCCTTAACCTCCTGTTGTTGGGGTTGTGACAAGGTGGCTGCGATTCCAACCTCAGGAATCACGCAACCAGTTTGAGCTGGTGACCAAGTGTCTGCGACTAGGGACTCTCTATCCCTCCAGGCTTTCAACAGATTAACGTGATAGATCTGTTCGGGCTTTCGCCTTCCTGGTTGTCTGACCTTGTAATTCACTTCGCTCACTTTTTCCATTATCTCGTAGGGGCCTTGCCATTTGGCAAGGAATTTACTTTCAACCGTAGGGACAAGTACCAATATCCTATCCCCCGGGGAAAAGGTACGGGTCTTGGCTCCACGGTTGTACACTCTCTGCTGTGCCAACTGCGCTTGGGCCAAATGTTCCTTCACGATGGGCATTACCTGTGCAATTCGATCTTGCATCAGGGCGACATGCTCAATCACACTCCTGTGGGGAGAACTCTCACTTTCCCAAGTTTCCTTGGCAATATCCAACAGCCCTCTTGGGTGTCTCCCATACAGTAACTCAAAGGGGGAGAATCCCGTAGAGGATTGGGGCACCTCCCTAATAGCAAACATCAAATAAGGAAGTAGACAGTCCCAATCCCTTCCATCTCTATCCACCACTTTCTTCAACATTTGTTTTAGGGTTTTGTTGAATCTTTCAACCAGCCCATCGGTTTGGGGGTGATACACAGATGTACGCAATTGCGTCACTTTGAACAATTTACACAGCTCTTTCATAACCCGGGACATAAAGGGTGTACCTTGGTCCGTAAGCAGTTCTTTACAAATACCCACCCGGCTAAAAACAAGAGATAGCTCTTTGGCTATGGTTTTGGCCGAGGTATTTCTGAGAGGGATCGCTTCTGGATAACGGGTGGCATAGTCCATTATAACCAATATGTACTGGTGCCCCCTAGCGGACTTGATTATAGGACCTACCAAATCCATTGCGATTCTCTCAAACGGGACCTCAATGATGGGTAGAGGGACCAGCGGGCTACGGAAATGTGGCATCGGGGCCGACCTCTGACACACAGGGCAGGAGGAACAATAATTTTCTATGTCCTTCATCACCCCAGGCCAATAGAATCTCTGTAATACCCTCTCTCGGGTTTTCTCTGTCCCCAGATGACCTCCAAGAATGTGCCCATGGGCCAACTCCAACACCAACTTCCTGTAAGGTTTGGGCACCACAAGCTGCTCAACGGTTTCTTCTGCCCTTTTTGCCACCCGATACAGTAGGTCCTTCTCTACGCTGAAGTATGGGTAAGTGCCGGTATTATCTGGGTTCACTAACTCGCCATCTATTTTCACTACGTTTTCCCGTGCCTTTATTAGGGCGGGGTCTTTCAACTGTTCTGTGGCAAAGTTTTCCCTGTGAACCTCAAGATCAGAAAACTCCACAGACGGTAGGTTTTCGTCTGAGGAGGTGGGCTCCTCTCCAGTTTCTTGAGTCTCCCCTGCCAATACTGACAAGGGAAATTCCGGAGAGTCCTCACCACTCTCAGGGGAGTTCTGGCTATCACATTCCTGGTACATAGGGGCACCAGTGGGGGGCTCAGGATCATCCCACAGTTCCCAGAACTTCGGAAAATCCCTTCCCACAATGGCGTCATGCGGTAACTGAGATACTAAGCCCACTGGATGAGAGAGGGTACCTTTGGGGGTCTCGAAACACACTGTAGTCACTGGATACTCTCGGGTGTCCCCATGCACACAAATAACGGCTACCTTGCTATTCCCAGAGACCTCTGTTTTAACTAACTCAGCCTTTATCAGGGTCACAAGGCTACCTGAATCCAGCAATACCACAACATTTCTACCATTAATACACATTTTGCATAAATGTTTCTCAGTTCCCCGAATGGCAGTGCATGCGACTGTCGCACACAGCGACTGACGTCTGCCCGTCAGAAAGTCACACTGCATGGGTTCCTCCACAACCGGGCAATTTGCTGCAATATGTCCCGCTTGCCGGCAGCGGTAGCAAACGATCCTTCTTGCCGCCTCTTGAGCCGCTGATTTCCCAGGCTGTTCTCGCCAAACTTGGGGTAGCGCTCCCACCCTCTCACTCTCTCCACCCTCACCCCTTGGAATCCTCTTATCCGCCCCTGGGGATGGTCTGGTCTTAGGGTGGAAAGTCCGAGTGTCTCTGGAAGAGGCCGTCAGGTTCTCTGTAGCCAAGTATTTCTCCACACGATCCACAAGACCATCGGCCGTCTCTGGGTCTCCATGGCTTACCCACTTTTGGATGGCAGTAGGAAGAGCTCTCAAAAACCGATCCATTACAACACGTTCCACAATCTTTGGTGCGGACAAAGTCTCTGGCTGTAGCCACTTTCTGCTCAGGTGAATGAGATCATACATTTGAGACCTGGGGGGTTTTCCAAGCTGGAAAGTCCAGTTATGCACACGCTGAGCCCGGACAGCCAGGGTGACACCCAGCCTTGCCAATATTTCAGCTTTTAGCATCACATAGTCTTTTGCTTGGTTAGGCTCTAGGTCATAGTAAGCTTTCTGCGATTCACCAGTTAACAGAGGAGCCACTAGTCCAGCCCACTGCTCCTCAGGCCACTTTTCTCTTTCAGCGGTCCTTTCAAATGTGGTCAAAAATACCTCTGGATCATCCTCTCCAGTCATTTTTGTCAATAAACGACTCACCCCAAAGGACGCGGTATTAGTGGGACGGCTTTCCTCACTGGTCTGCGGACGTTGCTGCATTACTGCTTCCATCTGTTGTTGTAGTCTCTGCTCTTGCTTCTGCAACAGGTCTATGAAGCGGGCCTCAGATTGCTGTTGGGCTTGTTGCTGAGCCTCCAGACTCTGTTGTAAAGTTGCAAGGCTCTGTTGATGAGCTTGCTGCTGGGCTGCAAGGCTCCTTTGCAAACCTGCATTTGTCTGCTGTTGATTGGCATTTGCTAGAGCCAGCTGTTTCAGTATCTCCTCCATGCTGGCTTACAAAAAAAACTGCCACTGGTTCTCCACCAACTGTGAGGGGGTTAGCTCAGCAGCGGGTATGTGTGACCCCCGGGATGGGCTCCCCACCCAAAAACAGGCCCAGCAGACGGAGGTTGTGGTCTTCAAAATCAAAAAGGTGCGGTTTATTTTCTATTTACAGTGACAAAACACAGCAAGGCAAAAAAAACATAAACAAAATAAATCCTGGTCAACTTGACCTCTGACTAAACTTACAGGTTTCCTAACTAACGACTGGGATCAGCCTAGTGCTGTCCTAGTCCCTGGTTTTAAATGTCCAAGCAAAATATAGCCACACAGGCTTTCTCTCACCGCACAGGGGTTCACTCTCCCTAGAGGTATGAGTCATCAATGAGCCCACTAGTCTCAGCTGGGCTTATACAACTCTCCACCTAGCTGTATAAGTCGGCGTAAAGCCTGAATCTGGGCGAAATATATCTACCCCCCTGGATGCAACCAGGTGACTTTACCTTCCTGCTGTCACAATATATATATATATATATTTTTTTTTTTTAAACAATAGGCTGCATGCCAGCCCATTGGAAATTTGACTACACCAATACATAACACCTTATGTTAACAGATGTCTGTTTTTTTTCCCCCCCGCACTGAAATCGGATCACATGGGTGTTCTCACCTATGCGATCCGATTCCTGTGTGAGTTCACAGTTCGCACTGCGATCTGTGAACCGATCTGGGGGTGTCATTAACAATGTAATAACACCCGCAGTGGTTCGCAGAAAGCAGTGTGAACTGCCTGCGGGAGAGGAGCGATGCGGGAACCAGCGCTGTAATCGTGCTGGTTCCCGCATCGCATCAATGTGAACCTAGGCTTAATCACTTAAACAGTTCTCATTTTACACACTGGTTGTACTTTCTGTCATCTTTTGTTCGTTTTTTTTTCTTCAAGAAGACTGTTTTCTGTTGAGTAGTGACTTCCTGTTTTCTCTAAAGCAAAAAATTGACCCTTGGGACGCTTGTTTTTGTCTAGGGAGAATAGAAAAAGCAGTTTTACTAACATTATCGTCCCCGACAGCCAGCACTCTTTTCTGCTGTCCAATGCTTTGGGTAATTTACAGCCCTTTGGCATCCTCATCTACAGTAAAGGATATCAGAGTGCTATTACCAACAGCGCTCAGAAGAGAAGCTGCTTCTGGAGAGTGGTGGTGCAGCTGGAAAAAATTCTACAGGAACAAGGGCAATCTAACTGCACAAAATGAGCATAACTCCATGTTTAAGTAAACGTTATTCTGTTTGGACCAAATTGGTCCAAACAAATTATTTCCTTCACTGAGGCTTGGTTCCCGCTGCGGGTCCTCGCATGTACCCGTACCTTCAACCACCACCACTGAAAAATGTGCTAGATGCGTGCGGGTGCCATTAATACTAATGACACGCTCTCATGCGCTGGGAACCACACTGCACTTGCAATTCCCACGCAGGCTGCAATTTCTAAAATGCTACAGGGACCTTTTCCCTACGTTTCAGGAGGCACAGCAGCCCATTCTCGTATAATTTTTTAAGAGGGACCCTATGAAAAAAATAGCATGAGGTCCCACCCAAATCTATACCATACCCCTTATCTGAACATGCAGCATGTGTGGCAAAGAAACCATACCGGGCCACAGGCCTTCAACATGGGGGGGGGGGGCAAAGAGGGTACCTTACTAGGGGGACCTTCTTTGCAAAGCACATTGTCCCCATATTGATAAGAACAAGGGCCTCTTTCCTGGCCCAATGGTTGTGGGGATCTGCGAACAGGGGGCTTAGGGGAATCTGAAAGCCTTCTTTAAAAATAAGGAACACGGCCCACCCCCATATGAATAAGTACATAGTACCCCTACCCATTTACAAAAAACAAGTCAATGGTAAATAAACAAACACAACCACAGTTTTTGACATGTCCTTTATTTTCAATAGTTTTGATTGAGTTTTCATAAAGAAGGATACAAATTGACAATTGCGGTGGTACACTCTGCATACAGTAGAACACAAAAATGATAGCGTTTACAAATGATGGGATATTTTTATTGAATTTTCATTCATTTATTTTTTTACTAGTGTACCAAGGTGTTGTTATAGACCGTATCTTAACAGACTGCAATTGATGCCTAATGGGGCTCCCTCTGGTCCTCGGTTTGTGTTATAATTTGGAAGTTGTTTGGTTCGGTTATTTTAAGAACAAAGCATGTTGGGCGTTGTAGTGCCAGAGACAGAGACTCTATTGCTGTGGGTTGGATTGAGACTACAATACCCACAAATCCCACTGTGCTACCAAAATGCAGTGCGCCATGCACAGCCTGCTGGGAGAACTGATTTAAGGCAGAGGCGGGGCCTCAGCCCGCTCTCTCGGGACGCCATCTTCAACAGGCCTGCTGTGTGCACGCCTAGGCTGGAGAAGCCTGGGCCTAAAGTTACAGAGAGAGCGGATCGCCTGACGGAAGTATCCTGTTGGACAGCCTCACTGATCGAGCCAGAGAGGGACCGGTCTACACTTCCCAGCATCCGGAATCACCTATCCACCGGCACCTTGTGAATGGCTGCGTGGAGGACTAGGGGCCTCGTGTTACAGAGAGACTGAGAACAAGGAGAGGTTCCAGACGGAGTGTACCGGCGAGGCGAGGCCTCATTTTGGTGAGAAGGCACTTGCCTATCAACATAGTTAACTGGGTCGCAGGAAGGTGGTTTCCATAGTTCCACGTGTACTTGCTGGCATCTGCAGTGGCGCAAGTAGGGATAAGTTACACCTGAGAGTGATACAGCGGCTGGGAAGAACTAGTGTGTGTGCTGCCTATACACTACACGCATCAAGTGATTGTCATTTCTTTTCACCCTGTTTATTGGAATACAAATGGATAAGTGCTATAACAAAAAAATAATGCGCAACCTTAACCAAACAATGAAGTGGGTGTAAAATAATCAAGCAAATAATGCTTATATAGAACAGTGCACAAGTCAGTAAACACATACAGGTGTGCCTGTTGCGTACCTCAGAGGATGAGTCTGACTTGTAGGAGAAGACCTCTCATACAGCTCTGGTTCAGGAGCCACTGGAGTGGGGACAGTGGTCTCGAGAACACAGCGGGGTAGGAGTGCCTGTGGGGGCTGTGGTGGTTGATGCTGTAGCTGGTTGATGATCCTCCAGGTTAGGCTGGAACTGCGGATGACAGCAGGATCAGTAGCAGGCTGAAGCAGGGAGAGATAAGCCAGGTCAACACTGGAACACACAGAGCAAGTAGCAGGCAGGTGCAGGGTCAGGCAGAGCAATGCGGTGGACTGGAGCAGGATCAGATAAGCAGGCAGAGGTCTGGCAACGGAACAACAGGTAATAGTAGCACGGTCAAGGCAGGCCGAGGTCAGGGTTGGAGATAACAGGTAAGTCAGCAGCGCCGGGTTGTCCAGGTAATCAGATAGCAGATGCAGGTAAAGATACACAGAAGCTGCAGATCAAACAGCAATGCACTATTGCAACTGCTGGCTTTTTAAAGGCCTAATGGCGCCATGTCGTTTAGCGCGCACGCAATTGGCGCATGCGTGTGCACAATTGCCGCACGCGCGCACACACCTAGCGCGCGCCGACGCACAGAGGGAAGCAGGAATTGTCTTCTATTTCTGGCAGGTCCCTGACAGTGCCTATACTAAAGTTGAATATGCGCTTACACATGCAATTAAATTGAAGGAAAACAAATCATATATATAAGTGAAAAAACACATAAATTGTCCATAAGAGCAGCTGAGTGAGATTTGGCTACAATCAAAAGAGCAAAGAAATGCCAATCTTCATCCTACTCTTCCTTCCAGCAGGTAAATACAAATGACAACAGGTATAAGATGTCCGCTTACCGAATCCAGTGGACCCCTGTTACAGAGATCAAATGGGCTCAGTATGTGGGATTTATCCCATGGGAGGAGCTAAGGATTTTGACGTCACCATACCTCAGCTGACTGGCGCGAGCCGCAGCTGACTGCTTTTTTAAATTCGTATGTGTTTGGGTGCAAACAAACAGCGCTCTTTTTACTTTTGGATGTCAGCAACCCGTTATATTCAATAAAGGGGATTCTTTTACATGAAGCTTTCTGCACCATGAAAGCCTTTTTTTTGTTTTATCCCCAATATGCTATGTTATGAGTTTTGAGCGGTGATCTCTGGCTTTTCAACCTGGGAGGTTTTCAACTGCAGCGCTTCTGAGGAGTGAAGGACCCCAGTGATTGCATGATCTCTGCTACAGATGTCCGGATAAATCCCACATACTGATCTCTGTAACAGGGGTCCACCGGATTCGGTAAGCGGACATCTTATACCTGTTGTCATTTGTATTTACCTGCTGGAAGGAAGAGTAGGGTGAAGATTGGCATTTCTTTGCTCTTTTGATTGTAGCCAAATCTCACTCAGCTGCTCTTATGGACAATTTATGTGTTTTTTCACTTATATATATATATATATATATATATATATATATATATATAGATATAGATATGATTTGTTTTCCTTCAATTTAATTGCATGTGTAAGCGCATATTCACCTTTGGTATAGGCACACCTGTATATGTTTACTGACTTGTGCACTGTTCTATATAAGCATTATTTGCTTAATTATTTTACACCCATTTCATTGTTTGGTTAAGGTTGCGCATTATTTATTTGTTAGAACATATATCCCAGTTTATTATTCCAACTTTTTTAATAATTGCAGCACCATCACCTATATGTCACACAGACATCTGTTTTACAATTAGGATTTTTATCCTGTTTTTTTTTTTTTTTGCACGTTTGCACCTTTTGATGCAACTTTATATGTTTTTGGGGGTAGCGCGGATTGTTTTATATTACAAATGGATAAGTGCACCAATGAAGCTAGCAGAAGACTAACTGACATTTAAAGGAACAGTCATCCGCTTACTTTATTTTTGGAAGTTCTACAACGGGACACCCACCAGTTGAACTGTCCACTAGGGGGAGCCATATAGCTTATGATCTTATATGTTCAGTATAACTGTTTGCATCACTTTTGTTATTTCACTATTTGGGTGAGTTGTGTGGGACTTGGTGGAGAGGTGTTCCAGTGCTGGTGCCATTGCATTGGGAAATTCCTCCACCATACACTCCCTCAGATCTGACCCCCAGGTCATGTTATTTGTGTCTGGGAGCAGAGACATTCTGCACCAGTTGTCACATTGACTTTTGCAGGGAAATGTGTGTAGTCAATCTTGTCTGTGTAACCATTGTTTTATTCTTTACCACTGGTTAAGCTACATCTTGTGTGGGACTCTGTCTAACGGTCTATTGCAGCTGTGGGGCAGGTGACCAGCACCAAGGTAACAATATTTAAATTTATATATATTACTGTGTGCAGTATTATTGTGGTTCCCTATTGCCATTGGGCTCCACAATCATATTATTGTCCAGTTGTGCCAAGGAGGGGATCGAGCCAAACTTTAAGGGGTTGACAGGCAGAGTGCAGACCCAAAAATATAACCAGCAGCTCCTACGGGGGTAGTGCTACACTAGTAATGGCGGCGACCTTTTTTTTTAAATTATTTTTTTCGGGATTGCGGCTGACAAATCGGACACCTAACTGACACTTTTGACACTTTTTCATACATCATGGGAGACAGTCGGGCTAATATTTATTACCTGCTGGGTTATGCTCCATCAGGTGAATGGACACTGGTAGACCAAGGTCTTTAGACAGGAAGTGATTCCCTATATAACCCCTCCCATACAGGAAGTTACTTCAGTTTGTTTAACAGTGTCTACAAGGTGGATGGCACGTTTCTTTGAGCTCACTAAGCTTAAGGTCTCTATTCCCACAAACGGTTCCAAAAATGAATCAAGGGATAGACCAATCGGATTCATTTGACAGGCATATCAAAGGCTGCAGTCTGTCATGACAAGTGCTATTCATGACAGACTGCAGCCTTTGATATGCCTGTTTTTATCTGACAAAATGTGAGTAGCCTGGCTGTTTTTTAGAAATAAATTTACCCTGGTTTTAAATACTATACCATGGGGAGTTGCCTTTCTTGTATTTTATGTATGCATCTGATCTTCCATTTGGTGAGACTATAAGATCCAGCCATGTATGATCCAATTGAAGTGGTTTTGTGGCACTGTGGACATATCATGCTTGTTTGACCACCTGTAATTCAGTGGTCCGTTTTCTTTGGTAAGAGGCCCGGTGTGTTGATGATCGGTGGAGGATTATTTCATGCTCACCTGATTGTGTCTCTGTTTACACCGTGGGTGGTTCCAGCTTCCTTTCCTAAACAAGGACTTTACCTTAAACACTACGGACTCTGGACTTTTTTTTTATGCTTTTTTATTGTCGCCATACAATTTATGCCAGCTGCTTCATTAATGCTAGCGCAGTGATTTAATCTTTATAATCAGTCAAGCTAGCTTAGGGCTGGACACCTGTGTGCGGTGACCATATGTGGGAGCTAGCTGTGGTTGTTTGTAAAGTGTACCTTTTTGTTTGTGTCTGTCTGGCTGTTTTTTCACCTGTATGATGGCGCACAACGCTGCGCCATTTCGCCTTGGTTTTACCAGGGCGCACATGCATTAGTGAGGGCGCCGCTAAAAACGTAAGTTTATTTTGTTTGACAACTAAGGGCTCATGTGCATTCATAAGAGTGCTGCTATACTCAGTTGTTGTCTGGCAGCCATGGCGCACGAACATTCGCAGCAGTGCCGTTATACTCACTTGTGTTTAAACGGTCAGGGTGCACATGCGTTCGCAAAGACGCCATTTGGCTCACCAGTTGTTTGCTGGCAGCCATGGCGCATGCGGCTTCACCGCACTGGCACAGTATCTTTAATTGGCGCACGAAGATTTGCGACATACGCGAATGCGGCCATGCCCATTCGCCGGGACCATGCACGTGCGTACGCACAAACGTTCCGGCGCACAGCCAGCTTATTTAAGCTGTGTATGCCAAGCATGCGGTGCTTCCAAGAGACAGCTGTTGGACACAGAGCAGGCTCTAAAGCAGACGCTTGCAGCAGTTCATTTCTCATTACCCGGGTTACGCAAGTCACCAAGTGTTGCTTGGCAGGCTAAGGTGCTTAGCAGGATTGTTACATAGGGGCTTGCTGAGCCCTATTAAAGGGATTCCCTTCTGAGGTGTGTTAAATCTACACCCAAGTACTCCCTTTTTGTGGCTAGTAAATGTCTTCAAAAAAGAGGTGCGGGACTAGCACTACAGGGAAGGGCACACCTATGTCGTCAGTAGTTCCTGATCAACCTAGTCGCATCCCTAGTGTTTTATCCCCTGAAAGACCAGAGGCTTCCGGGCAATCTGAGCCGCAGCGCCTATCTGGTATTGTGCCTACAGTCAATGCTGCTGCCTCACCCTTTTTCACTAAGGATGAACTGTCCTCAGCCCTAGCCGGCTTAGAGTACAGGATGGCTGCTATGATTGCCTCCGTCCCACAGGGTGGCAAGAAGCGTGACCGATCCCCCCCCTCCTCGGAGCCTCCATGTCTGGAGCAGGAATGAGTTGAGGATGGGGAAGAGCTCAAAGCTCGGGATTCTGTGGATGGCCTGGCAGATGGGTCTGCTTCAGAGCAATCTGGACAAGAAGATATCGAGCTGGTATCTGCGTCTCATCCACAGAGGCTCTTGATCCTGACTCTTACCAAAATGGTTTGCTTTGCCTTTAAATTGCCTCTTACAGAGGTCACTGAGCCTCCCTGGTCCTCTTTGGGATCCCTGAAGCCTCTTCGGGCCACACAGGCTTTCCCCCTACACCCCCTGTTGGAAGAGGCGGTGTATGCTGATTCACAGGATTTTTGTTCCTCCTAAGAGGTTTTCCCTTTCATATACCATGGATGAAAAGTCCACTAAGCATGCCAGCCGTAGATGCAGCAGTCTCTTCCTTAAACAAGAACTCAACTTGTCCAGTGTATAATGCACAAGGCTTGAAACACCCTGTTGATAAGAAATTGGAGTCATTATTAAAAGCTTATTTTTCTTTGGCCAGTTCAGCTATTCAGCCAACTGTTCCTGCAAATTGTATCTGCCAATCCGTAAAGGATCAGATCAGACGGCCTGACAGGCCTAACCAGGAGGATGATCAGCCTGAGAATAAGGCAGATATTCCTTGAGCGCTGTGTTTTTTGCTGTTGATGCCTTAAAGGATTCAATACAGCAGTTTTCTTGTTTGGCTCTCATGTCTGTACATATGCGCAGACTTTTGTGGCTTAAGAACTGGCCAGCCTTCCAGACCAACGTTCCTTCTGACCCCTTATGTTGCTTGCTAGGAATACTGGAGGGGGAGATACCGGAGGAGGTGACTCGAATGGCATTTACTAGGGCATTGTTTCAGGCGAGAAAAACTATTCTACTACTGTGGAAGGTCAAACTGTGGATACAACAGATGGGTAAAATGCTTTTGATGGAGAAATACATATACCAGCACAGGGGCAATGCAGGAACGTTTGATAGGCTCTGGGATGCATGGCTTGCTGTACCAGGTTTAGGCCCCATGGAATTGGTGAGGATGAGGCTGTTGGGAGGTGTGTAGCTTGCTCCCACCGGCAGCAGATGGACGGGTGGGAGGGGGGATGGGCTGATGGGTTGTGTACTGTTCACCTTATGCTATTTGAAATTCTGAGCGGATTGTTTAATGTATGTGATTTTTGTTGTGACCAAGTAATGTCAAAGACTTATCTTGCTACTTGTACAGGATATAGCATGCTACATGTTTTTGTACCTTGTATATTTTTGTGAGCAATAAAAACCTTTTGATATATAAAAAAAAAAAAAAAACTGTTCAGCCGAGCTTCCTTGTAAGAAGTTACTGGCGGGTTTCCCCTTTCATGGAGAACGTTTATTTGGCGATCATTTGGACAAATATATCCAAAATATTTCTGGAGGGAAGAGTTCTCTACTTCCTGTGAAGAAAAGCACCAAATGTCCCTCGTTTAAAACCTCAGGGACTGCTTCCTCAAATGTCTCAGCACCAGGGCGGTTCCACCGTCAACAGAGCGCTAGAGCCAGAGGCAAGCCTCAAGGTCAGGGTCAGAAAAAGCCCTGGGTCCAAAACTCTTCTAAGCCCAGCACCAAGCCCTCCTTTTGAGGAGACGCCCCCACTCTATCGGGTAAGGGAAAGGCTGCTGCACCTTGCTGACATTTGGAGAACAATAGTTCAGGACGAGTGGGTCACCTCAACTATATCCCGGGGACACAAGCTGGAGTTGCGAGGGCTTCCCCCTCATAGGTTTTTTAAGATCCAACATTACTTCGGATGCTCCAAAAAGACTTATTACTTCAGGCACTATATCATTTAGTGCATCAAAGAGTGATTGTAGAGGTTCCTGTACCCGAAAGGGGCACAGGGTTTTACTCAAACCTTTTTACAGTTCAAAAACCAAACCCATTATGAACCTAAGATCCCTGAATCAATATCTACTGATCAAGTCGTTTTCGGATGGAGTCTGTCCTCTCAGTAGTAGCTTCACTCCAGATGGGAGACTTTCTAGACTCCATCGATATAAAGGACGCGTATCTACACGTACCTATCTTTCAATCTTATCGGAGGTTCCTGCGGTTTGCAGTAGAGGAATGTCACTTTCAGTTCGTGGCTCTACCCTTTGGGCTTCCTACAGCCCCCGGGTCTTCACAAAGGTCCTAGCACCAGTACTGGGTCTTTTAAGGGCCCAAGGGATTCTGGTGCTTGGGTATCTGGCCGACCTCCGGCTCAGAGATCACTCGCTACAAGCTCTAGAACCGAGCATAACATGTACAGTGCGGTATTTGGAAAGCTTAGGCTGGATCATAAACACCAAAAAGTCAAGCTTAAAGTGGATGTAAACCCACTCTCATCCTTTCTAAACTACTGCCATAGTGCTGATCTAGAAGGATATACATGCCTCCTGCATGTATCCTTACCTGTCAAATGTCTCCCCTCTGTCTGTTATGATACCTGAAAAACTGCAGATTCTGTGGGTGGATCTGTTGTCTGGAGCTCGGTTGGTGGAGTCGTGATGTCAGTAGACTCCCCGCCCTCCTCTACACTCACCTTGTCAACATGCATTTTCTCCTGTGTATTACTTACACTGAACTTCTGCTATGATCACTAACATACAGTCAAAATCCATAAAAGTAACCACATGACTTCAGAAAAGGAGTGGGGGTGGGAATTAAAAAATAATGCCTGTCTCAGGCTTAGTGCATGAGATATGTAAATAACCTGTCATTCACAGCAAGGGGGCGGAACAGACAAAAGTTCTCCTGTTTGTCCGTTTATCTCACTGAAAAAAGAAAAGAGGATTGCTCAGAGCTGGATTAACTCTTTGTGGCAAGACTGGGCACATATGATAGGAAATCTTATACATCTACATTGTGACAGCAAAAAATAAAAATAAAATTCGGGTTTACATCCACTTTAAGACCAGCTGAAAGTCTAAAGTATCTAGGTCTGACCCTAGATACAGTCCAGGCAAGAGTATTCTTGCCACCCGCAAGGATCTGTGCCCTGAAGACTCAGATAAGGGACACCAGACAACCCTCCATTCGACTCTGTATGAGTCTTCTAGGGAGGATGGTATCCTCATTTGAGGCGGTGTCCTATGCCCAGTTCCATTCCAGGTCGGTACAACAAGACATCTTGTTGGCTTGGAACAGGAGAGGAAAAGCTCTGGATTATCCAATGTCCTTATCTCCTCGGGCAAGCGTAAGCCTACGCTGGTGGTTACAGGATCAGAACCTGCAAAAGGAAAGATCCTGCCTCCCGGTAACTTGGAGAGTACTGACTACAGATGCCAGTCTCTCAGGCTAGAGGGGCTCACAGCTCAAGGGAAATGGTCAAGGATAGAACAGATCGCTCAAGGGAAATGGTCAAGGATAGAACAGATCCTGCCCATCAACATCCTGGAATTACTGGCAGAACCTCTGGCCCTACGGTCCTGGACGATGGAGCTTCAGGACTATCCTATCAAAGTTCAGTCCAACAATGCCACTGCAGTGGCCTATATAAACCACCAAGGCGGTACCAGGAGTCGTTCAGCTCTAAAGTAGGAGAACCACATACTAGCCTAGGCAGAGGGACATTTGCCAATTATATCGGCAGTCCATATCCCGGGAATAGACAACTGGAAGGCAGATTATCTCAGCCGCCAGCAGATCTGCCCAGGGAAATGGTCCCTACACCCAGGGGTGTTCCAGGAAATTTGCCAACGTTGGGGATGGCCAGAGGTCGCTCTACTGGCATCCAGGTTCAACAACAAGCTACAGCAGTTTGTGTCCTGAACAAGGAATCCTTTGGCAATCAGAGCAGATGCTCTGGTAGTTCCATGGAGCCAATACTCCCTGGTTTAGGCTTTGCCTTTGATCCCTCTCCTTCCACATTTGTTGTGCAGGATTCGGAAAGAGGGAGTTCCAGTCATTCTGGTGGCACCAGCCTGGCCCAGAAGGCCCTGGTTTCCGGAGATTGTGAGACTAACAATGGATGGGCCATGGACACTTCCACAGCGCCCTGATCTACTGTTTCAGGGTCCTATATTCCACCCCAATTTACAGTCTCTAAATTTGACGGCATGCCTATTGAAGCCAGGGTGTTAAAGGACCGCAGCATCTCGGGACCAGTAGTGTCTACCCTAGTAAATGCTAGAAAAGCTGTCACTAGGAAGATCTATCATAAGGTCTGGAAGACTTATATTGCTTGGTGTAAAGCCAAAAACTGGCATCCTCGGAAATACGTGATTGGGAGAATTCTCTCTCTTTTTTTACAGTAAGCTTTAAAAATCTAATTGGCTTTGAGTACAATCAGAGGTCAAGTTTCGGCCCTATCAGTATTCTTCCAAAGGCCTTTAGCCTCCCATTCACTGATCCGAACCTTTATGCAGGGGGCAACTCGATTGCTTCCTTCCATTAGGTCACCTATGTGTCCTTGGGACTTGAACTTGGTGCTGTCTGTGTTACAGAAACAACCATTTGAACCTATTAAGGAAATCCCATTAGACTTACTATCAGACAAGCTAGCCTTCCTAATGGCTATCAACTTGGCTAGGAGGTTGTTGGAGTTGGCGGCCCTGTCATGCAGGGAACCCCATTTAATCCTTCACCACGACAAGGTCGTGTTATGACCTGTTCCATCCTTTTTGCCAAAAGTGGTGTCGGCCTTTCATTTAAATCAGGACATTATTTTGCCTTCTTTTTTCTCTCGGCCTCCTTCGGCAGAAGAGAGACGACTGCACTCCTTGGACGTTGTCCAGGCAGTCAAGGTTTATTTGTCTAGATTTGCGGAGATCCGAGAATCAGACTTTTTGTTTTACCAAAAGGACCCAAGAAAGGGCAGGCAGCTTCCAAAGCTTCCATTGCCAATTCGGACCGTTAATTAGTCATTCAGGCCTATGGTCTGAAACACACCTTTAGGGTGAGAGCTCATTCTACAGCCCTGTACACATGATCGGACTTCCATCTGACTTTTCCGTGTTTTTTTGTCCGAACGGAGTTGGTCGGGAACACCCATAGCATACACACGCTCGGACTTTTCTGCAAACTTTTCCCAAACTTTTTCCAACATCACTTGGTTTTTCTGCTCTTTACCGCCACCCTTTGGTCAACTTCTGCTATTGCTGGTTGATTGTAACATTATTTGTTTTGTCCATCGGACAAAAGTCCGATGGTTTTCTGTACACACGGTCGGACTTTGCTCCATCGGACTTTTGTTGGCCAAAAGTTTGTCCGTTTGCAGACCCAACATTTGTCCGATTGAAAAAAGAAAAAAAAAAAAAAAGTTTGTCTGATGGAGCGTACACACGGTCGGATTGTTGGTCCAACTTGCTCAAAATGAAGTTTGTTGGCCAAAAGTCCGACCGTGTGTGTGAGGCTTACCAGGGGTGTAGGAACCTCCTGGGCTTTTCGCCATCAGGTATCTGTGGCTCAGATTTGTAAGGCTGCTACCTGGTCTTCAGTGCATACGTTCTCCAAATTTTATCAAGTGGATGTTCGAGCAGCCGAGGATTCGGCTTTCGGCCACAGTGTTTTGCGGGCTGCCGTATAAAAACTGATGGCTTCTGTTTGGCAGGGTGTCTCCCTCCCCTCAAGGCTATTGATCTGGGACGTCCCAGCAGGTAATAAATATTAGCCTGACTGAGTGTCCCATGATGTATGAAAAAGAAAATAGGATTTTTTCGTCATGCTTACCTGTAAAATCCTTTTCTTTGAGTGCATCAGGGGACACAGGGGTCCCTCCCCTCTTTTTGAGGATTCAGTGCTTGCTATAAAACTGAAGTAACTTCCTGTATGGGAGGGGTTATATAGGGGATCACTTCCTCTCTAAAAACCTTAATCTACCAGTGTCCATTCTAGAGCTGCAACTAACGATTACGATTAACCATGGGAAGTCAAGTGTGAAGCTACGAGCTCACACTTCCCAAGGTGCACACACAGGAGGAGAGCGGTGGGGGGAGAATGATCAGATCGGCTGTCTCCTCTCATCCGTTGTGAGAGAGGACAGACGGGGGACTTGGGAGGGAGGACGAGAGGCAGTATTCGATAGAACACCGGCTCTGAGTTGTAAGACAGACACTCTCAGCTCAGCCGTGTGACTGGTTCAGTCACATGACCGGCTTCCAGTACCGGCTTCAGTGTAGAGGAAAGGCATGGGCAATGATGTTACCCATAGGCTCACTATGGGGCAGCTGTTGTCAGCTGGTCCGCCTCTGCACTAAAGCTGGTCATATTACCAGACTGCAGTGCTTTCAGAATAGGTAAGAATAGGAAAAAACATATTTTCTTTTACAGGGTAGATAGAATAGTCTTCGAATGGGGGTTGGAGTAAATTTCGGCCTTGTTAGGGTTTAACTGGAATGCCACTTTCATTTGAAAAACTTAAAATGGGAAGTTCATGAAGCAGGAAATTGTATATTGCCTTCTAAACATTTTGTAATATTGCTTAAATGACAGTAAACATGTACTCGCTCTCCTTCCTGTAATTGGGTGCTATCATTCTGCTGCTGAGCAACCTCCACAACGGTTTAATGCAGTGTCAATGAAGAAAGTTTGCCAAGCATAGCAATGCAGACAAACCAAATTACTGATTCATAACCACTTGCTCAACCTTCTTTAACCACTTTAGCTCTGTTTTTGATTTTCTTTTGGTAGTTCTGTCTTGCAAGAATTCTTTTTTTCTATATATTTTAAAGGCAAAATTATTTAATTCTGCCATTCGATCAGTTTATCACAACTCTATAATCTTTTTTGATTCCGTTTGTGTATTTTAAATGTTCCTTTATTTTCCATGGAAATTTGCTGCAATGTATTTAAAAAAATTGGTTACAATTATAATTAGCTGTTCCTAGCAGCTTCACGCTATTTTACCTACCCATTCCAAGACATTGTAGTGTGTGTGTGTTTTTTTCCTTTTTTCCTTTTCCTTCCCTTTCCCCAAATCAGATGCTCCTGCTAGTACTGGAAGCCAGTGACCGCTAAATGTTCCATGTACAGCTCACCAGAAGAGATGGGCCGAACACCCCCCTGTTCGATTTGCAGCAGAACTCCTAAACAGGGGAAATGTTTGGCCCCGAACCGCAAACTCCATTAAAGTCTATGGGAGCTGAACATGAGAAACCAAACGTCCCCATTTTGAAAGCTTATATGCAAGTAATTTGCATTAAAAAGTAGGGTTGTCCCAATACCGATACTGGTATCGGTACCGAGCATTTGCGCGAGTACTTGTACTCGCGTAAATGCTCCAGATGCTTCACCCGATACTCTTTTTTTTTTTTTTTTTTTTTTTTTTTAGTGTAGAGAGGGCGGGAGGAGTCAGTAGCTGGGGAAGGCGGGAGGGGGCGGGGGAGTGCGGGAGGAGTCTGGTTGGAGAGGGCGGACAGAGTCTGTGGACGGAGAGTGCAGGCAGAGTTTGGCTGGAGAGGGGGCGGGCAGAGTCTGTAGAAGGAAAGTGCAGGCGGAGTCTGGCTGGAGAGGGCGGGCACAGTCGGTGGACTGAGTCGGTGGGCAGAGAGCGAGTCCCTCACCTGCAGTTGAACTTGGTAAGCTGGCAGGGGTGTAGGGCGCAGCCGCATCCGGGTCACTGTCACATTCGGTCGCCGTCAGCGGTTGTGTACGCCCATCTTGGTACACCCTGCACTGGGCTGCAGTAAGCAGCAGCAGAAATCTTGTTACACTCAGCCCGAGCTATATGGGCTGGGTGTAACAAGATGTCTGCTGCTGCTTACTGCAGCCGAGTGCAGGTGCAGAGTGTACCAAGATGGGTGTTGCAGCAAAATTTTTATTTTATTTTTATAAATCCTGTGTCATTTTTCGCAGCATTTCAGTGCCAGACACCTATCAGTGCCCACAAGTGCCACTATCAGTGCCATCTATCAGTGCCCATAAGTGCCACTGATTGCACTGATAGATGGCACTTGTGGGCACTGATAGATGGCACTGGTAGGTGGCACTTGTGGGCTCTGATAGATGGCACTGATTGCACTGATAGTGCCATCTATCAGTGCCCACAAGTGCAATCAGTGCCATCTACCAGTGCCACCTATCAGTGCCCACCAGTGCCACCTATCAGTGCCCACAAGTGCCACCTATCAGTGCCATCTATTAGTGCCCATAAGTGTCACCTATCAGTGCCATCCATCAGCGCCAGGCACCAGTCGGTGCTCATAAGTGCCGCCTATCAGTACCAGCCACCTGTCAGTGCCACCTATCAGTCCCCATCTATCAAACTGTCACATGACATTGAAAAAAAAGTATCGGTAATTGGTATCGGCGAGTACTTGGAAAAAAGTATCGGTACTTGTACTCGGTCTTAAAAAAGTGGTATCGGGACAACCCTATTAAAAAGGTATACATGCTGCAGCAGTAATGGAATAAAAAAAAAAAAAGTAAAATCACATTTAAATTGACTTGTGGTTACAATTGCCGACACCCGTCTATTTAAAAATATAAAAATAAAAAACCGGCATGGGGCCCCCCCCCCCCCCCCCCCAGTGCATACCAGGCCCTTTGGGTCCGCCACCTACCACATTCATCCGTCGGCATGGGAATCCCGACTGACAGGTGAATGTAATCAAACAGTGGGGGCAGTGTAAAAAATAAAACAGCACATGGTGTGTCCCCCCCCCCCGAATAATGCCAGGCCCTTCATTTTAAGGGGGTACCCCATAAAAAAACAGCATGGGTTCCCCTCCAAAAGATTCTATACCATACTATTCAAGCCTGGTATAAATTTTAAGGTGGAACCTATTGCAAGAAACATGGAAAAACAATTGGGAGACCCCCCCCAAAAATAAATAAATATATATATATATCAGGATCTCATCCAAGCATGCAGCCAGGGTGGCCAGGAAATGGGTGGGGGCGGGGAATGAGTGTGTGCCACCCCCTCCCTGATCTATATCAGGCTACATACGCTCAGCGTGGGGGAGGACCATGGGGACCTCTTCCCTACAACTCTGGCCCAGTGGTTTTAAGGGTTTGTGGGTGGAGGGGCGGGGGGGTGGAGTTGGAATCTGGAATGCATAAGGGGTAACTGGGATTCTCGTGACATTGATAAATACTATCATGTCTCTTTGGTCAACGATGTAACCTGGAAACCCTGTCCCTTTGCTTATATTATGCTAGCGGGAACCAGGAGATGACATTTTGTGGAAGTCAGGTAATGGGTTTGGACATGTCAGCCGGTCTTTCGGGCAGCAGGCATCATTAGTGACGTGACCCTGCATTGCTGGGCAGCGTAATTGACAGTGGATTTACATTGTGGGTCTCTTTTATTTTATTACAAAACTTGTAAAAAAAAAAAAAAGTGTGTGTGTGTTCATTTTCCATTGACTTTTTTTTTTTCCTTTTTTTTTTTTTCCCCCTCCTCCTGTGAATAAGTAGGGATACTCCTTACATTCCAGTATTGGGAATTGGGGGGGCTTTAAAAAAAAAAGAAAAAAAGGCTATTAGATTCACAACCAGGGTGCTTTGACAGGGTGTCCCCCATGGAAAGGCCCCTCTCTTTTTTTTTTTTTGTGTGAGGGTCCTCCCTTAAAGTGGTTGTAAACCCTGGTAATGTTTTTTTTTTTTTTAAATACAACCTGCAAGACAAAGGCATAATGAGCTAGTATGACTAGCATACTAGCTCATTATGCATCACTTACCTTAGATCGGGGCCCCCAAAGCCGTCCTCGTCTCCCTCTCCAGCCGCAATGTTACTTTCGGGTATCGCCGCTCCAGCCAATCACAGCGCCGCTCCGGCACGGGAGCCGTCAAATCCGTCGGATTTGTGAATGGAATTAACCCTATGAATGCGCCATTGTCTACGGCGCGCATGCGCCGTAGACACCGATGCATGTCATTTTTAGCAAATATCCCCTAAACCGTGTAGGTTTAGAAGATATTTCTTGCACCTACAGGTCTTAATCTAGGGCTACCTGTAGGTGCAAGTTGCGTAAGTGGGTTTACAACCACTTTAAAATCCAGACCTAAATGTCTTTTTCTTAACCATTTTAACTCCAGAAGGTTTTAGTCCTTTCATGACCAGAGTATTTTTTTTGATATTCAGCACTGTGCTACTTTAACTGGCAATTGCTCGGTCATACAACACTGTATCCAAAAAAAATTCACACCAATAGAGCTTTCTTTTTGTGGTATTTGATGCAATATAAATGAAAAAAAGACAAAATTCTGAAAATAACTATACTTTCTACATTCTGTTAAAGAAATTTAATTTGATTAGATTTTTTTTTTTTACTATTTAGGTCAAAATGTTTTCTGCTACATGTCTCTTTGGTATAGAAAAAAAAATCCCAATAAGTGTACATAAATTGATTTGTGCGAAAGTCATAGCGTCTACAGACTATGGTATACAGTATAGGGCTGCAACTAACGATTATTTTCGTTAATAACCTTAAAAAGAGTGTGGTGTATAATTTAGTTAATATGTAAAGTTTAAAAAAAAAGGCAATTTATTCTTAAATATCTCTATTCAATGGTAAATATAAATAACCAGCTATATTATTGGGGAGTAAAATCTCTAATCCACTCTGAGAATAACTGACAGAAGAGATGTACTGTATATACTATTAGAGGAGACATACTGATATACCATTAGAGGGTGAATCTGGTAAATATCATCAGGCTCAGAGATTAAATAAAAAAAATGTGAAGGGAAAAAAAAAAGTTACTGTTTTGCAATGTCTTCCTTCAAAAAAAACAATATTATTCTTTCGTTCATGGACCGACACAGCTTCCTATTGACATAGTGGGTATTATCCGTTATTTAGGAGTGACTAGGCAGAAAAACTTGTAAAAAGTGTTGCATCACACCTTCTACAGCACCGCCCAGGGGGCGGACCCTCTGGGTATAATCCCTCTCTCTGCACATCACAGATAAGTTTTTTCTGTCTAGCAAGGAGTAGGACATGGCTCCCTTCAGGCCCATTGGTCCGGGGGGAATTTTTATTTTATTTATTTTTTGGTTCCTGCGATCTTCGATCAACTGCCAACTGGGTGACAGGCTGGGTCCTCGATCCTTGTAGTCCCCCCACTTTCGGCCATCGATCGTGTGCCGACCCTAGCTACGCGCTGGGTTTTCCACGACATGCCTGTCACTCTACGGGTGGCCGGTGAGCCTACGCACCAGGGCCTGCATCGGACGGCTCAGCTTTAGCTGACCTTGCGGCCGAGTCGCAGTAGCCTGTCCGGTGAGCTAGCGCTCCAGGGCATGCATACGATCGCTCCCTAGGGTTCAATCACAGCATGCCTGGCCGACAGTCACCTCCGTGTGCGGATGATGATCTGTTCGGAATGTCTTCCAGCATGATCCACGCAGGAAAGGGAAGTAGCTCCCCTGCTTCGGCAGGGTGACTTGGCTGGACATTCCTGGAGAGATCAAGTAAGTGGTTGTGGCCCCTTTCTTTCCTCTCTCCCTGCCTTCCCTCCTCCCTGGGCTCTGAGCTAAGGTTGCTGGGGGGCTCCATCTGGAGCAGGGCTGCACTTTGCTTGTCATTTTAAAAGATGTAATTTTGCTTACCTGTGTGTGTGCCTCTCTCCCTCCATGCTGTCGGCGGCCATTTTGCGGTGGTCCATGCCTGTTTTGGCCTCTAGTGACTGTCCGGCGGCCATTTTCTTGTGGTTTCGCGCCTATATGTATATATCGTCGCTCGGCTGCCATTTTCTTGTGGTTCGCACCCGCTTTGGCCTCCATCGACTGCTCGGCGGCCATGTTTCTTAGGATCCACGCTTGTATGTATATACCGGCGGCCATCTTTTTGTGGTCCGCGGCCGCTTTGGCCTCTGACGGCTCAGCGGCCATTTTCTTGGAGCCCACATTGTTCAATACAGCCGCTTGGTGGCCATTTTGCGGTAGTCTCTGGCCTCTAGGGTGCATTTCACTGGCGCAAATTCACACAGCAGGATAGCATCACAGGCGGAGCACATGGCAGCATAGCGGTACCGTTCCAAGGGTGGTAAGTCCTCTGGGAGACCCTGCATCTCTGAAGCAGCTTGGAGGGTGGCCTATTGATACCTTGCCTGGAGCCCTGTGGGTGTCAGCGCGTGGGTCAGCATGGCGTCTGAAGCAGACATTTTTTTCCCCTGAAACACCTGACTGATAGCTGGTGCCTCTGACGTATCTGTGGACGCTATGTCTGTTGCCAGGGTGGAAGCAGCACACGGGAACACGGGGGGTAGTAAATGCCCCCATCCCCTACAATCTTCCGGGGATAATTCTGATGCAGAACCAGGCCCAGCTATGGCTCATGGCCCGGATTCTGATGCATCAGAGACTGCAGACCGTGACCGATCAGACAGAAAGAATGTCCAGGTCCGGGTCAGCACGCGAAAAGGCTTTGGTATCTGATCTGTTTACTGCAGTGCAGAATACGGAAGGCTGCAGAAGCAGCAGAAACACCGGTCCCCTTTTGGGTTCCGTAAGCCGGCCCGCACTGCTAAGGTGTTTCCTTGTGTGTCTTATTGTGATAAGCTTGTACAAGGAGTGGGAAAACCCACTGAAGGTTTTTTTGAAGCCCCAAATAATAATAATTTTTTTTTTTTTTTGGGCAGTCCGGTATCCCTCGAGGAGAGTTCCTGAAAGGATGGACCTCTCCCCCGATAGTGGACCCCCCTGTGTCCAGACTTAACAAGTTACCACGATTCCATTGGAAGGGGCTCCTGTCTTCAGGGACACTCGCTACCTATACACAGTGGGGGGCTCAGCGGTACGTCTAGCATTGGCTGGGGTTTTTTCTGATGCCTCAGACACTTGCTGAGTAGGCAAAGATGCTACTCCAGGGGTTAAGAGCATGGGAGGCTCCTCCGTATGAGGTAGCTCTGGCCGACCAGTTGGTACAGAGCCCTGAGTCTGTCTGCAAGTCAGACACGGATACTATCCCCTTGCTGCCTTGAGCCTCAGTTTGTGCGGTGGCGCTACGCCACCTGATCTGACTAAGGTGCTGGTCTGCAGACCAATCTTCCAAGAAGGCCCTGTTGGATGTGCCCTTTTAGGGCAACAGACTTTTGTGGGGCCTCTCTGGATGACATAATTTAAGAGGCTACAGGAGGTAAGAGCACATTGCTTCTGCAAGCCAAAAAAGGGTAAGGAGCCACGCCATAGGCTAGGGCCCTCCTTCACCATGCACAAGCGGTCACTTCGTCTGCCTAGTGCGGCAAGTAAATGACCCCAGGCTGATAAAGCGCCTGCTGAGGGACAGAAGCGTCCCTGGGTTTGCAAGCACAACCTTGCTTGCCTACCGAACAGATTTTTTTCCCCTCTTAACTGCCAGCTTCAGCCGACTTGTCGGGAAGCCCTACATGGGGCAGTCCAGGACCTGCTGATACGTAGGGTAGGCCTTCCTGCCTTAGTACAGGAATGGGTTCAGGGGTTCTACTCAAATCTGTTCATAGTGCTGGAGGGGGTTCGTCCAATCTGGATCTCAGGACCCTCAACTGCTTTGTGCAAGTACAAAGATTCTAGAAAGGAGTTGGCTCGCTCTGTTGTCGCTGCCCTCCATCCGGGGGAATTTCCAGCATTCTTGATCATCAAGGACGCATGCTTGCATGTCCCCATATGCACCAGGCATCAGTGATGTCTGCGTTGGCGGCCGAGGAAGACCACTACCAATGATGGCGCTCCCCTTTGGCCTGGCATCGGCACCAAGGGTGTTCACCAAGGTGTCTGCCCCGATTCTGGCCCTACTAAGACAGCGTGGCATCGTTATCATGGGCAACTTGGACGATCTTCTGGGGGTCACTTCAATCTTAAATTTAGAAGTGAGCGTATCTTTAACCTGTCAGACCCTCCGATATTTGGTGGGGTGCTGAACACTCAGAAGTCAGTATTGGAACCGTCCCAACTCCTAGTGTGTCTAGGGTTGATTCTGGACTCCTCAGAGGCGTATGTTTTTTTTTCTCCCTAGGGGAAAGTTGCAGACCCTTCGGGCTGCGGTGCGGCAGTTGACATCCCAATGATGGGTTGTCACACCAATTTTGCAGGCGAGTCCTGGGCCTCATGGTAGCCTCCTTTTGAGGCGGTACCATAGACGATATTTCACACATGAGTGTTACAGAAGGTAACTCTGTCCTGAAGGGTCAAGTGCCCTTCATCCCTGGATTATCAAAATCCGGGTGAGCCACCTAATCAGGACCTCCCTATTTGGTGGCCGACAGCACCGGCATTTCTGTCGGGGAAATTGTTCCTTCCTGTTTACTGGATGGTGGTCACGGTGGACGCCTGTCTTACAGGTTGCAGAGGAGTCTGAAGAGCTCAGTCAACCTGGGTCGCTGGATGCCGGAGGATTCCCATTCATTGGCCTGAAATCCGGACGAGCTGGCCTTGCCTCCCCACATTGTCTCAGAGGCTACAAGGGCGTCCAGTCGGACAAACACCACAGTGGTGGCATATTTCAATCATCAAGGAGGAACAAGCAGCTCTGCTGCAGCATCGGAGGTCGCTCGTATCCTAAGGTGGGCTGAGTCGCCAAATGCTGGACCAGGGAGAATGGTCCTTACACCCGGATGTGTTCTAGCTCCTCCTGCCAAAGAGGGGGCACGCCAGACGTAGATCTTCTGGCGTCCTGACTCAATCGGAAGGTATTGAGGTTTGTGGCCAGGTCAAGAGACCCATAGGCAAGCACGACAGATGCGTTGATGGCACTGTGGAGTTGGTACCGACTAATCTATGCCTTTCCTCCTCGGAAGCTCCGTCCTCATATGCTTCGCAGACTGGAGGCAGAGAGGATTACAGTGGTCCCAATTGCTCTGAATTGGCCTCGACGTCCTTGGTACGCCGATCTAGTGCGTCTGGTAGCAGACGCCTTTTGGCATCTACCGCTAAGGAAGGACCTGCTGTCGCAAGGTCCCATACGCCATCCTGTTTTACAGTCACTGGCTTAACGGCATGGCCTAGGAAGATTACCATTGCACTTGGAAGACCTGCATATCCTATTGTGAGGAAATGAGGTGGCATCCGCGTACTTATTTGGTTCCAGAGTCCTGCTGCTTTTCCTCCTGCTGTACTGTAAGTACAATTAGGGGGCAGGTCTCTGCCCTGGCTGTCTTTTCAATGACCCCTGGTGGCTCACTCTCTAGTGAGAACGTTTGGCCCCTCCGGGCCACCCTCCACTACCTCCGTGGAACTTGTGTAGCAGACATCCTTTTGGCGTCTACCACTACGAGAGGACCTGCTGTCGCAGGGTCCCATATGCCATCCTGCCTGCAGTCAATGGCTTCAACGGCATGGCCTCTAAGTGTCTCAGAAACCACCATTTGAGAACATCAGGGAGATCCCTTGTTGACACTTTCTTAGAAAGTGGTCCTTTTGGTGGCTGTTATGCCAGTTAAGACAGGTTTCTGAGCAGGCAGCCTTGTCATACAAACCTCCCTATCTGATCTTCCACAAGGATAAGGTGGTGCTGCGTCCTCAGCCTTCGTTTCTTCCTAAGGTCGTGTTCGACCTTCCATCTCAAGGAAGACTTTGTACTGCCATCCTTGTGTCCTCATCCGTCGAATCCTAAGAAGACGACGTTGCATTCCTTAGACGTTGTCCAAACTCTGAGAGAATGCTTGTCTGGTACTGCTACCTTCCAGAGTCCAGGCTCTGGTCCCTAATAGGGCCCAGCGGTTTCGTTGGCCACCATCTCTAGGTGGATCCGACAGATTGTAATCAGGCTTACGCCATGAAGGGTCAGGCGCCTCCCTTTCCCGGCGCATTCGACCAGGGCAAGAGATGCCTCTTGGTTTACGTCAGTTAGACGGTTTTCTGAGCCGGCAGCCTTGTCATGATCTTCCACAAGGATAGGTGGTGCTGCGTCCGCAGCCTTCTTTTCTTCCTAGGGTCTTTCGACCTTCCATCAAGGAAGACATTGTACTGCCATCCTTGTGTCCTCATCCGTCGAATCCTAAGGAAACGACGTTGTAATTTTT
This sequence comes from Rana muscosa, assembly GCA_029206835.1. Classification (NCBI taxonomy): domain Eukaryota; kingdom Metazoa; phylum Chordata; class Amphibia; order Anura; family Ranidae; genus Rana; species Rana muscosa. Next base: position 406,795,737 of record CM055117.1, read on the forward strand.
GGACGCTGTCCGAGCTCTGAGAGCATCAAGCGTCTGTTTTCACCAGGTGTGTAAGGCGGCGACATGCTCATCCGTTCACATTTTCACTAAACTTTACAAGTTGAGGTGTGTGTGTGTGTATCTTCGGATGCTTCTTTCGGCCGCAAGCTATTGCAGGCGGCTGTTTAGAATTGCAACTCCTCTATGGAGGAGCTCTGTTTTGTTTTGGGGTGAAGTTATTTTAATGCTGTTCCCACCCCTCGTTTTTGACACTGCTTTGGGACGTCCCACTATGTCAATAGGAAGCTCTGTCGGTCCATGAACGAAAGAGTAAATAGGATTTTTTACTCACCGTAAAATCCTTTTCTCTGAGTTGATGGACCGACACAGCACCCACTCCTCGTTTTTAAGTTTGTACTGCTTTTGACGAACTGATCTGCGAGGTGCAGAGAGGAATTGTACCCAGAGGGTCCGCCCCCTGGGCGGTGCTGTAGAAGGTGTGTGAGAGTTTTTCTGCCTAGTCACTCCTAAATAACAGATAATACCCACTATGTCAATAGGAAGCTGTGTCGGTCCATGAACTCAGAGAAAAGGATTTTACAGTGAGTAAAAAATCCTATTTTTAAGAACGTTCCTTCAAATTTCCAATCGTTAGTGGGGTCAAATCGATGTTCTTTTTCAACCACAGTGATGGGAAAATTTTAGAAATAGAAAACTTCTTGGGGAAAGGAATTTTCAGACAGTGTATGTGGTTTTCGTTCAGAAATAACATTCATTTTAAAATTCAATGTTAAAAGCAAGTGAAAATTTCAAACAACATTCTTTCTTTCAGCGAATGTACAAAGATTTTTCGTATTAATATAATATTAACAGTAGCGATTATTAGTTCTTGTACTATAAAGGGCTAATTTTTTATTTATTTTTTTAACCCCATTATGTTACTGGTCGATTAACCGATTTATAAAATTAATCGATTAGTTGTCGATTAATCGATTAGTTGTTTCGGCCCTAATACAGTATGTACTGGAATTTTAGGCAGCTATGACACTGTGAAGATAAGAAGAAAAGGCTGCGCATCTAGAGGTTCCAATTGCCTTTATTAAAACATCATAATGATACCCCAGGGACACCAGCAACCAGTCACGTAGACGTGTTTCACAAATACATCTTGTGCTTAATCATTACCTACAATGATTATTTGTGAAACACGTCTACGTGACTGGTTGTTGGTGTTCCTGGTGTCATTTTTTCTTATCTTTAACCACTTAAGCCCCGGATCATTTTTGCTGGTTAAGGACCAGGCCACTTTTTGCGATTCGGCACGGTGTTGCTTTAACTGACAATTGCACGGTCGTGCGACGTGGCTCCCAAACAAAATTGATGTCCTTTTTTTCCCACAAATAGAGCTTTCTTTTGGTTGTATTTTATTTTTTGCGCTATAAACAAAAATAGAGCGTAAATGAAAAAAAATATGCAATTTCTCTTACCGTCAATGGACTGACACAGCATCTTCAATCTTGACAAAGTGGTTTATGTTCCTGCTCATAGGAGAAGACTAGGCAGAATGTTAGATGTTTTTACATACATTCCATCACCAGAGCTGAACAGCCCCGCCTAGCAGAGGAGAGGACGTGGCTCTCTTCGGAGCCAGTCTCCTGAAGATTTTTTTTTATTCTTTTTGAATTTATTATTTTATTTTTGAGATTCTTCTATCAACAGTCGGCTGGGCAACAGGTTGGGTAGTTGCTATCCTCGTAGTCTTCCCAGTCCGACCATCGAGCATGCTGATCCTCACTCTGCGTGAGATCAGTCCACGACATGCCCCACGGCTCCAGGGGTGGCCGGTGAGCTTTTGCTCACTGAACAGTTCTGCTGTATCTTCCACAGTGGACCGGGCCGACAGCTACTCAGTACTGCACTGTGATAGGTCTGTCAGGAACACACTAGTGGGTCCATGCAGGACGGGTGAGTACATGCTGTGTGTTCCTATGCTAGGGGGGTTTCCCTGTCCCCCACTTTTTTTCCTACTCTGTCACCTTGCTCTGTCTAATCATGCTGACCGGGGGGTGCCTGGGGATCGCGCTGTCCCAGGGGACCGCGAGGTGTTGGGTCCTGGTTTTTGTCACTATGTGAGGTGGCCTGTTTATTTTGTCAGCCTGTGCTAGAATCATCCACACCGTGCTGTCGGGCGCCCTTTTTTTGGGTATTTTTCTTATGTATTAAAATTCCCATTGGTGGCCATCTTGCCGTGGCCACGCTATGGCGCAGTTATTAGCGGCGGGCATTTTACTGTAGTCGTGCACTCTTTTGTACCTATGCTGTACTGGCGGTGGGATTCGGCCTCTAGTGCTGACTATAGCGGCGATTCTCCTCAGTTTTTTTCCTTCACTGTTTCACTTCCGTGGACAGACTGGCAGACAGGCAGCGGCGCTGAGTGGTCCTGAGCTGGGTCGGTAAGTCCCCTGGGTAAACCCCCCATGGTCAGTGCAGAAGGAGGGTGAACTTTTTATTTCTTGACTAAGTCACAGAGGGGTGTGTGTTTTTCTATGGAGTCAGTATCACCTGCTTCTGCTACTATGTCTGAGGCAACTGGCAGTGCCCATGCACCTGCGGTCTCCATGGAGGCAGTCCTGAATACCAGGATGGAAGCGGCATGCGAGCGCAAGGGGGGTTAAAAGTCTCCCCTTCCCCCGCATCTCCTGGGGAGTGCTCTGATCCAGATATGGGCCTTGCTGCGGCACAGGACCCTAGCTCTGAGCTTTTGTTTGTTTTTTGACAAGGACATTCCTTGTGAGGAAGACTCCTTATGGTTCAGTATAATGACAGGACACTTGTAAGTGAACTCATTGATGCTGTGAGGGACACTCTCAAGCTGGATGCTGCGGCTGAGGAGCCCGTGGTGTAGTCAGTCTCCTTTGGTTCCTTCAGGGCTAATCCTTCTAAGAAGGTTTTTCCCTATACGCCTTTCTTTGACAGGTTCATAGATCAGGTATGGGAAACACCACATGAGAACTTTTTTTAAAGCAATAATTTTTTATTGAAGAGTTTTCTTTTACAGATAATAGAAAGAAATAGAGGATAAAATATAAACAAGGGGTACATAAAGAGATATACACAATAGGTGATACACAGTGGTGGTAAGTGTACAATTTAACCAAGGGACTTGGGCCAAATAGCCCAGTCATCATCAAATTTTTTACATGTTAGAGAGTTGATTGCTAATAGGCGTTCGAATGTATAATTTCTATGAACTGCTGCTATGACTTCAGAGATGTTTGTAGTTTTATTAGATTTCCAATTGCGCAATATCAACAGGCGTGTTTCCAGAAGTATGTGTGTCACGACTGGCCTAAAAGTCCGTGGGAATTTGTCAATGTTTAGGTGCAGTAATGCTAAAGCTGGATCGGGTCGTGTCAGTATTCCAGTCATGGAGGAAATCTGTTGGAAAACCTGGTTCCATAGACTTCTTATGCTGGGGCAGTGCCAGAACATATGCAGTAAGTTACCCACGTGCCCACAGTCCCTCCAGCAGTGCGAGGATGTTCCCGGAAAGTATGTGGCAAGTCGGAAAGGAGTATAGTGCCATCTATTTGTTATCTTGATCATCAGTTCCCAGTGCTTCACACAGTGGGAAGACTTGTGTACTTCCATGAAGGCCCTGTGCCATTGTTTGTCCGAGAATGTGTCGCCTATGTCTACCTCCCATTTCTGCATTGCTGTTGTCTTCTTGAATGTCAGTCTGTCTTGCAGTAGGTTATAGAAAAAGGAAATACCCTTCTTGTCTGGTGTTGCGTTGGAATAGAACTGCCAAATTTTAATCGGCATTGTCGCTAATGAGGGTGCCTGACATCTCAAGAAGTGTGTAATTCTGAGGCATTTGTAGGTGCCTGGTGGGGAGATCTTATATTGTGTCATGATTTGTTCTATGGGTTTGAGTTGTGGGCCTTCATAAAGGTCCGATATGTGATATATGCCTTTATCTATCATGTCAGTGACGTCCAACATTGGGATCTTGGATTCTAATATATTCAGGGGAAGGTCGAAGTCTATGGTTTGTGCGTCCGTGTGATGCTTATCTAAAATGAGTCTCCATGCTCTCAGTGATGTCTGCATGGTAGGCGGGAGAAGAGAGATGTTCCATGGAGTCCATCGGTCTCCTATGAGTAGTTGGGTAAGATCTTTCGTTGGGGATAAATAAGTTTCTATGTCAACCCAAAGAGGTGCGTCGGATTGTTGAAACCAGAATTTAATTTGGTCTAGGCGCACCGCCCATAAGTAGTCATAAATGTCCGCGAAACCCGCCCCTCCTGCTTGTTTGTGTGAAGTCAAGTTATTCCTGGAACACCTAGCTCTTTTTCCCTTCCATATGTACTTCCAACCTATTCTAGCGAGAATATTGACGAAATGAGTAGGGATATGAATAGGCAGAGTGCGAAATACATATAAGATTTGTGGTAAAATGAACATTTTATATGCGGATATTCTACCCATCCATGAGATTTTAGTTCTCGAAATGGCCTTGAGTTGGGCTTCCAGTTTGGTTACCAGCGGAGTCATGTTAGTTTTAGCGAGGGCAGCTATTTTACTAGTGAGTGAGATACCCAGGTACGTGATACTACCCGCGCTCCAAGTATATGGTAATTGTTTTTGAAGGGATTGCTTTATTTGAGACTGTACTCCTAGGTCTAGGATGAGAGATTTTGTAAAGTTGACCTTATAGTAGGATATGTCCCCAAATGTTGTTAGGATTTTGTGCGCCTCTTTTAGGGACTGTAAAGGATTAGTCAGAATTAGAATTACATCATCCGCAAATAGATTAATGGTATGCATATTGGAACCAAACTGGAAGCCCGTGATCGAGGGCGTTGATCTGATTGCTTCAGCTAGTGGTTCTATCATAAGATTAAAAATAGTTGGGGACAGGGGACAGCCCTGTCTGGTCCCATTTGATATGTCAAATGTTTTAGACAGTAGGCCTGCAGAGTACACCTGGGCGGATGGACAGGAATAGAGAGATAGAATAGCCTTTAAAATTGATCCTGTAAACCCAAATTTTTCCAGAACCATTTCCATGTAGGTCCAATGGACCCTGTCGAACGCCTTCTCTGCATCGATAGAGAGCAGCAGAGAAGGCGTTCGAGTTCTTTCAGCCCGATGTATCACATTGATGATTCTCCTGGTAGCGTCAGAGGTCTGTCTCCCCTTTATAAAGCCCATCTGGTCTTTTTTGATGATTAGTGGTATTATATGCGTAAGTCTTTTAGCCAGTAATTTTGCAAATATTTTTGTGTCAGTGTTTAAGAGTGAAATGGGTCTGAAGTTAGCTGGTGTGTGGGGTTCTTTTCCTGGTTTAGGGAGTGTGACTATGTGTGCTTTTAGCATTTCTCGTGGAAGTGTCGCTGTTTCTGTGGCTTTAATGAAGACTTTAGACATGTGGGGCGAAAGGATCTGTTTAAATGTTTTGAAATATTCATTGGAAAAGCCATCTGGGCCGGGGGATTTCTCGATTGGTAAAGAGTCAATTATGTGTTATATTTCTAGTGCCGTGATTGGGCTGTTTAGGTCCTCCAGTTGTGTTTGGGAAAGGGATGGGAGTTTCAACGTGTGCAAGAACGTTTGTATTTTTTCTGTTGTCGGTTGGGGGGTATTGGAGTCTCTCTGGAGGTTGTAAAGCGAACTGTAGTAGTCAGCAAATTGATCGGCTATATCTTGGGGGTTAATAATTTTTAGTGAAGTGGATGGGTGTTTCAGGTATTGTATTCTAGTTTTGGAACGAGTGGCTTTGAGTCTATTTGCTAAATATTTGCCTGCTCTGTCCGCGTTGGCATAGTGTAGGAGTTTCAGGCGTCTTAGATGCCTATCAAATTGGTGCGATAGAAGTTCTCTAAGCTTTTCTCTGCTGGCGCACAGTTTACTAGTTAAGGGTTCTGACGGTGACTGCTTATGCATGGTTTCTAGAATTTGTATGTCAGCAATAGTAGAGTTAAGTGAGTGCATTCGTTTTCTTTTTTCCCTAGCGCCAATTTGGATTAATATCCCTCGAATATAGGCTTTATGTGCATTCCACAGAACGTTTGGGTCAGTTACAGAATCAACATTTTCTGCAAAGTAGTTTGTTAGGTGTTGGGCTATAGACTTTTGGAGAATTGGTTCTTGAAGAACCCTAGTGTTACTACGCCAGATGGAGATAGAAGGGGAGACACCCTTTTCTATAATAGACAAAGATATAGCAGCATGATCTGACCATGTAATATTGTGTATACTAGTTTTCTCAACGTTCTGCAGCAACCATTTATCAGTTAGGAACATGTCTATACGAGAATATGAACTGTGTCTGTTCGAGAAAAAAGTATAGTCACGTTCGTTGGCGTGGAGGCATCTCCATACATCAAAGAGTTCCACTTTGTGTAACAAGGGTTGCAGAGACAGGTGGGTCCTGGGTTTGCCAGAGGTAGTATCCAGTAGCGGGTCCGATGTCATGTTAAAATCACCGCATATCAGGAGGTTGCCATATTTCAAATTTTGGGCTTTGGTAAGGATTTTCCTCAAGAAGCGGAGTTGGTGAGTGTTAGGGGCATATACTGAAACAATCGTGTATGGTTTGGAATTGATGTCTCCCGTAAGGATTATATACCTGCCTCCATCGTCCAGAACAGTAGTTTTCGGTTGGAATGAGAGAGAGTTTTTAATGGCCAATAGGACTCCTCCCTTCTTGTTGTCAGGCGTACAAGCCGTATATATAAAAGGGTAGTCCCTATGTGAACACTTTGGGGCTGCATCTTTTTGGAAATGTGCTTCCTGCACACAGAGTATGTCAGCTCTCCGTGTGCAGGCTTCTTTCCACATGGAGAAGCGTTTTACCGGGTGGTTCAGACCCCGGGCATTAATGGATAGGAGCTTAATCGTCATAGTGTTATTGGAGTGGTATCGTGTGTGAGGAAACTGGTTAGGCACTTACTCGTCCTGGAGAATGTTGGTTGGCTTTGTCCATCCTTGTGGTATGCTGAGAGTAGTCTAACATGTTCTTCATTTACCGCTGTCATTATACATTGAGCGTTTCTGTGTATATCAAAAGGGACACTGGGGAGAAAAAAGGAAAACAGCAACGGAAAAATAAGAGAAAAAGATAAATATAACTGGATTTTCATAAGAAATGGATCCATAAATTGATCCTCGGGCAGACGTAGCTGCTAGTGCAGAACGGAGGGTGTACAGTTGATACCTCACTGCGGTACCTGTGCACCTGAGATAAACGAGATTGGTGAGTATAAGTAATTATTTTGCTTCACCGGCTTTTTTCTTACCAGCCTTCTTGTGTGACACTACCTGCCAGTCATTCTGTATTGGCCGTGGGCTTGCAGAGGATTGGGATTGAGGAACTTGTTCCGGGAGAATTCCCCATTGGCGTAGAGCAGCCAGCCCTTCCTCTATTTTGGACACTGAGACACTGGCCCCATTGTGGGTGATAATAAGAGTGGCTGGATATTTCTACTTATGCGGTATGTTGTGATTCCTCAATGCTTTGGTTACAGTGAGCAGATTGCGTCTGCGCTGAAGAGTGTGTCTGGACAGGTCAGGTAGCATCCTGATGTTGGCGTATTGTGGCGGGACTTTCCCTGGAGTACGTGATGCTTGTAGTATGCGATCTTTGATGTGGAAAAAGTGTACCCTCATCAGTACATCCCTGGGAGTCTCGTCAGGGAGGAACGACGGTTTAGGGACCCTATGGATTCTATTAATGATAAGATCCAGCAATGTGGAGAACAGAGTCAGGGTGTATTGAAGGAGCTGTGTGGGGGGAACATTTTCAGGCTTACCCTCAGTTTAAGGTTATTCCTTCTTGATCTGTCCTCGAGGTCCGCCATCTTATCCTTGAGCCAAACTATTTCCTCCCCCTGTGCCATCATGTTAAATGCAGAAGTGTGCTCTTCCACTTTGTCTTCCACAACATGGACTCTCTGTCCTATGGCCTGCACTTCTTTTTGGCATGCAGTGATCCCACTGTATATATCTGACTGCAGGGATGTTCTCAGTGAAAGGAGCATGTCCTTCAGCACGGTGTCGGATACTGGTCTGTCTGCCGTGGGGAATTCTGATATGGGATCCCCCCTCTGTTGCCGCTAGCTAGTGCTGGTGGGTTGCGGCCCGCTTACCTCCATGCTGAGATCCGGCTGCGGCCTAGCTGGGGAGTCCCTCCGCGGCCTCGATTTGGCTGGACTCCGCGTTGTGGGGCTGGATGCCCCGGAGGAGGAAGCGCTGTGTGCTGTAGCCGAGCGGATGGCGACGGACGGTGGGCCGTTGCTTGTGGTAAGTGCTCCTGGCTGCGAGGCGTGCTGTGGGGCTCGCGCTCCGTCGCCGCCGCCATTTTGCTGCATTCCCCTCACTGCTGCTCCGAAGAAGCTGTCTAGTTTCTGGGGCTGCAGCGGTTTTTTATGATTCCTGGGCATCACCGGGTTGTTCCTCGGCAGGTCAGTGATCGGATGATCGATCGCAGGGCTCGCAGGAGCGCCGGTGGGCTGTGGGGGCTGATGTTACCTCAGGCTGAGAAGCGGAGCTCCTGGGCTAAGCGTCCATCTTGGAGTCCGGTCGCCACGCCCCCTACCACATGAGAACTTCACGGTCTATCAGCGTCTGGAGATTAGGTACCCTTTTGAGGAGAGCCTGATTAAAAAATGGGCCTCTCCTTCGGTTGTCGACCCCCCCCCCCCCCGCCCCGGTCGCTTGGTTGAACAAGGCAACGACTCTGCCAGTCAAGGGGACTCCTGCTTTTAAGGATCCTCCTGATAGGAGGTCTGAAGTGGTAAGCAGGGCCATGCTCACCATGCTGGGGTCCACGCTGCAGCCTATTGTAACAGCAACCCTGGTGTCTCGGACACTCATGGAATGGGCGAAAAATTTTGCACCAGACTGTGCAGGAGCATAACCTTCCTCTGGATTGTATCAAACTGGCCGTCCTAATGGTGCAGGCCTGGTATATGTTTGTGATGACACTATGGACGCAGCCCCCTTAATTTCTAGGGCTTCAGTGTCTGCGGTGGTATTGCGTCGCCTTATCTGGCTCCTGACGGATTTGCCATTTAAAGCCGGAAGACTGTTTGGTGCTTCCCTGGATGACATTTTTAATACTGTCACGGGAGGTAAGGGCACCCTTCTTCCTCAGCCTACTAAGGGGAAGGAGCCACGCTTTAAATCGGGTGCTTCTTTTCCCACACAGGATAGGTTTTTCGTCAGTCAGAGCCCAGAAAATTCTCTCGAGTGCGGCTGGATGACAGAAGCGTCCCTGGGTGCGTAAGCCCTAACAAGCCGGCACACGAGCCGCCACCACAGGGAGTCTTGCCCCCACCCGACTCTGTGGTGGGGGGGGACTTTGCAGGTTCACGGATCGGGGGACCTGCCGGTTCTCCGATCGGTGGGTATGCAAGGTGTTCTCCTTGGGGTACAGGATAGAGTTTCTTTCCTGGCCACCAGACAGATTCTTTCCCTCAAATCTCTCTCTCCTTCCAGCACGTCGGGCTGCCCTTTTGGGGGCAGTGTAGGACTTGCCGGGGTACGTGGGGTGCTTTTGCTAGTACTGTCAAAGTAGAGGTTTCAGGGATTTTATTCACATCTTTTCTGGACCTCAAGGCCCTAATTGCCTTTGTACAGGTTTGAAAATGCCGAATGGAATCCATTCGCTTGGTGATTGCTGCGCTCCACCCGGGGGATTTTGTGGTGTCCTTGGACATCAAACACGCCTACTTGCATGTCCCAATCTGCGCGGGTCACCAGAAGTTTATGCGCTTTGCGATAGGCGAAGTCCACCTTCGGTTTGGCGTCAGCACCGCGGGTTTTCACCAAGGTGCTTACCCCGATTCTGGGTTTGCTGAGTCAGCAAGACATTGCTATCGTGGGCTATCTGGACGATCTTCTTCTGAGAGCAGACTCTGACTCGAAATTGGAGGTAAATGTGTTGATAGCCAGTCAGGCCCTCCAAGAATTCGGTTGGCTGCTGAACATTCAGAAGTCGGTCCTGGTTCCGACTTGGCGTGGAGTACCTAGGATTGATCCTGGACTCCTCGGAGGCAAGGGTCTTTCTACCCTTGGAAAAATTACAGACTCTTCAATCTGCGGTCAGGGCACATGGTCGTCACTCCGTTTTTGCATGAGGGTCCTGGGTCTCATGGTGGCTTCCTTCGAGGCTGTACTGTGTGCCCAATTCCACACTCAAGCCTTATAAAAGGAGATCCTATCCAGCTGGGACAGGTCTCCATTATCACTGGATCGTCAGATCCAGGTGAGTCACCTGGTCAGGGCATCCCTGACATGGTGGCTGAGATCCCCGGCCCTTTGGTCTGGGAAGTCGTTCCTTCCTGTCCAGTGGACTGTGATCATGTCGGACGCCAGTCTTACGGGCTGGGGCGAAGTCTGGGGAGTTCCATCAGCCCAAGGGCTTTGCACTCCGGACGAATCCCGTCTGCCGATCAATGTCCTGGAACTCCGGGTCTCGTGGTCACGGAGACTACAGGGGCGCTCAGTCAGGATCCAGTCAGACAACGCCACGGCTGTGGCTTATGTCAACCATCAGGGGGGAACGTGGAGCTTGGCTGCAGCGTCCGAGGCTGCTCACATCCTGTAATGGGTGAAAAGAAGCGTGCCGGCTCGGTCGGCCGTTTACATTCCATGTGTAGACATCTGGCAGGCGGACTATCTGAGCCGCCAGCTGTTGGACCAGGGAAAATGGTCCTTACATCTGGAGGTGTTTCAACTCCTTTGCTGGAGGTGGGGTACGCCGGATGTGGACCTACTGGCCTCTTGACTCAATCGCAAGGTGCCGAGATTCGTGGCCAGGTCCAGGGATCCCTGGGCAGACGCATCAGACGCGTTAGTGGCCCCGTGGGGTCGGTATCGGCTGATTTATGCCTATCCTCCACTGGAGTTGCTTTCTAGACTACTTCGCAGGGTGGAGGCCGAGAGTATCCCGGTGATCCTCATCACTCCAGGTTGGTCTTGGCGTCCTTGGTACGCCGATCTTGTGCGCCTGGGGGCGGACGTTCCATGGCGACTACCGCTGCGGGAGGACCTTCTGTCTCAAGGTCCCATTCTTCATCCTGTTTTACAGTCGCTGGCTATTGAAGCCAGGTGCTGAGGGACCGAGGTCTCTCAGATTCGGTCATCTCGACCATGCTGAGGGCATGGAAATCTTCCTCCAGGAAGATATACTACTGTACCTGGAAGGCCTACATCGCTATATGCGAGGTGCTGAATTGGCATCAACGGACGTATTCTGTTTCCAGGATCCTGCTGTTTTTACAGCGTCGTGTGGACCAAAAGTTTGCTTTAAGCACCATTAAGGGTCAGATTTCAGCTTAGCTGTTTTCTTTCTGCGGCGGCTAGCGGGCCGTCCTTTGATTAGTACCTTCGGAAAGGGGTCCGCCATGTGCTCCCCTCTATTAAACCACCTCTTCCTCCTTGGGATTTGAATTTGGTGCTCTCGGTTCTTCAAGAACCTCCTTTTGAAAACTCAGAAGGTGGCTTTTCTAGTAGCCATTACTTCTGTCAGGAGGGTTCCGAATTGTCAGCTTTGTCTTGCACACCGCCATACTTGGTCCTCTATATGGATGAGGCGGTGCTACGCCCACAGCCTTCTTTTCTCCTGAAGGTGGTCTCGGCCTTCCGCCTTAATGAGGACATGTATTTCCGTCTTTATGTCCTCGTCCATCGCATTCCAGAGAGTTTGCGCTCCACTCTTTAGACGGGGCACGTGCTTTGTGGGTGTACCTGTCTGCTACAGCTTCTTTCGGAAGTCTGACTCGCTGTTTGTGTCTGTATCTGGTCCAAAACAGGGCCAAGCAGTTTCGTCTGCCGCCATTTCTCAGTGGATCAGGCAGACCGTCATACAGGCCTATGCCCGTAAGGGGCGGGCGCCTCCCTTTCCAGTTACGGCGCACTGAACTAGGGCACCTGGTGCTTCCTGGGCTTTCCGACATCAAGCGTCTGTTTCACACGTGTGCAAGGCGGCGACCTGATCGTCCGCACATACCTTTTCAAAGTTTTATAAGGTTGATGTGGAGGCATCTTCTGATGCTTCCTTCGGCCGCAAGGTTTTGCAGGCGGCTGTTTTAAGTCGCAACTCCTCCGTTGAGGAGCTCTGCTTGTTTGGGGTGAAGTTTGATTTTTTCCTTGATACTGTTCCCACCCCTCGTTCTTTGACACTGCTTTGGGACGTCCCACTTTGTCAAGATTGAAGATGCTGTGTCAGTCCATGGACGGAAAGAGAAAACAGGATTTTTTTGTACTCACCGTAAAATCCTTTTTTCCTCAGTTTAGGCCGATATGTATTCTTCTACATATTTTTGGTAAAAAAGAAAATCGCAATAAGCGTTTGATTGGTTTGCACGAAAGTTATAGCGTCTACAAAATGGGGGATAGTTTTTTATGGCATTTTTCTAAAAAAATTTTTTACTAGTTATGGTGGCGATCAGCGTTTTTTTTTTATTGTGACTGCAACATTATGGCGGACACATCGGACACTTTTGACACTATTTTGGGGCCATTGTCATTTTTGTCATATTTACAGCAAAAAGTGCTATAAAAATGCACTGATTACTGTGAAAATGGCACTGGCAGTGAAGGGGTTAACCTGTAGGGGGCGCTGAAGGGGTTAAGTGTGACCTAGGGAGTGATTACTACTGTTAGGGGGCGTGGCTTGCCATGTGACGTCACTGATCGTCATTCCCTACGACAGGGAACAGACGATCAGTGGCAGTCACACTAGGAAGAACGGGGAAAGGTTTGTTTACACTTACCTCTCCCCGTTCTTCAGCTCTGTGACCCGATCGCGGGACACCGGCGGCGATCGGGTCCCGCGGTCACGGAGCACAGGACCAGGTTGTGAGTGCGCCGCCGGAGGCGTGCTCACGACCTACGGCTGGGCTCTTAAAGGCGACGTACAGGTACGTGCTTGTGCCCAGCCGTGCCATTCTGCCAACGTATATCGGCGTGAAGGGGTCCTTAAGCGGTTAAGTATTTCCACGGAGGCGGGCCTGGGGCTGGCACTCCTGGTTAGGTTCCATTCAGACTCATTATACACACCTGGAGCAGCGGGTCCTTCTTTTTCCTCTGAGCTATGACACTGTACTAGTAATGGCGGCGATCAGTGTGGTGGGCAATCTGGCGCTAGCTGATGCTGGCTGGGAGGTAGACTGACACTGACAACAATAGTAATACCAATACAGTGATCAGTGCTAATACTGTATAGGGCCACTGTACTAATGACACTGGCTGGGAAAGGGTTAACATCTAGGGACAATCAAGGGGTTAACTGTTCCCCACAATGTGTAATGTGTACTGCTTTACTTATCTATCTGGCAGCCAGGCCACTGTTCACAGTACATGGAGTTCTGTGTTTTTGTAAAAACAGAATTCTGTGTAATTGGCCATAGCTGATCAGCTGACTTCAGCCAAAATTTGTGGCTGAAAACAGTTGCCAAACTTGTGCCGTGCCCACTCACAGCACAGGTCAGTAGGGGGTGCGCGCATGCACCCCATAGCTGGAAGAAAGGCCACAGCATATCAGTACATCACCCAGCCTGCAGCTGCCGCCTACTCACAGTACAACTACTGTGGGCAAGCGGGAAGTGGTTAAACTATCCCTGCTGCTTTGCTCCACGTTGCAACTGGGAGTTTGGCCCTTCGCATAGGATTCTTCATTTACAATGCAAAGCACAAAGTCTCTCTCATACGGTTTCCCCTGCTGGTCGAATGTTCTTAGCTTACAGTGTTAGGCTGTTTTCTGTATTGGTGAATGTTCTCTTATGTTTAAATGTACTTCTAGCTGTTTTTTTCTCTTAGGATCGAATGTTAGGGAATGTTACATTCGCCCGGTGAAAGACCACAAGGAAACGATTACCCATATATTACAAACATTATGGGTATTATTCATTACGCTAGCTAGTATGTTGAGACATTTGCAACAAAAAAGGTTTTATAAATAGACCCCCTATGCGATACGATGAACATACACTTTTTTTTTTTTTTAAATGCAGTGCACCACACAGCTGATTTTTTATATTTTAATTGGTAGTCAGCGGGCACCTGTACCGTGTTAAACATTGCACAGCCAGATCTGTAATGTAGATGGTGAAGCTTGTAGAAATGAATTTTTAGAACATTATAAAAATGGAATAAAATTATGTGAAATCCAAAACAAAATCTTTCTGAAGGACCCCACCTACACACATTCATAGTTATATGCACAACTGGGATTAACATGCATACATAAATTTTAAATGCTCGACACACATTTAGTACACTGTACACATCAGAGTGTGAGACCGATAATTCTAGGGCCATAATTTACAGTTAAAGTGGAAGTAAACCTTGTTTTTTTAACTTGTACCTACAGGTAATAAGGCTTACCTGTAGGTACAGTGAATATCTTCTAAACATGCACGGTTTAGGAAATATTCACACAACATGCAGCTGGTGAATGCATGCAGCTTGTGCCGTCTCTTCAGAGCTCCGTGACTCCTACGCGGGAGGGACGTCCTCAGGCCGGAGGCCGCAAACCCGGAAGAAAGACTGGGTAAAGATGGCAGCTCGCCGCTGGAGGGCTTCGTGCCAAGGTAAGCATTTCATAATGTGCTAGTGTACAATGCATACTAGCACATAATGCCTTTACCTTGCAGGTTAAAAAAATAAAAAATAAAAATGGGTTGCGGTTTACTACCTCTTTAACTTTAAACAATGAACCGCAAAAGTTTTTTTGCGGTTTCATGGGTGCACGCAATCTAGAGACTTGATGTATTTTGGTATTTTATTTACTCATCGGTCTCATCTTTTATATTTTACAAAGATTTTGAGATGATATTGTTTTTATGTACATTTAAAGTAAAATTCCAAGCAAAACCTAACTGCCCTTAAAAATGCTTCTTTCTCTCTCCTAACATCTATTCTGACTAATCTGTGTAAGTAAGCTTTGGTCTGGTCATGTGATCTTCCTTGTGTCAGCCAGCAGCGGCTGCCAGGGAGAGGAAAAAGCATGCAACAATGGCTGGTAATGCCTGGTTGTGGTGACATAGGTTCCTATGGCCCATCCGATGTCGCCGTTCCCCCCCCCCCTCTCCTCTGCAGTCACCGCTGGCTAACAGAGGGGAGCTGGATCAAGGGGCCGGACCAGAGCGGCCTTAAAATAGTTAACTATACAGATCTTTCTAAAGGCCCATACACACGATAGGACTTTTTGATAACAAACCTCAGACGGACCTGTTTGATCGGACAATCCGACCGTGTGTACGTTCCATCGGACAAACTTTTTCATCGGACAAATGTTCCCTGTGAGAACAGACAAACTTTCCGGCAACAAATGTCCGATGGAGCAAAAGCCTATGGTGTGTACACAAGTCCATCAGACTAAAGTCCAAAGTACAAACGCGCATGCTCAGAACCAATGCTAAAGATCAGACAACAATAGAAGAAGTTGCCCACAGGGTGGCGGTAAAGAGCTGAAAACCACATGATTTAGTGAAAGTTGGCTGAAAAAGTCCTGCTGTATTGTATGTATGCATACCAAGTTCACGGCCAACGCTCTTCGGACAAAAATCCACGGAAAAGTCCGATGGAAGTTCGATCGTGTGTATGAGGCTTTACACAGCTTAGTCAGAATGGGTGCTAGGTTTTGCCTTTTGCCTGGAATTCTACTTTAATTTTTTTAATGTATTTTTTCCATAACAATATAATTTGTTAACTTTTCTGCAAATATCATGCAACATAAGGGAGCTATAAAATTTTACGTGCATTCAGCAGACAAGCAAATACTGATTTCTCCCAAAGGACATCATGGGGAGGGGGGTTTGTGATTTTCATAAGAAGGCAATCCATTGCTGTCAGTTGTAGCCCAAAATTCCTCTCAGCCCACTTATTTCTGCACTCTCTGTTCATCCACTGTCATGCGCTTACAGACAATATCTGATGTAATTCTGGGCAGCTGAGGAACCCCACTGCCTGTATCTGCCACTCATCATCGATGATTGTCAGGCATATACTGTACTGAATGAACTGAACTGTACTGCACTGCATGTAGCAGTGTGATTATAAAGCTAAGGGCTAGTATTGATAGGTGAATGAAGATTGCGTTCAATTTCATGTCACTTGTTTTTTGCATTAGTTTGAGATGCTTTTAAGAACATTCTCAGTTCATTGATTGGTGCGTTTGAGTTCTTTCTAAGCTGTATTTAAAGTGATGCTACGTAGTTGCATAGTAACTAATGCTAAACAGAGAAGTGTTAATTGCCATAATTCATTCACATAAATCATATACAGTATCTCACAAAAGTGAGTACATGCCTCACATTTTTGCAAATATTTTATTAGATCTTTTCATGTGACAACACTAAAAAAATTACACTTTGCTACAATGTAAAGTAGTGAGTGTACAGCTTGTATAACAGTGTAAATTTTCTGTCCCCTCAAAATAGCTCAACACACAGCCATTAATGTCTAAACCGCTGGCAACAAAAATGAGTACATCCCTAAGTGAAAATGTCCAAATTGGGCCCAATTAGCCATTTTCCTTCCCCGGTGTCATGTGACTCGTTAGTGTTACAAAGTCTCAGGTGTGAATGTGGAGCAGGTGTGTTAAATTTGGTGTTATCGCTCTCTCTATCTCTCATACTGGTCATTGGAAGTTCAACATGGCACCTCATGGCAAAGAACTCTCTGAGGATCTGAAAAAAAAAAGATTTTTTGCTCTACATAAAGATGGCCTAGGACAAGGGTCCTCAAACTTTTTAAACAGGGGGCGAGTTCCCGGTCCCTCAGACTGTTGGGGGGGCCGGACTATAGTTTAAAAAAATATGAACAAATTCCTATGCACACATCTTATTTGTAGTGCAAAAAAAACAGCAAAAAACTATTTTAATATTTAAAATAAAAAACGATTTTAATCAACATAAACTTATTAGTATTTCACAGACTCCCCTCATCACAGATCCCCTCCCCCTCACAGATCCCCCTCTCCCCCATCACAGAACCCCCTTATCACAGAACCCCCCCCCCCCTTCACAGGCTCCTCTCCATCACAGATCCCCCCCATCAAAAAGCCCCCAACACAAACTCCTCTCCATCACAAAGCCCCCCATAACAGAATCCCCCCATAATAGTCTGGGTTTAATTACACTTTAAATTTGATCTGCCTAATGTGTATTTTCCTGACTGAGTCAATCTATTTGGTGCATTCAGCATGTCGCATAAATCAAATTTATGAAGAAGTTGTTTTTCAAATAGACTTATGTCTGACTGACATGCCAGGGTTTACAGTGCTTGTACGATGCTTGAACCAGTACCCGGGCAGTTATGGATGATCGGTACGGTGATGGGGGGGGGGGGGGGGTGGGAGTTACAAGCACCGATCTCCCTCCGTTCTCCTCCGGTCCCCCTCTTGGTGCTCCTCCGGTCCTCCAGTCCCCCTCCATGTGCTTCTGCGGTCCCCCTCCATGTCACTCTGGCTCCTCCAGTCTCCCTCTGTGTCACCTGGGCTCCTCCAGTCTCCTCCGGTCCCCCTCCTGTGTCCTCCGTCCCCCTCCATGCTTCTTTGGTCCCCCTCCGTATCCTCTGTGCTCCTCTGGGTCCCCCTCTGTATCTTCTGGGTCCCTCTCCGTGTCCTCCAGGCTCCTCCAGTCCCCCTCCGTGCCCTCCGGTCCCCCTCTGTCCTCCTCCAGTCCCCCCTGTCCTGGATGTGTCAGGATAGAGAGCAGAGGAAGGAGCTGGTAAATATGTAATTTATCGGCTCCTTCCTTTCCTGAATGATCACTGACTGTCCATTCATAACTGAGCATCGTAAACTGTGTTTACCATGTCACAGTTTATGAAAGGGGAGGAGCCGCTGTCTCCTGTCCATTCATCTTCAGTGCAGCTTGGGCTGCAGAGAAAGGGACTGGGGAATCTGTGTCCTTGGTCCCTTTCCCTGTCTCAAAGGGGAGATGTTAGGTGTCTGTTTAGGTCCCTGATATCTCACCCAAAGCCACCCCCCAACACGGCTGATAAAAAAACAAATTTTAATATTTAAAAGTTTTTAAAATTGTAAAAAAAATAACAAATAAAAAAAAAAAAAAACACTGACACCATCCCATGTGGTGGTGCGGGTACAGCGTGGCTCCCTCTGTGGTGGTGTGGGTACAGCGTGGCTCCCTCTGTGGTGGTGCGGGTACAGCGTGGCTCCCTCTGTGGTGGTGCGGGTACAGCGTGGCTCCCTCTGTGGTGGTGCAGGTACAGCGTGGCTCCCTCTGTGGTGGTGCAGGTACAGCGTGGCTCCCTCTGTGGTGGTGCGGGTACAGCGTGGCTCCCTCTCTGGTGGTGCGGGTACAGCGTGGCTCCCTCTCTGGTGGTGCGGGTACAGCGTGGCTCCCTCTCTGGCTTCCCCCAGCACAGTATTCTCTTTTCTCCTCTTGTAACACTCCCCCCCACCCCCAGCAGAGTGCTTGCATTCTGGGGGCTGTAGCATGGTGTCTGTGGACACGCTGGGGCCGCCACTCTTCAGGGACTACATTTCCCATGATGCCCCCAGTCCCCAGAGTCTTCTGATTGGCCCTCTGCTGTGGCCAATCATGGGGAGGAAAACAGCGAGCAGGAAGCAGCGGCACGGCGAATCCAATTAGAGCCGCTCTCTCTAGCTTCAGCTGATAGAAAGGGGGGGAGATCGGGGGAGATATACAGACAGCCCGCAGCTCTCCTCTCCCTGTTACAGCGCTGCTGCTCCATTTACCAGAGAACTCGGCAGCGGTGCCGTGACAGGGAGAGGAGAGCTGCAGGCTGTCTGTATACCTCCCCCGATCGCTCCCCTCCCCCTTTCTGTCAGCCGAAAAGAGAGAGAGAGCTCTAATTGAATTTGCTGCGCCGCCGCCTTGCTTCCTTCCCGCTGTTTTCCTCCCCGAGAATCACGGCGCTGGATTCCGGGGGGGGGGGGGGGCAAACACCCTCCCTTGCCCTATGGAGCGGATGCCCATGCATGCAGGATCGACTCTTCATATTTCCCTTCTGTAAGATTGTTTCAGATCAGTATATTACACGGTAGACAACCCAAGACTGGCGAGACATTCTTGGAATCCGCACTTTTTAAAGTTCAGGACACTATTGACAGTTACAATATTTTATACCAGGTGTGGGCAACTGTGGCCCTCCCTCTGTTGTGAAACTATAAGTCTCATCTTGCCTCTGCTTCTGGGAGTCATGCTTGTAACTGTCTTGCAATGTCTCATAGAACATGTAGTGCCACAACAGCTGGAGGGCCACAGTTGCTCACCCCTAACCTTTTGGACTTACATGTTTGTTTGTTTTTTGCATGCAACTGCATTTGGAATATTGCTTATCAAATAACAATTTGCTATAAAATATTTTATATGTTAAATTATTAATGATAAAAGCAAATGCAAAATTAAAATTCTGGTTCACTTAGTCATTTTTTGTTGTTTTTTGTTCTGCAGATTTGTCAAAATGACCTTGGAGCCATTTACCCTTGGATGGGCCTTTACATTTTTATTGTGCTTTGTATTTAATGGTGCTTGGGGTAAGTGTTTTTTACATTTTTATTTTTATTTTATTTTGTGTTGTCTGTTGCATGTGTTGAATTATATATTTCTCTTATCGTCCATGGACTGACACTTCATACTTGACAAGTGGGTTTATGTCCCTGCTCATAGGAGAAGACTAGGCAGAATGTTAGATGTTACAACATACATTCTAAAACCAGAGCTGCACAGCCCCGCCCAGGGGGCGGTCCCTCCGCACATAACCCTCCTACCTGCAGCCAGCAGCCCTCAGTTTTTTTCTGCCTAGCAGAGGAGAGGACGTGGCTCTCTTAGGAGCCAGTCTCCTGAAGATATTTTTTATTCCTTTAGGAATTTTATTATTTTATTTTTGAGCTCTTCTATTAACAGTTGGCTGGGCAACAGGTTGGGTACATTGGATATCCTCGTAGTCTTCTTTATCCGACCATCGGGCGTGCTGATCCTCACTTCGGTGTGAAACTCAGTTCACGACATGCCCCATGACTCCAGGGGTGGCCGGTGAGCTTTTTATGCACCGCGGTCCGCATAAGATTGAACAGTCCTGCTGTATCTTTTGCGGTGGACCGGGCCGACAGCTACTCAGTACCGAGCTGTGATGGGTCTGTCAGGAACACACCAGTGGGTCCTTCTAGGACAGGTAAGTAGTATCTCCTGCCTCCGCAGGTGAGTACAGGCTGTGTGTTCCTCTGTATGGGGGATTTTCCCTGTCTCCCCCTTGTTGTTTGTTGCTCTCTGTCACCTTGCTCTGGCGCTGTGCTGTCTGGGGGTGCCTGGGGGTCACTCTGTCCCGGGGGGGGGGCTCATGGGTGTCCGCATGGAGCTGATGTTTTTTTTCCCTTGTTTTGGGCCTGTGCGCCGTTCGGCGCCATGTTTTCTTATCTTTTCCTATGTTTTACATTGGTGCGCATGGCGGCCATCTTGCCGTGGATTCTATGGCGCAGTTACATTGCGGCGGCCATTTTCTTGGAGCGCGCTTTTTCATGCTGTTTGACCTCTATCGCTGCTGAAACGGCGTGATTCTCCTAAGTTTCCTCAGTCTCCTCACTGCTCATTTGCGCTGTAAAGCGCAGCACAGGCAGCGGAACCGAGCGGTCCTGACCGTGTTGGTGAGTCCCCTGGGTAACCCCCCACAGTCAGCGCAGCCAGAGGGTGGACTTTTATTTTATTTGGCAAAGTCTCAGAGAGTGACAGGTTATGAAATCTGGTTCACCTGCTTCCCCATTCATGTCAGAGGTAACAGGCAGTGCTCCTGCACCTGCGGTCCCCATGGACTAGTTGTCGGCAGTCCTTGAATCATTTCTTGTCAGGATGGAAGCGTTGTGCGAGCGCAAGGGAGCTATAAAGCGCCCTCTCCCTACACAATCTCCAGTAGGGGAGTGCTCTGATTCAGATATGGGCCTAGCTGCCGCTCAGGACCCTAGCTCTGAATTTTTGGATGGTTTTTGAACAGGACATTCCTTGTGAGGAAGACTCCTGCTCTGAGTCAGTACATGACAGGGCGCTTGTAAGTGAACTCATTGATGCTGTGAGGGACACTCTCAAGCTGGATGCTGCGGCTGAGGAACCTCAGGTGGAGGCTGTCTCCTTTGGTTCTTTTAAAGCCAAGCCTTCTAAAAAAGTTTTTCCTTATATGCCTTTCTTTGACAGGTTCATGGATCAGGTTTGGGAAAAGCCTCAGAAGACTTTTGCGCTCCCGTGGCGTCTGTCTGTTAGGTACCCCTTTGATGAGGCCCTGGTTAAAAAATGGGCTTCTCCTCCGGTGGTCGACCCCCCGGTCACCCGTTTGAATAAAGCCACAACTCTCCCGATGGAGGGGACTCCTGCCTTTAAGGACCCCACTGACAGGAGGTCAGAAGTGGTGAGCAGAGCTATGTTCGCCTTACGTCCTATTGTAGCGGCGACCCTAGTTTCTCAGACACTCACGGAATGGGCAAAGATTTTGCACCAGACCGTGCAAGAGCATAATCTTCCTCCAGAAGATTGCACTAGCCCACCAACTGGTGCAGGGTCTAGTGTATGTGTGCGATGCCACTTTTGACGCTGCACCCTTAATATCTAGGGTCTCAGTGTCTGCAGTGGTGTTGCATCATCTTGTCTGGTTAAAATGCTAGTCTGCTGACCTGGCCTCTAAGAAGCTCCTGACTGATTTGCCCTTTAAGGGCGGTAGGCTGTTTGCTGCCCTAAATGACATTATTAAGGATGTCATGGGGGGAAAGAGCACCCTACTTCCTCAGACTACTAAGGGTAAGGAGCCCCGCCGTAAGCCGGGCCCCTCCTTTCCAGCACAAAAAAGTTTTTACTCTTTCGTCCATGGACCGACACAGCTTCTCTATTGACAAAGTGGGTATTATCCGTTAATTAGGAGTGACTAGGCAGAAAACTTGTAAAAAGTGTTGCATCACACCTTCTACAGTACCACCCAGGGGGCGGACCCTCTGGGTATATCCCCTCAGTCTGCATCTCGCAGATCAGTTTTTTTCTGTCTAGCAAGGAGTAGGACATGGCTCCCTTCGGGCCCATTGGTCCGGGGGAAAAAATATATATTTTTTTGCTACATTTTTTGTTTCCTGCGATCTTCGATCAACTGCCGACTGGGTGACAGGCTGGATCCTCGATCCTTGTAGTCTCCCCAGTTTCGGCCATCGAGCGTGTGCCGACCCTAGCTACGCGCTGGGTTTTCCACGACATGCCCGTTGCTCCACGGGTGGCCGGTGAGCCTACGCTCCAGGGCCTGCATCGGACCGCTCAGCTTCGGCTGACCTTATGGCCGAGTCGCAGTAGCCTGGCCGGTGAGCTTACGCTCCAAGGCTTGCATCGAACCGCTCAGCTTCGGCTGACCTTACGGCCGAGTCGCAGCAGCCTGTCCAGTGAGCGTCACGCTCCAGGGCATACATATGATCTTCACTTTTGGGTCCAATCACAGCATGCCTGGCCAACAGTCACCTTCCGTGCGCGGACGATGATCTGTTTGGAATGTCTTCCAGCATAATACATGCAGGATAGGTAAGTAAACTCCCCTGCCTCGGCTGGGTGATTTAGCTGGACATTCCTGGAGAGATCAAGTAAGTGGTTGTGGCCCCTTTCTTCCCTCTCTCCCTGCCTTTCCCTCCTCCCTGGGCTTCTAGTTAAAGGTTGCTGGGTGCTGGGGGTCACCTAAGGGGTTATACTGGAGCGGGGCTGGCTGTAACTAACATTTAAAAGAAATGTCATTTCTGCTTACCTGTGTGTGTGTGTGCTTCCTCCTCCATGCTGTCGGCGGCCATTTTGGGGTGGTCCATGCCGGGTTCGGCCTCTAGTGACTGCCCGGTGGCCATCTTCCTGTGGTTTCGGCGCCATTTTCTTGTAGTCCACACCCACTGGCCCCTATGAACTGATCGGCGGCCATGTTTGTCCACCCTGTATGTATATATTGCCGTTCGGCGGCCATCTTTTTGTGGGCTACGGTTGCTTGGCCTCTATCTTCGGCTCGGCTGCCATTTTCTTAGAGCCCACATTATCTTCCATACAGACGTTTTGCCGGCCATTTTGCAAGAGTCTCCGGCCTCTAGGGTGTATTACACTGGCGCGAAAATTCACACAGGAAGTGCTGAGAAAAGAAACAGACTGACACAGCAGCAGTGGGACAGCATCACAGGCGCAGCACACGGCAGCATAGCGGTACCAGTCCAGGGTGGTGAGTCCTCTGGGTAACCCAGCATCTCTGCAGTGCAGGAGGGTGGCCTATTTGATATCTTGCCTGGAGCCCTGTGGGTGTCAGCGTGTGGTCAGCATGGCATCTGAGCCAGATGTCTTCTCCCCTGAAACACCAGATTTAGCAGCTGGTGCCCCTGAGGTGTCTATGAACGCTATGTCGGCAATCCTAGAGGCGTTTGCTGCCAGGGTGGAAGCAGCACACGGGAATACAGGGGGTAGTAAACGCCCCCGTCCCCTGCAATCTTCCGGGGATAATTCTGATGCAGAACCAGCTATGGCTCATGGCCCAGATTCGGACGCTTCAGAGACTGCAGACCGTGACCGATCGGACAGTGAGGGTGACTTCAAGTCCAGGTCAGTACGCGAGACGGCTTTGGTATCTGACCTTATTACTGCAGTGCGGGATACGCTAAAGTTGGAAAATACTGCAGAAGCAGCAGAAACTCCAATCCCCTTTGGGTTTCGTAAACCTGCCCGCACTGCTAAGGTGTTCCCTTGTGTGTCTTATTTTGACAAACTCTTATACAAGGAATGGGAGAACCCACTGAGGGTCTTTACAGCCCCAAAGAGGTTTGCGGTACGGTACCCTTTTGAGGAGAGTTTTCTGAAGAAATGGACCTCTCCCCCTATAGTGGACCCTCCGGTGTCCAGACTTAATAGAGCCACCACTATTCCAGTAGAAGGGGCTCCTGTTTTCAAGGACCCTGTGGATAAGAAGGCTGAAGCGCTCGCTCACTACCTAGACTCAGTGGTAGGCTCGGCAGTACGCCCGGCATTGGCGGGGGCCCTAGTGTCTCAGACACTTACTGAATGGGCAAAATTGCTACTCCAGGGGTTAAAGGAGCGAGATGCTCCTCCTAATGAGATAACTTTGGCCGACCAGTTGGTCCAGGGCCTTAAGTTTGTCTGCGAGTCAGACATAGATACTATTCCCCTGCTGTCAAAAGCTTCGGTTTATGCAGTAGCAATACGCCGCCTGATCTGGCTAAAGGGCTGGTCTGCGGACCAGACTTCCAAGAAAGCCCTGTTAGATCTGCCTTTTAAGGGTGACAGACTTTTTGGGGCTTCTCTGGATGACATCATCAAGGATGCCACAGAAGGGAAAAGCACTTTGCTTCCCCAAACTAGCAAGGGTAAGAGACCACGCCAAGGGCAAGGGCCCTCCTTTACTGCACGCAAGCGTTTTTTTCGTCCCCCTAGGGCGACAGGGAAAAGAACCCAGGCCGATAAAGCGCCTGCCCAAGGACAAAAGCGTCCTTGGTCCCATAAACCCAATAGGCCTGCTGACAAATCTGCGTCCGCATGAAGGTCCGCCCCCACCCAGCTCTCGGGTGGGGGGACGTCTTCGCAAATTCGCGACTCAGTGGACAGCTCTAGTCTCCGACAGGTGGGTTTGCGAAGTAATCTCCTCAGGCTACAAGATAGAATTTCTCTCTTGTCCACCGGACAGATTCATCACCTCCAATCTCCAGCTACTATCGACCCGTCGGGAGGCCCTGTATGGGGCGGTCCAGGGTCTACTGCAACGCAGGGTAGTTATTCCAGTTCCAGAACAGGAACGGGGTCAGGGTTTTACTCAAATCTGTTCATTGTGCTGAAGATGGAGGGGGTTCGTCCAATCTTGGATCTCAGAGCCCTCAATTGCTTTGTGAAAGTTCAAAGATTTCGGATGGAGTCGGTTCGATCTGTAGTCACGGCTCTCCATCCGGGGGACTTTCTGGCCTCCTTGGACATCAAGGACGCATACCTGCATGTCCCCATATACTCCAGACACCAGAGGTTTCTGCGATTTGCTATCGGGAAGAACCACTACCAGTTTGTGGCCCTCCCGTTTGGCCTTGCCTCAGCACCCAGGACGTTCACCAAGGTGCTCGCTCCGATTTTGGCACTTCTAAGACAGCGGGGTATCGCTATCATGGGCTACTTGGACGACCTTCTACTGAAGGCCCATTCAAGCTCAGAATTAGAGGTAAGCGTGTCTATTACCTGTCAGACTCTTCGAGACTGTGGTTGGATACTAAACACGCAAAAGTCAGTATTGGTGCCCACTCAACGCCTAGTGTACCTGGGGTTGATTCTGGATTCCTCAGAGGCAAAGGTATTCCTCCCTGTGGAGAAGTTGCAGACCCTCCGGGCTGCAGTACGGCAGCTGACTTCCAGGAATTGATCGTCACTCCGTTTTTGCATGCGAATTTTGGGCCTCATGGTAGCCTCCTTCGAGGCGGTCCCATATGCTCAATACCACACTCGAGTGTTACAGAAGGAAGTTCTGTCCAGATGGAACAGATGCCCTTCATCTCTGGATTATCAAATCCGAGTGAGCCACCTAGTCAGGAGATCCCTGGTATGGTGGCTGACAGCACCGGCTCTTATGGCTGGGAAGTCATTTCTTACGGTTTACTGGATAGTGATCACGATGGACGCAAGCCTTACAGGTTGGGGGGGAGTCTGGGGTGTTCAGTCGGCGCAAGGTCGCTGGACCCCAGAGGAAGCCCTCCTGCCGATCAATGTCCTGGAAATCCGGGCGATCAGGCTGTGCCTCTTCAAATGGTCTCAGAGGCTGCAAGGGCGTCCAGTCAGGATCCAGTCAGACAACGCCACAGCAGTGGCATATGTCAATCATCAAGGAGGAACAAGAAGCTCAGCTGCAGCATCGGAGGTCGCTCGCATCCTGAAGTGGGCAGAGAGGAGCATACCGGCACTGTCGGCCGTGTACATTCCGGGTGTGGAAAACTGGCAGGCGGACTACCTGAGCCGCCAGATGCTGGACCAGGGAGAATGGTCCTTACACCCGGAGGTGTTCCAACTCCTCTGCCAAAGATGGGGCACACCAGACGTAGATCTTCTGGCTTCCCGACTCAATCGGAAGGTATTGAGGTTTGTGGCCCGGTCAAGAGACCCATGGGCAGACGCAACGAACGCGTTGGTGGCATCGTGGGGTCAGTATCGGCTAATCTATGCCTTCCCTCCCTTAAGGCTTCTTCCTCTTCTGCTCCGCAGAGTGGAGGCAGAGGGAATTCCAATGATCCTAATCGCTCCAGATTGGCCTCAGCGTCCTTGGTACGCCGATCTAGTATGTCTGGTAGCAGACGTCCCCTGGCGCCTACCACTACGGAAGGACCTGCTATCGCAAGGTCCCATACTCCATCCTGCTTTACAGTCATTGGCTTTAACGGCATGGCTATTGAGAACCAGGTACTGAGAGACCTGGGCCTGTCAGATTCAGTAATCTCTACGATGAGAAGTGCTCGAAAACCGTCCTCTAGGAAGGTTTATCACCACACTTGGAAGGCCTACATCTCCATGTGTGAGGAAATGAAATGGCATCCGCATACCTATTTGGTTTCCAGAATCCTGCTGTTTTTACAGCATGGGGTGGACCAAAGGCTTGCCCTAAGTACGATTAAGAGACAGATATCTGCCCTGGCTGTCTTTTTTCAGCGACCCCTGGCGGCTCACCCTCTCGTGAGTACTTTTGTGCAGGGGGTTCGACATGTGGCCCCTCCGGTCCGTCCCCCGCTACCTCCGTGGGACTTGAACCTGGTCCTCTCTGTGCTTCAGAAGGCACCGTTTGAGAATATTAGAGATATTCCCCTGTTGACACTTTCTCAGAAAGTGGTCTTTTTGGTGGCTGTTACGTCAGTTAGACGAGTCTCTGAGCTGGCAGCCTTGTCCTGCAAGGCTCCCTATTTGGTTTTCCACAAGGATAAGGTGGTGCTGCGGCCGCAGCCTTCCTTTCTTCCGAAGGTCGTTTCGGCTTTTCATCTCAACGAAGACATTGTACTTCCATCCTTGTGTCCTCATCTGTCGAATCCTAAGGAGTCGGCGTTGCATTCCTTGGACGTTGTCCGAGCTTTGAGAGTATACCTATCTGCTACTTCCCTGTTCCGGAAGTCAGACTCACTGTTTGTTTCGGTGGCTGGTCCCAAGAAGGGTCAAGCAGTCTCGTCGGCCACCATCTCTAGGTGGATCCGACAGATAGTAATCCAGGCTTACGCCTTAAAGGGTCAAGCGCCCCCTTTTCCGGTCACGGCGCATTCGACCAGGGCAATAGGTGCCTCTTGGGCTTTCCGACATCAAGCGTCTGTTTCCCAATTATGTAAAGCGGCGACTTGGTCATCCGCTCACACTTTCACAAAATTCTACAAAGTTGATATAGGTGCATCTTCAGATGCCTCTTTCGGCCGCAAGGTTTTG
Source organism: Rana muscosa (assembly GCA_029206835.1). Lineage (NCBI taxonomy): Eukaryota > Metazoa > Chordata > Amphibia > Anura > Ranidae > Rana > Rana muscosa. Next base: position 406,823,147 of record CM055117.1, read on the forward strand.
CAAGCGGCTGTTTAGAGTTGCAACTCCTCCGTTGGAGGAGTGCTGTTTTGTGTTTGGGGTGAAGTTTATTTTTATGCTGTTATCACCCCTCGTTTTTTCTCTGACACTGCTTTGGGACGTCCCACTTTGTAAATGGAGAAGCTGTGTCGGTCCATGGACGAAAGAGTAAATAGGATTTTTTACTCACCGTAAAAACCTTTTCTCTGAGTCCATGGACCGACACAGCACCCACCCCTCCTTTTAAGTTTGTACTGCTTTTTGACGAACTGATCTGCGAGATGCAGACTGAGGGAATATACCCAGAGGGTCCGCCCCCTGGGCGGTACTGTAGAAGGTGTGATGCAACACTTTTTACAAGTTTTCTGCCTTGTCACTCCTAATTAACGGATAATACCCTTTTTGTCAATAGAGAAGCTGTGTCAGTCCATGGACTCAGAGAAAAGGATTTTACGGTGAGTAAAAAATCCTATTTTTCGTCAGTCAGAGCCCACGGGGAAAACCTCCCAGACTGGCAAAAATGCGGGTGGGGAACAGAAGCGTCCCTGGGTGCGTAAGCCAAACAAGCCGGCTGCCAAGCCCACCACCGCATGAAGTCTTGCCCCCGCCCGACTCCGGGGTGGGGGAACGACTTTGCAGGTTTACGGATCGGTGGACCTCCCGGATCTCCACCCGGTCGGTGTGCGAGGTGGTCACCTCGGGTTACAGGATAGAGTTCCGCTCCTGGCCTCCAAACAGATTATTTCCCTCAAATCTCCCTCTCCTCCCAGCGCGTCGGGCGGCCCTCTTAGGGGCAGTGCAGCACTTGCTTAGGTGCGGAGTAATTTTGCCGGTACCGTCACAGGAGAGGTTTCAGGGATTTTATTCGAATCATCCGTTTGTGGTCCCAAAGAAGGACGGAGTCCGTCCAATCCTGGACCTCAAGGCCTTAAATGCCTTTGTGAAGGTTGAAAAATTCTGCATGGAATCCATTCGCACAGTGATTGCTGTGCTCCATCCTGGGGACTTTCTGGCGTCCTTGGACATCAAGGACGCCTACTTGCATGTCCCAATCTGCACAGGTCACCAGAAGTTTCTGCGCTTCAATTTGTGGCCCTTCCCTTCAGCTTAGCATCAGCACCGCGGGTTTTCACCAAGGTGCTTGCCCCGATTCTGGCTTTGCAGAGACAGCGAGGCATTGCTATCGTGGGCTATCTGGACGATCTTCTTCTGAGAGCAGACACTGACTCAGAATTAGAAGAAAATGTGACGATAGTCATTAAGACCCTCCGCGTCTTCAGTTGGCTACTGAACACTCAGAAGTCAGTCCTGGTTCCGACTCAGCATCTGGAGTATCTAGGTTTGATCCTGGACTCCTCGGAAGCAAAGGTTTTCCTTCCTTTGGAGAAGTTACAGACTTTTCAATCTGCAGTTTGGGTTTGACATCCCGAAAATGGTCATCATTCCGTTTCTGCATGAGGGTCCTGGGACTCATGGTGGCTTCCTTCGAGGCCGTTCCGTATGACCAATCACACACTCGGGCCTTACAAAGGGAGATCCTGTCCATTTGGGACAAGTCCCCGCTGTCACTGGATCGTCGGATCCAGGTGAGTCAACCGGTCACAGCCTCTCTGACGTGGTGGTTGAGATCACCGGCACTTCGGTCCAGGAAGTCGTTCCTTCCTATCCAGTGGACGGTGATCACGACGGATGCCAGCCTTACGGGCTGGGGTGGAGTTTGGGGAGTTCTGTCAGCACAAGGACTTTGGACTCCGGCCGAATCCCGTCTACAGATCAATGTCCCGGAACTCCGGGCAATCAGACTGTGCCTCTCCTCGTGGTCAAGGAGACTGCAGGGACGCTCAGTCAGAATCCAGTTGGACAACGCCACTGCAGTGGCTTATGTCAACCATTAGGGGGGAACTCGGAGCTCAGCTGCGGCGTCCAAGGTCGCCCACATCCTAAGATGGGCGGAAAGAAGCGTCCTGGCTCTGTCTGCCGTTTATATTCCGGGAATAGACAACTGGCAGGCGGACTATCTGAGCCGCCAGACTTTGGACCAGAGAGAATGGTCCTTGCATCTGGAGGTGTTTCAACTCCTTTGCCAGTGGTGGGGCACGCCGGATGTGGACCTGTTGGCCTCTTGCCTCAATCACAAGGTGTCAAGGTTTGTGGCCAGGTCCAGAGACCCCTGGGCAGACGCCTCAGACGCGTTAGTTGCCCCGAGGGGCCAGTATCGCCTGATGTATGCTTACCCTCCCCTGCGGTTGCTTCCTCGCCTGCTTCGCAGGGTGGAGGCCGAGGGGATTCCCGGTGGTCCTCATCGCTCCGGATTGGCCACGGCGTCATTGGTACACCGATCTTGTGCGCCTCGTTGCGGACTATCCTTGGCGATTGCCCCTGAGGGAGGACCTTCTGTTTCAAGGTCCCATACTTCATCCTGCTTTACAGTTGCTGGCTTTAACGGCATGGCTATTGAAAGCCAGGTGCTGAGGGGCCGGGGTCTCTCGGAATCGGTCATTTCGACCATGCTGAGGGCACAGAAATCTTCCTCAAGAAAGATATATCACCGTACCTGGAAGGCTTAAATCGCTCTGTGCGAGGAGCTGGATTGGCATCCACGGACGTACTCCGTTCCCAGGATCCTGCTGTTTTTACAGCGTGGTGTGACCCAAAAGCTTGCTCTAAGCACCATCAAGGGTCAGATTTCGGCCTTGGCTGTCTTCTTTCAACGACTGCTAGCGGGCCATTCCTTGATTAGCACCTTTTGTGCAGGGGGTTTGCCATGTACTCCCCCCTGTTAAACCTCCTCTCCCTCCTTGGGATCTGAATTTGGTGCTTTCGGTCCTTCAAGAACCTCCTTTTGAAAACATCAGAAATATCCCTCTCTTAACCTTGTCTCAGAAGGTGGATTTCCTGGTAGCCATTACTTCTGTCAGACGGGTGTCTGAGTTTGCGGCATTGTCTTGCAAGCCGCCTTACTTGGTCATCCATAAGTGTAAGGCGGTGTTGCGTCCGCGGCCTTCTTTTCTCCCGAAGATGGTTTCGGCCTTTCACCTTAATGAGGACATTGTTCTTCCATCCTTGTGTCCTCATCCATTGCATCCCAGAGAGTTTGCGCTTCACACGCTAGACGTGGTACGTGCCTTGCGGGTGTACCTGTCTGTGACTGCTCCCATTCGGAAGTCTGACTCGCTGTTTGTGTCTGTGTCTGGTCCACAACAGGGTCATGCGGTGTCGCCTGCCACCATTTTTAGGTGGATCAGGCAGACTGTCATACAGGCCCTTAAGGGGCGGGCGCCTCCCTTTCCGGTTACGGCGCATTCCACCAGGGCAATTGGTGCTTCCTGGGCTTTCCGACATCAGTCGTCGGTTGCACATACCTTTTCTAAGTTTTACAAGGTTGATGTGGCTGCATCTTCTGATGCTTCCTTCGGCCGCAAGTTGTTGCAGGCCGCTGTTTAAAGTTGCAGGAGGAGCTCTGTTTGGAGTGAAGTTTGGTTTTTCCTTTAATTCTGCTCCCATCCCTCTTCTTTGACACTGCTTTAAGACGTCCCACTTGTCAAGTATGAAGAGGCTGTGTCAGTCCATGGACGGTAAGAGAAAATTAGGATTTTTGTACTCACCGTAAAATCCGTTTCTCTGACGTCCATGGACTGACACAGCACCCACCCTTCCTTTTAAGGTTTGTGTAGCAAAATGCTGAAACTGAGAATATGGTTTGGATCACTTCAGAGGTGACAGCAAAGATTCATTCCAGGAAATGTAGAGACAGAATGTCTACTGATGTCTGAATAAGTAAATTGGGTTAATTGGGGGTCTGAGGTAGCGTTCCATTCATCTATTGTCAGTATGTTAAGGACCATCTATTATCTGCTACGGGATGTAATTACACTCCTAGTAATGTGTCTGGCACGGTTTCATTGTTATGGGTAAATATGCAGAGACCAACGTCTCACACATCCCAGGTAATTAAATCGCTGTCATCTGTTAATTGTTGAAGGGAATGCCCCTGTAAAATGAGTTAAGAAAACCCTTGCATGGGAAATGATATAAAAAGCCAGCCTGGGCAAAATAAAGCGTTGATTTACTCCCAGAACTGTGTGTCGTCCAGTTACTGGGGGGGTAACAGGTTGCCTTGGATAAGTCAGTACTTCCTCAGCTTCAAGGATTTCCCAGCGGACTTTGGAGCTCCGCAACACTGGTTGGCAGCGGTGGGATTAAAGCCTTGCAGCAAGAGGAAGCAGCGTTCATGCAAATTCGGCTACACGAATGGAAGTGTGAAGGGAGACAAACTATGCTGGATTAAAACGAGCGACGTTAAAGGATTTGCTGGAAGCAAGAGGGAAGAGCGCCAGCACTAAAACCAAAGCAGAGCTGATTGCAGAACTGACCGAGGGAGATCGGGCACACAGTATGGCTACAGAAGCCATGGAGACCGAGTTTAACCAAGAAGTGAAACGCAGGCTAGCGTTTTATGGAGAAAACCCCTCCACCGAGCTGGTACAGGCAACGTTAGCCCAAGTGGATGCCTTTATCACGGCGAGAGAAGAAAGGGAGACCCAACTCCGGCTGGCGGAACAGCATGCCTCTGAGAGACTGCTAACGACTACACCGGCACCAGAGACAAAACTAAAAGTACCCCATGATGCCTTTAAAAAGTTTATGGAAGCAGAGGAAGAGATCGATAGCTTCCTGCAAGATTTTGAACGGCAATGCAAGCTGTACCAGGTACCCCAGACAGACTGGGTACGGATCTTAGCTGGTAAGCTGTCAGGCCGTGCAGCAGAAGCCTACAGAGCCGTGCCAGAGGAGGAAATCGCAAGCTATAGCCGGGTAAAGGAAGTTATTTTGGCAAGGTATGCCATCACCCCAGAAGCATACAGGAGACGCTTCCGGGACACAAAGAAACAGGAGAAGGACTCCCACACCGAATGGGCTTGCCGAATGCAGAGGGCAGCCCTAGCTTGGCTGCAAGCCAGTCAGGCAACCACAGCAGACGCGATCACCCAGCTGATTTTACTGGAGCAATTCTTTAATGGACTAAACCCAGAGGTACAGGAGTGGGTAAGGGATCGCAAACCTACCACTCTCTCGGAAGCGGCCAGGCAAGCTGATGAATATCAAGATGCCCGCCGGCCATCACAGACTAGCTTCCGACCAAGCACCAGACCACTGAACCATAACCCAGGGCCCCCAGCTACACAACGACCCGGGCTAATCCCTAACTCCCCTGCAAATCGATACCTCGGGCGCAAGGGAGTGCAGTGCTATTCATGCAAGCAATTTGGGCACTATCAGAGAGACTGCACTCAGAACCAGGACCAAGCTGCATGGATTCGACCAGGGCCACCCCCTCCAGCACGGGCTGCCGCTCATTGCTATCACACGGAAGCGGCCCCGGTCAACCGAGGAGCAGGAGAATTGGAGGAACACTGGAGTATCCTACACGAGGCTGACCCAGTACAGGCGGCTACCGACAACAGGCAACACCATCGCCAGTCAGTACAGCTGAACGGGAAGACTGCTCAAGGTCTACGAGATTCCGGCGCCACCCTCACACTGGTCAAACGTCACCTGGTTCCAGAGGCCGACCACACCGGGAGTTCCGTAGTTGTGCGGGTTGCAGGGGGAGCAGTACACAGGCTACCCACGGCAAGAGTACACCTGAACTGGGGTGCCGGCTCCGGATTAATTAAGGTGGGGTTGATCCAGGAACTTCCCGCTGATGTCCTGCTGGGGAACGATCTTGGCCAGTTGACTTCTTCTTTTGCATCAGCCCCGGTTACCAACGAGATCTACCCCGTTACCACCCGGTCCCAGGCCCCCACCACGGAAAACAGCGCATCCTCTGAGGCTCCGATGCTTCAATGTTTGGATTGGGCGCGGTATTGAGCCAGGTTGGAGCAGATGGCGGAGAACACCCCGTAGTTTACTTGAGCAGGAAGCTTCTCCCCAGGGAAGTGAGCTACGCCGCCATAGAAAAAGAATGCCTGGCTGTGGTGTGGGCCCTAAAGAAGCTTCAGCCCTACTTGTACGGACAACAGTTCACCCTACTCACAGACCACAACCCGTTGGTATGGCTAAATCGAGTGGCAGGGGACAATGCCCGGTTGTTGCGCTGGAGTCTGGCGTTACAACCGTATGACTTTACTATCCACTACCGCCCCGGGAAACAGAACGGCAATGCTGACTGATTATCGCGGCAAACTGAACTGGAAAAGTGATCCGTGAGTACTCCCCGGACATCCCCAAGCCGATCCGTTAAGGATCAGACTGTGTATGCCGGCTTGTGGGTAAGGGGGAGCAGTGTAGCAAAATGCTGAAACTGAGAATATGGTTTGGATCACTTCAGAGGTGACAGCAAAGATTCATTCCAGGAAATGTAGAGACAGAATGTCTACTGATGTCTGAATAAGTAAATTGGGTTAATTGGGGGTCTGAGGTAGCGTTCCATTCATCTATTGTCAGTATGTTAAGGACCATCTATTATCTGCTACGGGATGTAATTACACTCCTAGTAATGTGTCTGGCACGGTTTCATTGTTATGGGTAAATATGCAGAGACCAACGTCTCACACATCCCAGGTAATTAAATCGCTGTCATCTGTTAATTGTTGAAGGGAATGCCCCTGTAAAATGAGTTAAGAAAACCCTTGCATGGGAAATGATATAAAAAGCCAGCCTGGGCAAAATAAAGCGTTGATTTACTCCCAGAACTGTGTGTCGTCCAGTTACTGGGGGGGTAACAGGTTGCCTTGGATAAGTCAGTACTTCCTCAGCTTCAAGGATTTCCCAGCGGACTTTGGAGCTCCGCAACAGTTTGTACTGCTGTTCAGCTCAGGTTTTATAATGTATGTTGTAACATCTAACATTCTGCCTAGTCTTCTCCTATGAGCAGGGACATAAACCCACTTGTCAAGTATGAAGAGGCTGTGTCAGTCCATGGATGTCAGAAACCGATTTTACGGTGAGTACAAAAATCCTATTTTTTTCTTATTAAGATGGATTACAGGGAGGAAAATGGTTCCAGCAACAAGTTTCTGCTTAGGCCCACCCACGTGACCGGGTGTTTAACCTCTGTCCACTCACAAACAAGTGGGAGGTTAAAAACCCAAACCACAACCCTGCTCTACCAACAGAGCCTCATTACTCATCACTTACCACAGGGCTCAAAATGTCAAGTCCTGAGCTACTAGCCAGGCCTTAAGGGTTACTCACCTCCAGTTGCTCCACACAACCCCTACCCTGCCCCTAATTCCGCCCCTAAACATACCCTCATAAATGATCTCATGAAATGACACCTAAATGTTTTATGCAGAACTAAGTTACAATAAAAAATATTAACAACAACTTTATCAGTGCCCATCGGTGCAACCTCAACCATGCTCATCAATGCTGCTTCACCTGTGCCCAACAATGCAGCCTACCTGTGTCCATCTATGCCGCCTCACCTGTGGACATCTATGCCGCCTCACCTGTGGACATCTATGCCGCCTCACCTGTGGACATCTATGCCGCCTCACCTGTGGACATCTATGCCGCCTCACCTGTGGACATCTATGCCGCCTCACCTGTGGACATCTATGCCGCCTCACCTGTGGACATCTATGCCGCCTCGCCTGTGGACATCTATGCCGCCTCGCCTGTGGACATCTATGCCGCCTCGCCTGTGGACATCTATGCCGCCTCGCCTGTGGACATCTATGCCGCCTCGCCTGTGGCCAACTATGCCGCCTCGCCTGTGGCCAACTATGCCGCCTCGCCTGTGGCCAACTATGCCGCCTCGCCTGTGGCCAACTATGCCGCCTCGCCTGTGGCCAACTATGCCGCCTCGCCTGTGGCCAACTATGCAGCCTCGCCTGTGGCCAACTATGCAGCCTCGCCTGTGGCCAACTATGCAGCCTCGCCTGTGGCCAACTATGCAGCCTCGCCTGTGGCCAACTATGCAGCCTCGCCTGTGGCCAACTATGCAGCCTCACCTGTGCAGGGGAAGAGAGAGGAGAGGAAGAGGATTGCTGGCTGGATCATCAGAGATCCGAGGAACATTGCTGTAACAGCTTTCATTTGAATTGCTGTGTGTTCCTGCCGCTCACCATCGCATACAGTCCCACCTCCTGGCCCCGGTACTTTGTTACACGTCACACATCCCGGCATTGGATGGATGATCTGTCTATCAAAGTACCCGGGCCAGGAGGCGTGGCTATGTGTGACAGCGAGTGCAGGGAACACTGCAATTCTAATGAAAGCTGTTACAACGATGTTCCTCTGCGCTCTTATGATCCGGCCACTTGCTCCCCTCTCTCTTCCCCGGGGGGGAATTGCTGGGAGGTTTTTCCTCATTAATGTACACATAGCACCCCATATTGATGGAAAAACACAGAATTGTTGACATTTTTGCAGATTTATTAAAAAAAGAAAAACTGAAATATCACATGGTCCTAAATATTCAGACCCTTTGCTGTGACACTCATATATTTAACTCAGGTGCTGTCCATCTCTTCTGATCATCCTTGAGATGGTTCTACACCTTCATTTGAGTCCAGCTGTGTTTGATTATACTGATTGGACTGGATTAGGAAAGCCACACACCTGTCTATATATAAGACCTTACAGCTCACAGTGCATGTCAGAGCAAATGAGAATCATGAGGTCAAAGGGAACTGCCTGAAGAGCTCAGAGACAGAATTGTGGCAAGGCACAGATCTGGCCAAGGTTACAAAAAAATTTATGCTGCACTTAAGGTTCCTAAGAGCACAGTGGCCTCCATGATCCTTAAATGGAAGACGTTTGGCACGACCAGAACCCTTCCTAGAGCTGGCCATCTGGCCAAACTGAGCTATCGGGGGAGAAGAGCCTTGGTGAGAGAGGTAAAGAAGAACCCAAAGATCACTGTGGCTGAACTCCAGAGATGCAGTCGGGAGATGGGAGAAAGTCAACCATCACTGCAGCCCTCCACAAGTCGGGGCTTTATGGCAGAGTGGCTGACTGAAGCCTCTCCTCGGTGCAAGACACATGAAAGCCCACGCGGAGTTTGCTAACACCTGAAGGACTCCAAAATGGTGAGAAATAAGATTCTCTGGTCTGATGAGACCAAGATAGAACTTTTTGGCCTTAATTCTAAGCGGTATGTGTGGAGAAAACCAGGCACTGCTTATCACCTGTCAATACAGTCCCAACAGTGAAGCATGGTGGTGGCAGCATCATGCTGTGGGGGTGTTTTTCAGCTGCAGGGACAGCACAACTGGTTGCAATCGAGGGAAAGATGAATGCGGCCAAGTACAGGGATATCCTGTACGAAAACCTTCTCCAGAGTGCTCAGGACCTCAGACTGGGCCGAAGGTTTACCTTCCAACAAGACAATGACCCTAAGCACACAGCTAAAATAACGAAGGAGTGGCTTCACAACAACTCCGCGACTGTTTTTGAATGGCCCAGCCAGAGCCCTGACTTAAACCCAATTGAGCATCTCTGGAAAGACCTAAAAATGGCTGTCCACCAACGTTTACCATCCAACCTGACAGAACTGGAGAGGATCTGCAAGGAGGAATGGCAGAGGATCCCCAAATCCAGGTGGGAACTTGTTGCATCTTTCCCAAAAAGACTCATGGCTGTATTAGATCAAAAGGGTGCTTCTACTAAATACCGAGCAAAGGGTCTGAATACTTAGGACCATGTAATATTTCAGTTTTTCTTTTTTAATAAATCTGCAAAAATGGCAACAATTCTGTGTTTTTCTGTCAATATGGGGTGCTGTGTGTACATTAATGAGGAAACAAAATGAACTTAAATGGTTTTAGCAAATGGCTGCAATATAACAAAGAGTGAAAAATTTAAGGGGGTCTGAATACCTTCCGTAACCACTGTGTGTGTGTGTGTATATATATATATATATATATATATATATATATATATATATATATTGTGACAGCAGGCAGGTAAAGTCACCAGGTTGCATCCAGGATGGAAGGTATATATGTCCTAGATTCAGGCTTTATGCCGATTTATACCACTAGGGGGAGTGCTGGGAGTCTTGCAGGGGAAGAGTTAATGAGCCCAGCTGAATCAAGTGGCTCATTGAGGCCTCTACAAGAACTCCCAGCATGCTAAGGTGATGCTCCAACCTGGAACCAGATCTGTGTGGATAGTCTGGGGAGTGTAATCTCTGTGCGGTGAGCCAAAGCCTGTGTGGTTATTGTAAGAACTTCAAAAAGCAGGGAGCTAGGGACTGGGACAGCACAAGGCTGTACCCAGTTGTTAGTTAGGGACACCAACGTGTGTAGTAAGCGGTCAAGCTGACCAGGATTTCTTTTTGTCTGTTTCTTTTTGTTTTGCTGTTTTTCCCCTGTAAATAGTGTAAATAAACCGCACCTTTTGTTTTTGCAACTACAAACTTTGTCTGCCGTGCCTGTTTTTGTGTGGTGAACCCATCCAGGGGGTCACACACACTCGCTGCCAAGCTAACCCCCTCACAGTTGGTGGAGAACCAGTGGCAGTTTTTTTTTTTAAGGCCAGCATGGAGGAGATACTGAAACAGCTGTCTCTAGCAAATGCCAATCAGCAGCAGACAAATGCAGGTTTGCAAAAGAGCCTTGCAGCTCAACAACAGAGCTTTGCAGCCTACCAGAAAGCTCATCAACAGAGCCTTGCAGCCCAGCAGCAAGCTCATCAACAGAGCCTTGCAGCCCAGCAGCAAGCTCACCAACAGAGTCTGGAAGCTCAGCAACAAGCCCTGCAGCAATCGGAGGCCCGTTTCATAGACCTGTTGCAGAAGCAAGAGCAGAGACTACAACAAATGGAAACAGTAATGCAGCAACGTCTGCAGACCAGTGAGGAAAGTCGTTCCACTAATACCGCATTCTTTGGGGTGAGTCGTTTGACAAAAATGACTGGAGAGGATGATCCAGAGGTGTTTTTGACCACATTTGAAAGGACTGCTGAAAGAGAAAAGTGGCCTAAGGATCAGTGGGCTGGACTGGTGGCTCCTCTGTTAACTGGTGAATCGCAGAAAGCTTACTATGACCTAGAGCCTGACCAAGCAAGACTATGTGATGCTAAAAACTGAAATATTGGCACGGCTGGGTGTCACCCTGGCTGTCCGGGCTCAGCGTGTGCATAACTGGACTTTCCGGCTTGGAAAACCCCCCAGGTCTCAAATGTATGATCTTCACCTGAGCAGGAAGTGGCTACAGCCAGAGACTTTATCCGCACCAAAGATTGTGGAACGTGTTGTGATGGATCCTTTCTTGAGAGCTCTTCCTACTGCCATCCAAAAGTGGGTAAGCCATGGAGACCCAGAAACGGCCGATAATCTTGTGGATCGTGTAGAGAAGTACTTGGCTACAGAGAACCTGACTGCCTCTTCCAGAGACTCACGGACTTTCCACCCTAAGACCAGACCATCCTCAGTGGTGGGTAAGATGATTCCAAGGGGTGAGGGTGGAGAGAGTGAGAGGGTGGGAGTTCTACCCAAGGTTTGGCGAGAACAGCCTGGGAAGTCAGGGGTTTAAGAGGCAGCAAGAAGGATTGTTTGTTACCGCTGCCGACAAGAGGGACCTATTGCAGCAAATTGCCCGGTTGTGGATGAACCCATGCAATGTGACTTTCTAACGGACAGACGTCAGTCTCTGTTTGCGACAGTCGCATGCACTGCCGTTCAGGGAACTGAGAAACATTTATGCAAAATGTGTGTTAATGGTAGAAATGTTGTTGTATTGCTGGATTCAGGTAGCCTCGTGACACTGATAAAGGCTGAATTAGTTACTACAGAGGTTTCTGGGAATAGCAAGGTAGCGGTTATATGTGTGCATGGGGACACCCGAGAGTGTCCGGTGACTACAGTGTGTTTTGAGACCCCCAAAGGTACCCTCTCTCATCGGGTGGGATTAGTGTCCCACTTGCCTCATGATGCCATTGTGGGAAGGGATTTTCCAAAGTTCTGGGAACTATGGGATTGTCCTGAGCCCCCCACTGGTGCCCCTATATACCAGGAATGTGATAGGCAGAATTCCTCGGAGAGTGGTGAGGACTCACCAGAATTTCCCTTGTCGGTATTGGCAGGGGAGACTCGAGAAACTGGGGAGGAGCCAACATCCTCAGACTAAAACATGCCGTCTGTGGAGTTTTCTGATCTCGAGGTTCACAAGGAAAATTTTGCCACAGAACAGTTAAAAGACCCCACCCTAATAAAGGCACGGGAAAACGTAGTGGAAATAGATGGCGAGTTAGTGAACCAAGATGAGACCTGCACTTACCCATACTTCATCGTGGAAAAGGACCTACTGTATCGGGTGGCTAAAAGGGCAGAAGAAACCATTGAGCAGCTTGTGGTGCCCAAACCTTACAGGAAGTTGGTGTTAGAGTTGGCCCATGGGCACATTCTTGGAGGTCATCTGGGGACAGAGAAAACCAGAGAGAGAGTATTGCAGAGATTCTATTGGCCTGGGGTCATGAAGGAAACAGAAAATTATTGTTCCTCCTGCCCTGTGTGTCAGAGGTCGGCACCGATGCCACATTTCCGTAACCCGCTGGTACCTCTTCCCATCATGGAGGTCCCCTTTGAGAGGATCGCAATGGATTTGGTAGGTCCGATAATGAAGTCCGCTAGGGGGCACCAGTACATCTTGGTTATAATGGACTATGCCACCCGTTATCCAGAAGCGATTCCTCTCCGAAATACCTCGGCCAAAACCATAGCCAAAGAGCTATCTCTTGTTTTTAGCCGTGTGGGTATTTGTAAAGAACTGCTTACAGACCAAGGTACACCCTTTATGTCCCGGGTTATGAAAGAGCTGTGTAAGTTGTTCAAAGTGACACAATTGCGTACATCTGTGTATCATCCCCAAAACAGATGGGTTGGTTGAAAGATTCAACAAAACCCTAAAACAAATGTTAAAGAAAGTGGTGGATAGAGATGGAAAGGATTGGGACTGTCTAATTCCCTATTTACTGTTTGCTATTAGGGAGGTACCCCAATCCTCTACGGGTTTCTCACCCTTTGAGTTACTTTATGGGAGACACCCCAGAGGGCTGTTGGATATTGCCAAGGAAACCTGGGAAAGTGAGAGTTCTCCCCACAGGAGTGTGATTGAGCATGTCGCCCTGATGCAAGATAGAATTGCACAGGTAATGCCAATCGTAAAGGAACATTTGGCCCAAGCGCAGTTGGCACAGCAGAGAGTGTACAACCGTGGAGCCAAGACCCGTACCTTTTCCCCTGGGGATAGGGTATTGGTACTTGTCCCTACGGTTGAAAGCAAATTCCTTGCCAAATGGCAAGGCCCCTATGAGATATTGGAAAAAGTGAGCGAAGTGAATTACAAGGTCAGACAACCAGGAAGGCGAAAGCCCGAACAGATCTATCACGTTAGACTGTTGAAAGCCTGGAGGGATAGGGAATCTCTAGTCGCGGAAACTTTGTCACCAGCTCACTCTGATTGCGTGATTCCGGAGGTTGGAATAGCAGTCACCTTGTCAAAGCCCCAACAACAGGAGGTTAAGGAGTTTGTGCTTCGCAACAAGGAGGTTTTCTCTGAGCTGCCGGGACAAACGTCTGGCGTAGAGCATGATATTATTACCCCGCCCGGTGAAAGGGTGAAACTAAAACCCTATCGGATCCCAGAGGCCCGACGGGAGGCAATACGTGAGGAAGTACAGAAAATGCTTAAGTTAGGGGTGATAGATGAGTCCCAAAGTGATTGGTCAAGTCCCATTGTGTTAGTGCCTAAACCGGATGGGAGCTGGCGATTTTGTAACGATTTTCGACAACTGAACAAAGTTACAAAATTTGACACCTACCCCATGCCACGTATAGATGAGTTGATCGACCGGCTGGGAACAGCTCGATACATGACAACTCTTGATCTCACAAAAGGGTATTGGCAAATTCCCCTGGCCAAGTCGGCCAAGGAGAAAACCGCATTTGTAACCCCAGACGGGGCGTTCCAATATAAAAGAATGCCGTTTGGGTTACAGAATGCGTCGGCCACATTCCAGCGGAAAATGGACCAGATACTGAGGCCCCATCAGAAGTATGCCGCGGCTTACCTGGATGATGTAATTATCTACAGCACAGATTGGGCCTCACATCTGCCAAAAGTGCAAGCAGTCCTAGACTCTATCCGGGAAGCTGGGTTTACGGCCAACCCCAAGAAATGTACCATTGGGCAGGAGGAGGCCAAATATCTTGGGTACACCAGTGGGAGGGGAGTAATAAAACCCCAAGTCAACAAAGTCGAGGCCATACAGAATTGGCCACGTCCCAACAGCAAGAAGCAGGTACGAGCCTTTCTGGGAATCGCTGGTTATTATCGGCGATTCATCCCCCACTTTGCTTCTCAGGCTGTGCCCCTAACCAACCTGACAAAAGGGAAAGTCTGTCATGGTTAAATGGACCCCAGAGGCTGAGGCAGCATTCCAATTCTTAAAAAAAGCTTTATGTAGCCAGCCAGTGTTGTACTCACCAGACTTCTCTAGGGACTTTGTCGTACAAAGTGATGCATCAGACGTTGGGTTAGGAGCAGTATTGTCCCAGGTCTGGAACGGGGAAGAGCACCCAGTCATTTACCTCAGCAGGAAATTGAAGTCCCATGAGGTAAATTACGCCACGATTGAGAAGGAGTGTTTAGCGGTGAAGTGGGCTCTAGATTCCCTTCGGTACTATCTGCTAGGTAGGCACTTTGACATGATTACTGATCACGCTCCTTTAAAATGGATGGCTCAAAACAAAGAGACAAATAGAAGAGTGAATAGGTGGTTCCTGGCCCTACAGGAATTCAACTTTACAGTAAAGCATCGCCCTGGCGTTCAAATGGGGAATGTGGATGCTTTGTCTCGAGTACATGCATGCCTGATTGCTTGTGTTCCAACCCCAAGGTTAAAACAAGAGGGGGGGGGGTATGTGACAGCAGGCAGGTAAAGTCACCAGGTTGCATCCAGGATGGAAGGTATCTATGTCCTAGATTCAGGCTTTATGCCGATTTATACCACTAGGGGGAGTGCTGGGAGTCTTGCAGGGGAAGAGTTGATGAGCCCAGCTGAATCAAGTGGCTCATTGAGGCCTCTACAAGAACTCCCAGCATGCTAAAGGAGATGCTCCAACCTGGAACCAGATCTGTGTGGATAGTCTGGGGAGTGTAATCTCTGTGCGGTGAGCCAAAGCCTGTGTGGTTATTGTAAGAACTTCAAAAAGCAGGGAGCTAGGGACTGGGACAGCACAAGGCTGTACCCAGTTAGTTAGGGACACCAACGTGTGTAGTAAGCGGTCAAGCTGACCAGGATTTCTTTTTGTATGTTTCTTTTTGTTTTGCTGTTTTTCCCCTGTAAATAGTGTAAATAAACCGCACCTTTTGTTTTTGCAACTACAAACTCTGTCTGCTGTGCCTGTTTTTGTGTGGTGAACCCATCCAGGGGGTCACACACACCCGCTGCCGAGCTAACCCCCTCACAGTATATATATATATATATATATATATATATATATAAATCAGAGCTGCAACTAACGATTATTTTGTCTGTCGACTAATCTATCGATTATTTCTTTGATTAGTCATCGACTAGAAAGATTATTTTTTTTAAATAAATCTAGTGTGTTCTTTTTGTGATTAGCTAATTAATCGTTTGGATAACTTTACAAAAAATGATAAGTACAACTTCTAATGTAATATTTCAACTTTTATTACATTTTTTCAAAAAAATACTTCAATGTGGTTGAAGTTTTTACAGTATACAAAATAAAGTGCCAAAAATAAAATGTAAACAACACTTTAGCATCAGGCAAGAATAATACCATAATGGCATTGCCATTAATTCAGAACCAGAAGCATTCAAAAATGCCATATAAATTCAACAAAAGCACTGTTGCTCTGCACTGCTGCTCAACACTGTGTGCAAAACACACACATGAAAGACATATACAAAAATAAAGTGCCAAAAAATAAAATGTAACACTTTAGGGCATGAGTCATGAAAACGCCATATAAATTCTGCCTAACACTTTGGAAAAGATGCATTCTGAAGGCATTATGTGGTAACCTTACTAAACCACATAATGCCTTCAGAATGCATCTTTTGCTAAGTGTTAGGCAGAATTTATATGTCATTATGACTGATGCCCTAAAGTGTTGTTTATACAGTAACACCACAAAAATGCTGGTCAACATACAATAACACTATGTAATTGTAATCATTACATAGTGTTATTGTAGAGTGTTGAGCAGTATTTTTGTGGTGTGTTACTTGTAATTTTAATGTAAAACATACCTGAAAGGTAACATAGTTTTTAAGGAGCCAAGTCCAACAAAAGCACTGCTCAACACTGTGCAAAAATAATGGCCAATACAGTGCAAAGATTACCTGAAGGCAGCCATCTCAACATAAATACAGCCCAACATGAACAGTGAAAAAGGTTGGGGGCCTTTGTTACTTACTCCATTGCAATGCTATATTATATAGCATTGCAATGGAGGAAGGTTAGCATATCGACATGCTCTGAAGTTAGGCTTGCTCTTTTTTTAGTCACAATGTTGCCAGCAACTGAGAAAAGCCTTTCAGATGGGGTTGATGTTGCAGGCACAGACAAGTAACTCTTTGCCAGCATGGCCAAGATGGGAAACCTCTTTTCATTTTCCTTCCACCATTTCAGCTGATTTTCTTCCTTTGGAATAGCCTGCTCACTAAAATACATGTGTATCTCATTCCTCACAACTTCACTGTGAGTTTCTTGATCTTGGATGTTGTCATCCTCACAATTACTGTGGTGGTCATCTGAATCTGAACCGAGCAAAGTGTCCAACAGAGACACTTGCCTCTTCTCTGAAAATGTCATGTCTGCACTGGCTGACTGTTGTTCCTCACATTGATATTGATGTGTTTGCTCTTCCTCATATCTTCTTTTCTCTTCAAGAGCAAGGGCTTGGACCTTGAGGTGAACTTTTAAACTGTCCTCTGCTGGCAGGAATTTTAGTTTGCAGAATCTGGGGTCCAGGGCTGCTCCAATAAGACATATATTTTCTCCACCATCATCTCTGAATTTAGTTTCCCGCTCCCATCTTGATGTCATCTCCTGTGCAGCAACACTTTGGAAAGCCTTGACTGCTGCTGTCTCGCAAATTGTGCTCTGTATGGATTTCTGGAGGCCCTTTACCAGAGGAGGTAGAGCGGAAGCAGTCACATATGACTCTCCACTCAAGAAAACAGTAGCACACTCAAAAGGCCTCAGGACTTGTTCCACTTCCTCAAGTAAGCTCCACTGATCATGCTTTAAATCCAGGAAGCGCTTCCCTCATGGTGTGACATCAGGATCGGAAAGAGTCGCAGTCACAGGTCACCTCTGTTCAAGCAGGCGGCTGATCATGTGTAAAGTACTGTTCCATCTTACGGATACATCATTTATTAGTGCATGCTCAGCGGTACCCATTTGTTGCTGCTTTGCTTTAAGCTTTGTAGTGGCCAGCTCACTTTTTTTAAATGTTCCACAAGGCACTTTGCAGCCCTCAGTGTCTTGCTGATCTGGGGATCCCTCAGGGCATGGTTGACAACTAACTGCAATGTATGACCAGCACACCTGAGAGAAGAGATGCCATGATGCTTTTCTTCCAAAATACGTAGAGCAGCGACAACATTTGCAGCGTTATCATGGACAACTACATTTACATTGGCCATGGATATCTCAAACCTTTCAGCTGCTTTTTCCACCCAGTTATCAATGTTTTCAGCTATGTGACGATCTTCAAGTGGCATAGTGGTCAGATTGTACGATGTAAGATTTCAGTCTTCATTAATGAAGTAGCATGTGACACCCAAGTATGCCTCTGTGGCAATACTGGTCCATGCGTCTGTGGTGAGAGCTATTTTTGATTTCACATCTTTGAGTGCGTCACTCAAAGATGTGAAATCAAAAATAGCTCTCACCACAGACGCATGGACCAGTATTGCCACAGAGGCATACTTGGGTGTCACATGCTACTTCATTAATGAAGACTGAAATCTTACATCGTACAATCTGACCACTATGCCACTTGAAGATCGTCACATAGCTGAAGAAGAAATATGAGGAGAATTTTGAAAGATTGAAAGCGTCTTTCAATCTTTCAAAATTCTCCTCATATTTCTTCTCCATCAGCTTAGTGAAATGGGACCTGGAGGGAAGTGTGTATCCTGGGTAAAACGTGTTGATCATCTCACGAAATCCTTGACTGTCTACAATAGAAAGAGGTCTCATATCTTTTACAATCATTCTTGAGTATGCTATTGGTATGTGTAACGGCCATTTGGGGTGTGCAAACAGTGACATCCTTTTTATGAAAGAAGAACTCCTGTACACAGCTTTGCCTCTTCCTGAGAAAAAACAACACACAATAATTAATAACATTAGGAAGTAGGAACCAAGTTTAACCAACATGAAATCTATGAATGCTCAATGCTAATTATGATTACAATATTAATTGTATTTCATCTAGTCGAAAAAGTTTGAGATATCCATGGCCAATGTTGTAGCTGCATAATGCTGCAGTGCAAATGTTGTCGCTGCTCTGTGTATTTTGGAAGAAAAGCATGGCATCTCTTTCTCAGGTGTGCTGGTCAGAGTGCAGTTAGTTGTCAACCATGCCCTGAGGGATCCCCAGATCAGCAAGACACTGAGGGCTGCAAAGTGCCTTGTGAAACATTTAAAAAAAACGTGAGCTGGCCACTACAAAAAAGCAATTGGCAAAGCACACAGCACAGCAACAAATGGGTGCATGCACTAATAAATGATGATAATTACTAGCATATATTAATTAATCTTGACCAAAACACAATTGTACTATAGTACTAAGTGGTACTTACAAAGATGGCTCGTCTGTTTGAGGTCAGAGGGCACCAGGATGTTTTCTTTTGAGGTGCTCGTGCATCGCAGTTGTGCTGCCGTGGTACGCCATTTCATTTTTGCAAAGGGACTAAAGGACCATTTTATCTGGCCTCTGTTTAAAGAATTCCCATACTTTTGAAAGTCGTGGTCGGGCTTTTCGTGCTACACTGGAACTTTCTCCATTCCCAGGAGCAGGAGCAGCATCCACCATTACCGCCACTATCCCGCGAGATGAGTGTGACGCGTCAACGCCTTTCACGCACGTCAACGTATTTTCGTAGTCAACGTAATCGATTACGTTGACGCGTCGTGGCAGCTCTAAAAAAAAAAAAATATATATATATATATATATATATATATATATATATATATATTGTACAGGACGCCAAGGTTGGGTCCTGGACGGGTGCTATATAGCACCAATATTTGGGTTGTGGTCCCTTTAAGGAGTGGTGATGGTGTTCAGGAGGTCACCCAGAATGGGTGAGGAATTCCTGGCAAAATAAGTAGTCCAGAGAGGACTGGCTCGCAGTCCTCTTTGTCTTGATAGAGAGTTATTTGGGGCCCGGAATTTTGGAGGCTATAAAGTGATATTCGGGTGGGATAGAGCCTCCACTTCTGACCACTGGGAGTCAGCACACAGGGGGGTTAAAGGCTTCCAGGAAACAGCTCATAAAACAGGAAGTGGTGCAAGGTGTTGTGGAAGGTGTATGGGGATTGCACCTGTGAAGATAATCTGTGTGTCTGCTGGGAGCTTTTTAAGGATTCAGCAAGGGCTCTGGAAGTTCCCTCTACAAAAACTGTATGTGCCTTTTTCTTTACCGTATATACTCGAGTATAAGCCGAGTTTTTCAGCACATTTTTTCGTGCTGAATATGCCCCCCTCGGCTTATACTCGAGTCACCTTTTTGCGCCTAATCTCCCGAACTTTGGGGACCCAATACTGGCCGACCGTAGGTCTCCTGGACCCAAAACTTGGCACACATGTAGCCCCACTCTTCCTCTACAAGTGTGCAAAGTTTGTTGTCCGGGGATCCTACAGCCGGGGTGCACCGATTTTTCAAAGCCGGGCACCCCTTCCATAGACTCCCATGTTAAACAGTAATTTCTCTGGTGATTTGCGGACCCAGTACTGGTCAGTCTTAGATCCTCTGGACCCCAAACTTGGCACACATGTAGCCCCATTGCTCCTCTACAAGTGTGCAAAGTTTTTTGTCTGGGGGATCTACGTCTGGGGAGCACCAATTTTTCAAAGCCGGGCACCTCTTCTATAGACTTCCATGTTAAACGTCAGTCTAGTCATGGACACAATGAGGCATGGACACAGAGAGGTATGCAGATGGGGCCAACGACCGGGATGTGAGGAGGTGCTTAGCCAGAGCTCCGTCCATGCCGCTTACATCCTGACTGAATCCTGCTGATCCGTTCGCCATCCGAGGATCCCGTTTGTCCCCACAGCATCCAGGGAACCTTGTGCCCACTGGGAGATGGTCAAATACGGCCCACCGATGGAGGAAGCCTCAGGACCCGGCCCGCAGCCCCCGTCATGCAAACAGAGGCAAGATGGCACCGGTCACCATGCTGCAGACACATCCAGCCAGCCATCCTGATGCTCCTCAGCGCTGACAAAGAAGCCTGCAGGGAAGGGTGAGTCACACTGTTCCCCCCCTGTTCTAAGCCAGGAAGATCCTTTCTAGTTCTCTCCAGCTGAGGACATTGCCCCTGATACCCCCAGCAAGGACACTGCTGATGCAGGCCCTGCAGAGCCATCCCTGTCCCAGATCATGGAGGCCATCCAGCACAGCCATGCTTCCCTGACCACCCAAATGGACTCCATTAAAACAGACTTATCCTTCCTAAAACAGGATGTCCATAACCTCCACCACAGGGTGTCTAATGCTGAGCAGCGCATTAGCACGCTGGAGGATGAGACCCGTCCATTACAGGGCTCTGTTAGGGAGCTACGCCAGGCCCAAAATTACACAGCAGATAAGCTCACTGAAATGGAGGACCATTTACGGAGGAGCAATTTACGTTTCCTGGGGTTCCCAGAGAGGGCTGAGGGTAGAACCCCAGAGGTTTTTATGGAAAGATGGCTAATCACCACATTCGGCGCTTCAACCTTTTCACCATTATTCGCCATTGAACGAGCACACAGGGTTCCTATGCGCCCCCTCCCACCTGGGGTCCAGCCACGTGCCATGATCATCAAACTCCTGCACTTCAGGGACAGGGAGGCAATTCTTGGTGCTGCCAGAGAAAAGGGAAGGGTGTCCTTTAATGGGAGTGGAATTAATATTTTCCCTGACTTCTCTGTAGCTACACAAAAGCAGAGGGCCACTTTCCTGGCTATTAAACGCATGCTCCGTGAGCATCATCTCCCCTATGGCATGCTATATCCTGCTTGATTGAGGATTGTCTACCAGGGCAAGGCCTACTTCTTCACGGATCCTAAGGAGGCATCTCACTGGGTGGATACCCTGGGACATCCTGAACGCCGGAATCAGAATCAAACATCCCCTCCGCGCTGACATCGCACCTAACCTGCACTTTTTGATAGCTACACCTTGTGCCTTATGTGGCCTACGTTACCCCTTTCCAGCAAAGGACAGCTGAGGGGGGGTAGGAGTGGGCCTGGAAATCCTTACGCCTGTGATCATCTCACTCCCCTCTTTACAGTTATATGAAAGTGGCGAACTACATTCTACTAACGCTGTTTGTTTCTTACTTGTTTGATCTGGATGACTGCTGCATTTTTTCCTTCAGACTCAGGGTCAACTAGCATACTTGTCCTGTGCGGTCACGGACGGTAGCCCGTGTATAAGGGACTTTAATGCTCCTCAGGGTTGGTTAGTTTGGGGTCTGTGTCATGACCCCCCTGCTTTGCAGTTTTGGTTTTGGGAACAAAGCTCTCATATGTTTGGGTTTGGGAGCCGGGAGGGTTAGGGTGGGTGGGGATGTTTGGGGATTTTTGTTTGCAGTTTTTATTTTTATGTGTTTTGTTCTGCAGTGCTGGTATTCATTTGTGCATTTCCATTTACAGGCTGGTATACCCGACCCTTATGATATGCATCTGATCACTTTATTTCCTATGCTCTTGCCTTATCTTTTTGACCTGTTTTATACCTTGCGCGCTTCCCCTGGTTCGCGGGACTTCGGGCCTTGCTTGTGTCCGGCGGGCCATGGGAAGTGGGTACGGTTCTAAATCGAGGGGGGGGGGGTGGTGCTGCGCTGTTTCTAATATGATAAATTATAGTGCACAATGGCTAAGAAATTATCAATCAATAAACAGGTTAAAAAATAAACAATAAATACAACTGATCAATTATAGTGATGTATAAATACTAAAACTATGAGATCAGTAAAAATATAAATAAATAAAAACTGTAAAAACAATAAATATATAAGTAAACCTGTGAATAAATACCAAAGTGAATGTTACTGTGCAAATATGCTGTGAGAATGAATAAATGAAAGAAGTCGCCTGCAAATTGCAGTAAATGATAATAAGTGCACCAATGTGACTGCTAAATAAACAAAGTGCAGTGCAGTGCTAAAGTGAAGCAGTAAATTCAATGAGTAACGAAAAAATAACGAAAAGTGAAAATTGTCCAATAAGCAAAGGAACACAAATTGAACTCCAAAAATCCAGAGAAGAAGAACAATGGTAAGTGGTGCCCGTGCAGATCAATTTCTTGTAAGTGACAATCCTGCAACTTCATATAGGTGAATGGTGCTGTGGTGACGGGGTGTCTGAATCTCCACTTCCGGTGTCACACTAAGAATAATGGGTGGCCTCTTACCTTGCGGTAATGAGGTAACCGCTTTTGTATAGTGGGGGTCAGTAAAATCCTTTAACACGATCCTGACGTCCAATAGGGAAACCTTTATAACAGGATGCTGCTGTTCCTCACATATGGGATAACTTATACTGGATCTTAAAGGGTTGCTTACATCTCCCAACGATGGCCGGGTTAGAAGGAAAAAAATGGGGTCTCGATCGTAAAGTACGTTTTTTAAAAGGAGTGTACTTTAATATTGCATAAATATAACAAGGTTGCTTACATAAACTCACATAAAAAATTATAAAAACATGCACTTATCCCAAACGAACGGCGAGCTCGTGTGCCTCCGTCTGACTGTTTGCCTCTCCGTCCCTACGCGTGGCGTCACGTGACCGTGACGCCACGCGTAGGGACGGAGAGGCAGACAGTCAGACGGAGGCACACGAGCTCGCCGTTCGTTTGGGATAAGTGCATGTTTTTATAATTTTTTATGTGAGTTTATGTAAGCAACCTTGTTATATTTATGCAATATTAAAGTACACTCCTTTTAAAAAACGTACTTTACGATCGAGACCCCATTTTTTTCCTTCTAACCCGGCCATCGTTGGGAGATGTAAGCAACCCTTTAAGATCCAGTATAAGTTATCCCATATGTGAGGAACAGCAGCATCCTGTTATAAAGGTTTCCCTATTGGACGTCAGGATCGTGTTAAAGGATTTTACTGACCCCCACTATACAAAAGCGGTTACCTCATTACCGCAAGGTAAGAGGCCACCCATTATTCTTAGTGTGACACCGGAAGTGGAGATTCAGACACCCCGTCACCACAGCACCATTCACCTATATGAAGTTGCAGGATTGTCACTTACAAGAAATTGATCTGCACGGGCACCACTTACCATTGTTCTTCTTCTCTGGATTTTTGGAGTTCAATTTGTGTTCCTTTGCTTATTGGACAATTTTCACTTTTCGTTATTTTTTCGTTACTCATTGAATTTACTGCTTCACTTTAGCACTGCACTGCACTTTGTTTATTTAGCAGTCACATTGGTGCACTTATTATCATTTACTGCAATTTGCAGGCGACTTCTTTCATTTATTCATTCTCACAGCATATTTGCACAGTAACATTCACTTTGGTATTTATTCACAGGTTTACTTATATATTTATTGTTTTTACAGTTTTTATTTATTTATATTTTTACTGATCTCATAGTTTTAGTATTTATACATCACTATAATTGATCAGTTGTATTTATTGTTTATTTTTTAACCTGTTTATTGATTGATAATTTCTTAGCCATTGTGCACTATAATTTATCATATTAGAAACAGCGCAGCACCACCCCCCCCCCTCGATTTAGATCCTTTACTTATCAGGTTAGGATTAACCTGCGAGGTGCTTGCGATAGTTTCATTCACCTCCACACTCCTCCAGATTGGCAGCGCAGAAATACCCACTCTATAGAAGTGGGTACGGTTAATCATGTGCTTTACGCCTCCCTATGTCTAAGCTACGTTTAGTGTCTTGGAATGTACGGGGGCTGAATTCCAAGGTGAAAAGATCTCTGATGTTTGACTACTTGGCACGCCACAATCCGCATGTAATCCTACTTCAGGAAACCCACCTCCAGGGCTCTAGAGTCATGGCCCTCAAACGGGCAAAAATTGCCTATGCCCTCCATTCTACATACTCCACATATGCCAGGGGGACCTCCATCCTAATAGCCAAATCAGCCCCGGTTAGTATTAAGCATGTTAAACTGGACCCGCAAGGGTGTTTTGTAGTTGTTGTACTCAAACTTATGGGAAGACCATATACCGTGACTAGCCTGTATGCCCCTCCCCCCTTCACTAAATTGTTCTTTGAAAGGGTTATGACCTCCATTCTGGCGATAGCAGAGGGTCCTTTACTAATAGCGGGTGACTATAATACAGTACTGGATGATTCCATAGACAGGTTACGTTGCTCTTCATTACCCCCCACTCCCCTGGGTTCCTTCTTAAATCAATTTGACTTGGTAGAGGCCTGGAGGTGGAAGCATGCGGACAGGAGGGAGTATTTGTGTCACTCTGAGTCACACGGTACTCTGTCTTGTATAGATTTGTGTCTGGTCTCGTCGGATCTACTTTCCATGGTATCAGAGGTTAAATACCTCCCTAGGGCGATATCCGACCATTCTCCTTTGATGGTGGACCTCGCCCTGGGCCCCTCCTCCTCCTCCTATCGGGTGTGGCGACTGAGCCCACTGTGGTTGGCGGATGAGATCGTGGTGAACCAATGTATGACAGAGATGAAATCATACTGGCTACTTAATAAACAGAGTGCATCCGTTCCAGTGGTATGGGATGCCTTTAAGGCCACTACACGTGGCTCTTTTGCTGCGGCGGTTGGTCAGACACGCAAGGCCTCTATGTCCAAGTTGATGGATACAGAGGGGGCTCTCAGGGAGGCAAAAGCCGCTTATACCGCGACTCCCTCTCCTGAGACACATGCTGCCTGGAAGCATGGGTCCAGAGAATTGGACCTAGTGCTTTTGGAACGCACCCAAAAGAAGCTGTTATACCAGAATCAGCGAATCTTTGAGTTTGGTGACAAGAACAGCCGTTTGTTGGCATATCTTTCTAAACCTGACTATCAGCCATGCAGCATACCCAGAATTAAGAGCGCAGAGGGCATAGTGGTAGAACAGAACAATGAGATCATGGAAGCCTTTATCTCCTTTTACTCCTCCCTATATGCTACTAGAGCTCACTACACGATTGTGGAATTGGATGACTATCTTGCAGACATTTCGTTGCCCAGACTTCAGACCTGGCAGGCGTCAGATCTTGACGCTCCTCTGACAGCTGAGGAAATTGGGGAGGCTATCCAGTCCTTTGCCAGAAACAAAACGCGAGTGGTATTTGCAATACAAAGATTTGCTTATACCACATCTAAGCAGGGTATATGATTATGCTATGAAAACGGGACAGCTACCCCCCTCTATGTCGGAGGCGCTGATTGTCCTCATTCCTAAACCACATAAGGATCACCTCCTATGCGAATCTTACAGACCAATATCACTCATCAACTCAGATGTTAAGATTTTGGCCAAGGTGCTCGCCTGGCGATTGAACACAGTTATTACTACCATTATTGGTGCAGATCAAACTGGGTTCATCCCTGGGCGATCGACCTCCATCAACCTGCGGAGATTGTTCACCAATCTTCAGGCCACTCATGCGGAGATGGGTTCCAGGGCTGTTCTAGCCTTGGACGCACACAAGGCATTTGATTAAGTCGAATGGCCTTCTCTGCTGGAGGTCCTGGCAAAGTTTGGTTTTGGCGGTACCTTCATCAGATGGGTCCAGCTGTTATATTCGAAATCCATTGCTCGACTGAGGGTGAACGCAGCCATGTCTGATCCCTGTCCAATAAAGAGAGGCACCAGACAGGGGTGCCCTCTGTCGCCATTGCTCTTTGCACTGGCGATAGAGCCCTTGGCAGCACTGATGAGATCTTGCGGGGAGGTTGCGGGACTGACGATTGGGGGGTTTGGAGGAGAAGGTGTCTCTTTATGCTGACGACATGTTGATCTATTTGTTGGACCCCCAGTCGTCTCTCCCAGTCCTGCTGGAGATTATTGGCAAGTTTGGGCATTTCTCCAGGTTTCGGGTTAACTGGGACAAGTCCATCCTATTTCAGATTGACCAGGCAGACCCACCCAGGCTACCTTCCTCTTGCCCACTACAAATAGTCACCTCCTTCCGATATTTAGGAGTTATGGTACAGCTCCCTATTACCTCTTATGCTAAACTCAATATAGACCCCCTTATAGGGAGAATGAAGACCACATTCAAAACCTGGGCAAATCTCCAACTTACGTTTTATAGGGCAGGATTAATATTTTTAAAATGATATTCCTGCCACGATTTCTGTATGTATTGGGTAATTCACCAATATATGTCACCAAGCTTAAATTTAAAGAAATAGACTCCATCCTTACTTCCTTTTTATGGAGGGGGGGAGTAGTCAGGATTGCCAAGACCACCCTCCAGTTACTGGTACTGGAGGGTGGATTGGCCTTACCCTGCCTCCACACCTACCTGTATTATATTGCCTCACAATTAGCTCATGCACATTGGTGTTTTTTTCCTGAAGCCAACAACGCAGCCACTGCCTTGGAGGCTGCTATCCTTACCTCTTATGAATCCCTGCAGAACCTGATTTATCGTATGTCCCTTAGAGGGCGGGAGGGTACGAGTGTCATGGCAATGACTATAAGGCTTATTAACCTAACAAAACTACAGTCGTTCACTGACAGTAATACTTACTCGCCGAACACTCCACTCTGGGGGAACCCGACTCTACCAGAGTTCTTCCGCAGATCTGACGGGGGATTATGGTCGAAAAGGGGGGTAAAAACTATTTTGCATTTATTCTCAGACAACGTGTTTCGTTCTTTTGATGAATTTCGTAGAGATTACAATCTACCACGCACAGCTTACTTCCTCTACCTACAGATACGCCACACTGCAGCAACGCAGTTTGGTCTTCGCAACATATCCATTTAACTCTCCCCACTGGAACATATGTTGACCGACTCCTCTCACACCAAGCTAGTTTCTACATATTATAGGTCCCTTCTGCATTCCACGACTCAAAGGCTGAGCAAGACGGCTGCCAGCTGGAGAGCTGATATTCCTGAGCTGACGGAGGAAATCTGGCAGGAGCTTTTGCCCCTCCAGGTTCCCTCTGTCATCTCTTCTCGTGATAAAGTAATACAAACGAAATTGTTATACAGATCCTACTTTACTCCATGCTTACTATTTAAACTGAATAGATTGCCCTCTGCATTGTGCTCTCATTGCGGCATGGCTGATGGCACGTTCTTTCATTTAATGTGGGAGTGTGCTCCAATCAGGCAGTTCTGGTCGGAGGTCACGGCCTTCATTAGTTCATTGACACAATTACCTAATGTATGTAATCCTCTAAGGTGTTTACTGGGCTATATTGATGATGATAGTATATCCGAGAATACACAAACATTTCTGAGAATAGTATTGTTTTATGCTAAGAAAGCAATAACAATAACCTTCCATTGGAAGTCTCCATCCTTACCCACTATTGACTTCTGGCTCACAAATATTAACCATGCTGTATCATTATACAAACTGACATATGAGGCTAGAGGGTGTCCGAAAAAATTCAGGAAGGTTTGGGGCTACTGGGTTGATTCTGAGAGCACTGTCTCTCCTGCTCCTTAAAAATGTAACTGAATATTGTCTTCCTGATATATGCCAATTGTAATTTTTTGCACTATACTGGATTGGGCGATGTTCGCTCCACGAGTGTCTGTTTGTTGTCTATTGTATGTCTTGTTTTGAAAAAAAACATAATAATTTACCTTTAACCACTTCAATACCATGCACTTATACAGCTTCCTGCCCAAGCCAATTTTGAGCTTTCAGCACTGTCCAATTTGAATGACAATTGCGCGGTCATGCTACACTGTACCCAAACAAATTTTTTATCATTTTGTTCCCACAAATAGAGCTTTCTTTCGGTGGTATTTGATCGCCTCTGCGATTTTTATTTTTTGCACAACAAATAAAAAAAGAGCGAAAATTTTAATAAAACTAAGTTTTTCTTTGTTTCTGTTAATTTTTTTTGTAAATAAGTACCTTTTCTACTTCAATGACGGGCACTGAAGGGCACTGATAAGGCGACACTGATGGGCACCGATGAGGTGGCACCAATGAGGTGGCACTGATGGGCACTGATAGGCGGCACTGATATGTGGCACTGGTATGCGGCACTGATTGGCACTCATAGGCGGCACTGATAGGTGGCATGGACGGGCACTGATAGGTGGCACTGGTGCCCAGCAATGCCAGCCACCACACATTATGAAAGTGCCAGTCAGTGCCCATTTGTGGGCACTGATTGGCATATTTTTTTTAATGTTTTTTTTTTTAACTACATGTGGATGGCCATGGGGGCCATCCACATGATTGGGGCTTCCCTGGTGGTCCTGGGGGGCTTCCCTGGTGGTCTAGTGTGGGTATCCGAGGGGGGGCTGCACTGATAAACAATCAGCGCGAACCCCCCCTGTCAGGAGAGCCGCCGATCGGCTCTCCTCTACTCGCGTCTGTCAGACGCGAGTGAGGAAGAGCCGATCAACGGCTCTTCCTGTTTACATTGTGATCAGCCGTGATTCGACACGGCTGATCACGTGGTAAAAAGCCTCAGACGGAGGCTTTTTACCGAGATCAGTGTAGCGGTGGGTCAGACTGACCCACCGCTCCACCGATCGCCGCAATGCGCGCCCCCCGGGCGCGCGGCGGCTGTTATCCCGCAGGACGTCATATGACGTCCAGACGTCATATGACGTCCAGTGTGGATAACTGAACCACTTGACTGGGCGGGAAGTGGTTAAAAAAAAGGTATGCAGATGGACACCCTAGGTTTATACTCGAGTCAATACGTTTTCCCAGTTTTTTGTGGTAAAATTAGGTGCCTCGCCTTATATTCGGGTCGGCTTATACTCGAGTATATATGGTAATTTGTTTTGTGCTGAAGACAAGCAGGACTTTACTTTATGCTGGAGATAAGTGGACTTTGTTTTTATATTTTTCCTATTTGCTGAATGAAGCTTTATTTTTGGTTTATTTACAAATAAAGGCCTTGTTGTTCAACTTCAATGGTTTATGCACTTGGTCCCGTGGAGCTATAATCCCCAAAAGTTTAATATATATATATATATATATATATATATATATGTAGCAGGTATGTACTTTCCCGGGTGTAATTTTGAATTTGGCAGAGACATCAGTGATGTGTGATTCCCTGCGGCCAGTGGGTGGCGCTGTCGCCCTGGGCTGGGGTTGAATCGTTGCTGTGTGCTGTGCCTCCTTCTTTTTGTCCTCCCTCGGCAGCGGTATGGTGGGGCGGGGAACCCGCCGTGCTTGCTGGGAGAGGGTATAAAGGGGGCCGGCCATCTTTGTCACGGGGTTTGACGTCCCAGGCACCTTCAGCTTGCGGACGGTGGGTCGTGTTGCTCCTCTGGATGGCTTAGGCCTAGAGGACAGAGGAGGTCGAGTTCCATCTCAGGCACCTTTAGCCTGGGGTGAGGTACTTGGATGGAGGTCCGGAGCTCAGTGCCCAGCACTGAGTTCCGCGAGGGAAGGAGATCCTAGGGTAACCAGGGATTGGGTACCCGAATCCGGAAGGCGCAATGGACCGGGGGGAGCTCCTCATTTGAAGACCCGGTGCAGCATACTGCCAGTGACAAGTGAGTCTCTCGTCGGAGACCGCCTGGACACACTTCTAGGAAGGGAAGTGGCAGCTTACATTGTGTCTGGGCCTGTTCGCATCCACACCTCCTTTTCTGTTCTATCAAGGGATTTCAACTGTTTGTGTTCAGACAAGGAGAATAAAGGAGTGTTGAACTTTAATGGTGTGGAGCTCATTTTCTGACAGACATGGTTCGCGGTGACTCTTGGAGGGAGGATCCAGGTGCACAGCACTGACCCGAAGGTAATACAGAACTGTTGCTTATACCGCACTAACATCTGTGGTGGAAGCTAGGCGTAGTGTCCCCGCTCCCTCCCCTCTAAGATACCCCTAGACAAGAGAAAGACAAGACAAAGAGGGGAGTGTGAGGAGCTGCCGCTACATATATATATATAGTAAGATTAGGGGGTTGTTAGCTCTCGCAGTAGATGCGTTTTTTCCAGTGATTCCAGCCAGTCAGGAACTATTTTTAAGGGCATGGTAGCCCACTTTTATTTAAAAGCACAAAAAAGTTCACAAATACATCAGTAGCCCTCGCAGGGGGTTTCCACCATTACTGTATCTTGCATACTCAATACTTTAGCCTCCTGGCTTTCATTCTAGCGATCCGGCTGTCTCAGGCCTTTAGCCTAGGCCTAAAGTCTGCTCCTCAGAACAGAGTTTCCTAGAGATGAGCTCACTCCTCGCTTACTCCTGGTCAGCGCTTTGCTGCTCAAACATCAATAACATCTGCCTCTTGCAGACACACACACTTTGGCTGCACTCATGCAGCATAGATAGCCTCGGACTCTCAGAGGGATGGGAGTCCACCGGACTCCCATGCACAGACTTCTTGTCTGTTGGGTGACGCCCTTATCCATAGTCAGGTCAGAACTAAATAGCCGAACACACAGCTGTGCAATCAGCATGTCTTCCTCTACAAACTCTGGTGTAAACCAACACTCTTTAAAGGGGTTGTAAAGGTTTGTTTTTTATTTTCTAAATAGGTTCCTTTAAGCTAGTGCATTGTTGGTTCACTTACCTTTTCCCTTCTAAATTATTTTTTTCTTTGTTTGAATTTCTCACTTCCTGTTTCTCCTCAGTAAACTTCACACCATCATCTGAGTGGTGTGGAGTCAGCCAGAACAGCTTACTGAGGAGGAACAGGAAGTGAGAAATTCAGACAAAGAAAACAAAGAAAAAAAATATTTATAAGGGAAATCTAAGGAAAAGGTAAGAGAACCAACAATGCACTAGCTTAAAGGAACCTATTTAGAAAATAAAAAACA
Organism: Rana muscosa; assembly: GCA_029206835.1. Lineage (NCBI taxonomy): Eukaryota > Metazoa > Chordata > Amphibia > Anura > Ranidae > Rana > Rana muscosa. The sequence goes on from CM055117.1 coordinate 406,854,303, forward strand.
AACCTTTACAACCCCTTTAAGGTCGCACAAAGTCGCATCGATACATATTCCCCCCCCCCCCGTTTCGAACCGGAGGGAGGAACACATAAACCCGTTACCATAAATGGGACACCTCTGTGCCAGCCATTGGCTGCGTAGGCCCATTTCTTTTTCCAGGTATGTGTCCACCAGCACTTCACCTTGGCGCCTCTGTACCAACTATCGGTAGCAGGAGTCCTAATCTGCCCAACCTTTTCTCTAAAGGGGCACTCCACCCACATCTTCTTCTGGGTGTGCTTCCACCAGCACTTCTTCCTGCACCGTGGGCTCCCACTAATTTCTCTATCCCTTCTACCTTCTGACCTCTGGATTCTCCTTTTTTTTCTCCCACAGACCTACTCTCCTGGGACTGTCGGGGACCTACTTCCATGACATCTGTCAGGGACTTGCCACTCTCACTACCTGACGCAACATTAACCAACAACATTTGTTTCTCAGGTTCACTAACCCCTGTGTGGTTACTCTTGGCACCCAAACCATCCGAGAGCAACACCACATCCTTTTTCAACTCAATATTGTCATTGTCTGTTTTCTAGGACAGTGTCTATGGAGGGACCACCTACAGGCAAGCAGTTACTCCCTATGGGACAGTCATGCAGTTTCACATCGCCCCCTGTTGTCCAACACTCCAATAGCAATTGTCCTACCAACGCACATGTTCCACCACATTTTTCCATACCAATCTCTTTAACCATTTCTGTGTCCATTGGTACCTCAACCAATAGCTCAGAGTTGTCTGACAGTGCTCTACAGTGCCTCTCATACACTTTTCCATTACAGTTACCATCACTGTTATTTCCTGTCAAAGTGTCTCCGGATACCTCAAACTGCACCTCTCTGTGAGTGATGGACCGAATTCCCACTACTGCCACGTCCGTTACGGGCCCTTCCTTTACATGAGGTGTAACGGGTGAGACAGTATGCGTGCCACGTACCAACCACTGCTCAGCTGCACCTCAGACCGCACCAGCAGGAATACACCCCATCACACCAGCATACGGAGAGACTTCCACTGTCTATTATCTCTGATTTCTCCAACAATTCCCCTGAGCGCCTTCCACACATAACCGCCGCTGGAAGCACTCTCGAGGAGAACTGCGAGACAACTTTCCACAAAAACAACCAACAGTGTAGCAACCAATTTTCCCTTATCGTCTTTCAGGACAGCACATGAGAGAGTGGCTCCACCCACTAGGAAATAGGAAACACAAACTCCACCACATTTTAAAAGGAGGCGACTCCCCACATCTCATCAGTTTTTGTGTTTTCCTCTGGCAAGGGAACACCTAGTAGGAGCCGGGTCTCTTAAGGTGCTATCCTGAGAGGCTAGGCTGCCTACCCCACCATACCTTTTTTTGTCCTCCAGAGAGTCCGATCCTCCCACACCGCGCCAGTGGGTAGTTGGTAAGTGGGCTCCTTCTCCCCTTTCAGCTCAGAGGAGTGGGACTGTTCCTGGAGCCGCTCCTTAGGCGGCGGCAGCCGTTCGCAGGTTTTTTTTTTTAAACCGCATGTCGGCGTTACAGGCCGCCGCCATCTTTTTGGTGGCAGAGTAGAGACTCGGCTGGCAGGAAATTAGGTATCCTGCAAGGGGCGGCACTGGGATCAGGCGCAGCGTAATTTCCGGCGGAACTCGCGCAGGGGGAGAGGGGAGGAGAGGTCCTGGTGCCTATAATTGCGGTTCCGGTCCGGCGCAGCGGCGTCTATGGACTCCGGAACCGTCGCTTTGAAGCCACAGAATGAGCACTGCTCCACGATGGAGACTGTGACAACAGCGAGTGGGACAGGCACAGGCACCAGCAAGGCACAGGTAAGGGGGTATGTGGGATCTACCCTGTATACTGTAGGTGCCTCTCTACATGTTTTTTTCCCCCTGGTGGCTGGGGCCTGTCTGGGCACAGGGTGTTGGCTGTTATACTAACTGTGCACCTGTGGTGAGCTCGTTAGGAGGCAGGTTGGACTCACTGGGACGTTGTTTTTTTTTTCTCTTTTTGTCTTTTTTGTGTAGCAGGCTAAGAGCTCTGACCCTCCTATCAAAAAGAGATGTCCCTCATGTAAAACAAAGTTACCAGAGGGTTGGAAGAAAGCTTTATGCCAAGATTGTGTTGACTCCTTAGTAAAGGAAGAAGCTTCTTCTGCATGCAGCGATTTAATCGCATCAGTCAAGAAAGAGCTAGATGCTACCATACAATCCTTTGGCTCTTCTCCTTTGGCTCTTCTCTTGCAACACCATCCCTGAGTCAGCCAACTACCTCGGGATCCTCTCAGGGCTCACAATTAATCCCAGGGGTAGAGGCTGAAGCTGGCCCTCCTACCCAAGGGGAGCATTCCCCCTCTCACTCCAGGGATGAGGAGGAGGCAGGAGATGCACCTTCAAGATACAAACTGTCCTTAGAGCAAGTAGACAGTTTGTTGAAAGCAATATATGCAACATTGGGAATAGATGAAGAAAAGAAAGAATTATCGCTGCATTACCGAATGTATGCAGATTTTTGACGCTTCTGCAGAATCAATAAGGATGTCAGCCAGATCTGGGGCCTTAACCAACTCAGCCAGGAGAGCTCTATGGCTTAAGACATGGCCAGGGGACGCAGCTTCAAAAAATAGGTTATGTGGAATTCTTTTTTTTGGAAATCTTTTGTTCGGTCCTGATCTAGATTCTATTTTAGATAGGACAGCGGACAAAAATAAGTCCTTTCCTGTTAAAAAGAAAAAACAACCAGTTAAGCGTTTTTTTCAACCTCAAAAAAAATCAGGATCAGGGATACAGGCCCCAAGAAAAAAGGAGTTGGTCGGCGCAAAAAGGTAAAGGCAGAGGGAATGTCCTCTTCAATCCTCCTGCGCCAACCAATAAAACGCAATGACTTGTCATTGCCTGTGGGGGGAAGGCTTCAAAAATTCCTTCCTCTTTGGGCAAGCGTGACGGAAAACACATTTTTCTTTTTCGTACATCACGGGACACAGAGCGACATAGTCATTACTAATGGGTTATATAGTTACCGTCAGGTGCTGGCACTGGCAACTTCCAAAACCGGAAGTACCCTCCCCTATATAAGCCCCTCCCATCCGGGAGCACCTCAGTTTTTTGCCAGTGTCTAAGGTGTTGGCCAAGAAGAAACATGTGTTTTTCACTGAGCTTGCGTACAGGTTCTTTTGGGCCTCAGTAAGCTATTCCGGATCCGACCAAAAAAGCTTCATAGCTAAACGGTCGGTACCCGGGCCTTGCAGAGAAGAGCAAGGTTCTGCCTGTAATGCTTCTCTTAGGAGAGCTGGACCCTGGGATCCAGAGCTCTGGTCATACCCACGACCAAGATGTTTTCTGTGCAGGGTGCTATACGGGTCCAGGGGAGTGGAATCCTTGGGAACCCGGTCCCTGAAGGTTTGATTACAATGCCTGCCGTGATAGGTGAAGTTTGGGCTTTTGTGGACCAAACAAAGTCCTGCGGCGGGGAACAGGTAAGTGGGGGCCCCCAGGAACTTGGTTCTATTGGGGGACCCCCAAGCCTAATTTGTCTTTCTGTCTGTTACCTAACGGTATTCCCGCTAATATCTGTGCATGCCTGTAACTACTAAAAAAATGTAATAATTTTTAATGGTGGTCAAGAAAAAAAAAAAAAAAAGGAATGTTTTTTTATATATGTTTAGTATATTAAACTGCGGTACCTGTGTTTGTCCACTAGAGGCCGCTGTGGAATGTTTTTCTTGTCATATGGACTAGTTTCTTCTCAGAGAACAAAGTCCAGGCAGCTGGTGAGTTCTCCTACAGGAAACTGTTTCCTCTGCCATGTTGCAGTGTTCGTCTATCCCCCGGCCTGCGGCAAAGGGGGCCCTGGCTCCTGTCCCTGGTTTCCATGTTTGAAAATTAGCGCCGAGGCGCACGTGGCCGCGCGCGTGCGCGTGCACGCGCCTCTATATATAGAGGTGGCCGGAAAAAGGGGCGGGGCCTGGGGGATGACGCTCTGTGCGCGCCGCAGCGCTTCTGCGCATGTGCGGGCGTCCCAGCAGGTTTTTAAAAAGCCACATTATTGCAGTAAGCTGGCTATGAAGTACAGAGACAGAGCTGGCAACATTTAAAGGCATACAGCAAGCGGTTGATACAGGCATCCCCTAGAAAGGCACATTAGTAGACACCAACTGTGATATAGCAGCAATTGTGCTAGACTATTCTCAGTAAAAGTGGTGTATTACGGCTGGAATACCTCAGCTTTAGGCTTAGGAATATGCCGTCCAGTAGCTCCGGAACTGAATCTTCCAGGAAGCGAAGGGGGTCTCATCGGGCTCTGAGGATCTTGGGCATACTCCTGCTGCACCAGTCTCCCCTGAAGTTCAGAGGTAAGTGACCGTAGAGACCCCGCAGGGGTACTTGGTACTGTGGCTGTCCTCAGTCACCTGCTCCTGTGTATGTAACAGAGGAGGTTTTTTCCTCAGCTCTGGGAGGATTAGAGAGAGATTGTCAAAATTTATCGCTGCCTCCCTGTCAGGGAAAGCACGCCCGATCTCCGTCTCCTCCTTCAGAGTGCCTGTTAGCAGAGCAACAGTCCCATACAGGGATCGACCTGCCTGAAGGGGATCAGGATAAGGTTGATTCTGTTATAGAGGAATCAACAGTGGGGGAACCTTTTCTCAGCATCTCAAGCTGAAAGATTATGGGTTCAGTCTCTGACTAACATGGTCCGATCAGCATTTAAAAATGCACCTTGCGGAACCATCAACCACTACTGTATCCTCGTTGGGGCGCTAGAAGCCCCCAGACTGTTTGTTCTTTTCCACTTCACCCTTTACTGAAAGGGCTCATTTACCAGGATTGGGAACGTCCTGAGAAAATATTTATTCCCCCAAGAGATTTCCGGTGGTCTATCCCATGGAGGATAAGTTCATCAAAAAAAAAAAAAAAAAAAAAAAAAAAATGGAAGGTCCCTACAGTGGACGCAGCCATCTCTTGTATGTATAAATCACTGACATGTCCAGTGGATAATGTCCAAATGTTCAAGAACCCAATAGATAAAAGATTGGAGTCCTTATGAAAATCTGCTTGGTGATACAACCAGCAGTAGCAGCTATTGGGGTCTGCTAAGCAGTGAAGGATCAGTTGAAACAGGTCTTGAGGGACTTGACAGATCAGCAGGCTTTGCCCTAGCTGATCTACCTAGAGCCTTAGGCTTTGCGGTTGACGCCATAGAGGATTCAGTCCATCAGGCCTCCCGCCTTACGCTGTCTATAGTACATATGCGTAGGCTCCTATGGCTCAGAAACTGGTCTGCTGAAGCTCCCTGTAAAGAATGGCTGGTTAGCGTCCCATTTCATGGTGAACGCTTATTCAGGGAAAACCTGGACAAATTATATCCAGAAAATTTCCAGCGGTAAAAATACGCTCTTGCCGGTTAAAAGCAGAGTTAGAGGTCCCTCTTTAAGAGGCCTGCTTCTCCAGTCCCTGGGGCATCGGCTGTGTAACAGTTCCGACGGCCTCCTCGGTCAAATCCCGGGGGTAAAAAACAGGGACAGTAGCAGGGTAATGAGAAACCCTGGGTCAGGGGAGGTACAAAACCTCCCCCAAAGTTAAATTCATTGAAGCCCCCACTCAGTCGGGTGGGGGGAGGACTCCAGTTGTTCGCAAAGAGACCTGGCGGGACACGATCAAGACAGATAGGTGCTCTCCGCAGTAGGTTTGGGATACAGTTTGGAGTTAAAAGACTCTCCTCCTTCCCATTTTGAGGTCAAACGTGCCAAGGGATCCCCGGAAGAGAGAGTCCCTCCTGTTGGCACTAGAACAACTATTGCTCCAAGGAGTAATTATGGAGGTTCCCCTGGAAGAATGAGGGTTCGGGTTTTACTCAAACCTCTTTACAGTCCCGAAGCAAACGCGGACGGGAGGCCCATATTAATTCTAAAAAGGGCTATACAAATTCCTGTATATCAGGACTTTCCGATGGAGTCGATCCGATCGGTGGCCACTGCCCTACAAGGGGAGGATTGGTTAGCCACGATCGACATCAAAAATGCTGATATATGCATTCACACCGCCAATGGTTACCTCGATTACTCCGCAGAATCAGGGTAGAAAAGAAACCAGTGATTCCGGTGGCTCCAGCGTGGCCCCGAAGAGCGTGGTACGCGGAGATTGTAAAATTTCAGTGGGGAGTCCTTGGACTCTCCCACGTCGTCCGGCTTTCGCAAGGACCGATATGCCACCCTTCCTTACCAGCCCTAGGTTTGACGGCCTGGCTATTGAAGCCCACATTCTAAAAAAGAGAGGGCTCTCTAATGCTGTGGTATCTACCATGATCAATGCCAGGAAGCCGGTATCCAGGCAGATCTACTATAGAATCTGGAAGGCGTACATCGCGTGGTGTGAGGCCAAGAAATGGCATCCACATAAGTACGTAATAGGTAGGATTCTGGACTTCCTACAGTGGGCTGTAGATAGGAAGCTTGCCTTGAGTACTATCAAGGGTCAGATTTCGGCCTTGTCAATATTTTTTCAAAGGCCCTTGGCTTCGCATTCACTAGTCAAAGCCTTTATACAAGGAGTGATGCGTATTAGTCCTCCGGTTAATATTCCCATATGTCCATGGGATCTAAACTTGGTTCTGTCGGTTCTACAGAAACAACCATTTGAACCATTACAGCATATTTCCTTGGTGCTTCTCACCAGGAAATTGATTTTTCTAGTAGCCATTTGTTCGGCTAAAAGAGTATCGGAATTAGCAGCTATGTCCTGTAAGGAGCCATATCTGGTTATCCATAAGGACAGAGTAGTGTTACGTCCTCATCCAGCCTTTCTTCCTAAGGTGGTATCGAGGTTTCATTTGAACCAAGATGTGGTTCTTCCTTCTTTTTTCCCCAAACCTACTTCGGTAGAGGAAAAGTTATTGCATTCTTTGGATGTAGTAAGAGCAGTTAAAGCTTATCTAAAAGCCACTGCTCAGATTCGCAGAACGGATACTTTGTTTATTCTGCCGGAAGGCCCCAGAAAGGGTCAGGCAGCGTCAAAATCTACTTTAGCCAAGTGGATTCGACAGGTCATTATGCAAGCTTATGGCTTGAGAAGGAGACCGCCTCCGTTCAAAGTTAGAGCGCACTCCACGAGAGCAGTTGGAACTTCATGGGCAGTGCATCACCAGGCCTCCCTGGCTCAAATCTGTAAGGCCGCAACGTGGTCTTCAGTTCACACGTTTACTAGGTTCTACCAGGTGGACGTTAGAAGTCAGGAGGATGTCGCCTTTGGGCGCAGTGTGTTGCAGGCCGCAAAAGATCCTCATGTCTGATAGCGCTCAGCTTATATATGGTGTATCCCCCCCCTCATTTGGCATTGCTTTAGGACATCCCATTAGTAATGACTATGTCGCTCTGTGTCCCGTGATGTACGAAAAAGAAAATAGGATTTTTATAACAGCTTACCTGTAAAATCCTTTTCTTGGAGTACATCACGGGACACAGAGCTCCCACCCCTCTTTTGGGGACACTTATTGCTTTGCTACAAAACTGAGGTGCTCCCGGATGGGAGGGGCTTATATAGGGGAGGGTACTTCCGGTTTTGGAAGTTGCCAGTGCCAGCACCTGACGGTAACTATATAACCCATTAGTAATGACTATGTCGCTCTGTGTCCCGTGATGTACTCCAAGAAAAGGATTTTACAGGTAAGCTGTTATAAAAATCCTATTATTTTGGACACGCTGGCCCAGGGATACAAAATAGAACTTTCGGATCTTCCTCCAGAAAGATACTGTGTAACAGACCTGCCAAGGGACACAACAAAGGCCCTAGCCATGAGAAACCTGTTGGGGGATCTGATGACACAGGGTGTTGTGGTTCAGGTATCTCCAGAGGAACGTTACCGGGGTTTCTATTCCCATATCTTCCTGATAAGGAAACCATCGGGAAGCTTCCGTCTCATTCTCAATCTGAAACCGTTAAACAGGTCAGTCCAATACAGACGGTTCCGCATGGACTCCATCTTTTCTGTGAGAAATCTTAGTCAAGGGATGCTTCATGGCATCAATCGACTTAAGAGATGCATACCTGCATGTGCCCATAGCCCCTCAGTATCAAAAATACCTCAGGTTGGCAAAAAATATGGGGAAGAAGGTGCTTCATTTACAATTCAAGGCCCTCCCGTTTGGTCTGTCATCCGCTCCGCGGATATTTACCAAGATAATGGCGGAAGCTCTAGCTCCTCTCCGTCTACAGGGAATCACGGTCATCCCTTATCTGGACGACCTCCTAATTTTTGCCCCTTCCAGAGAGAGGTTGCAGGTAGATCTAACCAAGGCCCGCAGTCATCTGGAAGCCTTGGGCTGGTTTGTAAATACTCAAAAATCAAATTTCAATCCTGCTCAAACAGTTCAGTTTCTAGGTTATCTGATAGATTCTGTAGAGCAAAGGATTTTTCTCCCAAAAGAGAAGAAAGACAAGGTCTTGAGGGTAGTAGCCAGTCTTCAGACAAACCAGGAAGTGTCAATCAGGATGATTATGTCAGCCCTGGGAACCTTAACCTCAACAATGCCGGCCATTCAATGGGCGAGGCTCCATTTCAGGCCCCTCCAGAGTTTTCTTTTACAGGTATGGGATCACAGCCCAGAAACCTTAGACACAAAAGTAAAGCTTCCCACCAAGGTCAAGAGGACTGTGTGGTGGTGGAGGAATCAGGCAGTTCTGTCAAGGGGCCTGCTTTGGTCCTTCCCGACAGAAGTAAGGGTCACGACAGACACCAGCAGTTGGGGAAGGGGAGCCCACTGGGATCAAAACATAGCACAGGGAGTTTGGTCCCGATCCGAAGCAGGGAAGGTCCTCAAACTGGAGGGAGTTAAAAGAAGTTGCTCTAGCCTTAGCTGCCTTCTCTCCAAACCTCCAAGGGTCCCATGTGCAGATTCTTTCAGACAATGTCACCACAGTGGCATACCTGAATAAACAAGGGGGCACAAGGAGCAAAGCTCTACCGTTGCTGTCATCAGAAATCCTAGAGTGGGCAGAGAAGCATTTACTCTCCCTGTCGGCAGTGCATCTTAGGGGCACGCTAAACGAAGTAGCAGACTTCTTGAGCAGACAAAGAATTCAAGAGGCAGAGTGGAGCCTGAATCCGGAGATATTCTCACTGATCACCAAGATGTGGGGATGTCCTCAGGTGGATCTGTTCGCATCAAAGGACAACGCCCAGCTCCCTCAATTCTTCTCTCTGCACCGAGACAGCGGATCAATAGGGATAGATGCCTTGGCACATCCCTGGAACTTCCATCTGGGTTATGCCTTCCCTCCTTTTCAGCTAATCCCTTTTGTATTGAGAAAAATACTAGGGCTGTTACTGATTAAAATTTTTGTGTTCGATTAATCTTTTTTCTTTTAATCGATTAATCAACTAATTTCGATTAATTATAACGCTTATACAGATCCAACTACTTTTAGCTGATCTCCTTGCAGGCTGATTCCCAGTGCAGCTACCAACCACTGGAAAAATGGATAGCAGGATACAAAAAACACACAAAGGCAGCGCTCGATGGGAATAGCATTAAAACTTTTATAGTCTTCAAGCAGGTAACAAAGGAAAATATTGCACTGGAGATAAAATCGATGTAGCTACATAAACTGTAACAATGGTGCGCGTAATACCAAACGGTAGCAAAAGCAGTCCTAAAAACATGTAGCCAAGTATGAAACTGGTATAAAAATGTGTACAACGATACCACTGCTGAATCCAGATGAGGAGGGGTTAACATCAGTCCGTCGGCATGTAGATGTCCCGTGAAGGGAACTATCACAACTCCCAGTGGATGGTTGTAGAATCCCAGGTTGATAGAGGGAAGTGTAACAGTCCTTGCGTGTGGCAGGTAGTAAGGTCCCGCCAGCATGCAGCTATGAAGGCACAGCAAAGGAGCCCTTCAGATGGACACGGCAAGCCCCGCCGGTGTCTGTGACATCACCTGATTTCCGACGGAACTCCCTGAAGACCCGGAAGCCGGCGGCAGAGAGGTGAGTACCGATCAAAAGAATTTTGATCGATCAAAAACATTAATCGATTAATCGAGGAATTATTCGTTAATTTCCACAGCCCTAAAAAATACAGAAGGAAAAGGTATCCGTAATCCTGATCACTCCGTTCTGGCCGAAAAGAGTCTGGTTTTCCTCCATCCTACAAATGATGATCAAACCTTTCTGGCAGCTTCCTCTCAGACAGGACTTGCTACTTCAGGGCCCAGTATACCACCCGGATGTAGCCAGACTAAGCCTCACCGCTTGGTATCTGAGGAGCAGTTATTAAGGAACAAAGGACTGTCAGAGCCTCTAGTATCCACTCTACTCGCCAGTAGAAAGAGAGTAACTAGAGATATCTACGCAAAAGTTTGGAAAGTTTACAACTGTTGGTGTCATTCATCAAACCGAACCCTAGAAGACATTGTGTTGATTCTGGAGTTTCTACAAAATGGTGTGGACAAAGGTCTTAGCACTCTCAAAGTGCAAGTGGCTGCCCTGGGAGTATACCTGGAAAAAACAATTTCCTCAGTTCCTTTGATCACAAGATTCTTTAGGTCACTTACTAGAACTAGACCAGTGCCTACTAAACATTTTCCTAATGGGACCTGTCAGTTTTGCAAGCCTTCACGAAAGAACCTTTCGAACCGTTACAGACAATCTCGTTGAAAGATTTGACTCTTAAAACGGTATTCTTAGTTGCAGTTACGACTGCGAGACGAATCAGTAAACTACACGCTCTTTCAATAAAAGAACCTTTTATGTTAATTTACCCAGACAGGATTGTACTTAAAACAGATCCGGGGTTTTTGCCAAAAGTGGCGTCAGTTCATAACAGATCGCAGGAAATTATCCTGCCAACTTTTTGTTCAAATCCTTCAGGAAGAAGGGAGACTTTATTCCATAACTTAGATGTAAGGAGAATTTTATTACACTACTTGGAAATAACAAAGGACTTTAGGTCTTCGGACTCTTTATTTGTTCTTTTTTATGGCAACAGAAAGGGACGCCAAGCATCGAAGGGGTCAATTGCTAGGTGGCTAAGACTGGCTATTTCTGAGGCTTATTCCCAGATGGGTTTGTCTCCTCCACAGGGAATACGAGCACACTCTACTAGAGCTCTAGCCACTACATGGGCAGAAAAGGCTGGTGCCACCCCACATCAGATCTGTAAGGCAGCTACGTGGTCAAGCTATTTGACATTTGTCCATCATTACAGACTGGACCTGCTGTCAGCCGATGATCAGGCATTTGGCAGAAAGGTCCTGCAGGCTGTTGTCCCTCCCTAGTTGGTAAGTCTCGATTATCCTCTCATGTGCTGTCCTGAAAGACGATAAGGGAAAATTCAAGTTAGACTTACCGGTAACTTGTTTTCCTAGAGTCTTTCAGGACAGCAAACTACCCGCCCTTCTTGGTTTGTGTGTGTGTGTGTATATATATATATATATATATATATATATATATATATATATATATATATACACACACATACATACATACATACATACATACATACATACATGCTGTGATTAACCATATTCTGATTATGTGTTCCAGCTTGGGCCGGAGGTACTCTACTACAGCTGATGAGATGTGGGGAGTCGCCTCCTTTTAAAATGTGGTGGAGTTTGTGTTTCCTAGTGGGTGGAGCCACTCTCTCATGTGCTGTCCTGAAAGACTCTTGCAAAACAAGTTACCGGTAAGTCTAACTTGAATTTTCATCAACATTGCTTAACAACGCATGTATCACCTGCGTCCACCGATGGGTACTACGCAGTACCATGTCGCCCTTCTGCTGTGGATACATGCAGGTGTACAGCAGAAAGATTTTCACCAATTCCCACAATATCTCAGTTATTTCTAGACATGCCGCATCTAAACACAGAACTCTAGGAACTTTTCCTTTACTAACGATGTGGAGGGGCTCATTTGCTAAGGCGTGAGAAGCCGAGACATTTAAAGAGACCTCTACCTCAGGGGCAAGTGACAAAACCTGTGGCTCCCCCTGAGTACTGCAAATCGCATGTGTTACACTCATCCTCTCACTTTCAGCAACACTGAGCCCCTCCAAGTCGCTATCCATTACCGTATCAACCTGACGCTTAACATTACTCATCTCTTTTACAATGGACAAAACCTCTGCCATGTATGCGCCCTTTTCAGATCCTTCCAACTGGAGAGGGTTAACTTCTGCAAAAGCCAACGCACCTGTGTCTACCGGCCCTGCAGCCTCTCCATTTAGCATAGCAGAAATTGTGTCCACCCCACTGTTACCCATTGAGCCTTCCTTGTTTAAATGCACTTGTGGCAAAACATTTTTAAACACAACAGGCTGCAATAACATAACTTCACCACTTTGCTCGGGTGGCGCTTCACTAAACCCATGAGGACTTTCACTGTCAGCAGTGACAGACCGTAGCAACTCATTATCACTACAAGCAATTTCAAACATTTGAGTTTTACCATTTTTCTCATCACCAAGGTCAAGTACCCTCCTATCTATCAGAGCGTCACCACAGTTGTCCCAGGCAACCTCTGGCTCCAACACACAGAGCTCCCTGGAGGTGTCTAAGGACACCTCTGCAGCCTTATATACTGTTGCCAAGGGGAATCGCATATCCTGCTTAGCGATCACCCCTACCTCCATTAAGCATCACATTACCATAAGTACATGTATCAGTATTCATAAACATAGCAGTTTTACAAGCTCTATCAAATTGTCCTTTGTCAAAACGCATGGCACCCTGTGTGCCACTCAGCACACCACCCTTCCTCTCCAAAGGCATTATTTTGCCCACTAGGGCAGCTTCACAGTTGTCCTGGGAAACCACTTGTCTCACCACTGCAGGCTCCTTGGTGGTTTCCCTTGGCAACTCTGCAGCACCTGTCACTGTCACTAGGAAACATGGGACACCAACTACTTTGGTCACCCCTAGCACATCTCTCCCAGCACTCTGCTGGACTACCTTAGGTGCAAAAAAAGGGGGAAGGCCCTAGGGCCAAACGCTGCGCAAAATAAACCGTGCTAAAGTGTGTGATAAATCAAATGAATCAAAAATGGGTGAAAAGTAAGCTGCTAGCATGTATAGCTAAATACAAATAAAACTATAAAATATTTTTGACCCTACCTTAGGTGCACACAGAGTCCACGTCATTTTTAGTTCTTGACTTTGCTGCAAGCTGGGTTTAAACCTGTGTCTCCCCATTGCTCTGGGTAGCACACTGCAGCAAGTCCGTTTTTACACCTTCTGCGGATCTCCTCACCGAACATAACGCCACTTCACTCGGATCAGTCTCACAAACTGCTACAGTCTTACCATATCCTGCAGGTGGTGTAATAGCCTTCACTTGAGTGCGTTGTCTCACAGGTGTGCTGTCTCCACAGGCTGACTCCCTCATGTGACCATAGAGCAACACTGCAGCCTTTCCGGATTTTCCAACTTCGCCTGCAGGCAAAACAAATTTTCTGTTGTCAGGGGCAACAGCAGACCCACACACCTGGTCAATACCCCTTGCAGGATGCTGGATACGATACACTCTTCTCTGGGTTTGCCGGCAAAGCATTAAGCCCAGCAACAAGATCAGCAGTTGTATTCCACAAGCTTGGACAAGATGAAACAGCAGGCAGCTCCCACTGTTTATCACCCCCTTCAGGTGCACATAGAGAAGAAAATAAAAAATATGGACAGCCGCACTCCAAAAAACCTTTGACGGTCGCCTTTATTGTAAAAAATGGAAGATCACACCAAAAATCATCACAGCATAGCCGGGGTAACAGCTTACATGTTTCACATTGAAGGTTAGTGCTTAATCATAGCTAATATGTTACAAACATCACACCTCTAATATAGAGAGAAAAGACATACACTCATGTGATCCAAGACCTCAAATTAGGAACCAATTAGTGTTGGAAAGTGTTGTGAATGAAAACCCATCACATGTATATAATTAACAATTATTATCTATGTGACACTTGACAGATGAATATAAAATTAGAAAAAGTTTTAACTATTACAGTGTGTATATGTGCTCATTGTCTGTTGTGTGAAAAAAAAATTATAAAATAAAATAACATAAAAATAAATATAAAAATAAAAAATAAATATAAAACTGGGTGAAAACAAAAAAGAACAAGTGTGTGTGGAAATAAAATGTATTGAAAATGTAGTGAATTAATGTGTGGGTGTGTAAATGTACTAGGCAGAAATAGTGATAATTGTAATAATAGACAAAGAACTAGTGAAGTGTGTGTATGTACTAATTGTCCATTATAAAAAATCCAAAGTGAAATATATATATTTTTTTTTGTAAAAATATAAGGGTGTATGAAATATTATGAACAAAAAAATATAATAAATTAATATGTGGTGTATGGATGTAATGAATAAAATTAATAATAGTGGTGAAAGGTAAAGCTAATGTAAAAATAGGTTATGTGAGTGCTGATGCATGTGAAGAAAATAGGTGAAAATTAATACATACTATAAGCATAAATATAATAATGAGGATGATAAATGATTGTGAATAAAACTGAGGGATTGAAAATGTGATGAAAGAAAAAGAAAAAAAAAAAGAACGCAACACCAATGTAGCCAAACATTGGAACAGTGTCCATTCTAAGGACACATCAAGCCTGTCGATTCAGGGAATAGAGAGAATCCCCACTTCAATAAGAGCACCGATCAGCACTATGGAATAAAGTTCACAGCAGCCTTTTTTTTTTTTAAATCTCACACACTGGGGAACATAGCATTATCTAACAGAGGGGATTGGAGAGATTTTACACTGTTATTCTATTATCAGCAGGGGAGAATTGGGGAGCTGACAGGCAGGGAGCGGGGGGGGGGACAGGAGAGCTGCGGATGATGGAGGCATGTAAACTGACCACTGTGTCAGGGCTCGGCAGCCATGATAAACCGTGGTCAGTTTACAGGGGTGAGGGCAGAACCAGGCAGGGTCAGCCAGGTATTTTAGATGATACAGGTGGATTATACCAGGTTTTTTCAGGACAGATTGGGCTTTCATTTGGTGGTAAATGGTAATGGATATCTCCTTTTTTATTTCTTCTTCTATTATCCAAGGAAAACTGGCCCAAAATAGTAAAAAACAAAAGATGATATATATATATTTTTTAAATTTAGCTGTATATTTCTTGGTACTACCATAACCTACCACCAAAGAACAACACAAAATAAATTCTCCTCCTCCTGAAGATCGCAACGATACCACATGTATGTGTATGTTAGGTGTTGTATATACCCGTAGTACAGCCCAAAAACTATAGTGCGTACTTTGCTTTTTTTTTTAACCTACCTAAAACACTTCAACACTAACTGACACTGATACTAATTTAAAAAAAAAATTCTGCCCCCACCTAAAAAAAAAAAAAAAAAACGCAGACTCTGACCTTTGACCCAAACACTAACCTTGGCACTGACCTAGATCAAACCTTGATCTAGATATTTTTTATTTATTTTTTATTATTATTTAATAAAAAAATGTTGATACAATGCATCGTTCCCCTCCAGTCACAGAAAAAATAAAAAACAAGGGTGCGGGCTTCACAGTGACTTATCACTATGAGAGCAAATCAGAGGTTATCACAGCAATCAGGTGACCCGGAATCCAGCTCCCGAACGTTAGTATGGGGCCCGGGGCTCTGTGTTGGGAGCACACCGTGCGGCGCGCTCCAGCCCCTTGCATGGGGCTGCATATTTGTGTGACGTTGGCGTGAAGGCGTTAAAGGAACAGGATCTATTTCTTTTTATTTTGTGTGTTACAAACACATTAACCAGTTGCCGACCGCCCGCTGTCAAACAGAATGGCTCCCCTGCGCAAATTGCCGTAGCTGTACGGCGGGCGCTTTAAGGGCTATAGGGGGCGTGCGCGCCTGCCGCCTCGCTTAGGAGCCGATGTTCGCCGGGGACCCGCGATCGCTCCTGACAGCCAGAACAGGGATTTGTGTGTGTGTGTGTGTGTGTCAGGGGTGAGGAGACAGATCTGTTCCTAGTGCTTAGGAACAATGATCAGTCTCCTCCCCCCAGTCAGTCCCATCCCCCCACAGTTAGAACACACAGTGAGGGAGCACATTTAACCTCTTGATCGCCTCCTAATGTTAACCCCTTCCTGTGACATTTATACAGTAATCGGTGGCTATTTTTAGCTCTGATCGCTGTGCAAATGTCAATGGTCCCAAAAAAGTGTCCAATCTGTCCACGGCAATGTCGCAGTCCTGATAAAAAATGCAGCTCTCCACCATTACTAGTACAAAAAAAACCCATAAATGTATCCCCTATTTTGTAGATGCTACAACTTTTGTGCAAACCAATCAATATACGCTTTTTTTTTTTTTACCAAAAAATATGTAGAAGAATACATATTGGCCTAAACTGATGAATACATCATTTTTTTTTATTTCTTTTTTTATTTATTGTAGCAAAAAATAAAATATATTGTTTTTTTTTTCCAAAATTGTCACTCCTCCTCTCTTTTTTTTTATGCAAAGAATAAAAACCGCAGGGATGATCAAATGCCACCAAAATAAAAGCTCTATTTGTGGTGGGGGTGGGGGGGGGGGGGAAGACAAATTTTGTTTGTGTACAGCGTCACACGACCGCGCAATTGTCAGTAAAAGCAACGCAGTGCTGTATCGCCAAAAATGGCCTGGTCATTAGGGGGGAAATTCTTCCGGGGCTGAAGTGAGTAAGCTCTCCTGCCAGGAAGTTGACAAAGCCAACAGCCAATCCTTGGTGGCAGAGTCATTCTTTGCCCCACAGCCCTTCCCTTTCATACCTGCGGCTGTAGGGCAGGGAATGCATCCACCACCTATGATTCGCTGTTGGCTTTGACAGCTTTCAGGCTGGATAGCTTAGGCAGGCTGGGGCTCTTGTCTGAACATGCCTGAGCTCCTCCCCTGAGTGTACTGCAGATCCTCACCAGCCCTCCTTTCCAGTCCATCCCAGTTTTTTGCAGGAGATTTTATTTCAAATGGTAGTTCGCCCTTCTGACCCCAAACCCCTCCCCTGCTGAAGTGGACTCTCCAACCCCCCCCCCTCCACTCTATAGTGGGCTCTTCTGACCCCTGTACACTGCCCTACCTACTACTGACCCTTGGACACTGTCCTACCTGTACTGACCCTTGGACACTGACTTGCATACTATTTACACTGGCCAGAACTGTCAACCTGCAGTAACAGTTGTTCTGCCTTCATGATAGACTCCTGCACCAGCCTTGTAGGGGAGACCAATTGCTCCCCAGACATGAAACAAATGGTGAATGAATGTGAATGCCAAGTTTCTCACTGAAGCTAACTTTCTTTTTCATACATCATGGGACACAGAGTCAAGCTAATATTCATTACCTACTGGGCTATGTTCTATCTCCAGGTAAATGAAAACTGGTAGACCAAAGTCTTTAGACAGGAAGTGATCCCCTATATAGCCCCTCTCATAAAGGAAGCACATCATTTTTTTTTAACCAGTGTCTGCAAGGTGGTTGGCACGGCTTGTTTGAGCTCTCTGAGCTCCAGGTCTCTAGTCCCACAAACGGTTCTTATAAATCAAGGGATTGACTGATCGGATCCATTTGACACAGGATTATATGCTTAGATAAATGGTACCCGAGCCTCGCAAAGAAGACTCAAGATCCTGCAAGGTTTTGCCTGTAATGCGGCCTCCGGGTGCTGGACCCTGCAAGGTGAAATCCTGGACACCACAGCGCTAAGGCATTCCTGCAGGGTGCTTTACAGGTCCAAGGGAGTGGACCCTAAACATGAAGAGGGTACCCAGTCCTAAAAGGTCCTTAAGTGACAGGAACCCGCCGTGATGGGTGAAGTTTGGGCTCTTAGTTCTAAACTGCCCTGCGCCTGGACGGGTAAGTGAAACCACTTTATATATTTTATACTGTGGGGTGTCCCAGTGATTGTAACAATCAGCCAAGCTAGCTAGAGGCTGGACACCTGGTGCGGTGACCAGATGGGGGAGCTTTGGGATAGCTGTGGGTGTTTGCAAAGTGTACCTTTTGCTTGTGTCTAGCTGTTTTATTACCTATAAGATGGCGCACAACGGTGCGCCATTTCGCCTCGGTTCACCATGGTGCACATGCGTTCGCAAGAGTGGCGCTGTCTTCAGCAGTTGTTTTTTGTGGCCAGGGCGCACGTGTGTTTGCAGAAGCACCGGTGGACTTAGCAGTTGTTTGCTTGGCGGCCATGGCGCACACGGTTTCGCTGCACATGCGCAGTAGCCTTTTTTATCTGGGTACACGAGGATTTGCGTCGTAAGCAATACAACCACGCTCGTTCGCTGGGATCGCGCACGTGCGTGCACACACACAGAACGTTACGGCGCATTCCAGCTTATTTAAGCTGTATAGACCAAACATGCGGTGCTTCCAGAAGGCAGCAGTGGGACACGGAGCAGGCTCTGAACAGACACTTGCAGTGGTTAATTCCTTCCTTACCAGGTCACGTGAGTCACCAAGTGTTGCTTGGCAGGCTAAAGGTGCTTAGCAGGATTGTTACATAGGGGCTTTGGAGCCCTATTAAGGAGTCTCCCTTTTTTTTAAGTGTTTTAATACTACACTCAAGTACTCTTTTTTTTGTGGCTAGTAAATGTCTTCAAAAAAGAGGAGTGGGACTAATGCTACAGGGAAGGGCACACCAATGTCATCAGTAGTTCCTGATAAACCTAGTCGTATCCCTAGTGTTGTGTCCCCTGAAAGACCAGAGGCTTCCGGGCAATCTGAGCCGCTGCGCCTATCTGGTATTGTGTCTACAGTCAATGCTGCTGCTTCACCCTTTTATCACTAAGGATGAACTGTCCTCGGCCCTAGCCGGGTTAGAGCACAGGATTGCTGGCATAATTGCCTCCATCCCGCAGGGTAGCAAAAAGCGGGACCGATCCCCCTCCCCGGAGCCTCCTAGTCTTGATATGGAATGGGTTGAGAATGGGGAGAGTTTAAAGCTCAGGACTTCGTGGAGGGCCCGGCAGAAGAGTGCTTCCCTGCAATCTGGACAAGAAGATATCCAGTTGATGTCTGCCTCTCAGTCACAGAGGCTTTTGATCCTGCCTTGAAGTTGCCTCTTGCAGAGGTGACTGAGCCCCCCTGGTCGTCTTTGGGATCCCTAAGGTCTATACAGGCTGCACAGGTTTCCCCCTACACCCCCTGCTCAAACAGGCGGTGTATGCTGATAGGAACAAAAATCCTGTCAGGATGTTCCCAAAGCGGTTTTCTCTTTTATATCCCATGGATGAAAAGTTTGTTAAAAAATGGAGCATGCCAGCAGTAGATGCCAGCAGTCTCTTCGTTAAACAAGGACTTAACTTGTCCGGTAGATAACGCACAGGGTTTGAAAGACCCTGTTGACAAGAAATTGGAGTCGTTATTAAAGGCTTCCTTTTCTTTGGCCAGTTCAGCTGTCGCAGCAATTGGTATCTGCCAGTCCGTAAAGGATCAGGTCAAACGGCCTGATAGGCCTAACCAGGAGAACGATCTGCCTGAAAGTAAGATGGATATTTCTCTTGCGCGCTATATTTTGCTATTGACGCCTTAAAGGATTCAATACAGCAGATTTCTTGTTTTGCTCTCTCGTCTGTACATATGCGCAGAATCTTATGGCTTAAGAACTGGTCAGCCAAACTTTCTTGTAAAAAGTTATTGGCAGGTTTCCCTTTTCATGGGGAACGTTTATTTGGTGATCATTTGGACAAATATATCCAAAGGATTTCCCGAGGGAAGAGTTCTCTACTTCCTGTGAAGAAAAGCACCAGACGTCCCTCATTTAAAACTTCAGGGACTGCTTCCTCCAATGTCATAGCGTCAAGGCGGTTCCGCCGCCAACAGGGCGCTAGGGCCAGGGGCAAACCCACAGTGCCAGGGCCAAAAAAGGCCCTGGGTCCAAATTTTTTTCATAACACAGCACAAAGCCCTCCTTTTGAATGGACGCCCCACTCCATCGAGTGGCGGGGGGGGGGGGGGTTGTTTCAATTTGCGGACATTTGGAGAACAATAATTCTGGACGAGTGGGTCACCTCAATTATAGCTTGCGGTTACAAGCTAGAGTTACGGGGGGTTCCCCCTCAGAGGTTTTTAAGATCCAGCATTCCCTCGGATCCTTCAAAAATAAACTTATTGCTTCAGGCACTACATTATCTAGCGTATCGGGGAGTGATTGTAGAGGTTCCGGTACCCGAAAGAGGCACAGGATTTTACTCGAACCTGTTTACGATTCAGAAACCAAATGGGGACACAAGGCCCATTTTGGACCTAAGATCCCTGAACAAGTATCTATTGATACAGTCCCTTGGATGGAGTCTGTCCGCTCCATAGTAACCTCACTCCAGAGGGGAGACTTTCCAGCCTCCATCGATATAAATGACGCGTATTTACACGTACCTATTTTTCAGCCTCATCCGAGGTTCCTACGTTTTGCAGTAGAGGAACGTCATTTTCAGTTTGTGACTCTACACTTCGGGCTGACTACAGCCCCCCGGGTGTTCACAAAGGTACTAGCACCAGTTCTGGGTCTTTTTTAAGGGCCCAGGGCATTCTGGTGCTTGAGTATCTGGACGATCTCCTAATGAGATTGCTCATTACAGGCTCTAGAACAGAGCATAATATGCACAGTGCGGTATTTAAAAAGCTTAGGCTGGATCATAAATACCGAAAAGTCAACTTTGACCCCAACTCAAAGCCTAAAGTATTTAGGCTTGATCCTAGATACAGTTCAGGCAAAAATATTCTTTCCCCCGGTAAGGCCCTATCAGGGTTCAGTAGGACAATGCAACTGCAGTGGCCTATATAAACCACCAAGGCGGTACCAGGAGTCGTTCAGCTCTGAAGGAGGTGAACCACATACTAGCCTGGGCAGAGGGAGAGGTGCCGATTTATATCGGCAGTCCATATCCCGGGAGTAGAGAACTGGAAGGCAGATTATCTCAGTTGCCAGCAGATCTGCCCGGGGGAATGGTCCCTACACCCAGAGGTGTTCCAGGAAATTTGCAAGCGTTGGGGATGGCCAGAGGTCGACCTATTGGTGTCCAGATTCAACAACAAGCTACAGCAATTCGTGTCCCGAACAAGGGACCCTCTGGTAATCGGAGCAGATGCTCTGATAGTTCCATGGAGACAGTACTCCCTCGTTAATGCTTTCCCTCCGATCCCTCTCCTCCCATATTTGTTGCGCAGGATTCGGAATGAAGTCATTCTAGTGGCACCAGCCTGGCCCAGAAAGCCCTGGTTCCTGGAGATTGTGAGACAATAGACGGGCCATGGACACTTCCACGTCACCCCGATCTACTGTCTCAAGGTCCTATATTCCACCCCAATTTACAGTCTCTAAATTTGACGGCATGGCTATTGAAGCCAGGGTGTTTAAAGAACCGCGATCTCTCGGGATCTGTAGTTTCTACCCTAGTGAATGCTAGAAAAACTGTCACTAGAAAAATGTTATCATAAGGTCTGGAGGACTTATATTGCTCGATGTGAAGCCAGAAAAGGGCATCCTCAGAAATACTTGATTGGGAGAATTCTCTCTTTTCTACAGTCAGCTGTAGAAATCAAATTGGCCTTGAGTACAATCAGAGGTCAAGTTTCGGCCCTAGCAGTATTCTTCCAAAGGCCTTTAACCTCCCATTCATTTATACAGGGGGCAACTCGTTTGCTTTCCCCCATTAGGTCCCCTATGTGTCCTTGGGACTTGAACTTGGTGCTGTCAGGTTAAAATGTTTATTTCTGTAACACAATCAAGGAAATTCCATTAGACTTGCTGTCACGCAAGCTAGCCTTCCTGATAGCCATCACCGCGGCTAGAAGGGTTTCGGAGTTGGGGGCTCTTTCGTGCAAGGAACCATACTTGATACAGGGTTGTGTAATGACCTGTTCCATCCTTTTTGCCAAAAGTGGTGTCGGCCTTTCATTTAAATAAATTAAGGACATTATTTTGCCTTCTTTTTTCTCTCAGCCTCCTTCGGCAGAAGGGAGGCGACTGCATTCTTTGGACGTTGTCCGAGCAGTTAAGGTTTGTCTAGATCTGCGGAGATCCAAGGATCGGACTCCTTTTTTGTTTAACCAAAAGGACCCAAGATGGGGCAGGCAGCTTCCATTGCCAATTGGGTCCGTCAATTAATTATTTAGGCCTAGGGTAAAGCTCCTCCCTTTTAGGGTGAGCGCTCATTCTACCAGGGGTGTAGGAACCTCCTGGGCTTTTCGCCATCAGGTATCTGTGGCTCAGATTTGTAAGGCTGCTACCTGGTCTTCAGTGCATACGTTCACAAAATGTTATCAAGTGGATGTTCGAGCAGCCGAGGATTCGGCTTTCGGCCGCAATGTACTGCGAGCTGCCGTATAAATTCTGACGGATATTGTTTGGCAGGGTGTCTACCTCCCCTCAAGGCTATTGCTCTGGGACGTCCCAGTAGGTAAGGAGTATTAGCCTGACTCTGTGTCCCATGATATATTTTTACAGTGACATTTGTTTAACTTTATTTTTCTAAGTTTTTTTTTTTTTCTTTATGCTGTCCTTGCATTTTGTTGGGGGTTTGCTAGGTTAATTAAAAAAATAAAAATAAAAATAAAAGATACAAACGACACTGCACCCTCGTGATCTTCGATCCCTTTCATGTTGCCCAGGTAGATCTCCACTTCTCAAAGGTTTCTGAGAAAATTGCAGTGCCAAAACTCTAAATCCAGATTTCATGTGTCAAAGAAATTATATATGGATTGAATTAAAAAATAAGGTGCAAATAAATCAACAAAACCATAAAATAAATATCTAAATATTGTGACTGAAATAATCATATAACTTCCACATTTGAATTAACGAATAATCCCGTGTGCAAACCGAAAAAGTGTCCATCAAAATGTTCATAAAGTGCTTTGCGCCAAACAAAAAGACATTGTGACATTCAAGTCTTGGATCTGCAGTTATCACCTGAAGGTAAGTATTCATATACTTGCCAACAGTCCCAATTTTCCCAGAACAATCCCGAAAATTGGACCCTCATCCCAATCTGAACGCGCCCCGCTCAAAATTATGAATTGTTTTTATTTTATTTTTTTGCTTTTGTCCCGGGAATAATCGGGGCTGTTTTTGACACTGACCGACGCAGCTTCTGGCTATGAAAACATAGCCGCGAGATCTCCTTCCGGGTAGCAGGTCTCTTTCCCTGTGTGTTCAGTGGAGAGGGAAGGAGCCTCTGATCTGTGCAGCTAGTCGGCTTTTCTCTTCAGTGTATACAATTGTACACTGAAGCCATTTAGCTACACGGATCAGAGGCCCCTCCCCTCTCCACTGAACACACAGGGAAAGTGACCTGCTAAGCTCAGCCTCCACGATGGAGAGCTGGTCTTCTTAATGGCGACGGAGATCAAATCCTGCAGGAGAGACTCTACTGGGGGCACCTGTGATGTAAGGAGGGACTCTACTGGCGGCACCTGTGATGTAAGGGGGGACTCTACTGGGGGCACCTGATGTAAGGAGGGACTCTACTGGGGGCACCTGATGTAAGGAGGGACTCTACTGGGGGCACCTGATGTAAGGAGGGACTCTACTGGGGGGCACCTGTGATGTAAGGAGAGACTCTGCTGGGGGCACCTGATGTAAGGAGGGACTCTGCTGGGGGCACCTGGTGTAAGAAGGGACTCTGCTGGGGGCACCTGGTGTAAGGAGGGACTCTGCTGGGGGCACCTGGTGTAAGGAGGGACTCTGCTGGGGGCAGCTGGTGTAAGGAGGGACTCTACTGGGGGCACCTGATATAAGGAGGGACTCTACTGGGGGCACCTGATGTAAGGAGGGACTCTGCTGGGGCACCTGGTGTAAGGAGGGACTCTGCTGGGGGCACCTGGTGTAAGGAGGGACTCTGCTGGGGGCACCTGGTGTAAGGAGGGACTCTGCTGGGGGCACCTGGTGTAAGGAGGGACTCTGCTGGGGGCAGCTGGTGTAAGGAGGGACTCTGCTGGGGACACCTGGTGTAAGGAGGGACTCTGCTTGGGGCACCTGATGTAAGCAGGGACTCTGATGGGGAAACCTGATGGCATCTGGTGGCAGGCAACGTGGCAAGTGACACACTCAGGGCTCCCACTGATTCTGCATTATGGTGAGTTGAACCATTATATTTTATATTACAATGTGATAATAGAAATCAGTGGGGCCCCGTCCATTAGGGACGCCCGGGCGCCGCCCCCTCTCTCCAGCCACCCCCTATATGACTAATGGATAGATTCATGCATAGCATGAATCTATCCACGGCCGCCGCTAGCACCCCCTTTCTTTTTCGTACATCACGGGACACAGAGCCCTGTTAAATACTTAAAGGGGTTGTATGGGTTTTTTTTTTTTATAATAAACATGTTATACTTACCTCCACTGTGCAGTTAGTTTTGCACAGAGTGGTTCCGATCCTCCTGTTCTGGGGTCCCTCAGCAGTTGTCTCGGCTTTCCCCCCAGCAATAGCTAACCCCCCTCTGGGAAGCTCTATCCCAAGAGGGCTAGCTTGCGGGCGCGCTCCCTGTCATACACTCTGCGTCCATAGACACAGAGTGTATGACTCTGTCCCGCCCCCCGGCGGCCGCGTCATTGGATGTGATTGACAGCAGCACGAGCCAATAGGATGCATTAAGGTGAAAGAACACAAACCTTTACAACCCCTTTTAATGGGTTATATGTCACCATCAGGTGATTGGACATTGGCACACACTGATTACAAGAGAAGTTCCTCTCTATATAACCTTGGGCTGGGAAAAAAATCGATTTTAATCTTGAATCGAGTTTTGAGTTCAAATCGATTCAGATTTGAAGAAAATCTTTTTTTTTCCTTCAAAGTTTCTGTAGCAGGGCTGCAGAGGGCGTATCCGGAATGGCACTGGGCAGCGTTACCCTAATTACATCTACTTGCCGCAGCTGCCGCGAGTAGATGTAATGTAACCTTAACTAACCGCAAGCCGCCGTCTGCCTACCTGATCAGCATGTCATGCAGACAGACGGCGGCCATTGCAGTGTTCAAAAGCCGCGCCTCCCGAGTCCTCATTCTTCACTGTGCCCGTGCTTCACTGTGCCCATGCTTCAATCACTGTGCCCGTACCTGATGCATATTTTCATGGGATACGGATTTTACTGCTACACCGGCGGCCATTCCAGTATTCAAAAGCCACGCCTCCTCCTTGTCTGTGATAGGCGGAACACTCAATTTCACAGCAGGCAGTGTTCAGCCTATCACGGACATCCTCTCATCCTCGTCTGTGTTATGAGGATGAGCGGATATCCATGATAGGCGGAACACTGAATGCTGGGAAATTGAGTGTTCCGCCTATCACAGACAAGGAGGAGGCGCGGCTTTTGAATACTGGAATGGCCGCCGGTGTAGCAGTAAAATCCGTATCCCATGAAAATCTGCTTCAGGTACGGGCACAGTGATTGAAGCATGGGCACAGTGAGGCATGGGCACAGTGAGGCATGGGCACAATTCAATTCAACTAAGAGTAACCTCAGGATTTGTTGTTGTTTTATTAGCTAAATCCAAATACAGTATTAATAATTTGGATGTTTAACAATCTTTGCTGCACACTGACTTTGCAGTTAGAGAAAGGGTTTGCCTTTGCAATTTTGTTTGTTGATGCACTTTAATATAATAATTAAAAAAAAAATCGAATTGATTCGTAAAAATTTTTTGGGGGGAAAATCGCCCAGCCCTAATATAACCCCTCCCATACCTCTTTTTTTGACAGTGACTAAGGTGTTGGTCACGGTTAAGAATGTGCTAAGAAGAAGCTCTGCTGAGGATCCCTGCGGGGGTTAAGGAGCTACACAACCGGATCCATACAAGAAGGCCAGAAAAGAATGCCAAAATGGATGGTACCCGGGCCTCGTGGAAGAGGTTTTGCCTGTAATGTCTCTCTTGTAGGAGTGGACTCTGGGATCCAGCACTTTGGGCACGTATTAAAAAATGCCCAAAGGTTTTCTGGCAGAGTGCTCTACAGGTCCAGGGAAGAGGCCTCCTTTAACCACTTAAGCCCCGGACCATTTTGTAGCTAAAGGACCAGAGGTGTTTTCAGAATTTGGCACTGCGCTGCTTTAACTGGAAATTGTGCGGACATGCAATGTTGTACCCAAACGAAATTTGCGTCCTTTTCTTCCCACAAATAGAGCTTTCTTTTAATGGTATTTGATTGCCTCTGCGATTTTTTTATTTTTTGCGATATAAACGGAAAAAGACTGAAAATTTTGAAAAAATATGATATTTTCTACTTTTTGTTATAAGAAAAATCAAAAAAACTAAATTTTAGTCATACATTTAGGCCAAAATGTATTCAGCCACATGTCTTTAGTAAAAAAAAAGTCAATAAGCGTATATTTATTGGTTTGTGCAAAAGTTGTAGCGTCTACAAACTAGGGTACATTTTCTGGAATTTACACAGCTTTTAATTTACGACTGCCTATCTCATTTCTTGAGGCGCTAAAATGGCAGGGCAGTACAAAACCCCCCCAAATGACCCCATTTTGGAAAGTAGACATCCCAAGGAAATTGCTGAGAGGCATGTTGAGCCCATTGAATATTTTTTTTTTTTTTTGTCTCAAGTGATTGAATAATGACAAAAAAAAAAAAAAACAAATTACAAAAAGTTGTCACTAAATGATATATTGCTCACACATGCCATGGTTATATGTGAAATGGCACCCCAAAATACATTTTGCTGCTTCTCCTGAGTACGGGGATACCACATGTGTGGGACTTTTTAGGAGCCTAGCCGTGTACGGGACCCCGAAAACCAAGCACCGCCTTCAGGATTTCTAAGGGCACAAATTTTTGATTTCACTCCTCACTACCTATCACAGTTTCGAAGGCCATAAAATTCCAAAATGGCACAAAACCCCCCCAAATGACCCCATTTTGGAAAGTAGACACCCCAAGCTATTTGCTGAGAGGCATGGTGAGTATTTTACAGCTCTCATTTGTTTTTGAAAATGAAGAAAGAAAATAATTTTTTTTTTTTTTTTTTTTTTCAATTTTCAAAACTTTGTGACAAAAAGCGAGATCTGCAAAATACTCACCATACCTCTCAGCAAATAGCTTTGGGTGTCTACTTTCCAAAATGGGGTCATTTGGGGGGGTTTTGTGCCATCTGGGCATTCCATGGCCTCCGAAACTGTGATAGGCAGTGAGGAGTGAAATCAAAAATTTACACCCTTAGAAAGCCTGAAGGCGGTGCTTGGATTTTGGGGTCCCGTACGCGGCTAGGCTCCCAAAAAGTCTCACACATGTGGTATCCCCGTACTCAGGAGAAGCAACAGAATGTATTTTGGGGTGTAATTCCACATATGCCCATGGCATGTTTGAGCAATATATCATTTAGTGACAACTTTGTGCAAAATTTTTTTTTATTTTTTCCGCAACTTGTGTCAACATATAAAATATTCAATGGACTCGACATGCCTCTCAGTATATAGCTTGGGGTGTCTACTTTCCAAAATGGGGTAATTTGGGGGGGTTTTGAACTGTCCTGGCATTTTATACACAACATTAGGAAGCTTACATCCACTCTTCTAACCACTTGAAGACAAAGCCCTTTCTGACACTTTTTGTTTACATGAAAACATTTTTTTTTTTTGCAAGAAAATTATGTTGAACCCCCAAACATTATATATTTTTTTAAAGCAAAAGGCCCTACAGACTAAAATGGTGGGTGTAGCATTTTTTTTTTCCACACAGTATTTGCGCAGCGATTTTTCAAATGCATTTTTTGGGGAAAAAATACACTTTCTCTTATCATCCATGGACCGACACGGCGGCTCTGATCACTGAACGTATGGGTATATGTCCCTGCTTGCAGGAGAAGACCTAGGCAGAATGTTAAATGTTAAAACATTCTAGAACAAACCAGAGCTGAACAGCCCCGCCCAGGAGGGCGGTCCCTCCGGACATTACCCTCCCACCTGCAGCTAGCAGACCTCAGTTTTTTTATGCCTAGCAGAAGGAGAAGACGTGGCTCTCTCAGGAGCCAGTCTCCTGGAAGATTTTACTTTTAAATTTTATTCCTTTGGGAATTTTTTTTTTTTTTTTTGAGACCTTCAATCAACTGTCGGCTGGGCAACAGGTTGGGTACACTGGTATCCTCGTAGTCTTCCCTGTCCGACCATCGAGCGTGCTGATCCTCACCTTGTGTGCGTGAGACTCAGTTCACGACATACCCCATGGCTCCAGGGGTGGCCGGGTTGCTTTCATGCTCCCGCGGTCCTCTCAAGATCGAACAGTACCTACTGTATCTTTTGCGGTGGACCGGGCCGACAGCTACGCTGTACGACTCTGTGATAGGTCTGTCTGAAACAAGCCAGTGAGTCCCTCTATGGGCACCGGGGGTGTTCTCCAAGGTGCTTGCGGTACGGGTAAGTAGTCTCTCCTGCTGCAAGGTGAGTACATGCTGGCTGTGTTTCTGTGTGTGGGGGGTTCTCCCTGTCTCCCCCCTGTTATGCTGCTCTCTGCACCCTGTTGTGCTGTGTGGGGATGCTTGGGGGGTCACTCTGCCCTGGGGGGGCCGCTCCATGACTGTTATTTTGCTTGGGAAGTGTTCTGGGGGACTTGCTGTGTTTTTTTCTGTGCGCCATTGGCGCGGTGTTTTATTTTTAAAAAGTGCGCCATTGGCGGCCATTTTGCGGGGGCTCAATACACGGTTATACTGGTGCCCGGCGGCCATTTTCTTGTAGCCGCGGCGCTTCAGTTTCGTTTTCGGCCTCTAGCAGCGCTGCTGAGCGGCGCGAATTACACACATCCTCACAGATTCTTCACCTCAGGCTGCACCCGCACTACAGTGCGACTCATACAGCGCTACAGCGCGTCTCATACAGCGGTACCAAGCGGTCCCTAGTGGTGGTGAGTACTCCAGGTATCCCCTCCTCAGCCCCAGCACGGCCTGTGGGTGGGCTGTATTATTCACTGTAATGGTGAATAAGGTCTCAGAGGGTGGCAATATTGGAGTCTGGTTCACCTGTTTCTTCACATTGTTAGAGACAACTGGCAGTGCGCCTGCACCTGCGGTCCTTAGGGACCAGTTGTCGGCAGTCCTGGAATCATTAATCTGACCAGGAGGAAGCAGTGTGTGAGCGCAAGGGAGCAAAAAAGCCCCTCTCCCCACTTTTTTTCCCCCAAAAAAAAAAAATTTAAATAAAGGGGGTGTGCGCTGATTCAGATATGGGCCTAGCCACTACCGCTCAGGACCCTAGCTCTGAATATATTTGATGGTTTTGAACAGGACTTTCCTTGCAAGGAAGACTCCAGTTCTGTGTCAGTAAATGACAGGGCGCTTGTTTTGTGAACTCATTGATGCAGTGATGGACACTCGCAAGCTAAATGCTGCGGATGTAGAACCTCAGGTGGACAGTCTCCTCTGGTTCCTTAGGGCCGGGCCTTCTAAAAAGTTTTTTTTTCATATGTACCTTTCTTTGACCAGCTCATTGATAAGGTCTGGGGAAAAAGCCGCAGAAGACTTTTATGGTCCCGCGGCGTTTGTCTATCAGATACCCCTTGAAGATGCCCTACTTAAAACGCGGGCTTCTCCCCCAGTGGTCGACCCTCCAGTCGCCCGGTTGAACAAGGCCACCATTCTCCCGGTGGAGGGGACTCCTGCATTTAAGGACCCCACTCACAGGAGGTCAGAAGTGGTGAGTAGAGCCATGTTTGCCTTGTTGGGGTCCGCCCTACGGCTTGTGGTAGCGGCGACCCTTGTGTCTCCAACACTTACGGGATGGGCAAAAAATTGTACAGGAGCATAATCTTCCTCCAGACACTATTGCTCTGGCCCACAAATGGTGCAGGGCCTGGTTTATGTGGCGACGCCACGTTTGACGCGGCCCCTTATAACTCAGGGCCTCTGTCTTGGCGGTGGTATTGCGTTGTCTGATCTGGTTGAAATGCTGGTCTGTTGACCTAGCTTCTAAAAAGCCTATGAAGGATTTACCATTTACAGGTGGTAGGCTTTTCGGTGCTGCGCTGGATGACATCATCAAGGATGTCTCGGGAGGTAAAAGCACTGTTCTTCCTCAGGCTAGCAAGGGTAAGGAGGCCGCCGTGAGCAGGGTCCTTCCTTTCTAGCAAAAAGTTTTTTTTTTCGTTAGTCAACAGGGAGGCCCTCCCAGACTGACAGCGGTACGGCTGGTGGACACGAGCGCCCCTGGGTGCGTATGCCGAACAATCCGGCTCCCTAGCCTGCCTCCGCGTGAAGTCTTGCCCCCACCCGACTCTGGGGTAGGGGGGACGACTTTGCAGGTCCACGGATCAATGGACCTCCCGGATCTCCTACCGGTGAGTGTGCGAGGTGATCACCTCAGGTTACAGGATAGGTTCCATTCCTAATACCAGACAGATTCTTCCCTCAAATCTTCCTCTCCTTCCTGCCCGTCGGGCGGCCCTATGGGGCCTATTCAGGTTTGAGGTCCGGAGTGATTTTGCCGGTTCCGTCACAGGAGAGGTTTCAGGGATTCTACTTGAATTTGTTTGTCGTCCCAAAAAGGGGACGGGGTTCGGCCTATCTTAGACCTCCAGGTCCTGAATGCCTTCGTGAAGGTGCAAAAGTTCTGAATGGAATCCATTCGCACGGTGGTCAGTACACTCCGTCAAGGGGATTTTCTGGCGACCTTGGACATCAAGGACGCCTACTTGCATGTTCCGATCTGCGCTTGTGATCGGTGAAGTCCACTATCAATTTGTGGCTCTTCATTTCGGCCTAGCCTCGGCACCGAGGGTGTTCACCAAGGTGCTTGTGCTGGTTCTAGCTTGCTGAGACAGCAAGGCATTGCTGTCATGGGCTATCTGGACGATCTTCTTCTCAGAGCAGGACATGGCTCAGAATTAGAAGACAGTGTGACTATCATCAGTCAGACCCTCAGGGACTTCGGGTGGCTCCTAAACATTCAGGAGTCAGTCAGGGTCCCGACTCGAGATCTGGAGTATCTCGGTCTGATTCTGGACTCCTTGGAGGCAAAGGTATTCCTACCTCCGGGGAAGCTACTGACACTTCAGTCTGCAGTGCGGATGCTGACATCCCAAAAAATGGTCGTCAATCCGTTTTTGCATGGGAGTCCTGGGACTCATGGTGACCTCTTTCGAGGCCGTTCCGTATGCCCAATCACACACCAGGGCATTGCAGAAGGAGATCTTGTTCCCTTGGGACAACTCCCCGTTGTCTTTGGATTTTCCGATCCAGGTGAGCCACCTGGTCAGGGCATCCCTGACATGGTGGTTTGGGTCCCCGGCTCTTCGGTCCGGGAAATCGTTCCTCCCCGTCCAATGGACGGTGTTCACTACGGACACCAGCCTGAAGGGCTGGGGTGTAGTCTGGGGAGTCCTGTTGGCCCAAGGGCTTGGACTCCGGACGAAGCCCGTTTGCCGATCAATGTTCTGCAAATACGGGCCATCAGACTGTGCCTCTCCTCGTGGTCTGAGAGATTGCAGGATCGCTCCATTAGGATCCAGTCGGACAAAGTCACGGTGGTGGCATATGTCGACCATCAAGGGGGGACTCGGAGCTCAGCTGCGGCTTCCGAGGTCCCCCGTACCCTGAAGTGGGCTAAAATAAGCGTGCTGGCTCTGTCGGCCGTTTACATTCCGGGCATGGAACTGGCGGACTATTTGAGTCGCCAGACGTTGGACCAGGGAGAGTGGTCCTTGCACCCGGAGGTAGTTCAACTCCTTTGCCACACAAACGGTGGGGCACGCCTGAGGTGGACCCGATGGCCTCTCGACTCAATCGCAAGTTGTCGAGATTTGTGGCCAGATCCAGGGATCCTTGGGCGGATGCCTCAGAGGCGTCAGTGGCCCATGGGGTCATTATCACCTGATATACGTTTTATCCTCCGCTGCAGTTGCTCCCTCGCCTGCTAGGCAGGGTGGTGACCGAGGGAATTCCGGTGATCCTCATTGCTCCGGATTGACCTCGGCTTCACTGGTACGCCGATCTAGTACGTCTCGTCGCGGCCGTTCCCTGATGGTTGCCAATAAGGGAGGACTTTCTGTCTCAAAGTCATATATTTCATCCTGCCTTTACAGTCTCTGGCCTTAACGGCATGGCTGTTAAAAGCCAGGTGTTAAGAGACCGTAGTCTCTCGGACTCGGTCATTTCGTCCATATTAAGGACACGGAAGTCTTCCTCCAGAACTATCTCTGTACCTGGAAAGCTTACATCGCCATGTGCGAAGAGCTGGACTGACATCCTCGGACGTATTCCGTCCCTAGAACCCTGCGTTTTCCTACAGCATGGTGTGGCCCAAAGGCTCGCTTTGAGTATCATTAAGGGTCAGATTTCGGCCTTGGCCGTCTTCTTTCGGCGACCACTAGCGGGTCATTCCTTGGTTGGCACCCTTGTGCAGGGGGTTCGCCATGGGCTCCCTCCTGTCAAGTCTCCTCTCCCCCCGTGGGATCGGAATTGGTACTCTTGGTTCTCTAGGAACCTCCTTTTTGAGAATATCAGGGATATTCCCCTGTTCACTTTGTCTCAGAGGGTGGCCCTTTTAGTGGCAATCACTTCTGTTAGACGAGTATCTGAATTGGCGAACTTGTACTGCAAGTCGCCATATTTAGTCATCCATAAGGATAAGGCGGTGTTGCATCCGTGACTTTCTCTTTTGTCAAGGGTGATCTCGACCTTTCACCTAAAATGAGGACGTTGTCCTCCCGTCCTAGTGTCCTTGACCATCGCATCCCAGAGAGTGTGCGCGGCACACTTTGAATGTGGTACGAGCCTTGCGGGTGTGCCTGTCTGCTGCTTCTATTCGGAAGTCTGACTCTCTGTTTGACTGTCTCTGGTCAGAAACAGGGCCAAGCGGCTTCGTCCGCCACCATTTTCTAGGTGGATCGGACAAACAGTCTTTCAAGCCTATGCTCTCACGGGGCGGGCACCTCCCTTCCCGGTTACGGCGCATTCCCCCAGGGCAATTGGTGCTCCTGGGTTTTCCGACATCAAGCGTCGGTTACACAAGTGTGCAAGGCGGCGACCTGGTCGTCTGTTCATACCTTTTCTATGTTTTATAGGGTTGATGTGGCTGCATCTCCGGATGCTTCCTTCGGCCGCAAGGTGTTGCAGGCCGCTGTTTAAAGTGGCAACTCCTCCGTTGAGGAGCTCTGCCTTGTTTGGAGTGAAGTTTTTTTGTTTTTTCCATTTATACTGCTCCCATCCCTCTTGACACTGCTTTGGGACGTCCCATACGGTCCATGGATGATAAGAGAAAATAGGATTTTTGTACTCACCGTAAAATCCATTTCCCTGACATCCATGGACCGACACGGCACCCACCCTTCCTTTTAAGTTTGTGCTGCTTTGTTACGAACTGAGGTCTGCTAGCTGCAGGTGGGAGGGTAATGTCCGGAGGGACCCCCCCTGGGCGGGGCTGTTCAGCTCTGGTTTGTTCTAGAATGTTTTAACATTTAACATTCTGCCTAGGTCTTCTCCTGCAAGCAGGGACATATACCCATACGTTCAGTGATAAGAGCCGCCGTGTCGGTCCATGGATGTCAGAGAAATGGATTTTACGGTGAGTACAAAAATCCTATTTTTTTTTATTTTAATGCACTAAAACACACTATATTGCCCAAATGTTTGATGAAATAAAAAAGATGATCTTAGGCCGAGTACATAGATACCAAACACGACATGCTTTAAAATTTTGCACAAACGCACATTGGCGACAAACTACATACATTTTTAAAAGCCTTTAAAAGCCTTTACAGGTTACCACGTTAGATTTACAGAGGAGGTCTACTGCTAAAATGACTGCCCTCGATCTGACCTTCGCGGTGATACCTCACATGCATGGTGCAATTGCTGTTTACATATGACGCCAGACCGACGCTTGCGTTCGCCATTGCGCAAGAGCAGGGAAGGACAGGGGTGCCTTTTTTTTTTTTTTTTTTTTTTTATTATTAATTTTGCTTTTTTATTTTATTTTTAAACTGTTCCTTCCATATTTTTTTTTTTTTTTATTGCTATCTCAGGGAATGTAAATATCCCCTATGATAGCAATAGGTAGTGACAGGTACTCTTTTTTTGAAAAAACTGGGGTCTATTAGACCCTAGATCTTTCCTCTGCCCTCAAAGCATCTGACCACACCAAGATCAGTGTGATAAAATGCTTTCCCAATTTCCCAATGGGCTGGACGGAGGGGCAAAACGCAGGTGCTAGCAGGTATCTGGGCTGATCCCGCTAACACTGCATTTTTGGGAACCCTAAAGTGCTGGGGACGCTAGTATAGATCTGATCAGATATTGATCTGTTCAGATACTATACCACTAAGGGAGGTGTATGCTTCACGCGTGGGTGTTAGCGTTACTGGCACTAACCTGACGCTGCCTGTTGTGTGACGCAGAACCTCTCTGACGCTAAAACCTAATTGATATCACCCGCCGGGCGATCAGGGGGTTAAACCTTTATTGAGTTATATACGGCGGGTGCCCTGACACTATAAAAAGCAAACTAACTAACCAGCGTCACCCGTAACACTTATATGGTGATCACTGGTGAAAGGGTTAACTATGAGCAATTAGGGGCTTAAAACCTTTATTAGATAATATATGGGGGTACCTGACGCTATAAAAACCTGCGGCGAACCTAAAAAAAATAACTGGCTACCTATCGGTACCAGCATAACTAATACAGCGATCAGAAAAACGATTGCTTAGTGACACTGGCAAAATGGGGTGAAAGGGTTACCTGGGGGGGCGATCAAGGGGTTAAACCTTTATTAGGTAATATATGGGGGTACCTGACGCTATAAAAACCTGCGGCGAACCTAAAAAAAATAACTGGCTACCGATCGGCATCACCGACACTAATACAACGATCAGAAAAACGATCGCTTAGCGACAGTGGTGATAGGGGGTGAAAGGGTTACCTGGGGGGCGATCAAGGGGGTTAAACCTTTATTAGGTAATATATGGGGGTACCTGACGCTATAAAAACCTGCGGCGAACCTAAAAAAAATTACTGGCTACCGATCGGCATCACCGACACTAATACAGCGATCAGAAAAACGATCGATTAGTGACAGCGGTGCTAGGGGGTGAAAGGGTTACCTGGGGGGCGATCAAGGGGTTAAACCTTTATTAGGGGGGGTTAGGGGGCTACACTGGACCTAAAACACTCTGCCCTGACACTTTTACAGTCACAAATGTCACTGATTGCAGTGATCAGTAAATAAATGGTCACTGCAATCAGTGACACTGTGACTGGGAGGTGATCTGGGGGGTCTGGGGGGGGGCGATTTATGTGCCTATGTGTCCTGGTGTCAGTGTAGTGTTAGTGCACTAACCTGTGTGTCTTCTCTCGTACGACGCTCGGTATATGTGAGCGCCGCATGAGAGATGACATCACTTCCTCTGCCTGTGTTTACATTACACAGGCAGAGGAAGCTTTCTCATTCGCCGGGAGCGATCGCGAGGGGGTGGCCGGAATTGAATGGCCGTCCCCTCATCCCGGATCGCTCCCGAACAACTAACGACCGCTCACTGTATAGAAGGGGGGTCCGATGGGACCCCCCAACTATACAAAGGCAGTCACGTACAGGTACGTGACTTTGCCTGTCGGTGCCATTCTGCCGACGTATATATACAGTGAGCGGTCGTTAAGTGGTTAAGTAGGAACCTAGAACCCTGAAGGTTGGCACAACACAACCCTCCGTGATGGGTGAAGTTTGTATCCGTTTGGTCTTCAGCATTTTCCTGCTGCGGGGATAAGGTAAGTGAAGACAACCCTAAAGAATTCCTGGGGTTCTCTTCTGTGAGTAGTTGCATGTCTTACCTGTTTTCTGCCACTAGAGAGAGTAAAGAGACATACCTGGTGTTTTTACTTGCATGCTCTCCAGGATGAAAGCTCAGTGCAGCCGGTCTGTTGATCTGCTCACCTCTCCTGCTTCAGGCTCTGCCACGAAAGTTGTAAGGGGGGGTCCCACGTAGTCTAGGGTCACACGGTGGCCCCTCCGGATGAGGTCCTCTCTTCCCCCCCCTCGCCGATGTTCCCTACGGCTGTGTGGGGAGCGTACTTTTCACTACGGCTGGAGCAGCGGGGGAGAGGGAGGCATGGTTGCCATCGGCGTGCACGGCGGTCTACATCGCAGGCGCAGGGCGGGTGTTTTTTAAACCCCAGATGCCAAGAGCCCTGTAAAGCGAAGGGACACAGTGCTTGTTTGGGGCATGTAAGCATCTTGTGGATTGGATTCAGGCATACTAAGACACCTACTCAGCATCAGGTTGTGCAGATTAGCAGACATTTGTTTATTGCCAGACTAGGCTCAGCAGTTGATGCACCTGTGTTAGTACCTCTGCTTTTGGGCTTAGGACTATGTCTCCGCGTAGAAGGGGTTCAGGGGTAGGAAAAATGGGCACTAAAGTGTCGCCATCTGGATCTGGGGGTTATAGACATGCCTGCATGATATCATCCTCGCCTGAGAGACCTGAGGCAGCCGCACAGGATGAGCCATTGCCCCTGTCAGGCATTGCAGCCTCTCCCAGCATTGCAGCTCCTGCATATGTCACTGAAGACGCTCTAGTAGCCGCATTGGTTGGTTTAGAAGGGAGGATAGCCGCTTTAATTACAGCATCCTCACAGAAGAGCAGAAAGCGGGGTAGGACCCCTCCCTCTGCTCTGGGGTCACTGTCAGACGATCAACTATCTGATGATAATGATGTTGATGAATCTGGGAACAAGGATCAGGGGCAGTCGGATGAATCGGGGGATGAGGAGAACATATTTTCTACCTCTCAGGCTCTCAAGATGCAGGTGCAATACTATGCAGAAGTTGTGCGTGCTGCGTACAAGCTGCCCTCCACTGAGTCTGCCGAGTCCCCTGTTCCCTCCTTGGGGTCTTTAAAATCCCTGCAGGCTGCATATACCTTCCCGGTCCATCCATTACTGGAAAAGCTTATGTATGCTGACTGGGATCACCCAGATAAGCTGTTTTCTCCTCCTAAGAAGTTTTCCCTTCCTTATCCAATGGAGGAGAAATGGAGTTTGCCAGCAATAAACACAGCTATTTCTTCCATGAATAAAAGTTTGACCTGTCCTGTGGAGAATGCTCAGGTGTTTAGAGACCCAACTGAGAAAAAGCTGGAGTCTTTAAGTCCTCCTTTACTATGGCTGGCACTGTTACCCAACCTGCTGTAGCAGCGATTGGCATGTGTCAGTTCTTATAGGATCAGATGAAGCAGGTGATTAAAATTCTCCCTGCTGAACAGGCCAGGGATTGGGCGGACCAACCTAAGGCCTTATGTTTTGCGGTGGATGCTATTAATGATTATCTTCAGCAAGCATCTCGCCTTACTCTCCTGCTGGTACACATGCGCAGGATTCTTTGGCTAAAGCATTGGTCAGCTGAAGCTCCAGGTGAAAAGCTTTTGGCCGGATTCCCATTTCATGGGGAACGTTTATTTGGGGATAACCTGGATAAATATATCCAAAAGATTTCTAGTGGTAAGACTACCTTGTTGCCGGTTAAGAAAAAGAGTAACTGTCCCTCTTTTAAACGTTCTCTTTCCACAGTCTTGGGGGCTGCAGGCTCCATGCAGTGGCGACGGCCTCCCCAGCCAAGTGCAAGAGGGAAAGCCCAGGGACAAAATAAATCTTGGGGTCAAAACTCTGCCATCCTGTTTCCTAAGGTCAAGCATTCCCAAGGATCCAGTAAAAAGAAGGCCCTTGTTCCTAGCGTTGGATCACTTATTATCCCAATGGGTAATTATAGAGGTTACCCCAGAGGAGCAAGGCTCGGGGTTCTATTCAAATCTCTTTATGGTTCCAAAACCAAGCTGAGATGTCCGACCTATTCTGGATCGAAAGATCTGAATCAATTTCTGAACATTCGCTCTTTTCGAATGGAGTCAATATGCTCAGTGGTCTCCACCCTACAAGGGGGAGAGTTCCTGGCGTCTATAGACATCAAGGATGCATATCTACATGTGCCAATTTTTCCCGCTCACCAAAAGTTCCTAAAGTTTGCGGTAGAACAGCGCCACTTCCAATTCGTGGCTCTACACTTTGGTCTAGCTACTGCACCTCGTGTATTCACCAAGGTTCTAGCCCCGCTCCTGGCAAATCTAAGGGCTCAGGGCATAGCAGTAACGGCATATCTAGACGATTTACTACTGGTAGAACAGTCGGTTGCACAATTAAACCACAGTGTGCTCAACACTGTGAAATACCTAGAGCGCCTAGGCTGGGTCCTTAACCTGGAAAAAACATTTTTGCAGCCCCTAAGGAGGCTGGAGTATTGGGTATGGTCATAGACACGGCCAAAAGCAGTCTATTTTTACCCAAGTCAAAGATCAGAGCCTTAAAAGAGTTGGTCCAGGTGGTCAAAGCAAGGAAGAGACCTTCCGTTCGCCTTTGCATGAGGTTGTTGGGGAAGATGGTAGCCTCATTCGAGGCTGTTCCTTACGCCCAGTTTCATTCGACCGTGTAAAGCAGCATACTGTGTGCTTGGAACAGGAGAGTCCAAGCCTTGGACTTGCCAATGCGGCTGGTGTCGGAAGTGCGCCAAAGCCTCAGTTGGTGGTTGCTAACCAAAAATTTGCAGAAGGGAAAATCCTTCGTCCCAGTTACCTGGAAGGTGGTAACTACGGATGTCGGCCGTATAGGCTGGGGAGCAGTTCTAGAAGAAGCTCCGGTCCAGGGAAGATGGTCCAATGCGGAAAAGATCCTGCCCATCAATATTCTGGAGATATGGGCAGTACGTTTGGCTCTCAGGGCCTGGATGTACAGGTTACAGGGCTGTCCTGTCCTGATACAATCCGACAATGCTAAAGTGGTGGCCTATATCAATCACCAAGGAGGCACCAGGAGTCTGGGTGCCCAGAGGGAGGTGAACCACATTTTTGTCTGGGCAGAAGGACATGTTCCTTGCCTATCAGTGGTCTTCATTCCAGGGGTGGAGAATTGGCAGACGGATTATCTGAGCCGCCAGCAACTGTTTCCAGGAGAGTGGTCTCTGCATCTTGACATATATTTCTGGCCATATGCCAGAGATGGGGTACCCTGGATGTGGATCTACTAGCCTCCAGGTTCAACATGAAGTTGGACAACTTTGTTTCAAGAACAAGAGATCCACTAGCATCCAGGACCGGATGCGTTGGTTATTCCTTGGGATCAGTTCTCTCTGATCTATGCGTTTCCTCCGGTTCCACTCCTACCGCAACTCCTTCGCAGGGTCAAGAGGGAAAAGAAACCGGTAATTCTGGTGGCCCTAGCTTGGTCCAGAAGATCCTGATATACAGAGATCGTAAAGATGGCGGTAGGAAAGCCATGGCTTCTTCCACTATGCCCAGATCTGCTCTCGCAGGGACCAGTATTCCATCCTTCCTTACGAAGTCTAAATTTGACGGTTTGGCTATTGAGACCTACACCTTGAAGGGTTGTGGACTCATGGGTCCAGTTCTCTCCACTCTGGTTAATGCTAGGAAGCCAGCCTCCAGGCTCATCGATTACAGAATCTGGAAGGCATATGTTTCCTTGTGTGAATCCAGGGGTTGGCATCCTCGAAAATACTTCATTGGTAGAGTTCTTGCCTTTCTACAGTTGGGGGTAGAAATGAAGCTGGCCTTGAGCACCATCAAGGGCCAGATCTCAGCCTTATCAATATCTTTTCAAAGGCCGCTTGCCTCTCATTCCTTGGTCCGGGCTTTTATTCAAGGGGCGTTGCGTTTAAGGCCGCCAA
This sequence comes from Rana muscosa, assembly GCA_029206835.1. Lineage (NCBI taxonomy): Eukaryota > Metazoa > Chordata > Amphibia > Anura > Ranidae > Rana > Rana muscosa. Next base: position 406,893,982 of record CM055117.1, read on the forward strand.
TTAAGTCTCCCTTGTGTCCATGGGATTTGAATTTAGTTTTGTCTGTTTTACAAAAACAGCCTTTTGAACCAATGCGCAATTCACAAAGACAGGGTGGTGTTGCGTCCCCACCCCACTTTTCTGCCTAAGGTGGTTTCGGGATTTCATCTGAACCAAGATGTGGTCCTATCATCCTTTTGTCCAGATCCGCATTCTGCGTAAGAAAGATTGTTGCACTCTCTGGATGTAGTAAGAGCAGTCCAAGATCTATCTGAAAGCAACAGCTCAGATACGAAAAACTGATGTTTTGTTTGTGCTGCCAGAAGGTCCCAGAAAGGGCCAGGCAGTGTCGAAGTCTACTATCTCTAAGTAGATTCGGCAAGTTATTGTTCAGGCCTATTGTTTGCAGGGGCGGATCCGGGGGGGTCAACAGGGCAATTGCCACCCCGAGAAATTTGTTGCCGGGCGGGTGAGAGAGCGAGCGGCTCCGTGGGAGGTCGAGAGCTCACGGCTCCGCGGGTGGGTGAGAGAACAGACGGGCCGTGTAGCGCAGTTTTCGGCGGTCGGCGCGGTTTGTGGGCGGGCCGGTTTGCCGGGTGGCTCAGTGTGTATGTGTGGGAGGGTGAGAGCGAGAGAAAGCAGGCTCCGTGTGAGCGTGCAGCTGGCCAATCATCTAGCCGGGGGGCGGGGGAGATCATCTCTCACTGCCCTGCATCCCTGCAGTAACTTCCGCCCTCACTGTGCAGGCAGCGTGGGCAGCAGAGAGATTACATAATCTCTGTTGCCTGACTCTGGGACCGCAAGAGACAAGCAAAACACCACCTTAGCAGGCAAGTGACAATCCGACAAGGTGTGGCAGGTGACAATCTGCAACGTGTGGCAAGTGACAATCCGCAAAGTGTGAACAGGTGACGTGGCAAGTGACAATCCGGAAGGTGTGGCAGGTGACGTGACAAGTGACAATCTGCAAGGTGTGGCAGGTGACATGGCAAGTGACAATCTGCAAGGTGTGGCAGGTGACGCGGCAAGTGACAATCTGCAAGGTGTGGCAAGTGACAATCCACAAGGTGTGGCAAGCGACAATCTGCATCTGGTGGCAGGCAAGTGACAATCCGCAACATGTGGCAAGTGACAATCTGCATATGGTGGCAGGCGATGGTGGCAAGTGACACGCTCAGGGCTCCCACTGATTCTGCATTATGGTGAGTTGAACCATTTCATTTTATATTACAATGTAATAATAGAAATAATGCGCTTCAATCATCCTGACACCATACCAACCTTGGTGCCGTGATGATTGAAGCGCCAACACCAGACATTGCCCCGACAAATTGCCCACGAAAAAACGTATTTTCTGGCAGTGCCCCTCCCGAGACAAGACTCTGGATCTGCTCCTGATGGTTTGAAGAAAAAAATTCCTCCTTTTCATTTGAGAGCACACTCAACTAAAGCAGTAAGTTCTTCATGGGCAGCGCATCACCAGGCCTCCATGGCTCAGATCTGCAAGGCTGCAACCTGGTCGTCAGTCCATACGTTCACGAAATTCTATCAAGTGGATGTAAGAGGGCATGAGGATACCGCCTTCGGGCGCAGTGTGCTGCAGGCAGCAGTATAGATCCTCACGTCCGATGATCTGTGTCTCCCTCCCCTCAAATTAAGCATTGCTCTGGAACATCCCATTAAGTAATTAACAGGGCTCTGTGTCCCGTGATGTACGAAAAAGAAAATAGGATTTTTTAAACAGCGTACCTGTAAAATCCTTTTCTTGGAATACATCATGGGACACAGAGCTCCTTCCCCTCTTGTTTGGGGATATATATATTGTGACAAATGCGGGTGTCAGATTCCCGCCCTCCGCGCTAACTCGCGACGAAGGACCGGCCAACCTCACACCGCGCTGTCACTTGCGTAACAATGCCACTCTCAGCTGCGTCCAGCACAAAGATTTTCCAGCTTGCGGGACCACAATCTAGGTGCCAGCAGCCTGAGAGCGATTGTTACTGGGCTAATGACACAATTAACCCTTTAACTGCCACCACCGACCTTTGATACGGAAGCGTCGGTGCTCCCATTAATTTGCAATACTAATTATGATTTTAGAATAAGCGTCTGCAACATTGACTGTCACCACAGACAGGTCTGCTCAAAGGCCTTATTCTACAACAGTAGCGCTCTTCAAGAGGCAGGTTCGTTTATAGCTTGCAGAGTTTTAAAGACAAGATTAACACTTTTCAACATAAGGGTTTATTTTGAAAAAGGCAAAGTTGGTGCAATAAAATGTTACAGAAAAATATGTTTCAAGAGATAACAATATACACAGCCACAAGAAATAAGGTAGAATTGAAGAAGAAGAATACTTGCAATTAATGTCCAAGGGTTGATCAGACTTCGGTTCTCAAACTTGGCAGAAGTTCCTGCTTGAATATCAAAAGGAGAACTCCGCCGTGGTTACTGCTTCGATGGTCAGAGAGAACTAACTGTGATTTGGCATCTGCCTTTTTCTGTCAAATTCAAGGGGGTGTTGACAGTGACCAGTGACCAATCGGCTGGTCCTCCTAATGTAGGGGTTGGGCACTGGGAGGTGTCCCACTCATGCCAACCTCATGTACACTTCTGTGATTATGATTCATATCTCTGCATCTCTAAAGTTTACAGACTAACAATATTCATATTATCGTTCAGCGTGATTTTACCTTTAGAACAAGTACAGACACGACTATTTTGTCATTTATAGTTGACCTAGGGGGGATAAAGGTTACCCAGGGCTTTCCATATGACCGATCATATCGATGTCTGGACTTGAAATGTTACAAATTCTCTGAGGAACCTAAATATGTCCATGTTATGGTGGTGCGTTTTGTTATTTGGAAGGTATGAAACATGTTGAATTTTCATACTCAATCCCTTGATGAGTGCTCAGGGATTTACGATCAGGATCTGTTAAAACTCTGAGGTGAAAAGGGTGACATCTTTACGACAGGCCAGGAACTGTTAAGTGGGGTTTTTTTCCCCGGGCCTGGCTTCGTTCTGCTTGTATGTTTTAGATAACAACTGTTTGAAGTAGAAGCCTTGGAATTTGAAGAGGATGGGGAGGGGGGTTTTTAGTTCCTTTCTACTGCTGACCTCTCTGAGCTGAAAAACTGTCATGGAAGGTTTCCAAACAAGATGGACGCACTAGCTACGCTATTCGTGTGTCCAGTGTGTGAGATCGTCACACACACACACACACATTTATATATATATATATATATATATATATATATATATATATATATATATATATATATATATATTGGGATACTTATTGCTTTGCTACAAAAACTGAGGTACTCTCCATATGGGAGGGGTTATATAGAGAGGAACTTCTCTTGTAATTAGGGTGTGCCAGTGTCCAATCACCTGATGGTGACATATAACCCATTAAGTAATTAACAGGGCTCTGTGTCCCGTGATGTACCCCAAGAAAAGGATTTTACAAGTAAGCTGTTTAAAAAATCCTATTTTTCAGGTGTCCGGCCCCTTTCCGTTACTGTTTGCCGCCCCCCAAAGAAAATAACCACCGGCCTCCACTGATAGAAATAATGCGCTTCAATTATCCTGACACCATACCAACCATGGTGCCGTGATGATTGTAGGATCTGGGCCTTCTTTTCTCTTTCTTTTCTTTTTTCTTTCTTTCTTTCTTTCTTTCTTTCTTTCTTTCTTCGTTCATCCCGACTCGAACCACACACCCTTTGAGCCACACCCAGTATTTAGTTTAAGCCACGCCAGTTTTTCTTCCCCCGCAGGTAATGGCTACAAATAAATGCCCCGCCCCCATATGTATTCAGCTTACCAGTACCTGTTCCTCGTGGATAGAGGTAGACACCATGGGTGTAACAAGCCCAGGATAAGTGGATCGCTCCCTCTATTTTGCGATCACACTACAGCCTGGATCACAACAGCTCTTGTCCAGTGGTCCTTCACTAGAGTCCTTGTCTTGCTGGTTATGGGCCACTCAGTAACATGATAACCAAACAGGATAAAACGAGGACTCTCATAGTGTACTGAAAAGCTTTAATTTCAAAAGTATGTACATACGGCACTAAATCAACAGCTAAAAACACTTGGAAGCTACCGCTGCCTGGCTAGACAGCAGTATGTCTCGTCAGTAAGCTCAAAATTCCACCCCGGAAGGCCAAAGGTTGCCTGCCCCTGCTCTATATAGTATCTTACTACTTGTAGTAAAATACCTGCTTGTGTTCTTTGTCCCTCTTGTGCTCTTCATGGAAAAAAAAATATATATTGCACTCACATGTAATAATGATGTGAAAACCGCATTGATCAAAGAGTTGGCAGCCTTCTCTTCCAGATGGACAGCACCCCTCAGGATGGAAATATTTGCAAACCTGGTGGAATACAGTCAATGGGTAATAAGCCATGAAGTATCACACCAGGAAGAGCTGTGCTCTGGCCTCAAGTAAGGCACGAGCTTGGGAGCTGTGGTGGACCACACAGAAAGGAACGGATTGGGTGGACTGTCCTGATGACACCAATCGTCATGTAGGGGGCGTAGTAATGCGTTTCAGAGTGGGGAGCTCCTTTTTCAATTTAGCCCATACACAGAACTAACGGATTACCGTATTTTTCGCACCATAAGACGCACTTTTTTCACTGCAAAAATGAGGGGAAAATGCCTGTGCGTCTTATGGAGCGAATATAGACCAGCGCCCCCCCCCCCCGCCTCCGCTAAATACCAAGCCAGCCGATCGGCTCCTCAACTGTGGGTTGCCTGCGTCTCCCTGTCAGGACGGGAGCGTCAGTGTGTCTGTGACAGGGAGCGTGTTCCCCCCTCCTTCTCCAGGCAGAGCAGGCTTTCTATTTCCCCTCCTTCTCCAGTGCGGGCTCCGTGTGTTCCCCCCCCCCTTCCCTGGGCAGTGCGGGCTCCATGTGTTCTCCCCCTCACCTTCTCCAGGCAGAGCAGGCTTTCTATTTCTCCAGGCAGTGTGGTCTCTCGTGTGCCCCCCCCCCCTTTCTCCTTCTCCGGGCAGTGCGGGCTCCGTAGGTTCTCCCCCCACCTTCTCCAGGCAGAGCAGGCTTTCTATTTCCCCTCCTTCTCCAGGCAGTGCGGTCTCTCGTGTGCCCCCCCTTCTCCGGGCAGTGCAGGCTTTGGTGTTCTCCCCCCCCCCCCCCAACTCCGGGCAGTGCAGGCTCTGTAGCAGCAGCACGAGCCGAGTAGGAGATAAAAGACACAGAGCAGGCTGTGTATGCATTCCATTTCCTCTCCCTTCTTCTGTCAGCAGTGGGGGTGGGGATTATTAAAGCAGAAGCAGGACTGAGCAGCTTTCAGAGGGGGACACTAAATTGCAGGCAATTAGTGTGCAGTAACCACTAGCAACTGAATGGTGAGTGGCAATGTGTAGTAACCTCTAGAAACCAATCTGTGCTCAGTAATGTGTAGAAACCTCTAGCAACTGAATAGTAATGTGTAGTAACCTCCTCAGAATATTTTTTTTCTCATTTTCCTCCTCTAAACCCTAGGTGCGTCTTATGGTCAGGTGCGTCTTATGGAGCGAAAAATACGGTATATAGGCAAAGGGGGGAAATAGCCATCTTTGTCATGAGAATGGAGGTTATAGTGCTCCTAGGGAAACCATTGTCAACAACTCAGCAGGCATGATTAATAACAAACACTGGTGCAAGGTCGTGGAGCAAACAAAGCAATTGCAGGAACAAGGAACGAAAAATACATAAACAATATAGTAGATATAATAGCATATGACAGTGATGGCGAACCTGTGGCACGCGTGCCACAGCTGGCACGCCGAGCCCTCTCTGTGGGCACTCAGCGCACCGCCAGGATAGAGGAGGGAATCCCCCAGCAATGCAGTTACTTTCACTGATGTGCAGGCGCGGAGTAGCCGGCTCCCTTCCTATCATTAATGCGATCGGGAAGTGGAGCGGCAGATGTGAGTAAAGCCCTGCACTGAGGGCAGCCCAGTGGAAAGAACACACAGAGAGGGAGTGTCTGCTGTAAGCAGCGTGCGATGCCTCTGAATGGCCAGGAAGAGAAGAATGATCCTCCCTTCCTGGACTTGGGCAGCCAATAGGAGAGCGGCTTCCTGTGCAGGCCGGGGCTTGGGCGCTGAAGCATGGCAATATGGAGGACTTTGGCTGTACACATACACAGGTAAGACAGTGCTATGGGTGAGAGAGGGAGGGAGAGAGAGAGGGAGGGAGGGGTGGGGGCTCACAGGCTCGCAGAGGACACTGCTGTGTATGTGGGGGGGATGTGAAGGGGGCAGAGGACACTGCTTTGTTGGGAAGGGCTCTGTATTCTGAGCACAATGTAATAATCTCATCCCTGTATTCTGAGCACAATGTATCCATATGATCCCTGTATTCTGAGCACAATGCATCCATATGATCCCTGTATTCTGAGCACAATGCATCCATATGATCCCTGTATTCTGAGCACAATGTATCCATCCCATCCCTGTATTCTGAGCACAATGCATCCATCCCATTCCTGTATTCTGAGCACAATGCATCCATCCCATTCCTGTATTCTGAGCACAATGCATCCATATGATCCCTGTATTCTGAGCACAATGTATCCATCCCATCCCTGTATTCTGAGCACAATGCATCCATCCTATCCCTGTATTCTGAGCACAATGCATCCATATGATCCCTGTATTCTGAGTACAATGCATCCATATGATCCCTGTATTCTGAGCACAATGTATCCATCCCATCCCTGTATTCTGAGCACAATGCATCCATCCTATCCCTGTATTCTGAGCACAATGCATCCATATGATCCCTGTATTCTGAGCACAATGTATCCATCCCATCCCTGTATTCTGAGCACAATGCATCCATCCTATCCCTGTATTCTGAGCACAATGCATCCATCCTATCCCTGTATTCTGAGCACAATGCATCCATCCCATTCCTGTATTCTGAGCACAATGCATCCATATGATCCCTGTATTCTGAGCACAATGCATCCATCCCATTCCTGTATTCTGAGCACAATGCATCCATCCCATCCCTGTATTCTGAGCACAATGCATCCATCCCATCCCTGTATTCTGAGCACAATGTATCCATCCCATCCCTGTATTCTGAGCACAATGCATCCATATGATCCCTGTATTCTGAGCACAATGCATCCATATGATCACTGTATTCTGAGCACAATGCATCCATATGATCACTGTATTCTGAGCATAACGCACTCCTTTGAAAAAGCACACAGGTTTTTTTCTGGGCAGAATGGTAAGGTTTTTGGTCCCTTAGGGCTCATTCAGAGGGATGATCAGTCCTATCCTCTGTACAGAGCCGCTGGTAGATTTAATTCCATGTTGGCACTTTGAAAGAAATAAGTTGGTTTTGTGTCGCGGTTTGGGCACTCGGTCTCAAAAAGGTTCGCCATCACTGGCATATGAGAATGTAATAACAGAAAAGCACAGATTTATTTAACCATTTGACCTCCGGAAGGTTTTATTCCCTTCACGACTATTTTTTGCTATTTAGCACTGTGCTAGTTTAACTGGCAATTGCGTCGTCATGCAACACTGTACCCAAATTCTATTTATATCATTAAAGAAATTTTTTGTTTTGCTATATACAGTAAATGAAAAAATACAGAACATTGTGGGGGAAAAATACTTTTTCTACTTTCTGTTATTAAACATATCCAATAAAATCAAATTTCTTCATAAATTTAGGGCAAAATATATTCTGCTACATGTCTTTGGTTAAAAAAAAAAACAAATCCCAATAAGTGCATAGTAATTGTTTTCTGTGAAAGTTGTATTGTCTACAAACTATGGTAATTATATTGATTAATCCTGATGCAATGATTGCCTATCTCAGGTCCTTTACCCACTTCATGCGAAACGACGTACCTGTACGTCATTTCGAGGAAGTGGTTGTACCGGGGTGAAGCTTGCAGTCTACCATTTTTTAGAGCTGGCGCTCGACTTTCTAGTAATGACAACCGATGCAGCCGCTCGCTCAGTGATGGAATTTTCAGGGTCGCAACAGTCGCAGTTGCGACTGGGCCCTGTAATTCCGCCAAGTTCGGGGGGCCCGCCACATGTCCGTGAGAGGAGCCTGCCCGCCGCCCGTGTGAATGGCCCACCTGATTGACACTGGTGCGGTGCGTTCTGTGCTTTCACCGCTGAAGGAAGACAGAGCGGAATGCAGAGCAGGCTGACTGGCTGAGGCACAGAGGCAACACTCATCACTGAATGAGCCTGTGGACCGCCCCTGCCTATCCAAAGACACAGTGATGTAGGGAGGCGGGGCGGACTCTGAAAAATTAAGTCAGCAGACCAGTTTCACCAAATGAGAGAAGGGGGGGAGGAGCTTTCCCCTCTGCGTGGAGTACCTACCCGGCGTCTACCCAGGCATGAGGCAAGGCATCCAGGCGGGAGAAGGCCTGGCACAGTGAAGAAGACTCAGTCACATGCACCCTGACCCACGGAACAGATCGGAATTCGCGGGCCCCGGAATCGATTGATTGACGGTAAGTCAAAAAAAGAAGTGACAGAGCTCAGCTCAGCAATCGATGCCATTCCAACCTCCGTCCACCACCTGTGTGCCTCTTACTGATCCCATCCCCCCACGGCCCCACCACTGATCTCATCTCATCATCCCTATCCCCCTCATTACTTCTACAACAGAGGTGATGGGGGGGATAGGGATGAGATCAGTGGTGGGGGGATGGGATCAGTAAGAGGCACAGGTGTTGGTGGGAGAGGATGGCACCACCACTGCCACCCCCTCAAGTACCACCACTACCACCCCCCTCAAGTACCACCACTGGTACTTGAGGGGGGTGGTAGCGGTGGTACTTGAGCGGGGTGTAAATTAAGGGTATGCTGTGTGGTAGGGTACATTTCTTAGATACAATTGTAAGTGAGCAATACATTTATTTTCAATACTTAAAGCGGGGTTCCACCCAAAACTGACATGCCACATTTTTTTTGGGGGGGGGGGGGGTGGTGGTGGGGAAAGCAGATACCCTCTTTTTAGAGGCATCCAGCTCCCGGGGCTCCGCCGCACCGGAAGTTCACCTCTCCCCCTCCCCCCTCCCTGCAATCTCCTCCACTGTGCCAGGCCTTCTCCCACCGGGATGCCTTGCCTCATGCCTGGGTAGACGCCGGGTAGGTACTCCACGCAGAGGGGAAAGCTCCTTCCCCCCTTCTCTCATTTGGTGAAACTGGTCTGCTGACTTAATTTTTCTGAGTCTGCCCTGCCTCCCTACATCGCTGTGCCTTTGGATAGGCAGGGGCGGTCCACAGGCTCAGTCAGTGAGTGTTGCCTCTGTGCCTCAGCCTGCTCTGCATTCCGCTCTGTCTTCCTTCAGTGGCGAAAGCACAGCACGCAGTGCGCACCGCACCAGTGACAATCAGGTGGGCCATTCACATGGGTGGCGGGCCCCCCGGACTTGGCGGAATTACAGGGCCCAGTCGCAACTGCGACTGTTGCGACCCTGATAATTCCGCCACTGGTGTGTATACTGCAGGGGTCTGTACTAAGGGGGGTGTGTATACTGCGGGAGTCTGTACTAAGGGTGTGTGTGTATATACTGCAGGGGTCTGTACTAAGGTGGGGTGTGTATACTGTGGGGGTCTGTACTCAGGGGGGATTCTATACTGATGGGGGGGTCTGCACTAAGGGGGTGTCTATGCTACGGGTGTTTGCACTAAGGGGGTGTCTATACTGATGGGGTGTCTGCACTAAGAGGGGGGATTCTACACTGATGAGGGGGGTCTGTACTGAGGGAGGGGGGTCTGTTCTTAGTGAGGGGGATCTATACTGCTGGAGGGGGTCTGTAGTTAGTGGAGAGGGGTCCGTACTGAGGGGGGACTATAGTTGGTGGAGGGGGGGTGACACCAATTTTTTCCGCACCAGGTGACACTAACCCTAGTGACGCCACTGATTGACGGTAAGTCAATCAAGTGACAGCTGAGCAATCGATGCCAACCTCAACCACTGTGCCTCTTACTGATCTCATCCCCCCACCACTGATCTCATCCCTATCCCCCCCCCCCCATTGCTTCTACAACAGTGGTGATGGGGTTGGATAGGGATGAGATCAGTGGTGGGGGGATGAGGATGGCACCACCACAGCCACCCCCCCCTCAAGTACAACCGCTGCCACCCCCCCCTCAACACCAGCACTTCCACTGATCCCATCCCTCCTCCCCACCAGCACTGTTACTGATCCAATTCCCCAGGTCAGATTTAATTGATCCTATGATTGCTTCATAGGATCAGCAACCATTGTATTGCTTCATTTATGTGAAATCCCTGGTGATATGGCCAGTCCCTCTGCTTTCCTATTAAAAACGTACCACACTAGGTAGAAGCACACAGCATGGTCAGTACTCTAGTTAGGCTGGTAACTCCGTGTGCTTTCCTCCAATGATCAATAAACGTTTTACTTTGTTGTACAGTTTGAAAAAAAAAAAGTATCAAAAGGGGGGGGGCCTTCATGATTTCTTGCACCGGGGCCCTGAAGTTTCTAGTTACGCCTCTGCGCTCGCTCATTATCAAACCCCCCCCCCCCCTCCATTCCGCCTCTCCACCCGGGTCTCCCGTCCCACCGGGAAACACGAGTGACCAGCCGGCACATCCGCCGGCTGGCCAGAGACATGAACAAAGCCGGAATTGGCTTCGATCGGGTCTCTGATGTAAAAACCCGGAAGCAACATCACCTCTGGTTTACTCTGCTGCCAATGGCGCAGATTTAAAAAAAAAAAATCAGTATTGCTGTTACGGTAATGATCAATGTAACAGCAATGTTTTGAACTGTCATGAATGGGACAATTCTTAACAGCTGTGATTTAATAATGATCTGTGATTGGCTACAGCTAATCACATGGTACATGGTGCTTTGATTGGCCCATGTACCATGTGATAGCTGTGGGCCAATCACAGCATCATTGTATAAGCTGTTCATAGCCACTTTGACATTGTGATCCTGTGAGCTGGAGCAGTGCTGTAAGCCTCTAACCCGGAACAGGCTGGATGACGTACATGACATCATTGTGCCAAATGTAAATGAACTGTGTGCGCAGCTTAGTGTACATCTTACACAGGACTGGCAGCAGGCATGCCATTGCACATTCTGTGCTACTTTAGTATAATATACAATGCAATTTGGCCCGTTAGAATATGTAAACCACACCAAAACGCAACCCAACCCTATAGCGCCTGTTAAGCGCCTCAGTGTGAAAGGGGCCTTAATGCAACATAACTCAACTCAAAAACACACACGTGCACAGGTGTGGATGGGCCCTTAATGTCAACACAGGTTTGCTTTAAATTCCAGGAAGGCCATGACTTTGTGTCAGAAAACCATTTTGGCTGAATTGTTAACTTTTGTTTAAAAACGCCAATTTATAGCTGCAGGCATAATGAAAGCTAACAGGGGTCACAATTTATTAGGAGGGGCAGCATAGAACCAATCCTCTTCATTTTTCTCCTGCAGCCGCTGAAAGCCTGCTTCTCCTCCTCTCCCTCCCACAGGCATTCAGCGGCTGCAGGATGAAAATGGACAGGATTGGTTCCTCCATATGCCGCCGCCCCTCCTATCCAGCTTCCTCTACTTTCTGCTGCCCCCGTTCCCCTGTGTGCTTCTCTGGCCCCTCACCTCGCTGCAGCTCTGCAGGCTTTCCCCCTCCCTTCTCCTGCTGGATGCTGCAGGGGATATGTCAGGATGGAGAACAGGTAAGAAGCTGGTAAATATGTCAGTACCGATCACTGACTCCGTCATAACCGAAGCATAGTAAACTTTACAGAGCTCGTCCTGTCCATTCATTCTGTGCAGCTGAGGCTGTGTCCTAAATCTCTTTTCTCTGTCTCAAAGGTGAAAAATCAGAGGTCTGTTTAGATCCCAATATTTTACCAAAGCCCCCCAACATACTTTCAAAAACAATTGTAAGAAATCATAAAAATCAAATTGTAAAAAAATAAAATAATATAATGGTAAACAATAATGAAAAAATAAAATGGCATAAAATAAAAAAACTACTGACACAAGTGGTGGAATTACCAGGATCGCAATGGTTAACCAGGCCACTGGGCTTGGAGGGAAGGACCTCGGCCGGAGGTGGGGCCCTTCACAGTTTCTTGCACCGGGGTCCTGAAGGTTCTAGTTCTGCCTCTGCAATCCCCTTTAGTTGCCTGCATGCACCTCTTGCCACCTCTGCAAGAGCTGCAGAAGCCCCACAGTCCAAAATTTTCTAATAATAAAATATATATATTTTTTTCTTAGACTGACTCAGAGCAGCTTCTCTGCCAGATGGAGAAATGTACAGTTTGCGAGAACCAACTTTAGGATTAGCCTACTGCATGCTCACCCTCCAGAGCGGCAGAATGTTGATGCACATGGTTGTAGGTCATGATTTTCAGCTCTGGGAACTACAAGTAAAACAGTATTGGTATCTCTTTCAATGAAACATGTATGTTGCGCTAAAATAGTACCGTATATACTGTATATGGGACATATTTCTACAGTAATGACAGCCGCCCGATCCACTTCCAGTTATCACTGAAATCCAGCATTTACTTTCTAAAAGACAGGGCTCACCAGGCTCCTTTATGCCCTTATGTGACAGTGCCAAGGCCCAGCAATGGGGCACTCAGACATTGTTTGCTGATATTTGGGAGGATGGGAATTGTTGCATGTTACCCAGTACTGAGAACTCTCTGGAGTACACCACTCCCATGGATAATCAAGTAGTGGTAAAGCACTGAAAAGAAAATGATGCGTGTGAAGCATGGCCCTTCCAAGATTTGCTACTTTTCATAATTACAACATGGTTCAGTATCTACCACCCTTTCATATTTCATCACAGCATTATTATGGGTAATTTTGAATAGATGCAGTAATCTCACATGACCTAAAAGGAAGGGATGGATTAGGACATGATCCCTCATCAGCTGTCATGTGTAACTGTATGTGTAATCTTTTAATTGAAGCGAAACTCCAGGCACAGACATTGATATATATTCTTATGCCGTGTACACACGATCATTTTTCCCATCGGGAAAAATTACATTTTTTCCTTTGGACGAGAAAAACGATCGTCTGCGGGCTTTTTGCCGTTTTTCCCGACGGGAAAAACGGCATTAATCACGACGAGAAAAATTAGAACATGCTCTAATTTTTCTCGTCATGAGTCCTGTAATTTTTTTCCGCGGCAGTTTTCCCATAGGGAAACACTGCCGCGGAGCCTACACACGGTCGTTTTTCTCGTCAAGAGAAAAAATGACGGGAAAAACGGACGTGTGTGGGGGAACAAGCCGTTCCCTCGTTTTTCCTGTCGTGATTCACGGCGGTGTTTTCACCGCTGTGAATCGCGATCATGTGTACGTGGCATCAGCCTGCATCAGCATCAGCCTGCAAAGCACCCTGAAAGAGCCTCTCCTTTCACTCCAATGTGAAAGCCCGAGCGGTGCACTGGCAGGCCGGTAAAATAAGTCCTGCTAGCCGCATTTTTGCTGTAGCGGCAGTTTGTCGGCGGTTTAAACCCTTTTTCAGCCGCTAGCGGGGGTTAAAATCGCCCCGCTAGCGGCCGAATAGCGCCGCAAAAAAGGACGGTAAAGCGCCGCTAAAAAATGCCTAGCGCTGCTCAGTGTGAAAGCACCCATAAGGGAAAAAAATTATCGCTTGTCAGGTCTTATAATTCCTTTTTTTATGTATGCTGGATACTACAGCCAGAGCTGTATTTTTGTCTGCTGCGCATACGAGAGCTGTGGCTTATACATTGAAGACTAAGGCCTCATTCACATGGGGGGGGTTGGTAAAAACAGGTGGTTGATGGCATTTTTACCGCCCACCCCAACTGTTCAATGATGTCTGGAAGGGGAATTACATTTGGCCATGTCTGCAATGCTTTGCATCAAAAATTATACAGCATGTTGTGATTGTCAGACAGTACCACTATCAACCGCAATTCAAGTGAATAGGGCCACGCCATAACCGTATACTAAATGCTTGACAGGTGGTTGTGGCACAGTATTTCAATAGAAAAATACCCCTTTGGTTGAAAAAAAATTTGGACCTGAATACCTGGTTGCTGCTCTACTGCCCTCTGAAAAGTGATGCACTGTTATTCTTGAATGATGAAATATTTGAATGAAGCAGTTTGTTAATCTCTTCAGCATACTTAATAAATTCTGCAATTATTTGTAGGTGATTGTGGTCCACCTCCAGTTAAACCAAACGCAAACCCCGTTCAGGAGACATCTGGAACCACAGGACAAACCGTTGTTCACACATGTGATCGTAGTACTAGTTTTTATGAAATTCCAGGAAAAAGTACAACCATTACCTGTCAAGCTGATGACACATGGACAAATATTGAAGATTTTTGTTCAAGTAAGTGTTATCCCTAATAATAGCGTAATCCCTACTCTTGTTTTCCTTGTAGAGCATAATAATAAACTTGTGTTCTGTCACTAATAGTTCAGTGTATATCATAATGTCTGTCTATAGGCATTTATTTTTATTTATTTTTTATAAAATTGGGAATGGGTGAGTAATCTGAAGTGTGGTGATGCTGAAATATCACTGAGCAGGCGTGAGTTGAAGACTTCATGCACACTGGATGTTATAAAAACGCCAGTGGCTTTAGCTGTAGTATGCCATGTTAAAAGCGTGAGTTTTGCTACATTTTTACATTAGCATTTTTTTAGCAAAACTATACTCCCACAAAATCTTAAGGCTCAAAAATGCTGGATAGCCACGTTTTGCCGCGTTTGTTCGCGTTAGAGCGTTTATACAACTGAAAAACTCCTCTTCAAATGCAGTAGTTCTGGGCGTTTTTCCAGCATGAAAACGCCCTTGCCAAAAAATGCTAATAAAAGGCAATGTGACAGAGGTGGCAACATTTGACAATGACAAATCTTTTGGCAAGTTAAAAGGTTTGCACATATACAGTATGTATTTGTTTGTCTGAAGCTCCTCTTCAAAGTGTATTTCTAGCCAAAACTTTATTTTTGCTTTAGATACAGCAAGGAATGCTTACAGCTATAGGCTTAGTGCACACCTGAGTTATTTGAAGCATTTTTCCAGATTGGCTTCAACATTAGGATAAAATAGGAATCCTCTGGTGCCTGTTCACACCTGAACATCTTGCTGCTCAAAGCTCCAAAAAGTACACAAACTTCTTTAGGGCAGAGTTGTGTGGGAGCACCTGAAAACAAAAAAAAAGCATGTAATGCATGCTTTTATATGAATTTTCTTGCCTTTTTTCCTAGTACCTGAAAAGGTTCGAGCTCAAGGTGAAGAGACCCAAGCTCAAGTGAACCTAGTCTAAAGGATTTAAATATAGGCCAACAGTTTGCACAGTTTTTTACAAAATAAAGGGAGACCAAACAGTTATAACAAAAGGGTTATGAGGGCCCAGCTCATGGGAGCATACAATCTAAAATGTAGGAGCAAGTGGTACAAAGGGTAATCCTGTAAGGGATGATCTGATGGGGAAATTAGAAGTACAGTTTTTAGGTAGGCTTCACTGAACAAGAGAGTTGTCAGGGATCGTCTAAAGGCTAACAGAGGAGGAGATAGCCACACAGATTATAAATTTATAGCTGTGTAAAGTTTAGGGCCCATTCACACCAGCGGGCGCATAGTATGGTGAGTATAAAGTGGGCATGCTGGTGTGCATTGTGCACTTGCGCTATGCTGCCTTTTTTAATTTATCTGTTGTTGCACGAAAGTGCAGACGTTGCCTTATTATGCATACATAAGAGCACCTGTGTGGTGTGAATAGGACACATAGAAACAGTTGTTTTCTATGTGTCCTTGCATTCGGGCCTGTGTTCATTTCACCGATAAGCACAGCTTGACGCACCTGGTATAAACGAGCCCACAGTAAATCGGCCCCAACATGAGAGCAAAATAGTGACTCTATCAACTTTTGAATTTAGCTACTTTAGGCTGAAAACAATAAATTGTTATGTTTTAGACAGATCATGCCCAATTTAAATAATGGATTTGGTTTTAAAAATCTGTTGGAATTATATCAGCATTTTTTTTTTCTTGGTGTTGTAAATCTACTCTTATAGGATTGGGTACAGTTTAAACATGTGACCGAAGTCAAATTTGAAAATCCAAAAATGAAATCATTGTATAATCAGAAAAGGCACATTTTCCATGATCTAGTGACTTAAAAAAAACAAGAGGCTAATAATACAATCAAAAACAAGATGAAAGAGGATATAACTGCTAACTGACTGTTATTCCACATTCATCCTATTTCCTGCTTTTTTTTTTCTCTATGCCTGACTACATTCAGCATGCAGAATCCCCTGCTTTCTAATTTTCCTGGTTCACACTTGTACTCTGTCACCCTATGCCGAACACTCGGAAAAGTACATGATTTTTTTGGAGCGTATTCAGGTATTTTTGGTCCATAGACTTCAACGGGAGCCCCTGAAACACCTGTTATGCACATTTTTGTGCATGTTTTTATGCCTAAACAACTCCTTTCTTCCTATAGAACTGCTCCCCTCTCATTGTCCAGCCCAGAAAATAAACTCTT
The DNA here is from genome assembly GCA_029206835.1 of Rana muscosa. NCBI lineage: Eukaryota > Metazoa > Chordata > Amphibia > Anura > Ranidae > Rana > Rana muscosa. The sequence goes on from CM055117.1 coordinate 406,910,514, forward strand.
GAACATTGATAGACATGCAAAAACGCTTGTCAAACACCTGTAAATTGTCTGAATAAACTCTTCAAAATCACCAGGAATACGTTTTGATTACACTCTGCTCAGGTATGAATGCAGACTAAATTGGGGTACACACTATTAGAAAATTGGGCAAACGATCGTCCAATTTTCATTGTTGTTTCACACCAAATCGGAACCGATGAAGGAAAATGTGTATGAAAATTCTCTAACAAAGCCTTTTTTTTTGTTTTTGATCATGCACAGTCTTTTGTTTCTGATTTTTTTTTGTCGTATAAAAACGGTACACATTAAACAAAAATTATTCGTTCTGTTCCCATAAGAGTAAAATTTTTGAGCTTGTCTATTTGGAAATTTTCATTCTGAAGTTCGGAATCTGCTGTAGAAAGTTGTGTGCACACTATACGAAAACCGAAAATGTTTGCCCGATTTTCTTGTAGTGTGTACGTGCATTAATGGTTGAACAAGTGGTGATTGTCTCCTATGTCATCTGTTTGTTTGTCTTTTTTTTTTAGGAGCTTGTGGTCTCCCGAAACGAATCTCATATGCAGAGCCTAAACCAGGTGCTCTTAATCAGAATATCTTTCTTCCTAATGCAACAGTGTCCTATGTGTGTAGGCCAGGCTATACACGGGTTCCTGGCAAAAAGAATTTATTAACCTGCTTGGAGAACTATACATGGTCGGAACCTGAAGTATTCTGTCAGCGTAAGTATATCATTTTCTTAGTATCTGCTTTGTAAAAATAATGGCATGGACAGCTAACAATATACTCTTGTGTATTCTGATTGAACAGCTTGAAAATATTCATTGATTTTGTACACAATAATGTTTGAATTTATATATTTTACTGGCAGGCAGATCATGTGGCAATCCTGGAGAAGTGGAAAATGGAAACATGAATGCTACAGACTTTTTATTTGGATCTAGAGTGACCTATACATGCAATGAAGGGTAAGTCTTAAAACCAACTTATTAAAAAGGAGAACACTTTAAAAGTGCTTTTAATTTTTTTTTTTTTCAGAAGACTTGATTAGCTGTAGCTGCTTTGCTTCATACTTTTTTTTCGTGGCCAGTTTTTAAAAGTACATACAGTATAGGGCCCTTTCATACGTGCAGTCCGTCTGCCCATTTTTTGACCCGTGATTACACAGGTCAAAATAGTAATACATCCCTATGGTTGAGTGGATGTAAGGGGACTTGTCTGCCTATATCTGTGCACCTCTGGGTCTGTTCAAGTCTATTGGGCCAATTGGAAATTTTATATAAAAAAAACTCCTGCGCTGCCATATACTGAAAGAGTAACTCCACTTTTGAAAAAAAAAAATGAAAAAATATTAGGGATGCACCAAATGGGTTTTTTAGTACCGATACCGAAAATAAATCTTGATTGATCCCGAAAACCGAAACCGATACCGAAAGTGACTGTTTTTAAATAATATTTTTATACAGGAGATGGTCAGAGACTGGGGACACGGTACAGGAGATGGTCAGAGACTGCAGACACATTACAGGAGATGGTCAAAGACTGCAGACACATTACAGGAGATGGTCAGAGACTGCAGACACATTACAGGAGATGGTCAGAGACTGCAGACACATTACAGGAGATGGTCAGAGACTGCAGACACATTACAGGAGATGGTCAGAGACTGCAGACACATTACAGGAGATGGTCAGAGACTGCAGACACATTACAGGAGATGGTCAGAGACTGCAGACACATTACAGGAGATGGTCAGAGACTGCAGACACATTACAGGAGATGGTCAGAGACTGCAGACACATTACAGGAGATGGTCAGAGACTGCAGACACATTACAGGAGATGGTCAGAGACTGCAGACACATTACAGGAGATGGTCAGAGACTGCAGACACATTACAGGACATGGTCAGAGATGGCAGACACATTACAGGACATGGTCAGAGATGGCAGACACGGTACAGGAGATGGTCAGAGACTGGGGCCATGGTACAGGAGATGGTCAGAGACTGGGGCCATGGTACAGGAGATGGTCAGAGACTGGGGCCATGGTACAGGAGATGGTCAGAGACTGGGGCCATGGTACAGGAGATGGTCAGAGACTGGGGCCATGGTACAGGAGATGGTCAGAGACTGGGGCCATGGTACAGGAGATGGTCAGAGACTGGGGCCATGGTACAGGAGATGGTCAGAGACTGGGGCCATGGTACAGGAGATGGTCAGAGACTGGGGCCATGGCACAGGAGATGGTCAGAGACTGGGGCCATGGCACAGGAGATGGTCAGAGACTGGGGCCATGGCACAGGAGATGGTCAGAGACTGGGGCCATGGCACAGGAGATGGTCAGAGACTGGGGCCATGGCACAGGAGATGGTCAGAGACTGGGGCCATGGCACAGGAGATGGTCAGAGACTGGGGCCATGGCACAGGAGATGGTCAGAGACTGGGGCCATGGCACAGGAGATGGTCAGAGACTGGGGCCATGGCACAGGAGATGGTCAGAGACTGGGGCCATGGCACAGGAGATGGTCAGAGACTGGGGCCATGGCACAGGAGATGGTCAGAGACTGGGGCCATGGCACAGGAGATGGTCAGAGACTGGGGCCATGGCACAGGAGATGGTCAGAGACTGGGGCCATGGCACAGGAGATGGTCAGAGACTGGGGCCATGGCACAGGAGATGGTCAGAGACTGGGGCCATGGCACAGGAGATGGTCAGAGACTGGGGCCATGGCACAGGAGATGGTCAGAGACTGGGGCCATGGCACAGGAGATGGTCAGAGACTGGGGCCATGGCACAGGAGATGGTCAGAGACTGGGGCCATGGCACAGGAGATGGTCAGAGACTGGGGCCATGGCACAGGAGATGGTCAGAGACTGGGGCCATGGCACAGGAGATGGTCAGAGACTGGGGCCATGGCACAGGAGATGGTCAGAGACTGGGGCCATGGCACAGGAGATGGTCAGAGACTGGGGACATGGTACAGGAGATGGTCAGAGACTGACATGATACAAGAGATCAATGCAGCCTCACCAGTGCCCATCAGATGCAGCCAGCCTGTGTCCCCAGTGCAACCAGCCAGCCTGTGTCCCCAGTGCAGCCAGTTAGCCAGCCTGTGTCCCCAGTGCAGCCAGTTAGCCAGCCTGTGTCCCAAGTGCAGCCAGTTAGCCAGCCTGTGTCCCCAGTGCAGCCAGTTAGCCAGCCTGTGTCCCCAGTGCAGCCAGTTAGCCAGCCTGTGTCCCCAGTGCAGCCAGTTAGCCAGCCTGTGTCCCCAGTGCAGCCAGTTAGCCAGCCTGTGTCCCCAGTGCAGCCAGTTAGCCAGCCTGTGTCCCCAGTGCAGCCAGTTAGCCAGCCTGTGTCCCCAGTGCAGCCAGTTAGCCAGCCTGTGTCCCCAGTGCAGCCAGTTAGCCAGCCTGTGTCCCCAGTGCAGCCAGTTAGCCAGCCTGTGTCCCCAGTGCAGCCAGTTAGCCAGCCTGTGTCCCCAGTGCAGCCAGTTAGCCAGCCTGTGTCCCCAGTGCAGCCAGTTAGCCAGCCTGTGTCCCCAGTGCAGCCAGTTAGCCAGTGTCCCTATTGCAAAAAAAGGAAATGGTAACTGCGCCAACCCTACAATATATTATTAGTATAGTGCTACTGTGCAAACTATGGTGCTATTAGAACAATAGTGCTATTAATACAATATTTATGGTGAACAAAACTTTAGAGCAAGCAGCAATCTCTGTGTACACATTCACATGTACCCAGGGAAGTAAATCACCCAAAAACCAATACAACAATGCTGAGAAAATATATGTGAAAAGAGAAAAAGAGAAAAATATAAAAATCAAAATGAAAATAAAAAAAAGTGCTAGCATTTATGAATCATTAGAATCTGCTCATAATAAAGTCCCATTTCCCATACTAAATGTGAGTGAGCATTGTTACATTGTATTTTAAAATAAAGAGCTCAATATATTGCGCAATGATCGGTTTTTTGCTTTTCATGGGAGCTTGAGAAACATTAATAAGGAAATCCATGAGATGAATATTGGCATATCGGTTGATTTCCTTATTAATGTTTCTCAAGCTCTCATGAAAAGCAAAAAAACGATCATTGCGCAATATAGTAGCACTATACTAATAATATATTGTAGGGTTGGCGCAGTTACCATTTCCTTTTTTTCACTATTTGAATACCCCCCAGCATTGGTGGTGTACACTGTACTGCAGCAGACCCATAAAAATTAATAATCAGAGGGATAAGGTTTTATTTGCGCCGGTGACACATACCCTTTTTTCTATACACTGTGTCCCCAGTGCAGCCTACCTGTGCAGGGGAGAGAGAGGAGAGCTGCCGCGTTGATTACAGCGCTGGGAACGTCACAGCTTTCATTTCAATAGCTGTGTGTTCCATGCGACGCGCTATCACATACAGCCCCTCCCCCTTGTCCGGGCACTTTGATAGACAGATCACCCGTCCAATCCTGGGACGGGTGATCTGTCTATCAAAGTTCCCCGGACAAGGGGGAGGGGCTGTATGTGATGGCGCGCCGCAGGGAACACACAGCTATTGAAATGAAAGCTGTGACGTTCCCATCGCTGTAATCAATGTGGCGGCTCTCCTCTCTTCTGCGCTATTGGACACCCCCGTAATGAGCGGCACCAGGGGCGGGGGGCGGAGCCCAGGCCCCGCCCCATTTTCGGTTTTGTTATCGGCCATTTTTTTCTTTTGCCATTTTGCCGAAAGGGCCATTATCGGCCGATATGTTTCAGTGGCCGAAATTTCAGTGCATCCCTAAAAAATATTCCTCCCAGGGTGATCTATGTACATTGAAAGGATTTTAACAAATTTTGTTGCTGATTCCTACTTTTTTGTTCTGAATAAATAGCTATTTGTCTTTGTCCATGTGCCAAATGAGTGTGAATGGAAGTAATTTTATAACTGTCAGTCATCTGCTGCACGTGCAGGGTTCTAATGAGGAAAGATGCAGGATCTGCCGCCCTTTAACCACTTGCCGCCCAGTCGCCGCAGTCATACTGCGGCAGGGTGGCTCTATTGCACGAATCGCCGTACCCTATTTGTAGACGCTATAACTTTTGTGCAAACCAATCAATATACACTTATTGCAATTTTTTTTTAACCAAAAATATGTAGAAAATGCATATTGGCCTAAACTGATGAAGAAATGTGTTGTTTTTTTTTACATTTTTTGGGGGGAGATTTAATATAGCAAAAAAATTTGCAGTATTTTTTTGTTAATAGCGCAAAAAATAAAAACCGCAGAGGTGATCAAATACCACCAAAAGAAAGCTCTTTTTGTGTGAAAAAAGGTACATCAGTTTTGTTTGGGTACAACGTCACATGACCACGCAATTGTCAGTTAAAGTAACGTAGTGCCGTATCACAAAAATTGCCTGGTCATTAAGGGGGTAAATCCTTCTGGGGCTGAAGTGGTTAAACGTGATTTCTCTTTGTGAGTATCTCACCAAAAATGAAGTTTTTGTTGCAGGAGATGCCCAAAACCATTAAGCCAATCACACAAGCAGGAATTTAGGTTTATAGGGGGTGTTCTGTACACCATTTGTGTACAGAATGCCTTCATGTTGCCATATTGCATTGCATTTTACAGAAAATTACAGTGCTGCGGAATAAAAAGGAAAAATAATTATTATCGTATGACTTGTGTTGCAATTCTATTTGCTATATTATTTTTATTTGCTATCCCCCCCCCCCCTCCCCACAAAAGCGATGTTACCCTTTACTCTTTTGGTTCTGACAGTGACTTGTGCACCAAATTCAAGTTGTTCTAAAATATGCACAAGGCTGACTCCCGGGGGCTAGTGGTACGACGTTCATTAGTAAGACCTTGTACAGTGATAGAATCCCTACTGCAATGGCTGGTTTATCTGCACTTCTATTGTGAATGCTTACGGTTGGTTTAATAATCCCTCCACACTTTAACGTCCTCTACCCCCGTTTTTGGCAATTCTGATTGGATATAGCTGATCTATCAAGCTATTTGTAGCTGCAAGTATCAAGCTTTTCCATCTATGGAGCATATCTCTGCAGATTATTTCTCTGTGAGAAACTCTTTTGCCCTTTTTTGACCAGCAGATCACATATATATACTCAGTTCTATACTACACATATGAATTGGTAGCCTGTTGAACAACGTCCTATTATCTGGATTTTCTTCCAAGATAGTGAGATCTGTCCTAAGTGTGTATGTAACCGTCCCCCCCATTTTGTCAGTCCTGACGAAGCCTCACGGCGAAACGCGTCGACGGTCAAGGGACTCTCCACTGCCATATACATTATATACACTGTATGGTCTTTTAATCTTTGTTTAACATTTTTTGTGATAATAAAATTATTTTGTATTCCATTTTTTGTGTGTTGCCTGCAAAGTCCTATTCTTTACTCTTTTTTGAGTACCAAACCAATTTCCTTAGGCACTATAAAGGGGAATTTCCATTCGGATGGCGCCACCCTCGTGTTAGTAAAGTTTGGTGAGAGACGATTCGCGCTCTTCAGTCCGTTACAGCGTGACGAATGTGCCATCTCCATTCTGAACTCTAGTTTTACCAGAACGAGCGCTCCCATCTCATAACTTGCTTCTGAGCATGCGCGTTTTTTTCCCGTCATTAAAGCGTACGAGAAAAACGACGACGTGAAAAACGACGAGAAAAAATAGAGCATGTTCTAAATTTTTAATGCCCATTTTTCTCATTGAGAAAAATGCTCTGGTGCCTACACACAATCGTTTTTAATGACCAATTTAAAAAATTGCATTTTTCTCGTCATTAAAAACGGTTGTGTGTACGCGGCATTAGGATCATAGTGCACGAATACATGCGAGTGTATATTATTTTATGTTTTTAATAAAGAAGTTTTATACTATGGCAAACACTGTAATGCCCTGTACACACGATCGGATTTCCGATGGAATAAAATCCGATGGATTTTTCCATCGGAATTCCGATGAAGCTGACTTTCATCAGTCTTGCCTACACACCATCAGTCAAAAATCCGACCGTCCCCAACGCCGTGACGTAAAACACTCAGAAGAGCCGAGGAAAATTAAGTTCAATGCTTCTGAGCATGCGTTGACTTGATTCTGAGCATGCATGGGTTTTTTCTCCAATGGAGTTCCCCACAGACGATCGGAATTTGCTATAGTTTTTTTTCCATCGGTATAATTTAAAACCTGTTCTATTTTTTTATACCGATGGAAAAAAGACCGATGGGGCCCACACATGATCGGTTTGTCCGATGAAAAAAGTCCATTGGTCTTTTTTAATCAGAAAAACCGATCGTGTGTACGCGACATAAGAGTTCTGTAAGCGTTTTATGACCTTTTATAATATATAGGTAATTTTAAAGAAGGTGAGAGCACACTTTGTGTGGTTAAGGTTGAAGTGGATTTTTGTTTAATAAAGGGGATTGATGATTTATTTTCAGCACAAGGGGCAATCTTTGCAAGATAGATCTGGACTTTTTTTTTTTTTTTTCATGCGTGGATTTTTTGAAGAACACTAGAGCACATGATTGTGTCTGTTTCCTTTCATGCACAAAAGTTATATATTTCTATGTTGATTAGTTACAGCCACTTTAAAAGATAAATATCAGCAAAGGAGTAGCCAGTCCACAAATTTTTAAATGCACATAAAATATTGGTGAGTGTCAGGGTGTTTTCCAGACAAGACAAATAAACATAAGTTTTGTCTTTTTGTTTATTAACACCGTCACGGTTTTATCCACTAACCTCTTTCCTTCATCATTGGAGCTCACCTAGGCCACCGCCGGGTGGAGCAAGATGGCCGCCGCTCCAGGAGGTAGGCTGACGACCCCGGCCTGTCCCAAGGCAGGTGTAGGCTGCGGATGTGCTGCGGGAGCGCTCTCAGGCACTCCGGAGGCTGATCCAGGACGGGAGCGAACTCCAGGCAATCAGGAAGGCCAGGAAATCTTGTTGCAGCCGCCGCCGGGTGGACTAAGATGGCCTCCGCTCCGGGAGCTAGGCCGAAGCCTCGGCCTTTCCTATGGCCGATGCAGGACCGGGAGGCCACACGTCCGCGGCCACGGGTGGCGTTCTACCAGGCTGACAGGCTCCAAAGGCAGCGGAGGAGACCAGACAGAACCCCGGATGAAGTGGATGGCAAGAATCTACCAGGATGCTGGTAGGAAAAGGAGTAGCGGCAGCGGAGCTCACACTACCTGCGTTCTACTCCATTGCTTTCCAGGCCACGCCCCATCAATCCACGTATCACGTGTGTGCCGAACCGAGGATGTTGATCCGTACGATCCGTTGCACCACTATTGGGCCTATACATTCATGTAGATCAGTGTGCCTCTGTTTGCTCTGATGAAGAGGGTTCTGCCCTGGAAACACGTTGACCTCGCTCCATGCGTATGGGCATTACCTATACATTGCATTGGACTGTAATCTTTGGACCATTGATGTGCCTGGTTTTACTTACGTTTGTGAGTATATTTCCACATGTTTCTCTCCAATAAATGGTTTTATGGTAATGCACAAGGCTCTTTATGTGTTTTGTTGTAGCCAATTATTTATGGCACTGCACTAAATAATATAGATGGGAGATGGGCCAAGTGAAACTATAGTTTGTTTATTACCAATCCTGATAAATTTGAGAACTGCTTGAGTTTTGAGGATAAGACCGGTATTGAGGTATGGTGTTCGGCCAAAGTTGGTAAAAGATTGTTGGTGAATAAACTGACTGACTTTGAACGTTTTTTTGGCCTGCCTCGATTCCTTTGTTTTCCAGTTCTGGTTCGTGAATACATGTGCCAGGGGCTCCAAAGCCAAAATAAGAAGAATTAGAGACATGGGACACCCTTGGCAATGTGCCCCTGTGGATTGAAAAAGGGGTGGATTGGTAAGCAAGGTAACATACTGTGGATGATGAGCTATGGCATAGGGAAGGGTGGGCAAGCTCAGCCCTTCCAGCTCCAGGTTGAAACTACAAATCCCATCATGTGTCTGCCTCTAGGAGTCATGCCTGTGATTGTCAGGGTCTTGCAATGTCTCATGGGACTTGTAGTTTGACCACAGCTGGAGGGCTGAGGTTGCCTACCCCTGGCATAGGGCTTTCAGCCTGAAAACAAAATTTGTTTAGAATCCCTATTTGTTCAAGACAATAGTATAGGCAATTCCAGGAGAGGGAATTGAAGACTTTTTTATTTTTTTTCCGGCCATCCCAGCTGCTCTGCGGTGCGCTGATCCCGCCATCTGACCCGAGATACTCACGCAGCCAGTTAGACCTCTCCATCAGGACAAACTGAGCATTACGGTCTCCCGCACTGTGCTACTAATTTTGATGTCCTATGGTGCCCCAGTCATTAGCTACGAGTCCCTGGATCGTAGGAAGGGTAAGCAAACACCTATAAGACTTTGATAGGGCTATTTGGCTTTTATTACTTGCTCCCTGCCGGGGACCAGGACTGCTGATCGGAGACACTAGGTGCATATGTTTGTTTACACAGACTGTTACTGTTTACATTCACTGAAGGGCATATCAATGCTATGTTAATATGCAACATATGTTACCACAATCACCGGAATTAACAGACTGACTTGCAAATTACTTCAATTATTTACTTACTGGACTGATGCATATCCTTTGATGCCTAACCGATACAATGATTCACTGATCACTCCCTAGTGGAGTTACTCAATGCTTACATATCAACGTTTGGATATGAACTTTAACAGCAATTCTGTGTCCAGCCAGGTGATTGCAGTCATCACTGTCACACTCCTAGACTCAATACTGTCTGGACTATTGGGGGTCCACTAATTTCCGTCAGTTGGGGTGGGAGGGTTCTCTCATCCAATCCCCACTTTTTCATATACAACGTTGAATTTTTCTATTTGTATTTTCTTTCTCGTACATCACGGGACACAGAGCGACATAGTCATTACTAATGGGTTATATAGTTACCGTCAGGTGCTGGCACTGGCAACTTCCAAAACCGGAAGTACCCTCCCCTATATAAGCCCCTCCCATCCGGGAGCACCTCAGTTTTTTGCCAGTGTCTAAGGTGTTGGCCAAGAAGAAACATGTGTTTTTCACTGAGCTTGCGTACAGGTTCTTTTGGGCCTCAGTAAGCTATTCCGGATCCGACCAAAAAAGCTTCATAGCTAAACGGTCGGTACCCGGGCCTTGCAGAGAAGAGCAAGGTTCTGCCTGTAATGCTTCTCTTAGGAGAGCTGGACCCTGGGATCCAGAGCTCTGGTCATACCCACGACCAAGATGTTTTCTGTGCAGGGTGCTATACAGGTCCAGGGGAGTGGAATCCTTGGGAACCCGGTCCCTGAAGGTTTGATTACAATGCCTGCCGTGATAGGTGAAGTTTGGGCTTTTGTGGACCAAACAAAGTCCTGCGGCGGGGAACAGGTAAGTGGGGGCCCCCAGGAACTTGGTTCTATTGGGGGACCCCCAAGCCTAATTTGTCTTTCTGTCTGTTACCTAACGGTATTCCCGCTAATATCTGTGCATGCCTGTAACTACTAAAAAAATGTAATAATTTTTAATGGTGGTCAAGAAAAAAAAAAAAAAAAAAAGAATGTTTTTTTATATATGTTTAGTATATTAAACTGCGGTACCTGTGTTTGTCCACTAGAGGCCGCTGTGGAATGTTTTTCTTGTCATATGGACTAGTTTCTTCTCAGAGAGCAAAGTCCAGGCAGCTGGTGAGTTCTCCTACAGGAAACTGTTTCCTCTGCCATGTTGCAGTGTTCGTCTATCCCCCGGCCTGCGGCAAAGGGGGCCCTGGCTCCTGTCCCTGGTTTCCATGTTTGAAAATTAGCGCCGAGGCGCACGTGGCCGCGCGCGTGCACGCGCCTCTATATATAGAGGTGGCCGGAAAAAGGGGCGGGGCCTGGGGGATGACGCTCTGTGCGCGCCGCAGCGCTTCTGCGCATGTGCGGGCGTCCCAGCAGGTTTTTAAAAAGCCACATTATTGCAGTAAGCTGGCTATGAAGTACAGAGACAGAGCTGGCAACATTTAAAGGCATACAGCAAGCGGTTGATACAGGCATCCCCTAGAAAGGCACATTAGTAGACACCAACTGTGATATAGCAGCAATTGTGCTAGACTATTCTCAGTAAAAGTGGTGTATTACGGCTGGAATACCTCAGCTTTAGGCTTAGGAATATGCCGTCCAGTAGCTCCGGAACTGAATCTTCCAGGAAGCGAAAGGGGTCTCATCGGGCTCTGAGGATCTTGGGCATACTCCTGCACCAGTCTCCCCTGAAGTTCAGAGGTAAGTGACCGTAGAGACCCCGCAGGGGTACTTGGTACTGTGGCTGTCCTCAGTTCACCTGCTCCTGTGTATGTAACAGAGGAGGTTTTTTCCTCAGCTCTGGGAGGATTAGAGAGAGATTGTCAACATTTATCGCTGCCTCCCTGTCAGGGAAAGCACGCCCGATCTCCGTCTCCTCCTTCAGAGTGCCTGTTAGCAGAGCAACAGTCCCATACAGGGATCGACCTGCCTGAAGGGGATCAGGATGAGGTTGATTCTGTTATAGAGGAATCAACAGTGGGGGAACCTTTTCTCAGCATCTCAAGCTGAAAGATTATGGGTTCAGTCTCTGACTAACATGGTCCGATCAGCATTTAAAAATGCACCTTGCGGAACCATCAACCACTGCTGTATCCTCGTTGGGGTCGCTAGAAGCCCCCAGACTGTCTGTTCTTTTCCACTTCACCCTTTACTGAAAGGGCTTATTTACCAGGATTGGGAACGTCCTGAGAAAATATTTATTCCCCAAAGAGATTTCCGGTGGTCTATCCCATGGAGGATAAGTTCATCAAAAAAAAAAAAAAAAATGGAAGGTCCCTACAGTGGACGCAGCCATCTCTTGTATGTATAAATCACTGACATGTCCAGTGGATAATGTCCAAATGTTCAAGAACCCAATAGATAAAAGATTGGAGTCCTTATGAAAATCTGCTTCTTTCTACAGCAAGCTTGGTGACACAACCAGCAGTAGCAGCTATTGGGGTCTGCTAAGCAGTGAAGGATCAGTTGAAACAGGTCTTGAGGGACTTGACAGATCAGCAGGCTTTGCCCTAGCTGATCTACCTAGAGCCTTAGGCTTTGCGGTTGACGCCATAAAGGATTCAGTCCATCAGGCCTCCCGCCTTACGCTGTCTATAGTACATATGCGTAGGCTCCTATGGCTCAAAAACTGGTCTGCTGAAGCTCCCTGTAAAGAATGGCTGGTTAGCGTCCCATTTCATGGTGAACGCTTATTCAGGGAAAACCTGGACGAATATATCCAGAAAATTTCCAGCGGTAAAAATACGCTCTTGCCGGTTAAAAACAGAGTTAGAGGTCCCTCTTTAAGAGGCCTGCTTCTCCAGTCCCTGGGGCATCGGCTGTGTAACAGTTCCGACGGCCTCCTCGGTCAATTCCCGGGGGTAAAAAACAGGGACAGTAGCAGGGTAATGAGAAACCCTGGGTCAGGGGAGGTACAAAACCTCCCCCAAAGTTAAATTCATTGAAGCCCCCACTCAGTCGGGTGGGGGGAGGACTCCAGTTGTTCGCAAGAGACCTGGCGGGACACGATCAAGACAGATAGGTGCTCTCCGCAGTATGTTTGGGATACAGTTTGGAGTTAAAAGACTCTCCTCCTTCCCATTTTTTGAGGTCAAACGTGCCAAGGGATCCCCGGAAGAGAGAGTCCCTCCTGTTGGCACTAGAACAACTATTGCTCCAAGGAGTAATTATGGAGGTACCCCTGGAAGAATGAGGGTTCGGGTTTTACTCAAACCTCTTTACAGTCCCGAAGCAAACGCGGACGGGAGGCCCATATTAATTCTAAAAGGGCTATACAAATTCCTGTATATCAGGACTTTCCAATGGAGTCAATCCGATCGGTGGCCACTGCCCTACAAGGGGAGGATTGGTTAGCCGCGATCGACATCAAAGATGCTTATTTGCGCATTCCCATCTTTCCAGTCCACCAAAAATTTCTACGCTTTGCAGTAGAAGGGCGCCATTTTCAGTTCAGAGCCTTACCCTTCGGTTTGGCCACAGCACCACGAGTGTTTACAAAAATTCTGGCCCTTTATTGGCCAATCTAAGAACACAAGGTGTAATGATAATGGCATATCTAGATGACTTGTTGCTGATAGACCACTCAGTGAAAAAACTAGACGTGGTCGTTCACAAGACGATCAAGTATCTGGAATCTCACGGTTGGATTATCAACCGAGACAAGTCAGCCCTAAAAACCAGTCAAAAGTCTGGAATACTTGGGGCTAAGGTTGGATTCAGGCCAGAGAAAAATATTCTTGCCTCGAGGAAAGGTGTTGTCTTTGAAAGATTTGATCCACTTAGTGGGTACAAAAAAGACAGCCGTCCATACGCCTGTATATGAGGCTGCTGGGAAAAATGGTGGCATCATTCGAAGCAGTACCCTACGGTCAATTCCATTCAAGGAATTTGCAAGGGGCCATACTGTCAGCCTGGAACAAAAAAGTTCAGGCCCTAGACTTACAATGTCCTTGTCCCCTTCCGTTCGCAAGAGCCTCCGTTGGTGGTTGGTTCCCCAGAATCTGGAAAAAAGGAAATCCTTCAGTCCGATTTCTTGGAAGGTGGTCACTACAGATGCCAGCCTTATAGGCTGGGGAGCAGTACTGGAGCAATAGTCTCTCCAGGGCAGATGGTCGGATGCAGAAAAGGCCCTGCCCATCAATCTCTTAGAGATACGAGCAGCCCGGTATGCCCTAGTAGCATGGACATCCAAACTCCAAGGGTCCCCTGTCAGAATTCAATCAGACAATGCCACAGCAGTGGCATATATCAATCGGGGGGGCACCAGGAGTCGTGCAGCCCAAAGGGAAGTAAATTACATCCTGAGATGGGCAGAAAGATATGTCCCAGCCATATCTGCGGTATTCATTCCAGGGGTGGAGAATTGGAAGGCGGACTTTCTAAGTCGCCAACAATTATGCCCAGGGGAATGGTCCCTTCATCCCGAGGTTTTCCGGACAATATGTCAGCGGTGGGGCACACCGGATGTAGATCTGCGAGCATCCAGATTCAACACAAAAGTGGACAGGTTTGTCTCTTGGGCAAGGGATCCCCTAGCGTGCGGCTCGGATGCCCTAGTGTTCCCTTGGGATCAGTTCAAGCTGATATATGCATTCCCACCGCCACAATTGTTACCTCGATTACTCCGCAGAATCAGGGTAGAAAAGAAACCAGTGATTCTGGTGGCTCCAGCGTGGCCCCGAAGAGCATGGTACGCGGAGATTGTAAAAATGTCTGTGGGGAGTCCTTGGACCCTCCCACATCGTCCGGACCTGCTTTCGCAGGGACCGATATACCACCCTTCCTTACCAGCCCTAGGTTTGACGGCCTGGCTATTGAAGCCCACATTCTAAAAAAGAGAGGGCTCTCTAATGCTGTGGTATCTACCATGATCAATGCCAGGAAGCCGGTATCCAGGCAGATCTACTATAGAATCTGGAAGGCGTACATCGCCTGGTGTGAAGCCAAGAAATGGCATCCACGTAAATACGTAATAGGTAGGATTCTGGACTTCCTACAATGGGCTGTAGATAGGAAGCTTGCCTTGAGTACTATCAAGGGTCAGATTTCGGCCTTGTCAATATTTTTTCAAAGGCCCTTGGCTTCGCATTCACTAGTCAAAGCCTTTATACAAGGAGTGATGCGTATTAGTCCTCCGGTTAATATTCCCATATGTCCATGGGATCTAAACTTGGTTCTGTCGGTTCTACAGAAACAACCATTTGAACCATTACAGCATATTTCCTTAGTGCTTCTCACCAGGAAATTGATTTTTCTAGTAGCCATTTGTTCGGCTAAAAGAGTATCGGAATTAGCAGCTATGTCCTGTAAGGAGCCATATCTGGTTATCCATAAGGACAGAGTAGTGTTACGTCCTCATCCAGCCTTTCTTCCTAAGGTGGTATTGAGTTTTCATTTGAACCAAGATGTGGTTCTTCCTTCTTTTTTCCCCAAGCCTACTTCGGTAGAGGAAAAGTTATTGCATTCTTTGGATGTAGTAAGAACAGTTAAAGCTTATCTAAAAGCCACTGCTCAGATTCGCAGAACGGATACTTTGTTTATTCTGCCGGAAGGCCCCAGAAAGGGTCAGGCAGCGTCAAAATCTACTTTAGCCAAGTGGATTCGACAGGTCATAATACAAGCCTATAGCTTGAGAAGTAGACCGCCTCCGTTCAAAGTTAGGGCGCACTCCACGAGAGCAGTTGGAACTTCATGGGCAGTGCATCACCAGGCCTCCCTGGCTCAAATCTGTAAGGCCGCAACATGGTCTTCGGTACACACGTTTACTAGGTCCTACCAGGTGGACGTTAGAAGTCAGGAGGATGTCGCCTTTGGGCGCAGTGTGTTGCAGGCCGCAAAAGTTCCTCATGTCTGATAGCGCTCAGCTTATATATGGTGTATCCCCCCCCTCATTTGGCATTGCTTTAGGACATCCCATTAGTAATGACTATGTCGCTCTGTGTCCCGTGATGTACGAGAAAGAAAATAGGATTTTTATAACAGCTTACCTGTAAAATCCTTTTCTTGGAGTACATCACGGGACACAGAGCTCCCGCCCCTCTTTGGGGACACTTATTGCTTTGCTACAAAACTGAGGTGCTCCCGGATGGGAGGGGCTTATATAGGGGAGGGTACTTCCGGTTTTGGAAGTTGCCAGTGCCAGCACCTGACGGTAACTATATAACCCATTAGTAATGACTATGTCGCTCTGTGTCCCGTGATGTACTCCAAGAAAAGGATTTTACAGGTAAGCTGTTATAAAAATCCTATTTTTTATTGTTTTCAATGCTCTGGAGGAACACTTCTCCTTGGGCAATCTAGGTGATCACCCTAGGAGAGTTTTTTTGATACTATTTTGCATTCATCAATAAAGTCTTCACAACATGCTGATGGTCCTCTGTGGTTGATTCACCTTTAGATTTTCCTTTGGGACCTTCTTGTGTCCCAATACCCCTTGTCTCTTGTTGCATGTTCTTATTGTTTATTAGGAGGATCCCGTCTCATTCAGACGAATCAGTCCGTCAGCATTTTTGTTATTACACCCAGTTTGGATTCAGGCATTTTACTTCCTTTTTTGACCACGGTCAAAGATCCTCAGTGATACGGGTTACAACAGTTCTAAATAGGGAAAGTTTAGTGTTAAGCATTGTGGTTCCTGGACACGGGAGTACTTGGCCCCTGTAGATAACATTATACAGAGTTTACATCGAAGAAACAATGGCTGCCTCTGTGGTGGTACAGGAATTTGCAGGGATGAGGTGTAACCAGTCATGGATATGCACTAGTTGAGATGCTAAAAAGTATACATTAAAGTTGGGAAAAGCAAGTCCCACCACGTGAGTTGGTAATCTTGGAACCTTCCATGCTTTTCTAGGTGACGTACGGTGCCACAAAAAAGCCATACAAATCGCACCAATTTGTTCACAAATTTACTTTGGTATCCTACAGGGAGAATTGGCCACAAAATACAATAGTTTAGGTAAATAGATCATTTTAAGGATATTGACTCTATCCATAAGGTCTAATGGCATATCCATTCACTGCCTACTCAGATGGTGTAGGTGAGAGATCAATGGACATACGTTATTAGAAAGGTAGGAATTGAACCAGTTGCAGACCAGGCCATAGCCAAATGACGGCTACAGCACCGTCGGATAACATTGGGAGGGTGTACTTTAACGTCCTCCCAAAATCACGCTCCAACGCACCCCTTGGGGCACGCATTCAGGAATGTCTGTGACCGCCAGGTCCGGTCACGGAGCGGGGTAATAAAGGACCGGTGACAGCAGCCCTTTACCACTTGATCGCCCAATCCAATGATGAAGCGATCAGTTGCCAACAGATCGGAGCATGTCCGGTTCAGCTCCTCTCCTCCTCGCACTGATCGGTACAGTGTGCGAGGAGAGGAAGGAGCCGGGTGCAGCAGCGCTGTGGGCTGGATCTGAAGTGCCCACAGCGCTGATCTCGGCCAATTCCTTCCCATCCATGCCCAGCCATGCCCATCCATGGCTCATCCATGCCACATTAGTGCTCATCCATGCCACATTAGTGCTCATCCGTGCCACATACATGCCACATTAGTGCTCATCCGTGCCACATACATGCCACATTAGTGCTTATCCGTGCCACATACATGCCACATTAGTGCTCATCTGTGCCTCATCCTTGCCACTACAGTGCCCATCAGTGTCTCACAAAAGTGTAATGGGTAGTCAAATTAGATGTGTAATTTATGCTCCAACACCTGATGGTGCTCCCTGAATGTTGGGCCTCTGTATGTGGCCTGGCTGTGTAAAAGTCTCTCATGTTTGGTATCTCCATACTCAGGAGGAGTAGCAGCATGTATTTTGGGGTGTAATTCTTGCTATGTACATGCTATATGTTAGAAATATCTTATACATGGACAACTTTGTGTAAAAAAAAAAAAGCGTTTTTATTTTCTTTCCACATTTTCCAAAAACTTGTTGGGGAAAAAAAAATGACTTGTTCAAAAGACTCGTTATGCCTCATAGATTATACGTTTGGGTGTTTGCTTTGCAAAATGGGGTAATTTTTTGGGGGCGTTTCCATTGTCCTTGTGCTCCAGGGCCTTCAGAAGTGTAAGAGGTAGTCAATAAATTATATGTGTAATTATGTCCCTAGAACGCCTGATGGTGCTCCGTGCATGCTGTGTGTGAGAAGTAACTTGTTGGTATGACAATTTTGTGAAAACAAAATAAAAAAATCTTAATTTTGCAAAGAATTGTGGGAAAAAATTACAACTTCAAAAAACTCACCATGCCTCCTACTAAATGCCTTGGAATGTCTACTTTCCAAAAAGGGGTCATTTAGGGGGTATTTGTACTTTCCTGGCTTGTTTTCAATATTTTTTCATTGATTAGCGCAAAAAAAAGTGGTGATCAAATGCCACCAAAAGAAAGCTCTATTTTTGTGAAAGGACAAACATTTCATATGGATAGAGGTAATTGTGTAGTGCTACGTGTTAGGCAAAATGACATTAGACAATGTATACCCTAGAGCTAAGCAATAAATACCCAGCAGGTGTGAACCAAAATAAAACGTGAAAATCAGTCCACAAAATTATTTATATATGCAAAAATCTATGTGATATAGTGTCCATCTATAAATATTAATAACGTGATGAAGATGTCATGAGATTGCAAGAAACATCCCAACGAAAATCTTCAGGTGAGTGATGTAATTCATATGCGCTTACCGGAACCGTTGGACCCGACTGTCGTAAGACAATGGATTGATCGAACTTAAGGTATCCCAAACGGCTGTTCCACGGGGGTGTCAACGAGAATCCAGAAGAAGGTGGAGTCTGCCACATTGGCATCCAGGTGACGTCAACCGGAAGTATGATAGGTCCGATGTTCCTCAGCCACAGATTATTCTGGTATGGGTAACCCAACTATGCTGTTGGTGAGGCAATCATAGGGATCTACCAGACATCCAAGACAACCCGGTTCAGGCAAGCAGCAACCCTGACTAGGGTGATAGAAACCAACTGGAGAGAACTCAAAAAGCTTATACATTTTAGGTGCTTCCAGCACACCAAACTATAAATGCATTAAGCATAGGGTGGCAGACTCGTTGACCCCCCGTGGAACAGCCGTTTGGGATACCTTAAGCTTGATCGATCCGTTGTCATACGACAGTCGGGTCCAACGGTTCCGGTAAGCGCATACATCACTCACCTGAAGATTTTCGTTGGGATGTTTTTTTTGCAATCTCATGACATCTTCATCATGTTATTAATATTTATATATGATGGACACTATATCACATTGATTTCTGCATATATTGATCATTTTGTGGACTGATTTTCACGTTTTTTTTGGTTCACACCTGCTGGGTATTTATTGCTTAGCTCTTTTCTATGTCACACCTCTTGGTTACACCTCGTTGGGTATACATTGTCTAATGTCATTTTGCCTTATGCCCCATACACACGATCGTTTTTCATGCCGTTAAAAATGCCATTTTAAAAAATGGCCATTAAAAATGATCGTGTGTAGGCTCCAGAGCATTTTTAACGACGTGAAAAACGGGCATTAAAAATTCCGGACATGCTCTCTTTTTTCATGTCGTTTTTCATGTCGTTTTTTTTAACGACGTGAAAAACGATAGTGTGTATGCTTTCACGACGTGAAAAAAAACGCGCATGCTCAGAATCAAGTATGAGACGGGAGCGCTCGTTCTGGTAAAACTAGCGTTCGTAATGGAGATAGCACATTCATTACACAGTAACGGACTGAAAAGCGCAAATCGTCGCTCAACAAACTTTACTAACGTGAAGGGTGGCGCCACTCGAACGGAACTTCCCCTTTATAGTGCCGTCGTACGTGTTGAACGTCACTGCGCTTTGCTTGATCGTTTTTTTTAATGATAGTGTGTACGCAAGGCAGGCTTGAGAGGAAACATGAAAAAAAATGAGGAGAAAAACGTCGGTTTAAAAAATGACATTAAAAACGATCGTGTGTACGGGGCATAACACGTAGCGCTACACAATTACTTCCACTTTTGAATTTTGTCACATTTCTGTGCAGCTGCTTCATTTCACTTGTTTGGGTTTTGTTTTTTGTTTTTTCTTTTTGGGTAGCGCATTTATTCTTATACTCACATTTCATATGGGTACAATGTTGTATGACTGAGTAATTGTCATTCAAAGTGTGAGAGCACTGAAAGCTGAAGATTGGTCTGGTTAAGAAGAGGGTTTAAGTGCCCAGTGGGCAAGTGTTTTAAAGCAGGAATTGAAGGCTTTATGAATGTCTAGCCCATTTGATTCTGGTGCATCAAGTGAATTTGATGCATTTGTTTCCGAGTATTATTGGATGACTGCTTATGG
The DNA here is from genome assembly GCA_029206835.1 of Rana muscosa. Classification (NCBI taxonomy): domain Eukaryota; kingdom Metazoa; phylum Chordata; class Amphibia; order Anura; family Ranidae; genus Rana; species Rana muscosa. Next base: position 406,930,406 of record CM055117.1, read on the forward strand.
GAGATGAAGCCCCCAATCATATGAGGTAGACCATGAAGGAAAGTGTTAATCCTGGCGGTGAATTTTTGCACACATTTTGATAACAACATTTAGCAGCAAGATAGAGCAGAAGTTATGTGTCCAAGTAATCTTTGCCGAGTTTCTGGAGCACAACTATACGGGCCGTTGACAATGTGTGCAAGTTAGGGTAAGTGTGTAGACTTAAACATGTTAGTCAGATGAGGTGCTAGAAGAATGGAAAATGTTTGGTAGTATAACACAGAGAAGCTGTCAGGACCAGGTTTTTTTTTTTTGTTTGCACTTTCAGAGATTTGATCGATTTGAGGAATTCTAGGGTAGTGATATCTGCTTCCTTTGTGTCTGCCTTTTTTTTTTATTAGAGAGGTGGGGGGAGTATAAAACATTCTGAAAAAGGGAGTCTACTAGGGGTTTTCTAAAAGGTTCCGAGGGCTTATGCCGCGTACACACGATCATTATTCACGGCGGTTAAAAAAACGCCGTGAATAATGACAGGAAAAACGAGGGAACCGCTTGATTCCCTACACACGGTCGTTTTTCCCATCATTTTTTCTCTTGACGAGAAAAACGACCGTCTGTGGGCTCCGCGGCAGTGTCTCCCTATGGGAAAACTGCCGCGGAAAAAAATGCTGGAAAAAACGATGAGAAAATTTAGAACATGTTCTAATTTTTCTCGTCGTTTTTTATGCCGTTTTTCTCGACGAGAAAAACGACATAAAGCCCACAGACGATCGTTTTTCTCGGCGAAAAAAAAAATGCAGTTTTTCTCGTCGAGAAAAGCGGTCGTGTGTACGCGGCATTATAGAGTAGAAAATTCTGCTCTGTTTTTTTTTTTATATGGATGCCCTAGAACATGTCATGAGACAAATTTCTAGAATGACCCTCTTCTCCATTCACAAGCGCAAAATCTTGTGACTAAAAGCCTGGACAGCTGAAATTGCCTATAAGAAAAAGCCTTATGCCTTGTACACACGATCGGAATTTCCGAGGAAAAATGTCCAACGGAATTTTTACATAGGATATTCCGACCGTGTGTGCCCCATCTGACTTTTTCCGTCGAAAATTCTGACGGAGTTAGAAAGAGAACATGTTCTCTTCTTTTCCGATGGGAAAAAATTATATCGAAAATTACGTTCGTCTGTAGGGAACGCATGCTCAGAATCAAGTCGACGCATGCTCAGAAGCAATGAACTTCATTTTTCTCGGCTCGTCGTAGTATTATACGTCACCGCGTTCTTGACGGTCGGAATTTGGTGTGACAGTGTGTATGCAAGACAGCTTGAACGGAATTCCGTCTGAAAAATCCGTCAAGTTTATCCCGAAGGAAATTCCGATCGCGTGTACAAGGCTGTCAGGAAGATCCTGCCAGTAACAGGCACTCTGAAGTTCCTGGTGCGCGACCGCGGGTGCCATTGCGCATGTGCGTGCGCACGGGAATGCGCGCGCGCGCCCCCATTGGCACCAGGCGGGCTATTTAAACCAGACTGACACACTGGGATCTTGCTGTCTGATCTACAGCGTTACGTGTGTCTTGACCTCTGAAACCTGTTCCAGTTCACTCCAGTATCTGACCCGGCTTGCTTCTGACTAACCCAGCTATCTGCCTGCATCTGACTCCTGCCTGCCTGACCATCCTTCTGCCTGCTCCTCTGGTCCTGCTGCTGCCCGCCTGATATCTGACCCGGCTCGTTTGACCCATCCAGTTACAGTCTGCTGCATCTGCCTGCCGATCCAGCCTGTCCCAGGTTCCTGTCTACGGTCCTTCCAGTCAGCTGTCCAGTTCCAGTCTGCTGCATCTGCCTGCCGTTCAGCTTGTTCCTGGTTCCTGCCTCTGCTCAGTCGCACCTGCGATTCCTCTGTACAGCTCCACCTGGACTTCAGACCAACCTCCTGCTGTTGATCCTGCCAGGCACTCGTGCCACTCCTGACTCCTGTGCTTCCTGTTCACCCTACCAGGGGCCACGAGTCGGAGCCGCAAGAGAGGCCATCCCCTGCAATCCGGGCTCATCCACTAGGTACGTGACAGTATCAGACAGCCATGTCTGAGCCCGAGCAGGGAGCCTCTCCCATGGAGGAACTCTGTGTGCACCTGGCAGGGTTCACCCAGGCCATCAAAGGCCTTCAGGAAGGATACTCACACCTGGAAGAACGGATTCGAGTACTTGCACCCTCTGGCATCCAGGAGTCTGCTCCCCTGTCTGCTTCTTCAGCCAGCATGGGTTCTCCCACAGTTGTTACCCTGCTACCTGAACCAAAGGTTCCCATGCCTGAAAAGTTTTCCGGAGAACGAAGCAAGTTTAGGACATTCCGAAACTCTTGTGAACTTTACTTCTCATTACAACCACGCACTTTCTCTCAAGAAGCCACCAAGGTGGGCTTCGTGATTTCCTTGCTCCTGGGAGAACCCCAATCTTGGGCCCACCGCCTCCTGGAACAGGAAGCCGAGTCCTTAGCCAATTTGACCACCTTCCTCGATACCATGGCTGAACTTTACGAGGACCCGCAGCCTTCAGCAACCGCGGAAATAGCCCTGCGTACCCTTCAACAAGGGCACAGGGCAGTAGAGGACTATGTCACCGAATTCAGGCGGTGGAGTGTGGACACTAACTGGAATGACGCAGCTCTCCTTTGCCAGTTTCGTTTGGGACTCTCTGACCCCTTAAAGGATGAACTGGCTCGAGTAGGAATACCCCAGAACTTGGATGCATTAATCAACGTGACCATACAAATTGATCGGCGGCTAAGGGAGCGAAAAGCGGAGAGGGAGGCTGGGCCTTGTCATCCCGTCTGGATGTTACCCAAAGTTCCCAACTATGCTCATCCGGCACCCACTGTTGGGTCAGTCTTTACGCCTGGTACCTCCGTACCCAGGCAGTCAGGAGTCCTCCGCCCTTCCCTTACTATGGAAGAACGTCAACGTCGCCAGGTGAACAACTTGTGCCTGTACTGCGGGGGACCCGGGCATTATGTTAGTAACTGCCCTGCTAAGCTTCGCAAGTGCCTGTCCCTCTCTTCCAATCATGCGACTTCTTGGCTCAAGGCTTCTTCTTCCCACCTGGCTCTCCCTATTCTGTTGCAACTGCCAGGAAGGATACTACAAGTTTCTGCCATTATCGACTCCGGGGCCTGCAGTTGCTTTATGGACTCATCTTTTGCAACCCAACACCAGGTTCCTTTATTATATAAGGCCCAAGGACTCTCCATTCATCTGGCCGATGGCTCTGCGATTAAATCTGGTCCAGTTACACAGGAGACTTCCCCCCTTCCAGTCACGATCGCCAATCTACACCGAGAGCTGCTTCGCATGGACATAATTTCTTCACCATTATTCCCTGTTATTCTTGGTATGCCGTGTTTACAAGCCCATAACCCCACTACATCAACTGGGTCACGGGAGAAGTCACATTTCCTTCCACTTATTGTCAACAGTTCTGTACTCCCATGGGCCCCAGTAAACCACCTGCCTTGTTGTGTTTGGACTCCGAATCTGAGTTACGCCAGTCTGTTTCTGAGGCCTACTTCGACTTTCTGGACGTCTTCAGTAAGAAAGGGGCTGAGACGCTTCCGCCCCATCGGGCCTATGACTGCCCCATCTAGCTCTTTCCGGGAGCTGAAATCCCCTTTGGCAGGATCTTCCCGCTGACTGAGCTGGAGCAAGGAACACTTAAAACATACATCGACGAGAAATTAGAAAAAGGGTGTCATGGATATGCAGTAGTGTTTGTCTGTCAGCTTACCTTCCTTCCCATGTGTTCATCTTAGAGGCCAGAACCCTTTCACCTGGCTTCCTTTATAATCTCCTCCCAGCCTGACTCCACCCCAGGCCCTATCACAGAACACTATATTAACCTGTGCACTGCAAGCCTGCTTTGCTGATCAACGTGTTTGTTAGGCATTGTGTGTTTGGGTTCCTGCCTGCCGTGTGCTACGTCTGTCTCTCTGTTACATATTTGGCTTGTCCCCGACTATCCCTGTCTGCTCGTGACCCTTGACCTTCGGCTCGTTCTTTTGTTTCTCTCATATCTTGTGCTGCTGCTTCCCCTCTTTTCCCCTTATCCTACGGGGCGTGAGCTAGGAAACTCCAGGGGCTGCGACCTGGTCCCAGCCTGCAGCATAACATCCTCACCACTAGAGGCTCTGGAGAAGACCTGCTGGGTCTTAGACTCCGCGCCTTGGGGAATCTTGGCTCTAGCTTCCGTTAGGATCCCGGTTGTGCTCCTCTGGTCCCGCTTTCCACAACCACCCAGTTTCCTATCCGCAGAAGCCAGCCATAGGGTTCACTACCTTGCGGTGCACTCCTGTCCCCCTACGGTGTGCATCTGTCACCTGGCCACAGGTGACCTTGACAAAGGGTTTATCCGGCCATCCACGTCTCCAGCAGGAGCAGGTATCTTTTTCGTAGAAAAGAAGGATCATACCCTACGGCCCTGCGTAGACTATCGTGAGCTTAACAAAATCACTGTCAAAAATCGCTACCCTCTCCCCTTGGTACCCGAATTATTCCTGAGGCTGGTAGCTGCCACCATTTTCACTAAGTTAGATCTCCGAGGGGCCTACAACTTGGTTCGCATCAGGGAAGGGGATGAGTGGAAAACAGCCTTTCGCACTCGTTTCGGGCACTTCGAGTACCTGGTGATGCCCTTTGGGCTATGCAACGCCCCTGCAACCTTCCAGTACTTCATCAATGACGTTTTCCGGGACTACTTGGATTTGTTCGTTATCGTCTATTTAGACGACATCCTTATCTTCTCTTCTTCCCTGGATTCCCATCGCAAGCACGTCAGATGTGTGTTAGCTCGGCTTCGACAGCATGGCCTATACGCCAAGGCCGAAAAGTGCGAGTTCGAGCAGAAAAGTATTCCCTTCCTGGGTCTAATCATCTCGGTAGAGGGCATTAAAATGGACCCTCAGAAGGTTGCAGCAATCTTAGACTGGCCAGCGCCCACCGACAAGAAAGGAATCCAACGCTTCGTAGGATTCGCTAACTTCTATAGGAAATTTATTAAGGGGTTCTCAGCCATCATCAGTCCTATCACTCAGTTAACCAGACAAGGGGTCCGTTTCCACTGGTCCCCGGAGGCCCAAACCGCCTTTGATTCCCTCAAGAGACTGTTTACCTCCGCCTCTGTTCTAAAGCATCCTGACTCCTCCCTACCATTTGTTTTGGAAGTAGACGCCTCCGAAATTGCTGTCGGAGCAGTCCTTTCCCAACGACAAGGGACTAAAGCCCTGTTACACCCTGTAGCCTTCTTTTCTCGTAAACTGTCAGCAGCAGAAAGGAACTATGACGTGGGAGACCGGGAACTATTGGCCATAAAATCTGCCCTGGAAGAGTGGCGATACTTACTGGAGGGAGCCGCTCATCCAATCCTGGTCTACACGGACCACAAGAACCTGGAATACTTGAAGTCTGCAAAAAGGCTGAAACCACGTCAAGCCAGGTGGGCTCTATTCTTCTCCAGGTTCTCTTTTCATGTTACCTACCGGCCAGGCTCGAAGAACGTAAAACCCGATGCTCTGTCTAGGATGTTTCCCGAGCCTAAAGAAACCTCTCTTCCTGACACAATTCTTCCCCCAGGAAATTTCCTTCTGATACAAGAAGACCTCCTTTCACGGATCAAGCAAGCCTCAGTAGGGTCAGCACCTGCAGTGGGAACAGAACTACTAGTAAAGGATGGTTTGTTCTGGTACAAGAATAAAATTTTCGTACCCGAAGGTCTACGGGTCACGGTTCTAGAACTTTACCACGACCATGCACTGGCAGGTCATTTTGGTGTCACCAAGACCGCTGATCTTGTTCAACGTACCTTTTGGTGGCCTCAAGTACTTGGAGACTGCAAGAGATATGTGGAGTCCTGCACCACCTGTACGTGGAATAAGACTAGTAGAACTAGGGCCTGGGGTTTGTTGAGGCCTTTACCCGTCCCAGACAGGCCGTGGAAGATGTTATCTATAGACTTCATTGTTGAGCTACCTCCAGCAGAGGGTCACACCGCCATCTTTGTAGTGGTAGACCGGCTATCCAAGATGGCTCATTTCATACCAATGAAAGGTACTCCCTCCGCTCCTGAGACAGCGAAGACGTTCATCAGAGAGGTAATCAAGCTTCATGGGATTCCTGCCAATATTGTTTCCGATCGGGGAGTAAAATGTACTTCCCGATTCTGGAGAGCTCTGTGTAAAGCCTTGGGTATTGAGCTGTCATTCTCCACTGCTTATCACCCTCAAACAAATGGACAAACTGAGAGGACTAATCAGACCCTCGAGCAGTATCTACACTGCTTTTCGTCTTTTTCTCAGGATGACTGGATTTCCCTGCTCCCATTGGCCGAATTTGCTTATAATAATTCTGTCCACTCTGCCACGAAACAAAGCCCATTTTTTGCCAATTACGGCTTTCACCCATCTTTTTTGCCCAATTCTATCCCTGAATGCTCTGTACCTGCCGTCCATGAAACAATAAAAAAAATTTTCTCCAATAATCAACTCTTACAAGAGACCATGACAAGAACTCAGGAACATAACAAGGAGGCCTTTGACAAGAAAAAGCGAGGAGAACTGGTGCTTGAACCTGGTAATCTCGTATGGCTGTCCACAGCAAACCTGAAATTAGCCTGTCCCTCCAGGAAGTTGGGTCCTAAGTTCATGGGGCCTTTCCCCGTTAATAGGAAAATCAACGAGGTAGCTTATGAGCTGGAACTTCTGGAGTCGCTCAGGATTCATCCTGTCTTTCACGTCTCCCTGTTAAAACCTTCTGTTCCAAATCCTTTTCCTGACCGGAATTTGGATCCTCCTGACCCTATAATAGTGGATGGAGAGGAAGAATTTGAGGTAGAAGCTGTCTTGGATTGCAGGAAGAGGAGTAATCAAATCAAAATTTTGATCAAATGGAAGGGGTATGGGCCTGAGGAGAACTCTTGGGAGCCCGAGGAAAACATCCACGCTAAGAGTTTAATTCAATCCTTTAAGATATCTCACCCGGAGAAATGGGCCCGGTTGGGCATCTGGAGGCTGCCCCTTGGGGGGGGCAATGTCAGGAAGATCCTGCCAGTAACAGGCACTCTGAACTTCCTGGTGCGCGACCGCAGGTGCCATTGCGCATGCGCGTGCGCGCGCGCGCGTGCCCCCATTGGCACCAGGCGGGCTATTTAAACCAGACTGACACACTGGGATCTTGCTGTCTGATCTACAGCGTTACGTGTGTCCTGACCTCTGAAACCTGTTCCAGTTCACTCCAGTATCTGACCCGGCTTGCTTCTGACTAACCCAGCTATCTGCCTGCATCTGACTCCTGCCTGCCTGACCATCCTTCTGCCTGCTCCTCTGGTCCTGCTGCTGCCCGCCTGATATCCGACCCGGCTTGTTTGACCCATCCAGTTACAGTCTGCTGCATCTGCCTGCCGATCCAGCCTGTTCCAGGTTCCTGTCTACGGTCCTTCCAGTCAGCTGTCCAGTTCCAGTCTGCTGCATCTGCCTGCCGTTCAGCTTGTTCCTGGTTCCTGCCTCTGCTCAGTCGCACCTGCCATTCCTCTGTACAGCTCCACCTGGACTTTCAGACCAACCTCCTGCTGTTGATCCTGCCAGGCACTCGTGCCACTCCTGACTCCTGTGCTTCCTGTTCACCCTACCAGGGGCCACGAGTCGGAGCCGCAAGAGAGGCCATCCCCTGCAATCCGGGCTCATCCACTAGGTACGTGACAAAGGCATTACACGTATGCTTTTTCAAGTAAGATGTCTGTTTTGACCAGCTCATAAAAGATTTCACAGGAAAGAAGGTTTTACTTCCACAGCAAAGGATCAAACACTTCCTCCACAGGAGCCCCTACCTCAGCAAAACGTAGAATGCTTCATTGCTCTACCCAGGCATCAACTTCCAAACATAAGTTCTCTTCTTTTTGGCACAAGACTTGTCCACAAAGCCCTGCAAGGCTTCTACTGTCCTCCTCCCAATGAAGGGGCACCCCTCCAAGAGTGGTGGAGCTTCTGTTAGGCTTCATGTACACATAGCCTACTTTGACTGCCGGTGTTCTGCCGAGCTGGTTCCTCCTATCGATATGGTTCCGAGCTCGACTGCGCAGGCGCAATCCGAGGCGATAGAAATCTCTGAGGTGTAACAGCTGTTCGGCAGCTGCAGACACGCTCACTCCCGTTGCTTAGTTACACACGCCACTTTCTTCTTCATGCTGCTGTATACAGCAAGGGCGGCAAGGGGCGGATAAGATGTGATGATATTGAGCAGTGCGATTTGTTTGTTTATACATGACGCTCTATACAGCAAGGGGCTGTATAGAGCGTCGTGTATAAACAAACAAATCGCACTGCTCAATATCACATCTAATCCGCCCCTTGCTGTATAGAGCGGCATGAAGAAGAAATCGGCGTGTGTAATGAAGCATCGGGGGCGAGCGCGTCCACAGCTGCCGAGCCTATTGTTCCTCCTATCGATCTGGTTCCCTCTTGACGGCGCAAGCCGAGCAGACTGAAATCTCCAAGCTTTAACAGCTGTTCGGCAGCGCCTGCGCAGTCGAGCCCGGAACCATATCGATAGGGGAACCAGCTCGACAAGACACCGGCATAAGAAAATGAGAAACACTGCAAAATTGTGCTCTGATTTGCAACCAGCGGTCAAAATATTCCTATCCTGAGTGCAATTCTTCCACGTTCAGGAAAGGGAGGTTTAACCTCCCCTAACTGCAGCAGCTCCTAAACGATCCTAAAAGCCTATGTGTACATTAAAACGTTATGGAGTTGCGTTTAGGAGCTTTTGGCAGAAAAATGCAGCCTCACCTGAGCCCAACAATGCAGCCTCACCTGAGCCCAACAATGTAGCCTCACCTGACCGGCATTCTGTCTATCAAAGTACCCGGACCAGGAGGTGGGACTGTATGTGACGGCAAACGTGGGGCACACCCGGCAGTTCAAATGATAGCTGTTACAGCAATGTTCCCCGCTCTCTGATTATCCGGCTGGCTCTCTCCTTCCCTGGGTGATCGCTGGGAGAAACAGCTCCCATTCAACCCCGCCTGCCAGCGGTGCTCGTTCCCCAGAGGCAGCCCCACGCTCGCCAGCCTTCGTTTTCCACTCGCATTTTTGGGCCGCATGTAAATTAATGTATAAAAGGATCTACATCCTTCACCCCCTGGTTAAATCTATCTTTGATGGGAAATAGGGGAACACCTGTCTTATCTATCTAAAATTCTGTCTACCTATTTTCCCTGTCTGATTTACCTGTACAGAAAATCTAATTTGGCTATGTTGGGGCTGAAAAATATAACATGCATCCAAAATTCAAAAAAATAAAAGCAACATGTTGGACTAGCAAAATGTAAACGCCAAACTTTCCTTTCCAAGAATTTAAAAGCCTGAAGATCTGAATCACAAAGTTTCCTTATCAAGTGTTCAGAAGCATAGAATCTTATAAAAGTAGTCTATATCTGGTGATAGACAGCAAATAAGACATCTGGTAATTAGATGGCAGGTGCAGCAGAGCAATTGCAACACTGTTTAACTTTTACAAAGTCCATTTTATCCTCAGGACTTTTGCAAGTCAAAGATGTGCAGTGTGGGGAGTTAGCTCAAGTGGGGATCACCTTTCTGGGGAAAAAGGCAGTCCAAACGGCAGGTCTTTCTTAAAATTTTGACTTGTCAGGTTTATTAAAAAGGTTGCACAGAAAAACAAACAAAACAAAACCGAAAATAAATTGTTGCTATCCAGACACTAAATAGTTCAGGTTCCTACCTAACAGGTGAAGGGCTTCTCCCAGTCACCAACAAAACAAACATTATGCAAACCTTTTCTTTTGTCTATTACAGAGCAATCTTTCACATCCAGAGCCTTCTCAGATTTTGGCTTAAACAGTTTAGATATTTGACCATCATAGCAGATTAAACTTTCACAAACCATTCAACTGCTGATACAGTGGCTGAAATAATTATATGATCCCCTGCAGATTTTGTAAGTTTGCCCATTTACAAAGAAATGAGGGGTCTATAATTTTTATCATAGGTGTGTTTTAAATGATAGAGACAAAATATCAACCAAAAGTCCAGAAAACACACACAATACAATTTTAAATGTTATATATTGATTTGCAGTTCAGTGAGCAAAATAAGTATTTGATTCCCCTACCAACCAACAATAATTCTGGCTCCCACAGACTGGCTACAGTATGTGCTCATGTGGTACACAGATTAGTTCTGTAAATTTTAAGAAGGTGCTCTTAGCGACAACTTGTGTATGAACGAAACCTGTCCACAGAATCTCACCATCATGGGCAAGATCAAAGAGCTGTCAAAGAACATCAGGACTACAAAACCCTCAGCGTGAAGCTTGGTGAGAAGGAGACAACTGTTAAAGTGATTATTCGCAAATGGAAGAAAAACAAAATAATCATAAATCGCCCTCGGTCTGAAGCTCTATGCAAGATTTTGCCTCATGGGGTAAGAATAGTCATGAGAAAAATAAGGGATTAGCCCAGAACTACACAGGATGAGCTTGTGAATGATCTCAAGGCAGTTGGGACCAGAGTCTCCAAACAAACCATTGGTAACACAACACTCCGCTATAGGTTGAAATCCTGCAGCACCCGCAAGGTCCCCCTCCTCAAGAAGGCACATGTACAGGTTTGTCTGAAGTATGCCAATGAACATCTAAATGATTCAGAGAAGGATTGGGAGAAAGTGCTGTGGGCAGATAAGACCAAAATTTAGCTTTTTGGCATTAACTCGACTTGCTCTGTTTGGAGGAAAAAAATGCTGACTATGTCCCTAAGAACACCATCCCTACAGTCAAGCACAGAGGTGGAAACATTATGCTTTGGGACTTTCTCTGCTAAAGGTACAGGCCCACTTTGCCACATTGAGGGGCCATTAAACAAGCCATGTATTGTAATCTTGGATGACAACCTTCTTCCCTCAGCTAGAACACTGAAGATGGATTGTGGATGGGTCTTCCAGCATGACAGTGATCCAAAACATATACCACTAAGGCAACAAAGGAGTGTCTCAAGAAGAAGCACATTAAGGTCATGGAGTGGCCTAGCCAGTCTCCTGGCCTTAATCCTATAAAAAAATTATTGAGGGAGCTGAAACGAGTTGCCAAGCGACAGCCAAGTAACCTTAAATATTTAGAGCAGATCTGTAAAGAAGAGTGGACCAAAATCCCTCCTGAGAGGTGTGCAAACTACAAGAAACCTCTTGTCTCTGTGCTTGCCAACAAGGGTTTCTCCACCAAGTACAAAGCTATGTTTTGCTTGGGGATCAAATACTTATTTTACTCACTGAACTGCAACTCAATTTATAAAATTGTTATCATGTGGTTTGTTTGTTTTTCTGGATTTTTTGGTTGATATACTGTCTATCATTTAAAATACGCCTATGATAAAAATAATAGACCCTTTATTTCTTTGTAAGTGGGCAAACTTGCATAATCTGCAGGGGATCAAATAATAAATTTCTCCACTGAGTGTTGAAGTCTCTGTTGAAGACCGTTGCTGCTGTCAAGAGCATTTGTCTCCTCCTCCAATATGCTTATGTTTTACATTAAGGCAGGTGTCACGCAGACTGTTGGTCCAACAGTTCATAGTTGACAACAATACCCATATAGACCATTATAGATTGTTGATGAGGTAAATCAATGATCACTAGTGGCCTGGGCCTATAGGTAAAGAAAAACTCAGCTTTCCATGTTAATAAATTAAGTATTGTTACGGTTACAGTACCTATCTACCCCTGAAACTGTATACTATTCTGAATCTAAGTTAAACTGTAACACCTCTGGTTTCCTCCCACACTCTAGGGACATCCTAGTAGCTAATAAAAATGTAAGGCTTCATTCACACCAGGCGGATCCGTTTCTACGGAGTCCACCAGCTCCTGCCAGCTCAGCGGGAGATCTCTGTTGATCTCCGCTGAGCTGGCAGATGACAGGTCCCTCTCTGCTCACTGAGGGGCTTGTCAAGCGCTGCTGTCTCCTATGGAGAGATCGGACAAAAAAGGACAGCATGTCCGTTTTCATCAGATCTCACCTGATCGGATCCGCCATATGTCTGATTTTAGCGGATCGGAGCGGGTTGGATGTCAGCGGACATTTCACCGCTGACATCCGTCGCTCCATAGACTTACATGGAGCGCCCGTTCAGGTCCTGAACGGTCCGCCCGTGTGAAATGGGCCTAAGTGTGATCTCCCTTTGCAAAATAAACCTCAATACAAACTCACGATACTGTGCTAAAACCGGTACAGCCACAAATTCTTCCTAGGATGAGACCGGTTTAAAGGATTTTTTTTCTCCTTTTACATTTTTTTTTTTTTTTCAGAAATAAAAAAAAATTCCAATAAATCACAATGCATATTAATATGGACATAACCTAGTAATTGTCAGCAGGAACTAAAAAATACTTTTTAGAGAGAGGGGGATAGAAAATCTCCCCCTTCAGATCTGAGAAGGAGAAAAAAAAAAAAAATCATACATTGTAATAAAATATGTGAGTATTAAAAGTTAAACAATTTAAAAAAAATATATTGATGTAAGAGAGAGAAAGGACTCCTTATATAAGCTAACTCAATAGAAATAAAAATACTTATAATCTCCTGGTGCCCCTATCATGTTCAAACTGCACCAGGAGCGGAATCCTTTCGACATACTAAATTACACTCTGAACCAAACCCTATGTTGCTAGATTCAAATAAACCAGCCTTAATATCTAAAATCAAAGGTTATTATTTCTAAACCCTAAAAATTATCTATATAATAATAAGGATGATAAAAAAACATATAAATCCCCTTCAAAACATCACTAGGCTCCCCTAAAGAAGGGGAGAAAAATAAAACGGGGAAAAGTCAGAGAAAAAAAAAAAGGGACAAAGAAGAGAGGGAGGAAAGGGGATAAGACGAGCTATACACCTAATTTACAGTGTTTGCGGGCATCGAAGAGGCAGCCTGAGTAAGAGAAATACCTATATATCTGACCCAAGGTTCCCAGATCGTTTCAAATTTCAAAACCGTATCATTCAAAATGCTAGCTAACTTTTCTTCAGTCATTATCCAAGAGATAATTTTTTTTTGCTTCTGAGAAAGAGGGCTTAGGTTTCTTCCAATTTTTGGCAATTGTAAGCTTAGCTCCTGTAAGAATAAAGTGAATTAATTTTTGAGAATGTTTTGGAATTTGAGATATATGCGCATTCAGGAGAGCTATTGGTAGAGATCTCGAGACCTGGCAACCTGTTACCTTGAAAATCATAGAAACATTTTTGTTACAAAATGATCCAATTCTAGGACACACCCACCAGATATGAGTCACAGTTCCCAGGAGTTGACATCCCCTAAAACAATTCGGATCCACTGTAGGGAACATAGAAGCCAGCTTAGAGGGAGTTAAATACCCCCTGGTTATTACTTTAATGTTGGCCTCCATCACTGATACGTTTAGAATCCCCTTTAAGGATTTTGTAAATGATCTATGCCAGGTGTCTAAGTCCCAACTAATTTGAAGATCATTTTCCCATGTCTCCATATAAGAAGCTTTCCCTGTAGGGTGAGTGAGGCACGAATATGTAACCAAAATACCCCCCCTCTGTCCCTCAGCTCTATCACACCACATCTCGTAATTTGTAAATTTTGGGGGAGAGGTTTTTCCTTCCAGATCATTTGTAGAAATTTGTAAATTTGATGAAAACGTCATTCCTCGGATTCTGGAAGTTGTAGTGTTTTTTTGCAATGGTTTAATGACATGGGTTTACCAGCGTAAAAAAAAATGTCTAATACGATACAGTCCTTTTATCTGTCCACCATTTAAAAGCCTCCAGATCTAGCCCAGGGGGAAAGTCCGGGTTCCCAAACAGACTTGCAAGTGGTCAAGCAGTTGAGACAAGAGATGGATATTTTCTAAGTTCATCCCAGAGTGCAAGTGATTGGGATAGAGACGGGACTAGAATTGAAGGTCTCTTTTTAGGGGGACACCAAAATAGGTATTCAAGCGAGCATCGTGGAGCCGCTTGTTTTTCAATATTAAGCCAATCTGGTTGTTCGAATTTAGAATAGATCGTCGAGATCTGTGCTAGTCTTGCTGATAGAAAATATTTATAGAAATCAGGAAGACCTAGACCCCCCTTTTTTCTATGACGAAAAAGGGTGTTTTGGGGTATTCTATAACCAGAGGTGTTCCATGTGAATTTGACTATTTTTTACCCTGAAGTTTTTTCAACTGGAATTTACGGACCGGGATAGGGAGAGACCTGAAATAATATAGGATTCTAGGGAGTAATGTAATTTTAAATTGATCCTGCCTAACCATGACAATTCATGTTTGGACCAAGTTGAAAGATCATTTTCTAACTTCTTGAATAGTGGGGGATAATTGTGTAAATATAAAGTTTCTACTCGGGCCGTCAATGTAACACCCAGATATTTAATTGGGTTGTCATTTCACTCAAAATTGAATACTTGTTTTAATAACAATACTTCTTGGGGAGTAAGTGAAACTTTAGGGGCTCGAGATTTCACATAATTGACCTTAAGGCCTGAAATTTTAGAAAAATTATTTAGGACTAGGCATATATTGGGAAGGGAGATTAGTGGAGAGGTCACAAAAAGAAGTATGTCATCCGCAAAGAGCCCACATTTATGCATTTAAGAAACACATGTTACCCCTTTTAATATTTGTAATTTATCGGATGGCTATATCTAGAGCTTCTCACCGCGAAAATGAGAGGAGAAAGTAGACATCCTTGCCTAGTGCCTCTTGTGATATTAAATGGGTTGGAGTAGTGACCTTGTAGACAAATTAATGCTTTAGGGGTAGAATAAAGCGAGTGTAAAAGATCCGTAAAATGCTCACCAAAACCCCAACGTTCAATGAGTGTGAATAAATATGGCCAGGACACTGTATCGAAGGCCTTTTGTAGGTCCAATGACAAGAGGAGACCCTGCTGTGTTTTTATCTCCAACCCAATTTGATTGTAGTAATGATACTAAGTCGATTGCTCTTCTAATTTGATCTGGACCTTGTCTGCCTGGGATAAAGCCTACTTGATCTTTATGAATGTAGGAATTTAATAAATGATGATAATCGATTGGCCATAATTTTTGTCAGTATTTTTATGTTGTTATTTATGTAGCGCCCCCCCCCCCAATATTTGGGGGCGCTATATGGAAATTTAGGGGCAGTCTGAGCCAGTAGTTGGGCTCAGACCAATTATAGTTCAAATTGTTTGCTCTGCTCTGGGTGTGATACTGCCCGGCAGTGTTATTCTTCTTTGCCTGCAGGTGGCACTGTCACCGCCGGCACAGGCTGGATCACGGGGGTATCACAGCACCTTGGGTGTCCTCTCTCAGCAGCCGTGCAGTGGGCGTGGTCTACCCGCTGTGCATGTTGGGAGAGGGTACAAAAAGGGCAGAAGCTATATGGCTTGAGGCGATTCCAGGGGGACCCCAAGGCGTTCAGGGGGACCTCTGGTCCGGTGAGCGTTCCCCGTGGCCCACATGGCACGAGGTGCGCAGGTGTGTTTAGGCCTCGGGCACCTTTAGCCCGAGGCTCTGCTGCTGCATCTTAGGCCCAGCTCTCTTAACAAGGGCCTACGCTTCGAAGAAGGATCCCAGGCTGGAGGCCTACCTAAAGGGGGATCCATCATCTGACATCCGTGCTCCATCCCGGCTGCTAGGACTGCTCTTATAGGGACTATCCGGGTGAGAAATACCCACTCAGGCTTGAGTGGCGACGAGTGTATATATTTGGGATCTAAGTGTTGCGTGCCTGAACCTTCCCCTACATCTTCAATTTTCCTGCCTTCGCTTCCTTCAAGTTAACTCAAAAGTAACAAAAAGAATAAAGCCTTGCTGATTAGGTTTTACTCGTGTGTGGACATTGGCCTTATTTCTGAATACACTGGTGTACCTAGACAACGGAGCTGAAGGATCCACTCGTGGGAGGTAACTTGCTGCAGACCCAAAGGTAATCAAACAGTGGAATTCATACTTAACAAAGTGTGGATCCGGCTTAGCCGCAGGGGAAGAGTAAAGAGGGAAGTGCAAAAACCCACCCTAAGAGCTACATTTATAAGGGAGATAGGGCGGTAGTTACTGATTTCCTCAGGATTTTTGTCTGATTTGGGGATGACCGTAATGTATGCTGTGTTTAGGTGTGTATCTAAGGGATCTCCTTGTGTTTTATCATTAAAGAATTTGGTCAGATAAGGGACTAAGACATCAGCAAAGGCTTTATATTATGGGATAGATAAGCCGCCAGGGCCCGGAGCCGATCCCTGTTTGAGGTCTTTAATTACATCTCTGACTTCTTCCCCCGTAATAGGAGCCTCCAAGAGGCTTCTGTGTGAGTCGGATAGGGTTGGAATAGGTAGGTCATCCAAGAACCTAGAAATTGAGTTTTTATCCAAGTGAGAAGGAGAATTATACAAGTTGGAATAAAAATTTGACCTGATATCCTGATTTTAGGCATGGTATGGAATCTGATACTGGGAGATAGTTTTGCTGTTAGTAGTGATCCCAATTTGTTTGCTTGTGTATAAAATGTATTACCACTCCATCTTAGTGCCTTTTCAGCCTTGGGTAGTTAGAGCAAGGTTAAGATCTAGTCTAGCCCTGTCTAATAAAGCTATGGGAACCTTAGAGGGATTTATTTTGTGCTTAGTTCGTAGAGCTTTATATTCCACTTCCAAACGCTCTGTGTTAGCCCTACGATCTCTTTTGGCTTGTGTGGCAATTTGAATGAATTTTCCCCCGAATAAAGGTTTTATGTGCAGCCCAAAGAACTTTGTTTGAAAGACACTTGTGTCATTAAGAGAAAAGTATTCCCGTAATGTCTTATCTAAAACTTCAATTGAGGCTGGATTAGATAAAATGGACTCATTAAGTTTCCAGTGACTTTGTTTCGTACCTAAAACCGAGGAGTGAAAATAAATCATAACTATTGAATGGTCAGACAGTGCCGTATCTTTAATGTGAGCATTGATTATAAAAGGAAGCATGGGTGAAAGAGTAAAAATGTGGTCTATCAGATTCCTAGCATATGTGTTATGGGGATGAGAATAGTGCGTATAGTCCCTTTTTAGATGGGTTTAATGCCCTCCAAATATCCAAGAGGTTATGGGCAGAGAGAATTTTGGCAATTTTTTGGCTTTCTCTGGTTGGGTGAGTTAACTGGTCTTTCAGGGGTTTGGATTTATCAAGTGCTTGATCAAATGCTACATTAGAGTCTCCCCCAAAAATCACTGTGCCCGCTAACATAGGATTAGGGTGTTCATCATGGTCCTGAAAAATTTAGCTTGACCCCTGTTAGGGGCATAATAGGAAATAAGGGAATAGAGGTTTCCCTCTATCGTGCCTTGTAATAGTATAATTCTCCCTTTGGGATCATTTGTACTCAAATTATTTTTCAAATTTACATTGTTTTGAGAAAATAATGGCTACCCCCTTAGTTTTATTCTCTGCATTAGCAAAGTGGAATTGAGGAAAATAAGGATGTATATACTTGGGATTATATTGTGTAGGAATGTGTGTCTCCTGGAGCATGATGACATCTAATTTGAGAGATTTGTAATAATCTAGAATTTTTCCCCGTGGAGGGGCGTGGCCAGCGCGGCATGTGAGCAGTCGCTTCATCACAGAGCTCCCACCTTGATCCTGTATTGATCCGGTATCCGGCACCGTAAAACATCCGGATTTTCGCCATCCGTGTTTGGGAAAGTCCCCTCATCACCCGGCTGCCACTCAGGTACTTTTTAAGGGCATGATGACCCGAGGACAGAGGGGAGACAGCTCCAAGCAGGATTTCCAAAATGGCGCGGCTCCGCCATCAGCGCCTAAGGACCTCACCGGAGACCCCCCTAAAGATATGAGGTACTATGCACAGAAACTGGCAGGGGAACAGAACTGTACAGAAGCGCTGCCCCTGGATGAGGGAGCTGCATTCAGTGACACTGACATGGAGGAGTGCTGGGAGCGGGCGCCATGATGGCCCAGGCTGAGGGAGGCCCTCACTTGCTGGAGGAAACTGAAGACCCTGATGATGAGGGGGGAGAGCAGCCTACAATGGCTGCCTTACTAATGCCGCGTACACACGATCGATTTTCTCGACGGTGAAAACACAGTCGAGAAAATCGACGGGAAAAACGAGGGAACGGCTTTGTTCCCTACACACGGCCGTTTTTCCCAACATTTTTTTTCTTGGTCGAGAAAAACGACCGTGTGTGGGCTCCGTGGCAGTTTTTCCCTATGGGAAAACTGCAGCGGAAAAAAATGACGGGAATCACGACGAGATTGTTAAAAAAAAATAATTCATTTTTCCCGACAGGAAAAATGATCGTGTGTACGCGGCATAAGAGCTGTTAATAAATGCACAGCCTCTGTGAATAGCCTGCAAGTCCACTTTGGGAACCTGGAGGAGGGTGTATGCTTGATCAGACAGGACATTCAAAAAATCAGAGAAAGAACCACGGAGAGGGTTTTCCCCTTGATGGTTACAGGTTTTATTCCCCCTGATGGAGACGGTTACAGTGCTGTCATGGGACACTGGGGGGCTACAAGACCCTCTGAAACGTACTATGGTGTCCTCCCTGATGAGGAAACGCCTGCCTGCTATTTGTGCCTTACAAGAGACGCATCTTTATGCTGATTCTAAGTCATGCCTGAACTATCGGTGGGTGGGCAGAGCGTATCACTCCACTCACACTTCCTACTCCAGGGGTGTGAGTGTTTTGATATATAGCTCCATAGATTTTGAGGAGCTCAGCTCTGCGGTTGATGCTGATGGTAGATATGTTTTTCTTTTGTGCAGGTTGTTCACCCTTAAATGTATTCTTGCTTTTGTATATATACCCCCCCGTACAATAACCAGGTATTGAGAGCTTTGGCAGAGTTTCAGGTGCGGTTCCCTTTGTACGCCTTTGGGGATTTCAACTGTTTCACGGACCCCTTGTTAGACAAACATCCCCCGGGGGGAGGAGGGAGGGGGACGAATCGCACTGCCCTCAGGAAATTTATAGAGGAGGTGGGGTGGAAGGACCCCTGGAGGGCGAGGAACCCGGGTGTGAAGCAATTTTCATGTTTTTCAAAGAGCTATTCATCTTTGTCCAGGATTGATTTATGTATATGCTCTCATACTGCTGAACGTTACATTTCGGGGATGGTGTATGCTCCCAGAAGTGTATCAGATCACTCTCCACTGATTGTGTCTCTAGAGGTGCGTCCCCCTTCCGCGGTGGCTAAGGCTCCATGGAAGATGAACGCCTTTTTGGTTAAATCTCTTTTCTTCCCATGAACACATAGAATCCCGCATTTTAGATTTTTGGCACATCCATGAGGCCTCAGGGAATGTAGCCATGGATTGGGAGGCCTTTAAGGCTGTCCTGAGGGGTCTATTTATTACAGAAATCCAGGCCATTAAGAGGAAGACATATGCTCAGAGGGAGGGAATGGAACTGTTGGCTAAGAAGTTAGAGGATACTTTTGTCACAGACCCGTCTGAACCGAACAGGGAGGTGTGGCTTTCGGCGCAGGATGCTCTGTACCGGGTCACGACCTCAGGTGCGGAGAGGAAGCCTTTTTTTCAGAAGGCGGCTTTCTATGAGGAGGGAGAGCACACAGGTCGCATGTTAGCGACCATTGCCCATTCCCAGCAGCTGTCCCCTTCAATTGGAGCACTGAGCGTTCCTTCTGGTGGGGTGACTAACCCCCCAGACCAAATTTTGACAGAACTTAGTTTCTACTCCTCCCTGTATGAATCTAAGCGAACATACTCGTTAGAGTCTTTAGATGAATACTTGGACCATGTCCTCCTACCCACCCTGACGGACTCCGCTAGGGAAGCGCTTGATGCCCCTTTGACCCTAGGTGAGCTGCAGATGGCGACTAACATGTTCCCCAACTCGAAAGCTCTGGAAGATGACGGGCTCCCTGCTGAGGTGTACAAACAATATGGAGAGCAGGTGTTACCGCACCTGCTGAGAGTCTTTAATTCTGCAAAGGAGACCGGTACCCTCCCCCAATCTATGACTAGAGCCAACATTGTATTGATTCTAAAGCCAGACAAGGACCCTTTAGACCCGGGATCGTACAGGCCATCTCGCTCTTACAAAATGACGTTAAGATCCTTGCCAAGGTCCTAGCAGTAAGACTGAATAGCGCCATATCCACTATTATTCACTCGGACCAGTCCGGGTTTATGCCCCAAAAGTCGACTGCAATAAATCTGCGGAGGCTTTTCCTGAATATCCAATCGCAGGCAGACAATGTTGGTGATCGTGCATTGCTATCCCTAGATGCCCATAACGCGTTTGACAGCGTCGAGTGGGACTATCTGTGGGCGGTGATGAGGAAGTTTGTGCTTGGAACTGAGTTCATCCAGTGGGTGCAGCTGCTGTACTCTTCCCCAGTAGCGGCTATACGGGAGGGGGGGAGGATTTCACATACGTTTAACTTACATAGAGGCACACGGCAGGGCTGCCCCCTTTCCCCTCTCCTCTTTGCCCTGGCTATTGAGCCTTTGGCTGCCATAATCAGGGATTGTACCTCAGTGCAGGGATTTCGGTATGGAGATCTTCAGGAGAAGATCATGCTATATGCAGATGACACTATGCTGCTCCTTGGGGATACTGCCACTTCACTGACTGAGGCCATGACTATAGTGCGGCGATTTGGTATGTACTCGTGGTTAGTTATTAATTGGACCAAGTCCTCTCTCCTGTTAGACCGTGAGCCTTCAGCACTCTCTCCGACCATGCAGGGCATCCCTGTAGCCACGTCCTTGAAATATTTGGGCATCCAGGTTACCACCTGTTTGCTGGAATATGTCAACCTCAATCTCACCCCACTGATTAACCGCTGCCGCGATCGGGTCAAGGTGTGGAGTAAGCTGAGGTTGTCCCTGGTGGGGAGGGTGAACTTAATAAAAATGATCCTTATGCCGCAGCTGCTGTATGTGCTCCACAATTCTCCCATGGTTATTCCCCTGAAAAAGTTTAGAATTATTAACTCGATCTTTCGATCACTTATATGGCTCTCCAAGCCCCCTAGGGTTAAACTTGAACAACTACAGCGATCTAAGGACACCGGGGGATTGGCATTGCCCAGTCCCTGGCTGTACTACTTAGCTTCCCAAATGCAGCATAGAGCATGCGTTATATCCCCTCGACTGGACCTGGCACTGAATTTGCTAGACTCCTCGGTCCAGCTGCTCGGCTTCACGACTGGGGGGGGGTGGCGGATGGTCTGGAGGCTCTGAGGTACACTAAATCTAATAAGCTCTTCCCCACGTATGTACTCATGCAAAAGATTTGGAATAAAGTCAGGACGCTTCAGGGAGTGACTGGATTTACTATTTATAGCCCTATATGGGACAACCAATACTACAGGGAAATAGCCAAATTACCGTATGGTCTGAGGTGGACGCAGTATGGGGTGTCGCATATAACTCATATATTTAGAGATGGCAGATTAAGGTCTTTTCTGGAGCTCAGTACGGATTTTCGGCTACCGGCTTCTATGCAATTTTACTAATTCCAGCTTAAACATGCAGTTGACGTGCAGAGGGAAACGGGTGTTTGGTCCTTGGACTCGGCGCCGGTTTTCAAATACCTGTTTGAAGTGACTACATATAAGGGATTTATTTCTTGTTGTTATGCCAGGTTGCTTAATCTCTTTCTTCAGGGCGCTCCTCTGAAGGCAGTGTCCCTGTGGGAACATGACGTGGGCGCGTTTGAGGAAGAGCAGTGGGGGGGAGGCTTTGCAAGCGGTCCCCTCGTGCTCCCTGAACGTGGCTCACAGACTATCTCAGCTTTACATCCTTCTGAGGGTCCACTACACACCGGCTAGATTAGCCCGTATGGGGGTGACTACTGATCCGTCCTGTACCAGGTGCTGCAGGGATCACGGTGATCTTATCCACTTGTTGTGGAGATGCCCGAAGCTCCACTTGTATTGGGCACGGGTCATCGACACTCTTAGTGGTGCTTTCCAGGTTCAGATACCACTGGATCTAAAGCCTGCCTGCTGGGGATACTAGATGGCCTCCAGTTGGAGGATATCCCCAAGCAGGCTATTGGCAGGGCCTTATTTCAGGCCAGTTTGATGATCTTGAGAAACTGGAAGGATACTGAACCACCTACGGTACAGGAGTGGATCACACAGATGGGGGTTACACTTCGGTTGGAAAAACTTGTGTATCAACGTAGAGGGACTAGTACGAAATATGATAAACTATGGGACCCGTGGCTGAGTGTCCCGGGTCTGGCCCCTATGGATTTGGTATATGATCGAATATTTTGAGCCTGTTCAGGGTGGGGGTATGGCTTTTTATAATTGGCTATGTGGAATGCTTAATGGCATACACTGATGAGGGTCGTAGGGTGGGGGTGGGGGCATGTTATGATAATAGGGGTAACAATAATTTGTTGAAGGGCATATGTGTTATGGCGAATACGATGTATATGGGTGTGCTGCGTCACACTGGTTGATTATATTGATAGTTATCTGGAACTCTGTGAATGTGTTTTCTTTTTTATTACATCTGCTCAATAAAGACCTTTGTTTGAGAGAAAAAAATAAAAATAAATAACTTTCTGTTCTCTTCAGTATGCTTCACATATTTCAGACTTTTCTGTATGGAGGGGACATATCCTGCAGGGTTCTTACAGTATTCTAAGGGCTACAGAGGTGATTAAATATCTTTGCTACTGAGAAAAAAAAAAAAAAAATCCTCGTTTTATTTGGTAATTCAAATCTTGGACATTATGAGATGCAATTTTAAGATGTGTCTGTGAACTAGCCATGGGAGTTCGGAAAGGTACATATAACGTCCCCACTCACCCCTAGAAGTTCTTCAATCGGAAACTTCACAGGAGTCAATTGTACCAGATAATTAGAGAAAAAGGCATCCATCTGTAGTCTAAAGAAAATAAATTCTGAATTATACCCGAAAATTTGGTAAATAGGAACATTTTAAATAAAATAACACAGAAAAGAGAGGGGGGAAAAAGAAGAGAAGTGTGAGAGAAGTCTCCTAGCATATATGACCAAGAACCAGGAGGGGAGACACCTCCCGATTCCATACACTAATCACAAAAAGAGGTCTGACCCAAAAGGATCAGACAACCTAACCCTCGGAGGCCTGTAGGCGACCAAGGAATAGGAGGAGGCACATGTGAACCACCCCTGAACAGGGCGCCTATAGTACATCTTGAGCACGGCAAAACGATTGTTTATGCAAATCGTTCACCGGGCTTTTAGATATGGGCGCCGCTGTTCACAGGTGGAGCAGAGCTCTTGGCTCAGGCAGCCATCCACAGAGCCCCGCACATG
This sequence comes from Rana muscosa, assembly GCA_029206835.1. Classification (NCBI taxonomy): domain Eukaryota; kingdom Metazoa; phylum Chordata; class Amphibia; order Anura; family Ranidae; genus Rana; species Rana muscosa. Next base: position 406,953,733 of record CM055117.1, read on the forward strand.
CGCACTCTTAAAGGATTAAAAAAAAAAAACCTGTTCACGGTATCCAAGACCAACAGGGGTATTCGTCCTGTACTTAAAATTCCTCAACAAATACCTTCAAATTTCAAAATTTCACGTGGAATTTGCCAGGTCGTTAATTACCTCCGAGACGAGGGGAAAAACATTTCCATTTATCCACCTCATCTGAGCTTTCTGGAGTGGCAGAAGTCACACTGCCTTTTGGTCTATCCTCTGCTCACATAGTATTCACAAAGGTCCTAGCACCTTTTCTTGCCCTTCTCTTGCCCTTCTCAGAACTCAGGGCATTTAGGTCACAGGTTATCTAGATTACCTTCTCCAGCCTATCTGAGTACCTGTCACCAGCCCATCTGAATACCCGAGTACCTATCTGCAGCCCATGCCTCATAGAATATACGTTGGGGTGTTGGCTTTCCAAAATTTTGTAATTTTTTGGGTAATTCCACTGTCCTGTTGCTCCAGGGCCTTCAAAAGTGCGATAGGTAGGAATGAAATTATATGTGTAATGTATTCTCCTAGAATGCCTGAAAGTTCTACTTGAATGGTGGGCCTCTCTAATGTGGCCAGGCTGTGTAAAAGTCTCACCCATCTGGTATCGCCATACTCGGGTGGAGTAGCAGAATGTATTTTGGTGTGTAATTTTTGCTATGTACATGCTGTGTGTTAGCAATATCTTCTAAATTGACCACTTTCTGTAAAAAAAAAATAAGTTTTCATTTTCTTTCCACGTTTTCCGAAGACTTGTGGAAAAAAAAGGGAACTGTTCAAAAGACTCATTATGCCTCATAGAATATACCTTGGGATGTTAGCTTTCCAAAATGGGGTAATTTTGTGGGTAATTTCATTATCCTGGTGTTCCAGGGCCTTCAAAGTGTGATAGGTTGTTAGGAAATTTTATGTGCTCCTAGAACGCCTGATGGCGCTCCCTGCATGTTGGACCTGGCTGGCCAGGCTGTGAAAAAGTTCCACACGTGGTATCAGCTGAATGTATTTTGGGGTGTAACTGAAAGTATGCATATGCTGTGTGTGAGAAATAACTTTGTTGTTATGAATATTTTGTGTAAAAATAAAAAAAAATCTTTATTTTCCCAAGAATTGTGTGAAAAAATTACAACTTCAAAAAACTGACCATGCCTCTTACTAAATACCTTGGACTGTCTACTTTCCAAAAAGATGTCATTTGAGGGGTATTTGTACTTTCCTGACATTTCAGGGCCTCAATAGATAAGATATGCCGTCAGTGCATCAGGTGTGATCGATTTTCAATAGCTTGTAGACTCTCTAACTTTCACATAGACCAAATAATATACACTTATTTGGGTTATTTTTACCAAAAATATGTAGCAATATAAATTTGGCCCACATTTTTGAACAAAAAGTACTAATTTGCAAAATGTTATTATAGAAACAAAAAAGTGTTTTTTTTTTCAAAAATTTTGCACTTTTTTTCACTTATGTCGCAAAAAATTTAAAACCCAGTGGTGATTGAATACTACCAAAAGAAAACTCTACTTGTGTGAAAAAATTATAAAAATTTTGTTTGGGTACAGTGTTGCATGACTGAGTAATTGGCATTCAAAGTGCGAGAGCGCTGAAAGCTAAAAATTGGTCTGGGCAGGAATGGTGTATAAGTGCCCTGTATTGAAGTGGTTAACCGGTTCCCGACCGGCTGCCGCAGTTTTACTGCGGCAGAATGGCTCGCCTGGGCGAGCCACTGTAACTGTACGTCGGGCCTTTAAGACTCTGTAGGAGACACGCGCCTGCAGCGTGTGCTGGAGCCGATGCGAGTGCCCGGCGGGAGCGATGACCACCGGGCACCCACACGATCGCTCGTGACAGTGAGAACCGGGCACACAGATCCCGGTTCTCTCAGGGGAGAGGAGACAGATTTTGTGTTCATACTAAGTTCTATCTGTCCGCCGCAATATCACAGTCCCAATATCGCAGATCACCGCCATTACTAGTAAAAAAAAAAAAAAAATAATAAAAATGCCATAAATCTATCCCATATTTTGTAGACACTATACCTTTTGTGCAAACCAATCAATATACTCTTATTGCAATTTTTTTTTTTTTTATTTATACCAAAAATATGTAGAAGAATACATATCGGCCTAAACTGAGGAAAAAAAAAAAAAAAATGGGATATTTATTATAGCAAAAATTAAAAGTTTTTTTTTTTCAAATTTTTCGCTCTTCTTTTGTATAAAGCACAAAAAATTCAAACCGCAGAGGTGATCAAATACCACCAAAAGAAAGCTCTATTTGTGGGGAAAAATATATTTGGGTACAGCGTTGCACGACCGTGCAGTTGTCAGTTAAGGCGACGCAGTGCCGTATCGCAAAAAATGGCCTGGTCATTGAGTAGCCAAATCTTCCGGGGCTGAAGTGGTTAACCACTTCAACCCCGGAGGATTTGGCTGCCCAATGACCGGGCCATTTTTTGTGATTCGGCACTACGTCGCTTTAACTGACAATTGTGCGGTTATGCGACATTGCATCCAAACAAAATTTTTTGCGGTTTTTATTTTTTGCGCTATAAACAAAAATAGAGCGACAATTTTGAAAAAAAAGCTATATTTTTTACTTTTTGCTATAATAAATATCCCCCAAAAATATATAAAAAAAACTATTTATTTTCCTCGGTTTAGGCCGATATGTATTGTGAGGGGGTTAGCTCGGCAGCGGGTGTGTGTGACCCCCGAGATGGGCTCCCCACACAAAAACAGGCCCAGCAAACGGAGGTTGTGGTTTTCAAAATCAAAAAGGTGCGGTTTATTTTCTATTTACAGTGACAAAACACAGCAAAGCAAAAGAAACATAAACAAAATAAATCCTGGTCAACTTGACCTCTGACTAAACATACAGGTTTCCTAACTAACAACTGGGATCAGCCTAGTGCTGTCCTAGTCCCTAAGTCCCTGGTTTTAAATGTCCAAGCAAATAGCCACACAGGCTTTGTCTCACCGCACAGGGGTTCACTCTCCCTAGACAGTCCACACAGGTCTGGTTCCAGGCATGAGCTAACATCTAATGAAGCTGGGAGTTCTTATAGAGGCCTAAATGAGCTGACAAGGTTCAGCTGGTCTCCTCATCTCTGTCTGCACGACGCCCCACACTCTCCCTAGAGGTATGAGTCATCCATGAGCCCACTAGCCTTATACAACTCTCCACCTAGTTGTATAAGTCGGCGTAAAGCCTGAATCTGGGCGAAATATATCTACCCCCCTGGATGCAACCAGGTGACTTTACCTTCCTGCTGTCACATACCCCCCCCTCTTGTTTTAACCTCGGGGTTGGAACACCAGCAATCAGGCATTCATGTACTCGAGACAAAGCATCCACATTCCCCATTTGAACGCCAGGGCGATGCTTTACTGTGAAGTTGAATTCCTGGAGGGCCAGGAACCACCTATTCACTCTTCTATTTGTTTCCTTGTTTTGAGCCATCCACTTTAACGGAGCATGATCCGTAACCATGTCAAAGTGCCTACCTAGCAGGTAGTACCGAAGGGAATCTAGAGCCCACTTCACCGCTAAACACTCCTTTTCAACGGTGGCGTAATTTACCTCATGGGACTTCAACTTCCTGCTGAGGTAAATGACTGGGTGCTCTTCCCCGTTCCAGACCTGGGACAATACTGCTCCTAACCCCACATCTGACGCATCACTTTGTACGACAAAGTCTTTAGAGAAGTCGGGTGAGTACAACACTGGCTGGCTACATAAGGCTTGTTTCAAGAATTGGAATGCTGCCTCAGCCTCGGGGGTCCATTTAATCATGACCGACCCTTTCCCCTTCGTCAGGTTGGTTAGGGGCACAGCCTTAGAAGCAAAGTGGGGAATGAATCGCCGATAATACCCAGCGATTCCCAGAAAGGCTCGTACCTGCTTCTTGCTGTTGGGACGTGGCCAACTCTGGATGGCCTCGACTTTGTTGAGTTGGGGTTTTATTACTCCCCTCCCAATGGTGTACCCAAGATATTTGGCCTCCTCCTGCCCAATGGTACACTTCTTGGGGTTAGCCGTAAACCCCGCTTCCCGAACAGAGTCCAGGACTGCTTGCACTTTTGGCAGATGTGAGGCCCAATCTGTGCTATGGACAATTATGTCATCCAGGTAAGCCGCAGCATACTTCCGATGGGGCCTCAGCATCTGGTCCATTTTCCGCTGGAATGTGGCCGGCGCATTCTGTAACCCGAACGGCATTCTTTTATATTGGAACGCCCCGTCTGGGGTTACAAATGCGGTTTTCTCTTTGGCCGACTTGGCCAGGGGGATTTGCCAATACCCTTTTGTGAGGTCAAGAGTCGTCATATATCGGGCTGTTCCCAGCCGGTCGATCAACTCATCTATACGTGGCATGGGGTAGGTGTCAAATTTTGTAACTTTGTTCAACTGACGAAAATCGTTACAAAATCGCCAGCTCCCATCCGGTTTAGGCACCAACACAATGGGACTAGACCAATCACTTTGGGACTCCTCTATCACCCCTAAGTTCAGCATTTTCTGTACTTCCTCCCGTATTGCCTCCCGTCGGGCCTCTGGGATCCGATAGGGTTTTAACTTCACCCTTTCACCGGGCGGGGTAATGATGTCATGCTCTACCCCAGATGTTTGTCCCGGCAGCTCAGAGAATACCTCCTTGTTGCGAAGCACAAACTCCTTAACCTCCTGTTGTTGGGGTTGTGACAAGGTGGCTGCTATTCCAACCTCAGGAATCACGCAACCAGTTTGAGCTGGTGACCAAGTGTCTGCGACTAGGGACTCTCTATCCCTCCAGGCTTTCAACAGATTAACGTGATAGATCTGTTCGGGCTTTCGCCTTCCTGGTTGTCTGACCTTGTAATTCACTTCGCTCACTTTTTCCATTATCTCGTAGGGGCCTTGCCATTTGGCAAGGAATTTACTTTCAACCGTAGGGACAAGTACCAGTATCCTATCCCCCGGGGAAAAGGTACGGGTCTTGGCTCCACGGTTGTACACTCTCTGCTGTGCTAACTGCGCTTGGGCCAAATGTTCCTTCACGATGGGCATTACCTGTGCAATTCGGTCTTGCATCAGGGCGACATGCTCAATCACACTCCTGTGGGGAGAACTCTCACTTTCCCAAGTTTCCTTGGCAATATCCAACAGCCCTCTTGGGTGTCTCCCATACAGTAACTCAAAGGGGGAGAATCCCGTAGAGGATTGGGGCACCTCCCTAATAGCAAACATCAGATAAGGAAGTAGACAGTCCCAATCCTTTCCATCTCTATCCACCACTTTCTTCAACATTTGTTTTAGGGTTTTGTTGAACCTTTCAACCAGCCCATCGGTTTGGGGGTGATACACAGATGTACGTAATTGCGTCACTTTGAACAATTTACACAGCTCCTTCATAACCCGGGACATAAAGGGTGTACCTTGGTCCGTAAGCAGTTCTTTACAAATACCCACCCGGCTAAACACAAGAGATAGCTCTTTGGCTATGGTTTTGGCCGAGGTATTTCGGAGAGGGATCGCTTCTGGATAACGGGTGGCATAGTCCATTATAACTAATATGTACTGGTGCCCCCTAGCGGACTTGATTATAGGACCTACCAAATCCATGGCGATCCTCTCAAACGGGACCTCAATGATGGGTAGAGGGACCAGCGGGCTACGGAAATGTGGCATCGGGGCCGACCTCTGACACACAGGGCAGGAGGAACAATAATTTTCTATGTCCTTCATCACCCCCGGCCAATAGAATCTCTGTAATACCCTCTCTCGGGTTTTCTCTGTCCCCAGATGACCTCCAAGAATCTGCCCATGGGCCAACTCCAACACCAACTTCCTGTAAGGTTTGGGCACCACAAGCTGCTCAACGGTTTCTTCTGCCCTTTTTGCCACCCGATACAGTAGGTCCTTCTCTACGCTGAAGTATGGGTAAGTGCAGGTATTATCTGGGTTCACTAACTCGCCATCTATTTTCACTACGTTTTCCCGTGCCTTTATTAGAGCGGGGTCTTTCAACTGTTCTGTGGCAAAGTTTTCCCTGTGAACCTCAAGATCAGAAAACTCCACAGACGGTAGGTTTTCGTCTGAGGAGGTGGGCTCCTCTCCAGTTTCTTGAGTCTCCCCTGCCAATACTGATAAGGGAAATTCCGGAGAGTCCTCACCACTCTCAGGGGAGTTCTGGCTATCACATTCCTGGTACATAGGGGCACCAGTGGGGGGCTCAGGATCATCCCACAGTTCCCAGAACTTCGGAAAATCCCTTCCCACAATGGCGTCATGCGGTAACTGAGATACTAAGCCCACTGGATGAGAGAGGGTACCTTTGGGGGTCTCGAAACACACTGTAGTCACTGGATACTCTCGGGTGTCCCCATGCACACAAATAACAGCTACCTTGCTATTCCAAGAGACCTCTGTTTTAACTAACTCAGCCTTTATCAGGGTCACAAGGCTACCTGAATCCAACAATACCACAACATTTCTACCATTAACACACATTTTGCATAAATGTTTCTCAGTTCCTCGAATGGCAGTGCATGCGACTGTCGCACACAGCGACTGACGTCTGCCCGTCAGAAAGTCACACTGCATGGGTTCCTCCACAACCGGGCAATTGGCTGCAATATGTCCCGCTTGCCGGCAGCGGTAGCAAACGATCCTTCTTGCGGCCTCTTGAGCCGCTGATTTCCCAGGCTGTTCTCGCCAAACTTGGGGTAGAGCTCCCACCCTCTCACTCTCTCCACCCTCACCCCTTGGAATCCTCTTATCCGCCCCTTGGGATGGTCTGGTCTTAGGGTGGAAAGTCCGAGTGTCTCTGGAAGAGGCCGTCAGGTTCTCTGTAGCCAAGTATTTCTCCACACGATCCACAAGACCATCGGCCGTCTCTGGGTCTCCATGGCTTACCCACTTTTGGATGGCAGTAGGAAGAGCTCTCAAAAACCGATCCATTACAACACGTTCCACAATCTTTGGTGCGGACAAAGTCTCTGGCTGTAGCCACTTTCTGCTCAGGTGAATGAGATCATACATTTGAGACCTGGGGGGTTTTCCAAGCTGGAAAGTCCAGTTATGCACACGCTGAGCCCGGACAGCCTGGGTGACACCCAGCCTTGCCAATATTTCAGCTTTTAGCATCACATAGTCTTTTGCTTGGTTAGGCTCTAGGTCATAGTAAGCTTTCTGCGATTCACCAGTTAACAGAGGAGCCACCAGTCCAGCCCACTGCTCCTCAGGCCACTTTTCTCTTTCAGCGGTCCTTTCAAATGTGGTCAAAAATACCTCTGGATCATCCTCTCCAGTCATTTTTGTCAATAAACGACTCACCCCAAAGGACGCGGTATTAGTGGGACGGCTTTCCTCACTGGTCTGCGGACGTTGCTGCATTACTGCTTCCATCTGTTGTTGTAGTCTCTGCTCTTGCTTCTGCAACAGGTCTATGAAGCGGGCCTCAGATTGCTGCTGGGCTTGTTGCTGAGCCTCCAGACTCTGTTGCAAAGTTGCGTTTGTCTGCTGCTGGGCTGCAAGGCTCTGTTGATGAGCTTGCTGCTGGGCTGCGAAGTTCTTTTGCAAACCTGCATTTGTCTGCTGTTGATTGGCATTTGCTAGAGCCAGCTGCTTCAGTATCTCCTCCATGCTGGCTTGAAAAAAAAAACTGCCACTGGTTCTCCACCAACTGTGAGGGGGTTAGCTCGGCAGCGGGTGTGTGTGACCCCCGAGATGGGCTCCCCACACAAAAACAGGCCCAGCAAACGGAGGTTGTGGTTTTCAAAATCAAAAAGGTGCGGTTTATTTTCTATTTACAGTGACAAAACACAGCAAAGCAAAAGAAACATAAACAAAATAAATCCTGGTCAACTTGACCTCTGACTAAACATACAGGTTTCCTAACTAACAACTGGGATCAGCCTAGTGCTGTCCTAGTCCCTAAGTCCCTGGTTTTAAATGTCCAAGCAAATAGCCACACAGGCTTTGTCTCACCGCACAGGGGTTCACTCTCCCTAGACAGTCCACACAGGTCTGGTTCCAGGCATGAGCTAACATCTAATGAAGCTGGGAGTTCTTATAGAGGCCTAAATGAGCTGACAAGGTTCAGCTGGTCTCCTCATCTCTGTCTGCACGACGCCCCACACTCTCCCTAGAGGTATGAGTCATCCATGAGCCCACTAGCCTTATACAACTCTCCACCTAGTTGTATAAGTCGGCGTAAAGCCTGAATCTGGGCGAAATATATCTACCCCCCTGGATGCAACCAGGTGACTTTACCTTCCTGCTGTCACAGTATTCTACTACATATTTTTGGTAAAAAAAAATTGCAATAAGTATTGATTGGTATGCGCAAAAGTTATAGCGTCTACAAAATAGGGGATAGTTTTATGGCATTTTTATTATTTTTTTTATTAGTAATGGCGGCGATCTGCGATTTTGATCGTGACTGCGACATTATGGCGGACACTTTTAACGCTATTTTGCGACCATTGTCATTTATACAGGGATCAGTGCTATAAAAATGCACTGATTACTGTGAAAATTACACTGGCAGAGAAGGAGTTAACCACTAGGGGGTGAGGAAGGGGGTGTCCTAGGGAGTGATTCTAACTGTGTGGGGGCTTGCCTACCTGTGACATGACATTGATGACAGGAAGCAGTAGATTAGTGTCCTGTCACAAGGCAGAACAGGGAAATGCCTTGTTTACACAGGCATCCCCCTGTTCTGCAGCTCCGTGACACGATCGCGGGACACCGGCGGACATCGAGTCGCGGGCACAGTCACGGAGCTCGCAGCAGGGGCGCGCGCCCTCACGGCGCAGAATTCAATGTGACGTATATATATATGTTGATTTGCGCAGCCGTGCCATTTTCTGCCGACGTATAAGTGCGTGACATGGTCGGCAAGCGTTTAAAGAGGAGTCTGTTATTCGTATTGTGCTGAAAGCGAGAACAGAAGATCTTCTTTGATACCAGGAAATCTTTCTTTGCTTGGTGTGTATACAGGCTATCCAATCCCAAAAAATGCCTTTGTGTCTTGCATTCTGGCCTTCTTGCAATCAGGTCTTGACCAGAACTTGGCCTTAAAGTAGAACTATGGGAAAACATATTACTCCTTTCGTTCATGGACCGACACAGCTTCTCTATTGACAAAGTGGGTATTATTCGTTATTAGGAGTGACTAGGCAGAAAACTTGTAAAAAGTGTTGCATCACACGTTCTACAGTACCGCCCAGGGGGCGGACCCTCTGGGTATATCCCCTCAGTCTGCATCTCGCAGATCAGTTTTGTTCTGTCTAGCAAGGAGTAGGACATGGCTCCCTTCGGGCCCATTGGTCCAGGGGAAAAATATATTTTTTTGCTACATTTTTTTGTTTCCTGCGATCTTTGATTAATTGCCGACTGGGTGACAGGCTGGATCCTCGATCCTTGTAGTCTCCCCAGTTTCGGCCATCGAGCGTGTCCGGACCCTAGCTACGCGCTGGGTTTTCCACGACATGCCCGTCGCTCCACGGGTGGCCGGTGAGCCTACGCTCCAGGGCCTGCATCGGACCGCTCAGCTTCGGCTGACCTTACGGCCGAGTCGCAGCAGCCTGGCCGGTGAGCGTCGCACTCCAGGGCATACATATGATCGTCCCCTTGGGTCCAATCACAGCATGCCTGGCCAACAGTCACCTTCCGTGCGCGGACGATGATCTGTTTGGAATGTCTTCCAGCATGATACATGCAGGATAGGTAAGTAAACTCCCCTGCCTCGGCTGGGTGATTTGGCTGGACATTCCTGGAGAGACCAAGTAAGTGGTTGTGGCCCCTTTCTTCCCTCTCTCCTTGCCCTTCCCTCCTCCCTGGGCTTCTAGCTAAGGTTGCTGGGTGCTGGGGGTCACCTAGGGGGTTCCACTGGAGCGGGGCTGGCTGTAACTAACATTTAAAAAATGTCATTTCTGCTTACCTGTGTGTGTGCTTCTTCCCCCTCCATGCTATCGGCGGCCATTTTGTCAGTGGTCCATGCCGGGTTCGGCCCCTAGTGACTGCCCGGCGGCCATCTTCCTGTGGTTTCGGCGCCATTTTCTTGTAGTTCCACACCCTCTGGCCTCTATCGACAGATCGGCGGCCATGTTTGTAATGATCCACGCTGTATGTATATATTGCCATTTGGCGGCCATCTTTTTGTGGTCTACGGCTGCTTTGGCCTCTATCTTCGGCTCGGTGGCCATTTTCTTAAAACCCACATTATCTTCCATACAGACGTTTGGCGGCCATTTTGCGAGAGTCTGCGGCCTCTAGGGTGCGAGAAATTCACACAGGAAGCACAGATAAGAGAAGCAGACTGACACAGCAGCGGTGGGACAGCATCACAGGTGCAGCACGGCAGCATAGCGGTACCGATCCAAGGGTGGTGAGTCCTCTGGGTGACCCAGCATCTCTGCAGCACAGGAGGGTGGCCTATTGATATCTTGCCTGGAGCCCTGTGGGTGTCAGCGCGTGGTCAGCATGGCATCTGAGCCAGATGTGTTCTCCCCTGAAACACCAGATTTAGCAGCTGGTGCCCCTGAGGTGTCTATGAACGCTATGACGGCAATCCTAGAGGCGTTTGCTGCCAGGGTGGAAGCAGCATATGGGAATACAGGGGGTAGTAAACGCCCCTGTCCCCTGCAAGCTTCTGGAGATAATTCTGATGCAGAACCAGGTCCAGCTACGGCTCAGGGCCCAGATTCTGACGCATCAGAGACTGCAGACCGAGACCGGACAGTGAGGATGACTCCAAGTCCAGGTCAGTATGCGAAATGGCTTTGGTATCTGACCTTATTACTGCAGTGCGGGATACGCTAAAGTTGGAAAATACTGCAGAAGCAGCAGAGACTCCGGTCCAGTTTGGGTTGTATAAACCTGCCCGCACTGCTAAGGTGTTCCCTTGTGTGTCTTATTTTGATAAACTCTTATACAAGGAATGGGAGAACCCACTGAGGGTCTTTACAGCCCCAAAGAGGTTTGCGGTACGGTACCCCTTTGAGGAGAGTTTTCTGAAAAAATGGACCTCTCCCCCTATAGTGGACCCTCCGGTGTCCAGACTTAATAGAGCCACCACAATTCTAGTAGAAGGGGCTCCTATTTTCAAGTACCCTGTGGATAAGAATGCTGAAGCACTCACTTGCTACCTATACTCCGTGGTAGGCTCGGCAGTACGCCCGGCATTGGCGGGGGCCCTAGTGTCTCAGACACTTACTGAATGGGCAAGATTGCTACTCCAGCGGTTAAGGAGCAAGATGCTCCTCCTGATGTGATAACATTGGCCGACCAGTTGTTCCAGGGCCTTAGGTTTGTCTGCGAGTCGGACATGGATGCTATTCCCCTGCTGTCAAAAGCTTTGGTTTATGCAGTAGCAATACGCCGCCTGATCTGGCTAAAGGGCTGGTCTGCGGACCAGACCTACAAGAAAGCCCTGTTGGATCTGCCTTTTAAGGGCGACAGACTTTTTGGGGCCTCTATGGATGACATCATCAAGGATGCCACAGGAGGTAAAAGCACTTTGCTTCCTCAAACTAGCAAGGGTAGGGGCCACGCCAAGGGCAAGGGCCCTCCTTTACTGCATGCAAGCGTTTTTTTCGTCCCCCTAGGGCGACAGGGAAAAGACCCCAGGCCGACAAGTCGCCTGCCCAAGAACAAAAGCGTCCTTGGTGCCGCAAACCCAACATGCCTGCGGACAAATCTGCATCCGCATGAAGGTCCGCCCCCACCCAGCTCTCGGGTGGGGGGACGTCTTCACAAATTCGCGACTCAGTGGACAGCTCTAGTCTCCGACAGGTGGGTTTGCAAAGTAATCTCAGGCTACAAGATAGAATTTCTCTCTTGTCCACCGGACAGATTCATCACCTCCAATCTCCAGCTACTACCGACCCGTCGGGAGGCCCTGTATGGGGGCGGTCCAGGGTCTACTGGAACGCGGGGTAGTTATTCCAGTTCCAGAACAGGAACGGGGTCAGGGTTTTTACTCAAATCTGTTCATTGTGCCGAAGAAGGATGGGGTTCATCCAATCTTGGATCTCAGAGCCCTCAATTGCTTTGTGAAGGTACAAAGATTTTGGATGGAGTCGGTTCTCCATCCGGGGGGACTTTCTGGCCTCCTTGGACATCAAGGACGCATACCTGCATGTCCCCATATACTCCAGACACCAGAGGTTTCTGCGATTTGCTATCGGGAAGAACCACTACCAGTTTGTGGCCCTCCCGTTTGGCCTTGCCTCAGCACCCAGGACGTTCACCAAGGTGCTCGCTCCGATTCTGGCACTTCTAAGACAGTGGGGTATCGCTATCATGGGCTACTTGGACGACCTTCTACTGAAGGCCCCTTCAAGCTCAGAATTAGAGGTAAGCGTGTCCATTACCTGTCAGACTCTTCGAGACTGTGGTTGGATACTAAACACGCAAAAGTCAGTATTGGTGCCCACTCAACGCCTAGTGTACCTGGGGTTGATTCTGGATTCCTCAGAGGCAAAGGTATTCCTCCCTGTGGAGAAGTTGCAGACCCTCCGGGCTGCAGTACGGCAGCTGACTTCTAGGAATTGGTCGTCACTCCGTTTTTTGCATGCGAGTGTTAGGCCTCATGGTAGCCTCCTTCGAGGCGGTCCCATATGCTCAATACCACACTCAAGTGTTACAGAAGGAAGTTCTGTCCAGATGGAACAGATGTCCATCATCTCTGGATTATCAAATCTGAGTGAGCCACCCAGTCAGCTGATCCCTGGTATGGTGGCTGACAGCACCGGCTGTAATGGCCGGGAAGTAATTTCTTCCGGTTTACTGGATAGTGATCACGACGGACGCCAGCCTTACAGGTTGGGGGGGAGTCTGGGGTGTTCAGTCAGCGCAAGGTCGCTGGACCCCAGAGGAAGCCCTCCTGCCGATCAATGTCCTGGAAATCCGGGCGATCAGGCTGTGCCTCTTCAAATGGTCTCAGAGGCTGCAAGGGCGTCCAGTCAGGATCCAGTCAGACAACGCCACAGCAGTGGCATATGTCAATCATCAAGGAGGAACAAGAAGCTCAGCTGCAGCATCGGAGGTCGCTCGCATCCTGAAGTGGGCAGAGAGGAGCGTACCGGCACTGTCGGCCGTGTACATTCCGGGTGTGGAAAACTGGCAGGCAGACTACCTGAGCCGCCAGATGCTGGACCAGGGAGAATGGTCCTTACACCCGGAGGTGTTCCAACTTCCAACTCCTCTGCCAAAGATGGGGTACACCAGACGTAGATTCCCGGTCAAGAGACCCATGGGCAGACGCAACGGACGCGTTGGTGGCATCGTGGGGTCAGTATCGGCTAATCTATGCCTTCCCTCCCTTAAGGCTTCTTTCTCTTCTGCTCCGCAGAGTGGAGGCAGAGGGAATTCAATGATCCTAATCGCTCCAGATTGGCCTCAGCGTCCTTGGTACGCCGATCTAGTACGTCTGGTAGCAGACGTCCCCTGGCGCCTACCACTACGGAAGGACCTGCTATCGCAAGGTCCCATACTCCGTCCTGCTTTACGGTCACTGGCTTTAACGGCATGGCTGTTGAGAACCAGGTACTGAGAGACCGGGGCCTGTCGAATTCAGTAATCTCTACTATGAGAAGTGCTCGAAAACCATCCTCTAGGAAGGTTTATCACTGCACTTGGAAGGCCTACATCTCCATGTGTGAGGAAATGAAATGGCATCCGCATACTTATTTGGTTTCCAGAATCCTGCTGTTTTTACAGCATGGGGTGGACCAAAGGCTTGCCCTAAGTACGATTAAGGGACAGATATCTGCCCTGGCTGTCTTTTTTCAGCGACCCCTGGCGACTCACTCTCTCGTGAGTACATTTGTTCAGTGGGTTCGACATGTGGCCTCTCCGGTCCGTCCCCCGCTACCTCCGTGGGACTTGAACCTGATCCTCTCGGTGCTTCAGAAGGCACTGTTTGAGAATATTAGAGATATTCCCCTGTTGACACTTTCTCAGAAAGTGGTCTTTTTGGTGGCTGTTACGTCAGTTAGACGAGTCTCTGAGCTGGCAGCCTTGTCCTGCAAGGCTCCCTATTTGATTTTCCACAAGGATAAGTTGGTGCTGCGGCCGCAGCCTTCCTTTCTTCCGAAAGTCGTTTCGGCTTTTCATCTCAACGAAGACATTGTCCTTCCATCCTTGTGTCCTCATCTGTAGAATCCTAAGGAGTCGGCGTTGCATTCCTTGGACGTTGTCCGAGCTTTGAGAGTATACCTATCTGCTACTTCCCTGTTCCGGAAGTCAGACTCACTGTTTGTTTCGGTGGCTGGTCCCAAGAAGGGCCAAGCAGTCTCGTCGGCCACCATCTCTAGGTGGATCCGACAGATAGTAATCCAGGCTTACACCTTAAAGGGTCAAGCGCCCCCTTTCCGGTCACAGCGCATTCGACCAGGGCAATGAGTGCCTCTTGGGCTTTCCGACATCAAGCGTCTGTTTCCCAATTATGTAAAGCCGTCGTCCGCTCGCACTTTCACAAAATTCTACAAAGTTGATGTAGGTGCATCTTCGGATGCCTCTTTTGGCCGCAAGGTTTTGCAAGCGGCTGTTTAGAGTTGCAGCTCCTCCGTTGGAGGAGTGCTGTTTTGTGTTTGGGGTGAAGTTTATTTTTATGCTGTTACCACCCCTCGTTTTTTCTCTGACACTGCTTTGGGACGTCCCACTTTGTCAATAGAGAAGCTGTGTCGGTCCATGGACGAAAGAGTAAATAGTGTTTTTTACTCACCGTAAAATCCTTTTCTCTGAGTCCATGGACCGACACAGCACCCACCCCTCCTTTTAAGTTTGTACTGCTTTTTGACGAACTGATCTGACGACTGAGGGGATATACCCAGAGGGTCCGCCCCCTGGGCGGTACTGTAGAAGGTGTGATGCAACACTTTTTACAAGTTTTCTGCCTAGTCACTCCTAATTAACGGATAATACCCACTTTGTCAATAGAAAAGCTGTGTCGGTCCATGGACTCAGAGAAAAGGATTTTACGGTGAGTAAAAAATCCTATTTTTTTCATTTTCAATAGAGCAAGGGAGGGTTAAAACCCCATTGGTGTCCCCATTGGAGGATTTTCCCTCCTATTAATTTTCTGAGGACGACCCAAAATGTGGGATTTTCTTCTAGTTTCACTTTCAATAATAATGGTAAATAGTGCATAGTTACATAGTAGGTGAGGTTGAAAAAAGACACAAGTCCAACCTTAGTGTGTGATCATATAAATGTTTGAGTACAAATAGAGAGGGTGAATCTTCTTAACGGGGGAAAAGACAGCAATAAAAAACTGATCGCTCTCCACCCTGTCCAAAACTAAAAAAAATTACCTTTTAGTTATACTTTAGGCACTCTGAATGAACAGGGTTCTGCCTTGTCCATTCTTTTTCAAAGACGTCTGGCTTCGCTTTCAGTTGTAAAACCCTTTCTTCAGGCCGGGTTCACACTTGTCCGACAAACGCTCCGACATTGGGAGCTCATGTCGCATGACGTGTGAAAATCAATGTTTCCCTATGGGATCCGTCTTAAATGGTCCGACTTTGAAGATGCTCCCTGTACTATTTTGGTCCGACTTTGATCCTACTTCAGCCCATTGACTATCATTGAAGTCAGATCAAAGTCGGACCGCGGTCTTGCATGATCCGACTTTGGCATGCGACTTGTGCTCTGCTGATCTTGAGGGGGAACTCCACGCCAAATTTTAAATAAAAAACCGTCACGGGTCCCCCTCCAGGAGCATACCAGGCCCTTCGGTCTGGTATGGATTTTAAGGGGAACCCCCTAAGCCGAAAAACGGCGTGGGGGTCCCCCTCAAAATCTAAACCAGACCTTTATCCGAGCAGGCCCCAGGAAAAGAGGGGAGGACGAGAGAGCGGCCCCCCTCCCTCCTGAACGTACCAGGCCGCATGCCCTCAACATGGGGGGTTTGGTGCTTTTGGGCAGGGGGGCGACCTGCGGCCCCCCCACCCCAAAGCACCCTGCCCCATGTTGATGGGGACAAGGACCTTTTCCCGACAACCCTGGCCGTTGGTTGTCAGGGTCTGCGGGCGGGGGGCTTATCAGAATCCAGGTGCCCCCTTTAATAAGGGGGCCCCCAGATCCCGGCCCCCCACCCTATGTGAATGAGTTTGGGGTACATCGTACCCCTACCCATTCACCTGGTGGAAAAAAATGTCAATAAAAAAACACTACACAGGTTTTTAAAGTAATTTATTACACAGCTCCGGGGGTCTTCTTCCGACTTCGGGGGTCTTCTCCCGACTCCAGGGGTCTCTTCCGACTTCGGGGGTCTTCTTGCGACTCAGGGGTCCATTCCAACTTCGGGGGTGTCTTCCGACTTCGGGGGTCTCCGGTGTCGTCTCCGCGCTCTCCGGTTCTTCTCTCGCTCTCTGGTTCTTTCTTCCTTCTGCCGGGCCTCCGCTATCTTCTTCCAGCTCTTTTGCTAGCGGGGGCCCGTTCTTCTTCGCTTTCTTCCCTCTTCTCCTCCTCGATGTTCGCTCGTCGCTTCCTCCCGCTGTAATGCTGGGTGTGCGGTCCGTAGCGATTTATATAGGCCTCTTATGACGTCAGTCACATGCTCCGGGTGGCCACATGCTCCCATGATGTCACAGTCACATGCTCCGGGGCCACCTAGAGCTTGTGACTGTGACGTCATGAGAGGCCTATATAAATAGTTGCGGACCGCACACCCAGCATTACAGTGACGAGTGAAAATTGAGGAGGAGGAGAAGAGGGAAGAAGGCGACGAAGAAGACCGGGCCCCCGCTAGCAAAAGAGCTGGAAGAAGATAGCGGAGGCCCGGCAGAAGAAAGAAAGAACCTGAGAGCGAGAGAAGAACCGGAGAGCGTGGAGATGACACCGGAGACCCCCGAAGTCGGATGAAGACCCCCGGAGCTGTGTAATAAATTACTTTAAAAACCTGTGTAGTGTTTTTTTATTGACATTTTTTACCACCAGCTGAATGGGTAGGGGTACGATGTACCCCATACTCATTCACATAGGGTGGGGGGGCTGGGATCTGGTGGCCCCCTTATTAAAGGGGGCTCCTGGATTCCAACAAGCCCCCCGCCTGCAGACCCCGACAACCAATGGCCAGGGTTGTCGGGAAGAGGCCCTTGTCCCCATCAACATGGGGCAGGGTGCTTTGGGGTGGGGGGCTGCAGGTCGGCCCCCTGCCCTAAACCACCCATGTTGAGGGCATGCGGCCTGGTATGGTTCAGGAGGGAGGGGGGGCCGCTCTCTCGTCCCCCCTCTTTTCCTGCGACCTGCCAGGTTGCGTGCTCGGAGAAGGGTCTGGTTTGGATTTTGAGGGGGACCCCCACGCCGTTTTTTCAGCTTAGGGGGTTCCCCTTAAAATCCATACCAGACCGAAGGGCCTGGTATGCTCCTGGAGGGGAACCCATGCCGTTTTTTTTATTTAAAATTTGGGGTGGAGTTCCCCCTCAAGATTCATACCAAACACAGTGCCTGGTATTGGCGGGGATCCAAGTCAGATCCAGATCCCCGTTCATTGAAAGTCGGACGTACTGTATGTCGGCTTCAAGTCGCAGGGCAAAGTCGGATCCAAAGTAGGATGGCTGTCGTGTCGCACAAGTGTGAACCCGGACTTAAGGTGTATTTCACATTAAGCTCCCATTGCAGCACCCTGTGCTCTTTTGAATCTCAGTTTTGTTCTCTCTGCCCTTTGAAACCATCAGAGGGTAATTGCTTAGATGACCCCTCCTGCAAAGTACCGTAGCCTTTTTTTTTTTTTACTTTTTATTGAGTTTCACAAAATACAAGCAAGTTTGAGCACACAAAAGTAAATCACAGATACTATACATACAACAAGGAATGATACCAGTAGTTAACCCCTTCGCGCCTAAGGGTAAAACAAATGTTAATGCCTAAGCACAATTTCTTTTTCGTACATCACGGGACACAGAGCGACTTAGTCATTACTAATGGGTTATATAGATACCTTCAGGTGCTGGCACTGGCAACTTCCAAAACCGGAAGTACCCTCCCCTATATAAGCCCCTCCGATCCGGGAGCACCTCAGTTTTTTGCCAGTGTCTAAGGTGTTGGCCAAAGAGTAACATGTGTTTTCACTGGGCTTGCGTACAGGTTCTTTTACGGGCCTTAGTAAGCTGTTCCGGATCCCACCAAAAAAGATTCATAGCTAAACGGTCGGTACCCGGGCCTTGCAGAGAAGAGCAAGGTTTTGCCTGTAATGCTTCTCTTAGGAGGGCTGGACCCTGGGATCCAGAGCTCTGGTCATACCCACGACCAAGATGTTTTCTGTGCAGGGTGCTATACAGGTCCAGGGGAGTGGAATCCTTGGGAACCCGGTCCCTGAAGGTTTAATTACAATGCCTGCCGTGATAGGTGAAGTTTGGGCTTCTGTGGACCAAACAGAGTCCTGCGGCGGGGAACAGGTAAGTGGGGGCCCCCAGGAACTTGGTTCTATTGGGGGACCCCCAAGCCTAATTTGTCTTTCTGTCTGTTACCTAACGGTATTCCCGCTAATATCTGTGTATGCCTGTAACTACTGGAAAATGTAAAATTTTAATAGTAGTCAAGAAAAAAAAAAAAAAGGAGGACCGTGGTACCTGTGTTAAACCACTAGAGGCCGCTGTGGTCCATTTTTTCTTGTCATGTGGATCTTTGGTTTTCTCAAGTCAAAAGATCCAGGCAGTTGGTAAGTTCTCTGTGGGAATCCACTTCCTCTGCCCTGTTGCTGCGCTCATCCACCGCACAGGCCCTCCGGCAAAAAGGGCCCTGGCTCCTAGTCCCTGCTTGGTTTCGAAAAGGGCGCCAATGGCGCACGGGCGCGCGCGTGGGCGCGTGCACGCGCCTCCTATGAAAAAAAAGGGGCGGGCGGGTGGATGACGCTCGATGCGCGCCGCGGCGCTTCTGCGCATGTGCGGGCGTCCCAGCATGTGTAAAAGACACAGTACAAGTGTCAGCTGGATGCAAGCAGAGCTAGCAACAAAACGGTGGCACACAGAGGCGGTTGATGCAGGCATCCCCATAGAAAGACACTTTAGTGGACACCAGCTGGTATATAGCAGCAACTGTGTTAGACTATTACCAGCAAAATTGGTGTATGACGACGGGAATACCTCAGCTTTGTGCTTATAGATATGTCGTCCAGACGCTCTGGAAATAAGTCTTCCAAGAAGCGAAAGGGGTCTCCATCGGGCTCTGAGGATTTTGGGCATGCTGTACTGCGCCAATCTCCCCTGAAATTTCAGAGGTCAGTAGCCGTAAGAAACCCCGCAGGAGTACCTGGTACTGCGGCTGTCCCCAATCCACCTGCTCCTGTATATATAACAGAGGAGGTTTTATCCTCAACTCTGGGAGGATTGGAAGAGAGATTAACAGCATTGATCGCTGCTTCCCTGTCACAGGAAAAGTGCGTCTGATCTCCGTCTCCTCCTGCAGAGTGCCTGTTAGTGGAGGAACAGTCCCAGAGATCGACCTACCTGAAGGGGATCAGGTGAGGTTGATTCAGTTATGGAGGAATCAACAGTGGAAGAACCTTTCTCAGCATCTCAGGCTGAAAGATTATGGGTTCAGTCTCTGACTAACATGGTCCGAGCAGCATTTTAAATGCCTCTGGCGGAACCATCAACCACTACTGTTTCCTCGCCTGGGGTCGCTGAAAGCTCCCCAGACTGTCTGTTCCTTCCCAATCCACCCTTTATTGGAAGGGCTTATTTACCAGGATTGGGAGCATCCTGTTAAAATATTTACTCCCCCCAAGAGATTTCCAGTGATCTATCCCATGGAGGATAAGTTCATAAAAAAATGGAGGGTCCGTACAGTGGACACAGCCATCTCTTGTGTAAATAAATCACTGACATGTCCAGTAGATAATGTTCCAATGTTCAAAGACCCAATAGATAAAAAATTGGAGTTTTTACTAAAATCTGCTTTCTCTACAGCAAGCATGGTGACACAACCTGCAGTAGCAGCGATTGGAGTCTGCCAAGCAATGAAAGATCAGTTGAAACAAGTCTTAAGGGACTTACCAGTTCAGCAGGCTCTTGCCCTAGCTGACCTACCTAGAGCCTTGTGTTGCGGTGGACGCCATAAAGGATACAATCCAACAGGCCTCCCGCTTTACGCTGTCTGTAGACATATGCGTAGGCTTCTATGGCTCAAAAACTGGTCTGCTGAAGCTCCCTGTAAGAAATTGCTGATTAGCTTCCCATTTCATGGAGAACACTTATCTGGAGAAGATCTGGACAAATATATCCAGAAAACTTCTGCTGGTAAAAGTACACTCTTGCCGGTTAAGAACAAGGGTAGAAGTCCTTCTTTTAAGAGGCTTACTTCTCCAGTCCCTGGCACATCGGCTGTGAAACAGTTCCGACTGCCTCCGCGGTCAAATCCAGGGGGCAGAAATCAGGGACAATCACAGGGTAACAAGAAACCCTGGGTCAAGAGAGGTACAAAACCTCCCCCCAAGTCATGAAGGGTTGCCCCCACTCAATCGGGTGAGGGGAAGACTTCAGTTGTTCACAGAGACCATGGCGGGACACCATCAGAGACAGATGGGTGATCTCCGCAGTAAGTCTGGGATACAGGCTGGAGTTAAAAGACATTCCTCCTGCCCATCTTATGAGGTCAAACGTGCCAAGCGATCCCCAGAAGAGAGGATCCCTCCTTCTGGCACTAGAACAACTATTGCTCCAAGGGTAATCATGAGGTTCCCTTGGAAGAAAGCGGGTTCGGGTTTTACTCAAACCTTGTCACAGTCCCCAAACCAAATGGGGACGTGAGGCCCATATTAAATATAAAAGGGCAAAACAAGTTCCTACATATCAGGACTTTTTCGGATGGAGTCGATCCGATCAGTGGCCACCGTCCTACAAGGGCAGGAATGGTTAGCCTCGATCGACATAAGGGATGCTTATTTGCATATTCCCATCTGTCCGGCCCACCAGAAATTTCTACGCTTTGCAGTAGAAGGGCGCCATTTTCAGTTCAGAGCCTTACCTTTCGGTCTGGCCACAGCACCACAAGTGTTCACAAAAATTCTGGCCCTACGATTGGCCAAACTAGGAACACAAGGTGTAACGATAATGGCATATCTAGACGACTTGTTGCTGATAGACCACTCAGTGGAAAAAACTAGAAGTGGTCGTTCACAAGACAATCAAGTATCTGGAATCTCACGGTTGCATTATCAACCGAGACAAGTCAGCCCCAAAAACCAGTCAAAAGTCTGGAATTCTTGGGGGCTAAGACTGGATTCAAATCAGAGAAAGATTTTCTTACCTCCAGAGAAGGTGTCGTCTTTGAAAGATTTGACCCACTTAGTGGGTACAAAAAAGAAAACCATCCATACGACTGTGCATGAGGCTGCTGGGAAAATGGTGGCTTCATTCGAAGCAGTACCCTACGGTCAATTCCATTCAAGGAACTTGCAGAGGGCCATACTGTCAGCCTGGAACAAAAAAGTTCAGGCTTTAGACTTACCAATGTCCCTGTCCCCTTCCGTTCGCAAGAGCCTCCATTGGTGGTTGGTGCCCCAGAATCTGGAAAAAGGGAAACCCTTCAGTCCGGTTTCTTGGAAGGTGGTCACTACAGATGCCAGCCTCATAAGCTGGGGGGCCAGTACTGGAGCAATGGTCTCTCCAGGGCAAGTGGTCAGAAGCAGAGAAGGCCCTGCCCATCAATCTCTTAGAGATACGAGCAGCCCGGTATGCCCTAGTAGCATGGACATCCAAACTCCAAGGGTCCCCTGTCAGAATTCAATCAGACAATGCCACAGCAGTGGCATATATCAATCACCAGGGTGGCACCAGGAGTCGTGCAGCCCAGAGGGAAGCGAATTGCATCCTGGAATGGGCAGAAAGATATGTCCCAGCCATATCCGCGGTTTTCATCCCAGGAGTGGAAAATTGGAGAGCGGACTTTTTAAGTCGCCAGCAATTATGCCCGGGGGAATGGTCTCTTCACCCCGAGGTTTTCCAGGCAATATGCCAGCGGTGGGGAACACCGGATGTAGATCTGCTAGCATCCAGATTCAACGCAAAGGTGGACAGATTTGTGTCTCGCACAAGGGATCCCCTAGCTTGCGGTTCGGATGCCCGAGTGTTCCCTTGGGATCAGTTCAAGCTGGTATATGCATTCCCACCGTGATTAATCCGCAGAATCAGGGTAGAAAAGAAACCAGTGATTCTGGTGGCCCAGAAGGGTATGGTACGCGGAGATTTTAAAATGTCAGTGGGAAGTCCTGGGACCCTCCCACATCGTCCGGACCTGCTTTCGCAAGGACCAATATACTACCCTTCCTTACCAGCCCTAGGTTTGACGGCCTGGCTATTGAAGCCCACATTCTAAAAAAGAGAGGGCTCTCTAATCCTGTGGTATCTACCATGATCAATGCCAGGAAGCCGGTATCCAGGCAGATCTATTATAGGATCTAGAAGGCGTACATCGCGTGGTGTGAGGCCAAGAAATGGCATCCACATAAGTACGTAATAGGTAGGATTCTGGACTTCCTACAGTGGGCTGTACATAGGAAGCTTGCCTTGAGTACTATCAAGGGTCAGACGGCCTTGTCAATATTTTTTCAAAGGCCCTTGGCTTTGCATTCATTAGTCAAAGCTTTCATACAAGGAGTGATGCGTATTAGCCCTCCGGTTAGTATTCCCATATGTCCATGGGACTTAAACCTGGTTCTGTCGGTTCTACAGAAACAACCATTTGAACCATTGCGGCACATTTCCTTGGTTCTTCTTACCAGGAAATTGATTTTTCTTAGTAGCCATTTGTTCGGTTAAAAGAGTATCGGAATTAGCCGCCTTGTCCTGTAAGGAGCCATATCTGGTTGTCCATAAGGACAGAGTAGTATTACGTCCTCATCCAGCCTTTCTTCCTAAGGTGGTATCGAGGTTCCATTTGAACCAAGATGTGGTTCTTCCTTCCTTTTTCCCCAAACCTAGCTCGGTAGAGGAAAAGTTATTGCATTCTTTGGATGTAGTAAGAGCAGTTAAAGCTTATCTAAAAGCCACTGCTCAGATTCGCAGAACGGATACTTTGTTTATTCTGCCGGAAGGCCCCAGAAAGGGTCAGGCAGCATCAAAAATCTACTTTAGCCAAGTGAATTCGACAGGTCATAATACAAGCCTATGGCTTGAAAAGGAGACCGCCTCCGTTCAAAGTTAGGGCGCACTCCACAAGAGCAGTTGGAACTTCATGGGCAGTGCATCACCAAGCCTCCCTGGCTCAAGTCTGTAAGGCCACAACATGGTCCTTAGTACACACGTTTACTAGATTCTACCAGGTAGACGTTAGAAGTCAGGAGGATGTCGCCTTTGGACGCAGTGTGTTGCAGGCCGCAAAAGAGCCTCATGCCTGATGGCGCCCAGCTTATGTATACTGTATCCCTCCCCTCATTTGGCATTGCTTTGGGACGTCCCATTAGTAATAACTAAGTCGCTCTGTGTCCCGTGATGTACGAAAAAGAAAAAGGGATTTTTATAACAGCTTACCTGTAAAATCCTTTTCTTGGAGTACATCACGGGACACAGAGCTCCCACCCCTCTTTTTGGGACACTTATTGCTTTGCTACAAAACTGAGGTGCTCCCGGATGGGAGGGGCTTATATAGGGGAGGGTACTTCCGGTTTTGGAAGTTGCCAGTGCCAGCACCTGAAGGTATCTATATAACCCATTAGTAATGACTAAGTCGCTCTGTGTCCCGTGATGTACTCCAAGAAAAGGATTTTACAGGTAAGCTGTTATAAAAATCCCTTTTTTGCAACTTTGACATGTGTTAGTAAATTGTACATATTATCACAACTACTTTGTGCGTCCAGGTGGATTGTACCACGTTTTTTCAGGATGTATTGGGCTTTCATTTGGTGGTACGTGGTAATGGAAATCTCTGATTATTTAATTTTTTTATATATTTTTTTTATTTTATTATCAAAGGAAATCTGTCCCAAAATGGTAAAAAAAAAAAGTATATATATATTTTTTTACTTTAGCTGTATATTTCTTGCTACTACCATAACATTCCACCAAAGAACAAGCCAAAAGAAATTCTTCTGCTCCTGGCAATGGCAGCAATGCCACATATATGAATAAAAACAGTATTATAGAAACTCCAAAAGACCCAGAGTCCAAAATAGCACTGTGGCAGCGCTCCAATCAAACTCCCGTTTGAAAGCCCTCTATATATGTGTTGCATATAGGAAACAGTAGTGTTGCAGAAGAGGATGGATGTGGTTCAATAAACAATGTGTGCACAGTGCTCCTTTCACCCAGAGATGTTCACCACATGGGGGGAAACAAACTCCCCTTCAGGGGATGCACTCACCAGAAGTAAGAATTAGATGACCATAAAACCAATCATAGCCATCCGCCGTTTGTACTGCACTCTCCCCCAATTACCCTTGCTTGATGTGGGGTCCGCAATCACATGTGAGAGAACAAAATGTCCATATAGAGTAGTACAGTTTAAAAAGTTTATTAAAACCCCTATTACATGTGTGCGTACCAAAAAGCGAAAGATATCAGGCAATAAGTTATAGATGTATGTGTGCCCGTGCTCATTCGGACATATTAGGTACAGAAGCCGTCTTAGTTACCGCTACTGCCACATCCTTCCTGGTTCCTCGTCCGAGGAGCGCACACGTCACTTCCGGTTATTCGACAAGGAGTCACGCACTGGCACGTTTCATCATTTCCTGACTTCGTCTGAGGGCGTGACTCCTAATGTCAACAACCGGCTTTAAATGTGTGTCACTCCCGCCCCCTGCACGGCATTTAGCATGATGGAGCATATAAACCATGGATATGCAATTAGCGGACCTCCAGCTGTTGCAAAACTACAAGTCCCATCATGCCTCTGCCTCTGGGTGTCATGCTTGCTGCTCTCAGAGTCTCGCTATGCCTCATGGGACTTGTAGTTTGGCAACAGCTGGAGGTCCGCTAATTGCATATCCCTGATATAAACAATGCCAGGCGGTAGACAAAGAGAGACGCCGTGCGCCCTGCGTAATTACTGGAAGTGAGCGGCATCCTCGAAAATCCCAGACGTGCTGATCAATACCCTGAAAAATCTATTGCAACTTACATCAAGAAGAAACCAATCCCTATAATTAAAAAAACGTTCAGAATGTTTTTACAATGAGTATCCAGCAGACATTAACGTCTATTTTGCAACGGTGAATATGCAAACACAACTGCATGTAAAATCAGTGCATAATGAACGCTAGTATTGCGATATGGTTAAAATATGATTAAAATCATGGCAAATACATTCGAAACTCCCCATTCTCGTTGCTCTAAGGCTGCACCTAGAAACGAAAAATGGGGTAGTCCAGCAGATGCCAAAATAATCCGGATATAAATTCACAACCTATATATTTAAATTGATATCACCTCAGACAATGTGTATATTTAACTGCGTGCGATGTTAAAATCCTCCTTGAATGTAAATAATATGGAGATACTGAACTTCCTAAAACCAGCTCTAAAAATCTCAAAAGTGGAATGCCCAATAAAATGTATACTGCTAACAAACAGTTAAAAAACATTAAATTGGGTAGGCTGTGATTTCAATTAGGCAGGCTGGGACTGAACCCCAATATGGTTGATCAAGAAGGTAAAAACTGCAATAAAATTGCAATAAGAGATGAGACTTAGCTAAAATGATAAAATATATAAAAACTACGTGTCACTGATAAAATAGTTGATGTCCAATTCAACATTAAAGCGGAGGTTCACCCAAAAGTGAACCTCCGCTTTTCGGAACCCTCCCCCCCTCCGGTGTCACATTTGGCACCTTTCAGGGGGGAGGGGGTGCAGATACCTTTTTAAAATGGGTATTTGCACCACTTCCGGGAGGAGACTCCCGCGGGAGTCCCGCCCCTTCGCGTCACCCCCCTGTTGTGTTCTGGGAAACACTCGGCTCCCAGAACACAACAGGAGCCAGTGAGGACGGCGCAGCGCGACTCGCGCATGCGCCGTAGGGAACCGGGCAGTGAAGCCGCAGCGCTTCACTTCTTGATTCCCTCACTGAGGATGGCGGCGGGGGAAGCCGAGAGCCGAGCGGTAAGTCGGCTTCGGCTGCTCCCGACGTCGCGGGCGACCTGGACAGGTAAGTGTCCTTTTTTTAAAAGTCAGCAGCTGCAGTATTTGTAGCTGCTGGCTTTTAAAAAAAAAATTCCGATGAACCTCCACTTTAAGGCCTTTAGGTACTAAAACATCTGTTAAAAATAGCCACCGGGTCTCTCGTTTTGATAGCTTGCGGACTCTATGGGAGCCTCTCTAGTGTTGTTCCAGATGTTCTATGCCCTCAAAATTCTAGGCCTGTCGCATCCTGATTATGCTTTAATTTAAAATGAAGGGATACGTTGTGATCTTTAAAACCAATTTTGATGTTGTGGATATGTTCTGCTATCCGTACCCGCAGCATTCTTTTGGTTTGCCCTATATAAAGGAGACCACAAGAACATCTTAAAGCGTAAACTACAAAATTACTGTTGCATGTTATGAACTGTTTTATGTCAAACTGCTGATTATTTGAAGAGGCTATAAAATTATCTAGGCCTCTTATTGGTCGTGCTACTTCTCTGCAAGCTTTGCACCTTCTGCAGGCAAAGAAGCCATTGCGATCCCAAAAGGACTGTGGTTTCTTTGGAGGGTCTAAAACTTTTTTAACCACTAGATCCCCATAAATGGGAGCTTTTCTGTATATGAATTGGGGCCTAGGAGGTAATACTGTGCCCAGTTTCTTGTCCAGCAGTAGAATATGCCAATGTTGGTCAAATATTGACTCGACTTCTTTGTACTGAATATGAAATTGTGAGATAAAACCCCATTCTTTACTGTTAGTGGCTGTAGGGGTGGACTCTTGTTTCACTTGTAAGCAGACTTCTCTTGGTATTGCGCCAACTTCTTCTACTAACTTCTCCAATGCTAGTGGGTTGTACCCTCTCGCCTCAAATCTCTCAGTGAGGATCTTGGATTGGGTGTAGAAATTGTTAATTTCAGAACAATTTCTTTTGACCCTCATGAGTTGTCCCTTGGGTATGTTTTTGAGCCAAAGAGGGTGATGGCCGCTGGTTGTAGGTAGGTAGCTGTTCCGGTCTGTTTGTTTAAAAAAATAGGATTTTTTGTACTCACCAAAAAATCCTTTTCGCTGTCGTCCGCGGACGGACACATGTTAGATATTTAATACATGTTACTTTAACAGAGTTGAACAGCCCCGCCCAGGGGGCGGTCCCTCCGTACATAGCCCTCCACCCTGCAGTAGCAGCATCAGTTTGTTACAAAGCAGTACAAACTAAAAAAAGAGGGGTGGGTGCTGTGTCCGTCCATGGACGACAGAGAAAAGGATTTTACGGTGAGTACAAAAAAATCCTATTTTTTCTTTTCTTCCATGGACTGACACAACTCCTCAATTCTTGACAGTTGGGATGTCCCAAAGCAGTGTCAAAAAACAAGGGGTGGGCACAGCAATCAAAAAAAAATTTTCACCCCAAACAAGCAGAGCTCCTCAAGGGAGGAGTTGCAACTTCAAAACAGCCGCCTGCAAAACTTTGCGGCCGAAGCTAGCATCCGAAGATGCACTCACATCAACCTTGTAAAATTTTGAAAAAGTGCAAACGGACGACCAGGTCGCCGCCTTACACACTTGTGATACAGATGCTTGAAGTCAGAAAGCCCAAGAGGCACCAAAAGCCCTGGTCGAATGCGCCGTAATGGGAAAAGAGGCGCCCACCCTTTAAGGGCATAGGCCTGGATGACGGTCTGCCTGATCCACGAGAAATGGTGGCCGACGAGACTGCCAGGCCCTTCTGTGGGTATTCCCCATTGTAATTAACCTGAGTGGTGGTGGGCTCACTATCAGTAAATAAAGTATTGTGACAGCAGGAAGGTAAAGTCACCTGGTTGCATCCAGGGGGGTAGATATATTTCTCCCAGATTCAGGCTTTATGCTGACTTATACAACTAGGGTGGAGAGTTGTATAAGCCCAGCTGAGGCTAGTAGGCTCATGGATGACTCATACCTCTAGGGAGAGTGTGGGGCGTCGTACAGACAGGGAGTTGATGAGGCCAGCTGAAGCTTGTCAGCTCATTTAGGCCTCTATAAGAACTCCCAGATTCATTAGGTGTTAGCTCATGCCTGGAACCAGACCTGTGTGGACTGTCTAGGGAGAGTGAACCCCTGTGCGGTGAGGCAAAGCCTGTGTGGCTATTTGCTTGGACATTTAAAACCAGGGACTTAGGGACTAGGACAGCACTAGGCTGATCCCAGTTGTTAGTTAGGAAACCTGTATGTTTAGTCAGAGGTCAACTTGACCAGGATTTATTTTGGGTTATGTTTCTTTTGCTTTGCTGTGTTTTGTCACTGTAAATAGAAAATAAACCGCACCTTTTTTTGATTTTGAAAACCACAACCTCCGTTTGCTGGGCCTGTTTTGTGTGGGGAGCCCATCCCGGGGGTCACACACACCCGCTGCCGAGCTAACCCCCTCACAGTTGGTGGAGAACCAGTGGCAGTTTTTTTTAAGCCAGCATGGAGGAGATACTGAAACAGCTGGCTCTAGCAAATGCCAATCAACAGCAGACAAATGCAGGTTTGCAAAGGAGCCTTGCAGCCCAGCAGCAAGCTCATCAACAAGCCCAGCAGCAATCTGAGGCCCGCTTCATAGACCTGTTACAGAAGCAAGAGCAGAGACTACAACAAATGGAAGCAGTAATGCAGCAACGTCCGCAGACCAGTGAGGAAAGCCGTCCCACTAATACCGCGTCCTTTGGGGTGAGTCGTTTATTGACAAAAATGACTGGAGAGGATGATCCAGAGGTATTTTTGACCACATTTGAAAGGACTGCTGAAAGAGAAAAGTGGCCTGAGGAGCAGTGGGCTGGACTGGTGGCTCCTCTGTTAACTGGTGAATCGCAGAAGGCTTACTATGACCTAGAGCCTGACCAAGCAAAAGACTATGTGATGCTAAAAGCTGAAATATTGGCAAGGCTGGGTGTCACCCTGGCTGTCCGGGCTCAGCGTGTGCATAACTGGACTTTCCAGCTTGGAAAACCCCCCAGGTCTCAAATGTATGATCTCATTCACCTGAGCAGGAAGTGGCTACAGCCAGAGACTTTGTCCGCACCAGAGATTGTGGAACGTGTTGTAATGGATCGGTTTTTGAGAGCTCTTCCTACTGCCATCCAAAAGTGGGTAAGCCATGGAGACCCAGAGACGGCCGGTGGTCTTGTGGATCGTGTAGAGAAATACTTGGCTACAGAGAACCTGACGGCCTCTTCCAGAAACACTCGGACTTTCCACCCTAAGACCAGACCATCCCCAGGGGCGGATAAGAGGATTCCAAGGGGTGAGGGTGGAGAGAGTGAGAGGGTGGGAGCTCTACCCCAAGTTTGGCGAGAACAGCCTGGGAAATCAGCGGCTCAAGAGGCGGCAAGAAGGATCGTTTGCTACCGCTGCCGGCAAGCGGGACATATTGCAGCCAATTGCCCGGTTGTGGAGGAACCCATGCAGTGTGACTTTCTGACGGGCAGACGTCAGTCGCTGTGTGCGACAGTCGCATGCACTGCCATTCGAGGAACTGAGAAACATTTATGCAAAATGTGTATTAATGGTAGAAATGTTGTGGTATTACTGGATTCAGGTAGCCTTGTGACCCTGATAAAGGCTGAATTAGTTAAAACAGAGGTCTCTGGGAATAGCAAGGTAGCTGTTATTTGTGTGCATGGGGACACCCGAGAGTATCCAGTGACTACAGTGTGTTTCGAGACCCCCAAAGGTACCCTCTCTCATCCAGTGGGCTTAGTATCTCAGTTACCGCATGACGCCATTGTGGGAAGGGATTTTCCGAAGTTCTGGGAACTGTGGGATGATCCTGAGCCCCCCACTGGTGCCCCTATGTACCAGGAGTGTGATTGAGCATGTCGCCCTGATGCAAGATCGAATTGCACAGGTAATGCCCATCGTGAAGGAACATTTGGCCCAAGCGCAGTTGGCACAGCAGAGAGTGTACAACCGTGGAGCAAAGACCCGTACCTTTTCCCCGGGGGATAGGATATTGGTACTTGTCCCTACGGTTGAAAGTAAATTCCTTGCCAAATGGCAAGGCCCCTACGAGATAATGGAAAAAGTGAGCGAAGTGAATTACAAGGTCAGACAACCAGGAAGGCGAAAGCCCGAACAGATATATCACGTTAATCTGTTGAAAGCCTGGAGGGATAGAGAGTCCCTAGTCGCAGAAACTTGGTCACCAGCTCAAACTGGTTGCGTGATTCCGGAGGTTGGAATAGCAGCCACCTTGTCACAACCCCAACAACAGGAGGTTAAGGAGTTTGTGCTTCGCAACAAGGAGGTGTTCTCTGAGCTGCCGGGACAAACATCTGGGGTAGAGCATGATATTATTACCCCGCCCGGTGAAAGGGTGAAGTTAAAACCCTATCGGATCCCAGAGGCCCGACGGGAGGCAATACGGGAGGAAGTACAGAAAATGCTGAACTTAGGGGTGATAGAGGAGTCCCAAAGTGATTGGTCTAGTCCCATTGTGTTGGTGCCTAAACCGGATGGGAGCTGGCGATTTTGTAACGATTTTCGTCAGTTGAACAAAGTTACAAAATTTGACACCTACCCCATGCCACGTATAGACGAGTTGATCGACCGGCTGGGAACAGCCCGATACATGACGACTCTTGACCTCACAAAAGGGTATTGGCAAATTCCCCTGGCCAAGTCGGCCAAAGAGAAAACCGCATTTGTAACCCCAGACGGGGCGTTCCAATATAAGAGAATGCCGTTCGGGTTACAGAATGCGCCGGCCACATTCCAGCGGAAAATGGACCAGATACTGAGGCCCCATCGGAAGTATGCTGCGGCTTACCTGGATGACGTAATTGTCCATAGCACAGATTGGGCCTCACATCTGCCAAAAGTGCAAGCAGTCCTAGACTCTATCCGGGAAGCGGGGTTTACGGCTAACCCCAAGAAGTGTACCATTGGGCAGGAGGAGGCCAAATATCTTGGGTACACCATTGGCAGGGGAGTGATAAAACCCCAACTCAACAAAGTCGAGGCCATCCAGAGTTGGCCACGTCCCAACAGCAAGAAGCAGGTACGGGCCTTTCTGGGAATCGCGGGTTATTATCGGCGCTTCATTCCCCACTTTGCTTCTAAGGCTGTGCCCCTAACCAACCTGACGAAAGGGAAAGGGTCGGTCATGATTAAATGGACCCCCGAGGCTGAGGCAGCATTCCAATTCTTGAAACAAGCCTTATGTAGCCAGCCAGTGTTGTACTCACCCGACTTCTCTAAAGACTTTGTCGTACAAAGTGATGCGTCAGATGTGGGGTTAGGAGCAGTATTGTCCCAGGTCTGGAACGGGGAAGAGCACCCAGTCATTTACCTCAGCAGGAAGTTGAAGTCCCATGAGGTAAATTACGCCACGGTTGAAAAGGAGTGTTTAGCGGTGAAGTGGGCTCTAGATTCCCTTCGGTACTATCTGCTAGGTAGGCACTTTGACATGGTTACGGATCACGCTCCGTTAAAGTGGATGGCTCAAAACAAGGAGACAAATAGAAGAGTGAATAGGTGGTTCCTGGCCCTACAGGAATTCAACTTCACAGTAAAGCATCGCCCTGGCGTTCAAATGGGGAATGTGGATGCTTTGTCTCGAGTACATGAATGCCTGATTGCTGGTGTTCCAACCCCAAGGTTAAAACAAGAGGGGGGGGGGTATGTGACAGCAGGAAGGTAAAGTCACCTGGTTGCATCCAGGGGGGTAGATATATTTCTCCCAGATTCAGGCTTTATGCTGACTTATACAACTAGGGTGGAGAGTTGTATAAGCCCAGCTGAGGCTAGTAGGCTCATGGATGACTCATACCTCTAGGGAGAGTGTGGGGCGTCGTACAGACAGGGAGTTGATGAGGCCAGCTGAAGCTTGTCAGCTCATTTAGGCCTCTATAAGAACTCCCAGATTCATTAGGTGTTAGCTCATGCCTGGAACCAGACCTGTGTGGACTGTCTAGGGAGAGTGAACCCCTGTGCGGTGAGGCAAAGCCTGTGTGGCTATTTGCTTGGACATTTAAAACCAGGGACTTAGGGACTAGGACAGCACTAGGCTGATCCCAGTTGTTAGTTAGGAAACCTGTATGTTTAGTCAGAGGTCAACTTGACCAGGATTTATTTTGGGTTATGTTTCTTTTGCTTTGCTGTGTTTTGTCACTGTAAATAGAAAATAAACCGCACCTTTTTTTGATTTTGAAAACCACAACCTCCGTTTGCTGGGCCTGTTTTGTGTGGGGAGCCCATCCCGGGGGTCACACACACCCGCTGCCGAGCTAACCCCCTCACAGTATTCACATCTATATTTCTGTTACTCAAAAATCTTAATGCATCCATAGCAGCTGAGAAAAATGTAAAATATGTAAACAGAAATGGTACTATGACTGCCCTAACCAAAAAAGCACCACATTGCAAGATTTAGATCATCTGAAACCTAAAAAGAATTTTAATTTGAGACACATCCAAGAAGGGATTGAATTGCTGGAAAAGCAGAAAGACATAATCATTAGGTCAGCTGATAAGGGAGGGGGAGTAGTAGTACTCTCTAAGGAGTTTTACCATGGGCAAATTGAGGAAAAGTTATCGGATGAATCTACTTATAAATTATTGGATCAAGACCCAACTCAGTCATATAGGAACCAATTGGAAACTCTGGTGGGCATTGGCATACGTTTGGGGGTATTGTCTAATGAACAAAGTAATTTCCTGGTACCAACCAGTAGTAAGATTCCCACCATATACACGTTGCCAAAAGGTACACAAAGACCCCATCAATCCACCAGCTAGACCTATTGTAAATAGTATTGATTCGATTTCATCAAAAAAGGGGTCAATACCTGGATAAATTCCTACAGAAAAGTGTGGCAATGACGCGGTCATATCTTAAGGACACAAAAGATTTCCTAAATTGTCTACAGAGTATTAACTTGGAAGAAGGACAACAGGTTTTGTTGGTAACAGCAGATGTCTCTTCCCTATATTCTATTATACAGCATTATGATGCCCTTTTTAGCCCTTAATTGGGCCTTGTGCCAAAGAGATGATCTACCTCACAACCAAAAAGTTTTTATCGGCCATGCCCTCAACTATTGTCTGTCCCACAACTATTTCAGGTACGCCAGTAGATTTTATTCACAAAGGGGTGTTGCTATGGGTGCTAAATTTGCACCCAGCATCGTAAACCTCTTTATGGCGGAGTGGGAAGACAAGGCCATTTTTAAAGAAAGAAGGGCAGAGCTGATTTTTTTATAAACGTTTTATTGATGATTTATTTTTTTATCTGGGAGGGCTCGGTGGATTCTTTACAGCAATTTTTAAAAGTTTTAAACACTAATGATAATAACATCAGACTAACATCTGAGTGGCATAGTGAAGAAATACATTTTCTAGATGTCAGTGTCTATCGGCAGAATCAAAGACTCGAAACAAAAGTGTTTCTCTTTTTGACCATGGACGGACACCGCTCCTCAATTCTTGACAGTTGGGTTATGTTTCTGTTCTACAGGAGAGGACTAGGCAGAACATGTTAGATATTTAATACATGTTACTTTAACAGAGTTGAACAGCCCCGACCAGGGGGCGGTCCCTCCATACATAACCCTCCACCCTGCAGTAGCAGGCTCAGTTTTTTTCTGCCTAGTAGAGAAGGACCTGGCTCCCTTTGGGCCCAGAGTCTTGAAGAAATTTTTACTTTTTATTATTTTATTTTTATTTTTTTGGAATCTTCTATCAACTGCCGAGTGGGCATGACAGGCAGGATAATATAGATCCTTGTAGTCCCCCCAGTCCAGCCAGCGAGTGTGAGCAGACCTTAGCTACGTGCGGGGTCGGCCACGACATACCCCATGGCTCCAGGGTTCACATATGACCGGGCGGCTTGCTGTCTCAGTCACAGTGGACCGGGCCAACAGCTACTCCGTACTGCTCGGTTGTAGGTCTGTCAGGAACGCACCAGCGGGTCCTTGCAAGGACGGGTAAGTACAGTTACTTCTACTGCGGTGGGATGGAACAGCTGGGCATTCCTAAGGGGGACATTAGGGGGTTCTCCTGCCATCCTCTCTCTCCCTCTGTCACCCTTTTTTCCTCCTCCCCTTGCGGGGCTCGCTGTGACCAGGGAATACCTTTAGGGGGGCTCCAGGTCGCGGCGGGGGGCTGTGGGGTTGTCCAGGCCCGCTCTCTGGGGGGGGGTTGGTAATTTCTTGGAAGCCTCCGCTGCTGGCTGCCTTGTCCACCTCGCTATTGCTGACTGGCTTCCTGAACGGCGCGGATGGCGCCATTCACCTCACACAGTACCTCAGTCAAACGTGGTGTGGGGATGGAGAGCGGGCAGCGGCGCTGATCAGTCCCTGGCTTGGCGGTGAGTCCCCTGGGTATCCCCCCCTCGGTCAGTACAGCAAGGAGGGTCGACAAAATTATGTGTCAGGTAACTTGACTAGGTCCCTGAGGGCTGACAGTGGGCAATCTGGAGCCAGAACCTGACGTTTTTTCCCTAGACATTCCAGAGGCAGCAACTGGTGCCCCTGCACCTGCGGTTCCAATGGATGTTTTATAGGCAGTCCTGGAGTCATTGTTGCCAAGGTGGAAGTGGCGTGCGAGCTTAAAGGGGGGTACTAAGCGCCCCCTCCCTCCGCCATTGCCTGGGAAATTGTTCTGACTCAGATTCGGGCCTGGCTGCAGCTCAGGATCCTGGTTCTGATATGTCAGAAGAGGCGGACCAGGACCTTCCCTGTGAGGAGGACCCCTTGTCCGGGTCAGCTCAAGATCGCACTTATTAATGCTGTGAGGGACACTCTCAAGCTGGAAGATACATCTGGGACTTCCACAGCAGGGTCTGTCCCTTTTGGGGTCGCACAAACCGACCCACTCTGTTAAGGTTTTTTCCTTATGTTGATTTCTTTGACAAGTTCATAGTTACAGAATGGGAGAGGCCCTTGCGGTCCCTAAGCAAACCCCGGTCTCTCGGTTAAAATAAGTAACCTCTATCCTGGGGGAGGGGACCCCTGTTTTTAAGGACCCTACTGATAGGAGGTCTGAAGCGGTGAGCTGCTCCATGTTCGCCATGCTGGGGTCAGCATTGCGGCCTATTGTGGCTGCTACCTTGGTGTCCCAGACGCTCAGAGTGGGCAAAAATATTGCACCGGACTGTGGAAGAGCATCAGTTTCCTCCTAATTTGCGTGTCTCTGGCCGAGCAAGTTGGTACAGGGACTCATGTACGTCTGTGATGCAACCCTGGATGCAGTCCCCTTGATCTCCAGGACCTCTGCATCTGCGGTGGTATGGCGCCGCCTAATATGGTTGACATGCTGGTCCACTGACCAAGCTTCTAAGAAAACTCTAGCAGTTTTGCCTTTCATAGGTGGGAGGCTTTTTGGTGCCTCCCTGGACGACATCATGAAGGATGTCACTGGGGGTAGGAGTACACTTCTCCCTCAGTCCACTACAGGGAAGGAGCCGTGCCGTAAGCCGGGGTCCTCCTTTCCCACACTGGAGAGGTGTTTTCGTCAGTCTGGGAGACCCTCCCAAGCGGACAAAGGGTCCAGCTGGGGGACAATAGCGTCCCTGGGTGCGCAAGCCCAACAAGCCAGAAAACAAGACTGCTACCGCATGAAGTTGCCCCCGCCCGACTCCAGGGTGGGGGGACGGCTTCGCAGGTGGCAGCTCGGTGGACCTCCCTGCTCTCCGACCAGTGGATCTGTGAAGTGGTCACCTCGGGGTACAAGATAGAGTTCCTTTCTTGTCCACCAAACAGATTTTTTCCCTCACAAGCTGCCTCTTCTTCTGGTCATCTCCGTTTTTGCATGCGAGTCCTGGGCCTCATGGTAGCCTCTTTCGAGGCAGTACCATATGCCCAATTCCACGCTCGGGTCTTGCAGAGGGAGATTCTCTAAAAAATGGAACAGATCTCCGTTGTCTCTGGATCATCCGATTCAGATAAGTCATCTTGTCAGGTCCTCTCTGAGTGGTGGCTGAGATCCCGGCTCTGGGATCCAGGAAGTCGTTCCTCCCTTTTCATGGACTGTGATCACGAAGGGCGCCAGTCTGACCGGTTGGGGGGGGGGAGGAGTCTGGGGGTTTCAGGCAACCCAGGGCCGCTGGACTCCGACTGAATCCCAATTGACGATTATTGTTCTGGAACTCCGGGGCGATCAGGCTGTGCCTTTCCTGGTGGTCTCGGAGACTAAGAGGGCATCCAGTCAGGATTCAGTCAGACAACGCCACAGCTGTGGCATCATCACCCATCAAGGAGGAACAGGAAGCTTGGCTGCAGCGTCGGAGATCGCTCACATCCTACGGTGAGCGGACAGGAACGTGCCCACCTTGTTGGCAGTTTACATTCCGGCGTGGGAAACTGGCAGGGGGACTAATTGAGTCGCCAGATGCTGGACCACGGGGAATGGTCGTTACATCCGGAGGTTTTTAACTCCTTTGTCGAAGATGGGGCATGCCAGACGTGGATCTCCTGGTCTCTCGACTCAATCGCAAAGTGTCGATGTTCGTGGCCAACGCGTCAGATGCGTTGGTGGTCCCGTGGGGTCAGTATCGGCTAAGTTATGCCTTTCAACCACTGAAGTTGCTTCCTCGTCTACTCCGGTGATTCTAATCGCCCCAGATTGGCCCAGGCGTCCCTGGTACGCCGACCTCCTGCGGCTGGTGGCGGATGTGCCTTGGCGACTGCTAATGAGGGAGGGCCTTCTCTCGCATGGTCTCATTCTTCATTCTGCTTTACAGTCGCTGGCTTTAGCGGCATAGCTATTGAAAGCCAGGCACTAAGGGGCCGAGGCCTGTCGGATTCGGTCATTTCAACCATGTTGAGAGCACGGAAATCTTCTAGGAAGGTATACCTTCGCACATGGGGAGCCTACATCTCTGTGTGAGGAAGAAAAAATGAAGGAATCTGGACAGCCGCACTCCAATTCAACGTGGCTTTTATTGGAAAAATGAAATAAAACAGGCACTACATGTCACAGCAACGGGGTAACAGGGGCAACTAACGCGTTTCACACTTAAAAGTGCTTACTCTTAGCTAGTGAATATCTAGGACCATGTGATATTTCAGTTTTTCTTTTTTAATAAATCTGCAAAAATGTCAACAATTCTGTGTTTTTCTGTCAATATGGGGTGCTGTGTGTACATTATTGAGGAAATAATTAACTTAAATAATTTTAGCAAATGGCTGCAATATAACAAAGAGTGAAAAATTTAAGGGGTCTGAATACTTTACGTATCCACTGTATACCTATAACTTATTGCCTGATATCTTTTGCTTTTTGGTACGCACACATGTAATAGGGGCACTGTTGGGGTTTTAATAAACGTTTTAAACGGTACTACTCTATGTGGACATTTTGTTCTCTCACATGTGATTGCGGACCCCACATCAAGCAAGGGTAATTGGGGGAGGAGTGCAGTACAAACGGCGGATGGCTATGATTGGTTTTATGGTCATCTAATTCTTACTTCTGGTGAGTGCATCCCCTGAAGGGGAGTTTGTTTCCCCCCACGTGGTGAACATCTCTGGGTGAAAGGAGCACTGTGCACACATTGTTTATTGAACCACATCCATCCTCTTCTGCAACACTACTGTTTCCTATATGCAACACATATAGAGGGCTTTTAAACGGGAGTTTGATTGGAGCGCTGCCACAGTGCTATTTTGGACTCTGGGTCTTTTGGAGTTTTTATAATACTGTTTTTATTCATGTTTGTTTGATTTTAAGCAGCTGCTTGTATGTTTTAGTAATTGCATCATGTTGTTTTATCATCTTTATTGCTCCTTCCTAAGCGCAGAGCGGTGCTTTTTTGGTTAGGGCAGTCATAATACCATTTCTGTTTACAATGCCACATATATGTGTATGTTAGTTGTTTGTGCCCATAGTACAGCCCAGAAAAATAGTGCTCATTTTGCTTTTTTTTATCCTACCTAAAACACACTGATACTAAAGAAAAAGAAAACCGTAAGGTGTGCCAGACTTAGTGTAACAATTTCAGTCAAATGGGGATTTATTAAAACATTAGCCAAATGGCTACTCACATGATACCATATAAAACAGACATGTAACTGTTTTAAGCAATCCGGAACCGGAAGTGACGTCAAGACATGTCAGATGACGCATTTCAAAGCTTCCACCTTTTCCTCAGATCTGGTTCGCTATTGGGACTGTCAGTCTTATATGGGCTCGCCCTAGCTTGAGCCGATGGAAAGATGGAATACAAGTGTTGGAGGTTAAATTTAAAGGGACCAGCACGTGCAAGTAGTGGAAAATGGTACATATTCCATGACATAGATGAAGATAAAGGAATAATAAACAGATGATAGCAATATGCCAATTAGTATGGAAAGTAACAGCGAGTGGATAAAAGTTATAGCACAACATTAAAAAATAATAATAAAAGTCATTCACACAGTGAACATTTGTGTGTGTGTGTATATATATATATATATATATGTATGTATATACCGTATATACTCGAGTATAAGCCGACCCGAATATAAGCCGAGGCACCTAATTTTACCACAAAAAACTGGGAAAACTTATTGACTCGAACATAAGCTGAGGGTGTCCATCTGCATGCCTCACTGTGCCTCACTGTGTCCATGTCCATGCCTCACTGTGTCCATGCCTCACTGTGCCCATGCCTCACTGTGTCCATGACTAGACTGACGTTTAACATGGGAGTCTATGGAAGGGGTGCCCGGCTTTGAAAAATCGGTGCTCCCAGGCCGTAGGTCCTCCAGACAACAAATTTTGTACACTTGTAGAAGAGAAATTGGGCTACATGTGTACCAAGTTTGGAGACCTACGATCGGCCGGTACCGGGTCCCCAAAATCACTAGAGAAATGACCGTTTAACATAGGAGTCTATGGAAGGGGGGCCCGGGTTTGAAAAATCGGTGCTCCCCGGCCGTAGGTCCCCCGGACAACAAACTTTGCACACTTGTAGAGGAAGAGTGGGGCTACATGTGTGCCAAGTTTGGGGTCCCCAAATCCGGGAGATCAGGCGCAAAAAGTTGACTCGAGTATAAGCCGAGGGGGGCATACGGTAATATACACACACAGTATCTCAGTGAGTACACCCCACACATTTTTATAAATATGTTTATTATTTCTTTTCATGTGATGACACTTTGCTACAATGTAAAGTATTGAGTGTACAGCTTGTATAACAGTGTATATTTGCTGTCCCCTCAAAATAACACAACAGCCATTAATGTCTAAACCGCTGGCAACAAAAGTAAGTACACCCCTAAGTGAAAATGTCCAAAGTGTCAATATTTTGTTTGACCACCATTATTTTCCAGCACTGCCTTAACCCTCTTTGGCATGGAGTTCACCAGAGCTTCACAGGTTGCCACTGGAGTCCTCTTCCTCTCCTCCATGATGACATCACAGAGCTGGTGGATGTTAGAGACCTTGCGCTCCTCCACCTTCCGTTTTCAGGATGCCCCACAGATGATCAATAGGGTTTAGGTCTGGAGACCTGCTTGGCCAGTCCATCACCTTTACCCTCAGCTTCTTTAGCAAAGCAGTGGTCATCTTGGAGGTGTGTTTGGGGTCATTATGCTAGAATACTGCCCTGCGGCCCAGTCTCCGAAAGGGAGGGGATCATTCTCTGCTTTAGTATGTCACAGTACATGTTGTCATTCATAGTTCCCTCAATAAAATGTAGCTCCCCAGTGCTGGCAGCACTCGTGCAGCCCCAGACCATGACACTCCCACTACAATGCTTGACTGTAGGTAAGACACACTTGTCTTTGTACTCCTCCCCTGGTTGCCGCCACACACGCTTAACACCATCTGAACCAAATAAGTTTATCTTGGTCTCGTCAGGCCAAAGGACATGGTTCCAGTAATCCATGTCTTTAGACTGCTTGTCTTCAGCAAACTGTTTGCGGGCTTTCTTGTGCCTCATCTTTGGAAGAGGCTTCCTTCTGGGACGACAGCCATGCAGTCCAATTTGATGCAGTGTGTAGCGTATAGTCTGAGCACTGACAGACTGACCCCCACACCCTTCAACCTCTGCAGCAATGCTGGCAGCACTCATACGTCTTCCCAATGACAACCTCTGGATATGACGCTGAGCACGTGCACTCAACTTCTTTGGTTGACCATGGCGAGGCCTGTTCTGAGTGGAATCTGTCCTGTTAAGCCACTGTATGGTCTTGGTCACCATGTTGCAGCTCAGTTTTAGGGTCTTGGCAATCTTCTTAAAGCCTCGGCCATCTTTATGTAGAGCAGCAATCCTTATTTATTCAGATCCTCAGAGTTCTTTGCCACGAGGTGCCATGTTGAACTTCCAGTGACCAGTAGGAGAGTGAGAGCAATAACACCAAATTTAACACACCTGCTCCCCATACACACCTGAGACCTTGTAACACTAATGAGTCACATGACACCGGGGAGGGTAAATGGCTAATTGGGCCCAATTTGGAAATTTTCACTTAAGGGTGTACTCCCTCTTTTGTTGCCAGCGGTTTAGACATTAATGACTGTGTTGCGTTATTTTAAGGGGACAGCAAATTTACACTGTTATACAAGCTGAACACTCATTACTTTACATTGTAGCAAAGTGTAATTTCTTCAGTGTTGTGACGTGAAAAGATATAATAACATATTTACAAAAATGTGAGGGGTGTACTCACTTTTGTGGGATACTGTGTGTGTGTGCGTATGTGTGTGTATGTGTGTGTATATATATATATTGTGAGGGGGTTAGCTCGGCAGCGGGTGTGTGTGACCCCCGGGATGGGCTCCCCACACAAAAACAGGCCCAGCAAACGGAGGTTGTGGTTTTCAAAATCAAAAAGGTGCGGTTTATTTTCTATTTACAGTGACAAAACACAGCAAAGCAAAAGAAACATAAACAAAACAAATCCTGGTCAACTTGACCTCTGACTAAACATACAGGTTTCCTAACTAACAACTGGGATCAGCCTAGTGCTGTCCTAGTCCCTAAGTCCCTGGTTTTAAATGTCCAAGCAAATAGCCACACAGGCTTTGTCTCACCGCACAGGGTTTCACTCTCCCTAGACAGTCCACACAGGTCTGTGTCCAGGCACGAGCATACACCTAATGAATCTGGGAGTTCTTATAGAGGCCTAAATGAGCTGACAAGCTTCAGCTGGTCTCATCAACTCCCTGTCTGCACGACGCCCCACACTCTCCCTAGAGGTATGAGTCATCCATGAGCCCACTAGCCTCAGCTGGGCTTATACAACTCTCCACCTAGTTGTATAAGTCGGCGTAAAGCCTGAATCTGGGCGAAATATATCTACCCCCCTGGATGCAACCAGGTGACTTTACCTTCCTGCTGTCACATACCCCCCCCTCTTGTTTTAACCTCGGGGTTGGAACACCAGCAATCAGGCATTCATGTACTCGAGACAAAGCATCCACATTCCCCATTTGAACGCCAGGGCGATGCTTTACTGTGAAGTTGAATTCCTGGAGGGCCAGGAACCACCTATTCACTCTTCTATTTGTTTCCTTATTTTGAGCCATCCACTTTAACGGAGCGTGATCCGTAACCATGTCAAAGTGCCTACCTAGCAGGTAGTACCGAAGGGAATCTAGAGCCCACTTCACCGCTAAACACTCCTTTTCAACGGTGGCGTAATTTACCTCATGGGACTTCAACTTCCTGCTGAGGTAAATGACTGGGTGCTCTTCCCCGTTCCAGACCTGGGACAATACTGCTCCTAACCCCACATCTGACGCATCACTTTGTACGACAAAGTCTTTAGAGAAGTCGGGTGAGTACAACACTGGCTGGCTACATAAGGCTTGTTTCAAGAATTGGAATGCTGCCTCAGCCTCGGGGGTCCATTTAATCATGACCGACCCTTTCCCCTTCGTCAGGTTGGTTAGGGGCACAGCCTTAGAAGCAAAGTGGGGAATGAATCGCCGATAATACCCAGCGATTCCCAGAAAGGCTCGTACCTGCTTCTTGCTGTTGGGACGTGGCCAACTCTGGATGGCCTCGACTTTGTTGAGTTGGGGTTTTATTACTCCCCTCCCAATGGTGTACCCAAGATATTTGGCCTCCTCCTGCCCAATGGTACACTTCTTGGGGTTAGCCGTAAACCCCACTTCCCGAACAGAGTCCAGGACTGCTTGCACTTTTGGCAGATGTGAGGCCCAATCTGTGCTATGGACAATTACGTCATCCAGGTAAGCCGCAGCATACTTCCGATGGGGCCTCAGCATCTGGTCCATTTTCCGCTGGAATGTGGCCGGCGCATTCTGTAACCCGAACGGCATTCTTTTATATTGGAACGCCCCGTCTGGGGTTACAAATGCGGTTTTCTCTTTGGCCGACTTGGCCAGGGGGATTTGCCAATACCCTTTTGTGAGGTCAAGAGTCGTCATGTATCGGGCTGTTCCCAGCCGGTCGATCAACTCATCTATACGTGGCATGGGGTAGGTGTCAAATTTTGTAACTTTGTTCAACTGACGAAAATCGTTACAAAATCGCCAGCTCCCATCCGGTTTAGGCACCAACACAATGGGACAAGACCAATCACTTTGGGACTCCTCTATCACTCCTAAGTTCAGCATTTTCTGTACTTCCTCCCGTATTGCCTCCCATCGGGCCTCTGGGATCCGATAGGGTTTTAACTTCACCCTTTCACCGGGCGGGGTAATGATGTCATGCTCTACCCCAGATGTTTGTCCCGGCAGCTCAGAGAATACCTCCTTGTTGCGAAGCACAAACTCCTTAACCTCCTGTTGTTGGGGTTGTGACAAGGTGGCTGCATTTCCAACCTCAGGAATCACGCAACCAGTTTGAGCTGGTGACCAAGTGTCTGCGACTAGGGACTCTCTATCCCTCCAGGCTTTCAACAGATTAACGTGATAGATCTGTTCGGGCTTTCGCCTTCCTGGTTGTCTGACCTTGTAATTCACTTCGCTCACTTTTTCCATTATCTCATAGGGGCCTTGCCATTTGGCAAGGAATTTACTTTCAACCGTAGGGACAAGTACCAGTATCCTATCCCCCGGGGAAAAGGTACGGGTTTTGGCTCCACGGTTGTACACTCTCTGCTGTGCTAACTGCGCTTGGGCCAAATGTTCCTTCACGATGGGCATTACCTGTGCAATTCGGTCTTGCATCAGGGCGACATGCTCAATCACACTCCTGTGGGGAGAACTCTCACTTTCCCAAGTTTCCTTGGCAATATCCAACAGCCCTCTTGGGTGTCTCCCATACAGTAACTCAAAGGGGGAGAATCCCGTAGAGGATTGGGGCACCTCCCTAATAGCAAACATCAGATAAGGAAGTAGACAGTCCCAATCCTTTCCATCTCTATCCACCACTTTCTTCAACATTTGTTTTAGGGTTTTGTTGAATCTTTCAACCAGCCCATCGGTTTGGGGGTGATACACAGATGTACGTAATTGCGTCACTTTGAACAATTTACACAGCTCCTTCATAACCCGGAACATAAAGGGTG
Source organism: Rana muscosa (assembly GCA_029206835.1). Lineage (NCBI taxonomy): Eukaryota > Metazoa > Chordata > Amphibia > Anura > Ranidae > Rana > Rana muscosa. The sequence continues at coordinate 406,997,220 of CM055117.1, forward strand.
TACCTTGGTCCGTAAGCAGTTCTTTACAAATACCCACCCGGCTAAACACAAGAGATAGCTCTTTGGCTATGGTTTTGGCTGAGGTATTTCGGAGAGGGATCGCTTCTGGATAACGGGTGGCATAGTCCATTATAACTAATATGTACTGGTGCCCCCTAGCGGACTTGATTATAGGACCTACCAAATCCATGGCGATCCTCTCAAACGGGACCTCAATGATGGGTAGAGGGACCAGCGGGCTACGGAAATGTGGCATCGGGGCCGACCTCTGACACACAGGGCAGGAGGAACAATAATTTTCTATGTCCTTCATCACCCCCGGCCAATAGAATCTCTGTAATACCCTCTCTCGGGTTTTCTCTGTCCCCAGATGACCTCCAAGAATGTGCCCATGGGCCAACTCCAACACCAACTTCCTGTAAGGTTTGGGCACCACAAGCTGCTCAACGGTTTCTTCTGCCCTTTTTGCCACCCGATACAGTAGGTCCTTCTCTACGCTGAAGTATGGGTAAGTGCAGGTATTATCTGGGTTCACTAACTCGCCATCTATTTTCACTACGTTTTCCCGTGCCTTTATTAGGGCGGGGTCTTTCAACTGTTCTGTGGCAAAGTTTTCCCTGTGAACCTCAAGATCAGAAAACTCCACAGACGGTAGGTTTTCGTCTGAGGAGGTGGGCTCCTCTCCAGTTTCTTGAGTCTCCCCTGCCAATACTGATAAGGGAAATTCCGGAGAGTCCTCACCACTCTCAGGGGAGTTCTGGCTATCACATTCCTGGTACATAGGGGCACCAGTGGGGGGCTCAGGATCATCCCACAGTTCCCAGAACTTCGGAAAATCCCTTCCCACAATGGCGTCATGCGGTAACTGAGATACTAAGCCCACTGGATGAGAGAGGGTACCTTTGGGGGTCTCGAAACGCACTGTAGTCACTGGATACTCTCGGGTGTCCCCATGCACACAAATAACAGCTACCTTGCTATTCCCAGAGACCTCTGTTTTAACTAACTCAGCCTTTATCAGGGTCACAAGGCTACCTGAATCCAGCAATACCACAACATTTCTACCATTAACACACATTTTGCATAAATGTTTCTCAGTTCCTCGAATGGCAGTGCATGCGACTGTCGCACACAGCGACTGGCGTCTGCCCGTCAGAAAGTCACACTGCATGGGTTCCTCCACAACCGGGCAATTGGCTGCAATATGTCCCGCTTGCCGGCCGCGGTAGCAAACGATCCTTCTTGCCGCCTCTTGAGCCGCTGATTTCCCAGGCTGTTCTCGCCAAACTTGGGGTAGAGCTCCCACCCTCTCACTCTCTCCACCCTCACCCCTTGGAATCCTCTTATCCGCCCCTGGGGATGGTCTGGTCTTAGGGTGGAAAGTCCGAGTGTCTCTGGAAGAGGCCGTCAGGTTCTCTGTAGCCAAGTATTTCTCCACACGATCCACAAGACCATCGGCCGTCTCTGGGTCTCCATGGCTTACCCACTTTTGGATGGCAGTAGGAAGAGCTCTCAAAAACCGATCCATTACAACACGTTCCACAATCTTTGGTGCGGACAAAGTCTCTGGCTGTAGCCACTTTCTGCTCAGGTGAATGAGATCATACATTTGAGACCTGGGGGGTTTTCCAAGCTGGAAAGTCCAGTTATGCACACGCTGAGCCCGGACAGCCTGGGTGACACCCAGCCTTGCCAAAATTTCAGCTTTTAGCATCACATAGTCTTTTGCTTGGTTAGGCTCTAGGTCATAGTAAGCTTTCTGCGATTCACCAGTTAACAGAGGAGCCACTAGTCCAGCCCACTGCTCCTCAGGCCACTTTTCTCTTTCAGCGGTCCTTTCAAATGTTGTCAAAAATACCTCTGGATCATCCTCTCCAGTCATTTTTGTCAATAAACGACTCACCCCAAAGGACGCGGTATTAGTGGGACGGCTTTCCTCACTGGTCTGCGGACGTTGCTGCATTACTGCTTCCATCTGTTGTTGTAGTCTCTGCTCTTGCTTCTGCAACAGGTCTATGAAGCGGGCCTCAGATTGCTGCTGGGCTTGTTGCTGAGCCTCCAGACTCTGTTGCAAAGTTGCGTTTGTCTGCTGCTGGGCTGCAAGGCTCTGTTGATGAGCTTGCTGCTGGGCTGCGAAGTTCTGTTGTTGAGCTGCAAGGCTCTGTTGATGAGCTGCAAGGCTCTTTTGCAAACCTGCATTTGTCTGCTGTTGATTGGCATTTGCTAGAGCCAGCTGCTTCAGTATCTCCTCCATGCTGGCTTAAAAAAAAACTGCCCGCATTCTCCACCAACTGTGAGGGGGTTAGCTCGGCAGCGGGTGTGTGTGACCCCCGGGATGGGCTCCCCACACAAAAACAGGCCCAGCAAACGGAGGTTGTGGTTTTCAAAATCAAAAAGGTGCGGTTTATTTTCTATTTACAGTGACAAAACACAGCAAAGCAAAAGAAACATAAACAAAATAAATCCTGGTCAACTTGACCTCTGACTAAACATACAGGTTTCCTAACTAACAACTGGGATCAGCCTAGTGCTGTCCTAGTCCCTAAGTCCCTGGTTTTAAATGTCCAAGCAAATAGCCACACAGGCTTTGTCTCACCGCACAGGGGTTCACTCTCCCTAGACAGTCCACACAGGTCTGGGTCCAGGCATGAGCATACACCTAATGAATCTGGGAGTTCTTATAGAGGCCTAAATGAGCTGACAAGCTTCAGCTGGTCTCATCAACTCCCTGTCTGCACACCGCCCCACACTCTCCCTAGAGGTATGAGTCATCCATGAGCTCACTAGCCTCAGCTGGGCTTATACAACTCTCCACCTAGTTGTATAAGTCGGCGTAAAGCCTGAATCTGGGCGAAATATATCTACCCCCCTGGATGCAACCAGGTGACTTTACCTTCCTGCTGTCACAATATATATATATATATATATATTTAAAAATATATATATTGTAGCAGAGCATCCCAGAGAGAGCCTGGAAAAGTCCTGTTCGGGGTTTATACATCTCCCAGGCTCCTCTCATATACATTCAGGGATCTCTGATCCAGGATCCAGTTCGGGTCTTCGTCCTCTTCCCCAGGCTAATTTTAAGCTCACCTGAGCAGACAGCCTTTGCTCTGCCTGGGAAACACAGGATAGTGCTGGTCTGTGAGAGCAAGGAGGTTGGTGAACACTTTTGGAGCAATTTATGTGGAAGCTGACAAGCTGTAGGCTTACAGACCAGGGCACCCCGTTTATGTCACGAATAACTAGGGAATTGTGCAAGTTATTTAAGGTGACGCAGTTGCGAACCTCAGTGTACCATCCTCAAACGGATGGCTTGGTGGAACATTTCAATAAGACGTTAAAGAGCATGTTAAAAAAGGTTGTTGACAAAGATGGGAAAAACTGGGACTTTCTGATACCATACTTGATGTTTGCTATCAGGGAGGTTCCCCAGTCCTCTACAGGGTTCTCTCCATTTGAGTGGCTTTATGGGAGACACCCTCGGGGACTCTTAGACATAGCCAAGGAAACTTGGGAGGGGGACCAGACATCCCACAAAAGTGTAATTGAGCAGATCGCTCAAATGCAGGACAGGATTGCAGCAGTCATGCCGGTGGTGAAAGAACATTTACTGCAGGCCCAATCAGCCCAACAGAGAATATACAACAGGGGGGCCCAACTCCGTGTTTTCTCACCTGGTGACAGGGTCCTCATGTTAGTTCCCACTGTTGAGAGCAAGTTCCTGGCTAAGTGGCAGGGTCCCTTTGAAAAAATTGAAAGAGTTGGGGAGGTCAATTACAAGGTGTATCAACCAGGTAAAAGGAAGCCCAAACAGATTTACCACATAAACCTGTTAAAGCCCTGGAAGTGGCATTAACTGCGAGGTCCCTCCCAGTAACACCTAAGGGTACTGAATCCCCTCTGATCCCTGAGGTCACAATTCCAAACACCCTGTCATATTCCCAAAAACAGGAAGCCTGAGAGTTCCTGATAAGGAATAGAGAGAAATTTCAGAGTTGCCTGGCATGACTTCAGCAGTTCAGCATGATATTGTTACTGAACCTGGGGTCCATGTCAAGCTCAAACCGTACCAAATTCCTGAAGCGAGGAGAAAGGACATCAGTGATGAAGTTAAAAGAATGTTGGAGCTAGATGTCATTGAGGAATCCAATAGTGACTGGTCTAGCCCCATCGTGTTAGTCCCAAAACTGGATGGCACTTGGAGGTTCTGTAATGACTTCAGGAAGCTTAATGCAGTGACAAAGTTTGACACGTACCCAATGCCCAGAGTAGACGAACGTATAGACCGACTTGGCAAGGCTCACTATCTGACCACTTCGGACTTGACAAAAGGTTATTGGCAAATACCTCTGACTGGTAGCGCCAAAGAGAAGACTGCATTTGTGACCCCGGAGGGTTCCTTTCAATATAAAAAAAAATGCCTTTTGGGTTGCAAAATGCCCCTGCGACATTTCAGAGGGCCATGGACAGGACCCTAATACCTCACCGACAGTATGCAGCAGCCTATCTAGATGACATAGTGGTACATAGCACTGACTGGGAGTCTCACTTGCCCCGTGTCCAGGCTGTCCTTGATTCCCTCTTCAAAGAAGGGTTTACGGCAAATCCCAAAAAATGTGCCATTGGTCTAGAGGAAGCCAAGTATTTGGGCTACACTATTGGCCGTGGTGTCATAAAGCCCCAGGTGAATAAAATAGAAGCCATCCAGGAGTGGCCACGTCCTGCAAACAAGAAGCAGGTCAGGGCCTTTCTTGGCATTGCGGGGTATTATAGAAGATTTATCCCAAATGTTGCAACTATAGCTGCCCCACTGACAGACCTTACGAAAGGGAAAGACTCTGTAATGGTAAAATGGTCCTCAGTAGCAGAGGAATCTTTCCAAGTCCTAAAGAAGGCTCTTTGTGCACAGCCAGTATTGTACTCCCCCGATTTCTCCAAATATTTTTTGGTTCAGACAGATGCGTCTGATGTTGGTATCGGGGCAGTACTATCACTGGTATACAATGGGGAAGAACACCCTGTTGGTGTACCTAAGCAGAAAGCTCAATGACCATGAAAAAAAGTATGCAGTCATTGAAAAGGAATGTTTAGCCATAAAGTGGGCCGTGGACGTGCTCAGGTACTACTTGTTGGGGCGCCAGTTTGAGTTGATAACTGACCATGCTCCCCTGAAATGGATGGCCCAAAAGGAGACTAATAGATGGGTGAACCAGTGGTTTTTGGCCCTACAAGATTACTCCTTCACTGTAAAACACAGGCCAGGTGTTGAGATGGGAATGTAGATGCCCTGTCCTGTGTTCACTCCTGTTGGGCTACAAGTGTTCCAACCCTGGGGTTGAAACAAGGGGGGAGGATGTGTAGCAGAGCATCCCAGAGAGAGCCTGGGAAAGTCCTGTTCAGGGTTTATACATCTCCCAGGCTCCTCTCATATACATTCAGGGATCTCTGATCCAGGATCCAGTTCAGGTCTTGGTCCTCTTCCCCAGGCTAATTTAGGCTCACCTGAGCAGACAGCCTTTGCTCTGCCTGGGAAACACAGATAGTCAGTGGCGGCTGGTGCTCAAAATTTTTGGGGGGCGCAAACAAACTGAAAAAATAAATAAAAATCAATTGCCGCCACTGTGCCCATTAAACGCAGCCACTGTGCCCAAACGCCACCAGTTTGCCCCCTCAAATACAGCCAGTGTGCCCCCATATATATACAGCCAGTGTGCCCCCATATATATACAGCCAGTGTGCCCCCATATATATACAGCCAGTGTGCCCCCATATATATACAGCCAGTGTGCCCCCATATATATACAGCCAGTGTGCCCCCATATATATACAGCCAGTGTGCCCCCATATACAGCCAGTGTGCCCCCATATACAGCCAGTGTGCCCCCATATACAGCCAGTTCCCCCCAAATGCAGCCAGTTCCCCCCCATATACAGCCAGTTCCCCCCAAATGCAGCCAGTTTGTCCCCCATATACAGCCAGTTCCCCCAAATGCAGCCAGTTTGTCCCCCATATACAGCCAGTTCCCCCAAATGCAGCCAGTTTGTCCCCCATATACAGCCAGTTCCCCCAAAATGCAGCCAGCGTGTCCCCCATATACAGCCAGTTCCCCCCAAATGCAGCCAGTTCCCCCCATATTCAGCCAGTTTGTCCCCCATATTCAGCCAGTTTGTCCCAAATGCACCAGTTTGTCCCCCATATTCAGCCAGTTTGTGCCCCATATTCAGCCAGTTTGTCCCCCAAATGCAGCTTGTCCCCCCAGCCCTGCACTTACCTTCCTCGGTCCGCGCCGTCCTCGATGTGTTCTCCCGCCCTCGATGTCGCTTCAGCCAATCAGGTTACCAGTAACCAGATCCGGTGAACCTGATTGGCTGAAACCTCCACACAGTCTTCTTCCAGGAACGCACCCCCGTGCGTACCTGGGAGGAGATTTTGGAAGCCGAATACAGCGTGAGAGCTGTATTCGGAAAGCCTATCAGAGCCGCTGGCTCTGATAGACACTTCCAGAACACACCCACCCCCGGCCGCCGCTCTAATTCATATGGCCGGCGCTCACCAGGAGGCCGGCCATATGAATAGTGGGCAGCGCGGCAGCGGTGACAATACATAGATTCATGCAATGCATGAATCTGTGTATTGTCATTCAGTGGCGGCGCAGGAGCGAGAGGGGGCGGCGCTCCGGCGCCCTCTATGGACGCACCGCCACTGCAGGTAGTGCTGGTCTGTGAGAGCAAGGAGGTTGGTGAACACTTTTGGAGCAATTTATGTGGAAGCTGACAAGATGTAGGCTTGCTCAGCCTGGTAGTGAGGGCCTGTATATATAGTATAGTTAGAGCCAAGACACGGCTAGGTTTTTGTTTAACTATTTTTGTTCTGCTTGGTTTCTGCACACTGTACAGCACCTGTAAATAGACTTTGTATATATCACCAATAAACACCGCACTATTTTTCCAATGGACTTGGTATCTGTGTCTGCTCATCCCAGGGAGCTTTTGTACCTGCTACCTGTCCCCCAGGTTCCAATATATATATATATATATATATATATATATATATATATACACTGTATTTATTGGCGTATAACACTCACTTTTTTACACTGAAAATAGAGGGTAAACTGTATATATACATATATACTGTGAGGGGGTTAGCTCGGCAGCGGGTGTGTGTGACCCCCGGGATGGGCTCCCCACACAAAACAGGCCCAGCAAACGGAGGTTGTGGTTTTCAAAATCAAAAAAAGGTGCGGTTTATTTTCTATTTACAGTGACAAAACACAGCAAAGCAAAAGAAACATAACCAAAATAAATCCTGGTCAAGTTGACCTCTGACTAAACATACAGGTTTCCTAACTAACAACTGGGATCAGCCTAGTGCTGTCCTAGTCCCTAAGTCCCTGGTTTTAAATGTCCAAGCAAATAGCCACACAGGCTTTTTCTCACCGCACAGGGGTTCACTCTCCCTAGACAGTCCACACAGGTCTGGTTCCAGGCATGAGCTAACACCTAATGAATCTGGGAGTTTTTATAGAGGCCTTTAAATGAGCTGACAAGCTTCAGCTGGTCTCATCAACTCCCTGCCTGCACGACGCCCAGCCCTCTCCCTAGAGGTATGAGTCGGTATAAAGCCTGAATCTGGGAGAAATATATCTACCCCCCTGGATGCAACCAGGTGACTTTACCTTCCTGCTGTCACATACCCCCCCCCCCCTCTTGTTTTAACTTTGGGGTTGGAACACCAGCAATCAGGCATTCATGTACTCGAGACAAAGCATCCACATTCCCCATTTGAACGCCAGGGCGATGCTTTACTGTGAAGTTGAATTCCTGTAGGGCCAGGAACCACCTATTCACTCTTCTATTTGTCTCCTTGTTTTGAGCCATCCACTTTAACGGAGCGTGATCCGTAACCATGTCAAAGTGCCTACCTAGCAGATAGTACCGAAGGGAATCTAGAGCCCACTTCACCGCTAAACACTCCTTTTCAACCGTGGCGTAATTTACCTCATGGGACTTCAACTTCCTGCTGAGGTAAATGACTGGGTGCTCTTCCCCGTTCCAGACCTGGGACAATACTGCTCCTAACCCCACATCTGACGCATCACTTTGTACGACAAAGTCTTTAGAGAAGTCGGGTGAGTACAACACTGGCTGGCTACATAAGGCTTGTTTCAAGAATTGGAATGCTGCCTCAGCCTCGGGGGTCCATTTAATCATGACCGACCTTTTCCCTTTCGTCAGGTTGGTTAGGGGCACAGCCTTAGAAGCAAAGTGGGGAATGAAGCGCCGATAATAACCCGCGATTCCCAGAAAGGCCCGTACCTGCTTCTTGCTGTTGGGACGTGGCCAACTCTGGATGGCCTCGACTTTGTTGAGTTGGGGTTTTATCACTCCCCTGCCAATGGTGTACCCAAGATATTTGGCCTCCTCCTGCCCAATGGTACACTTCTTGGGGTTAGCCGTAAACCCCGCTTCCCGGATAGAGTCTAGGACTGCTTGCACTTTTGGCAGATGTGAGGCCCAATCTGTGCTATGGACAATTACGTCATCCAGGTAAGCCGCAGCATACTTCCGATGGGGCCTCAGTATCTGGTCCATTTTCCGCTGGAATGTGGCCGGCGCATTCTGTAACCCGAACGGCATTCTCTTATATTGGAACGCCCCGTCTGGGGTTACAAATGCGGTTTTCTCTTTGGCCGACTTGGCCAGGGGAATTTGCCAATACCCTTTTGTGAGGTCAAGAGTCGTCATGTATCGGGCTGTTCCCAGCCGGTCGATCAACTCATCTATACGTGGCATGGGGTAGGTGTCAAATTTTGTAACTTTGTTCAACTGACGAAAATCGTTACAAAATCGCCAGCTCCCATCCGGTTTAGGCACCAACACAATGGGACTAGACCAATCACTTTGGGACTCCTCTATCACCCCTAAGTTCAGCATTTTCTGTACTTCCTCCCGTATTGCCTCCCGTCGGGCCTCTGGGATCCGATAGGGTTTTAACTTCACCCTTTCACCGGGCGGGGTAATAATATCATGCTCTACCCCAGATGTTTGTCCCGGCAGCTCAGAGAACACCTCCTTGTTGCGAAGCACAAACTCCTTAACCTCCTGTTGTTGGGGTTGTGACAAGGTGGCTGCTATTCCAACCTCCGGAATCACGCAACCAGTTTGAGCTGGTGACCAAGTTTCTGCGACTAGGGACTCTCTATCCCTCCAGGCTTTCAACAGATTAACGTGATATATCTGTTCGGGCTTTCGCCTTCCTGGTTGTCTGACCTTGTAATTCACTTCGCTCACTTTTTCCATTATCTCGTAGGGGCCTTGCCATTTGGCAAGGAATTTACTTTCAACCGTAGGGACAAGTACCAATATCCTATCCCCCGGGGAAAAGGTACGGGTCTTTGCTCCACGGTTGTACACTCTCTGCTGTGCCAACTGCGCTTGGGCCAAATGTTCCTTCACGATGGGCATTACCTGTGCAATTCGATCTTGCATCAGGGCGACATGCTCAATCACACTCCTGTGGGGAGAACTCTCACTTTCCCAAGTTTCCTTGGCAATATCCAACAGCCCTCTTGGGTGTCTCCCATACAGTAACTCAAAGGGGGAGAATCCCGTAGAGGATTGGGGCACCTCCCTAATAGCAAACATCAAATAAGGAAGTAGACAGTCCCAATCCTTTCCATCTCTATCCACCACTTTCTTCAACATTTGTTTTAGGGTTTTGTTGAATCTTTCAACCAGCCCATCGGTTTGGGGGTGATACACAGATGTACGCAATTGCGTCACTTTGAGCAATTTACACAGCTCTTTCATAACCCGGGACATAAAGGGTGTACCTTGGTCCGTAAGCAGTTCTTTACAAATACCCACCCGGCTAAAAACAAGAGATAGCTCTTTGGCTATGGTTTTGGCCGAGGTATTTCTGAGAGGGATCGCTTCTGGATAACGGGTGGCATAGTCCATTATAACCAATATGTACTGGTGCCCTCTAGCGGACTTGATTATAGGACCTACCAAATCCATTGCGATTCTCTCAAACGGGACCTCAATGATGGGTAGAGGGACCAGCGGGCTACGGAAATGTGGCATCGGGGCCGACCTCTGACACACAGGGCAGGAGGAACAATAATTTTCTATGTCCTTCATCACCCCAGGCCAATAGAATCTCTGTAATACCCTCTCTCGGGTTTTCTCTGTCCCCAGATGACCTCCAAGAATGTGCCCATGGGCCAACTCCAACACCAACTTCCTGTAAGGTTTGGGCACCACAAGCTGCTCAACGGTTTCTTCTGCCCTTTTTGCCACCCGATACAGTAGGTCCTTCTCTACGCTGAAGTATGGGTAAGTGCAGGTATTATCTGGGTTCACTAACTCGCCATCTATTTCCACTACGTTTTCCCGTGCCTTTATTAGGGCGGGGTCTTTTAACTGTTCTGTGGCAAAATTTTCCCTGTGAACCTCCAGATCAGAAAACTCCACAGACGGTAGGTTTTCGTCTGAGGAGGTGGGCTCCTCTCCAGTTTCTTGAGTCTCCCCTGCCAATACTGACAAGGGAAATTCTGGAGAGTCCTCACCACTCTCAGAGGAGTTCTGGCTATCACATTCCTGGTGCATAGGGGCACCAGTGGGGGGCTCAGGATCATCCCACAGTTCCCAGAACTTCGGAAAATCCCTTCCCACAATGGCATCATGCGGTAATTGAGATACTAACCCCACTGGATGAGAGAGGGTACCTTTGGGGGTCTCGAAACACACTGTAGTCACTGGATACTCTCGGGTGTCCCCATGCACACAAATAACAGCTACCTTGCTATTCCCAGAGACCTCTGTTTTAACTAATTCAGCCTTTATCAGGGTCACAAGGCTACCTGAATCCAGTAATACCACAACATTTCTACCATTAATACACATTTTGCATAAATGTTTCTCAGTTCCCCGAATGGCAGTGCATGCGACTGTCGCACACAGCGACTGACGTCTGTCCATCAGAAAGTCACATTGCATGGGTTCCTCCACAACCGGGCAATTTGCTGCAATATGTCCCGCTTGCCGGCAGCGGTAGCAAACAATCCATTTGGCTGCCTCTTGAGCCCCTGACTTCCCAGGCTGTTCTCGCCAAACTTTGGGTAGAGCTCCCACCCTCTCACTCTCTCCACCCTTACCCCTTGGAATCCTCTTATCCGCCCCTGGGGATGGTCTGGTCTTAGGGTGGAAAGTCCGAGTGTCTCTGGAAGAGGCCGTCAGGTTCTCTGTAGCCAAGTATTTCTCCACACGATCCACAAGACCACTGGCCGTCTCTGGGTCTCCATGGCTTACCCACTTTTGGATGGCAGTAGGAAGAGCTCTCAAAAACCGATCCATTACAACACGTTCCACAATCTCTGGTGCGGACAAAGTCTCTGGCTGTAGCCACTTCCTGCTCAGGTGAATGAGATCATACATTTGAGACCTGGGGGGTTTTCCAAGCTGGAAAGTCCAGTTATGCACACGCTGAGCCCGGACAGCCAGGGTGACACCCAGCCTTGCCAATATTTCAGCTTTTAGCATCACATAGTCTTTTGCTTGGTCAGGCTCTAGGTCATAGTAAGCCTTCTGCGATTCACCAGTTAACAGAGGAGCCACCAGTCCAGCCCACTGCTCCTCAGGCCACTTTTCTCTTTCAGCAGTCCTTTCAAATGTGGTCAAAAATACCTCTGGATCATCCTCTCCAGTCATTTTTGTCAATAAACGACTCACCCCAAAGGACGCGGTATTAGTGGGACGGCTTTCCTCACTGGTCTGCGGACGTTGCTGCATTACTGCTTCCATTTGTTGTAGTCTCTGCTCTTGCTTCTGTAACAGGTCTATGAAGCGGGCCTCAGATTGCTGCTGGGCTTGTTGATGAGCTTGCTGCTGGGCTGCAAGGCTCCTTTGCAAACCTGCATTTGTCTGCTGTTGATTGGCATTTGCTAGAGCCAGCTGTTTCAGTATCTCCTCCATGCTGGCTTAAAAAAAACTGCCACTGGTTCTCCACCAACTGTGAGGGAGTTAGCTCGGCAGCGGGTGTGTGTGACCCCCGGGATGGGCTCCCCACACAAAACAGGCCCAGCAAACGGAGGTTGTGGTTTTCAAAATCAAAAAAAGGTGCGGTTTATTTTCTATTTACAGTGACAAAACACAGCAAAGCAAAAGAAACATAACCAAAATAAATCCTGGTCAAGTTGACCTCTGACTAAACATACAGGTTTCCTAACTAACAACTGGGATCAGCCTAGTGCTGTCCTAGTCCCTAAGTCCCTGGTTTTAAATGTCCAAGCAAATAGCCACACAGGCTTTTTCTCACCGCACAGGGGTTCACTCTCCCTAGACAGTCCACACAGGTCTGGTTCCAGGCATGAGCTAACACCTAATGAATCTGGGAGTTTTTATAGAGGCCTTTAAATGAGCTGACAAGCTTCAGCTGGTCTCATCAACTCCCTGCCTGCACGACGCCCAGCCCTCTCCCTAGAGGTATGAGTCGGTATAAAGCCTGAATCTGGGAGAAATATATCTACCCCCCTGGATGCAACCAGGTGACTTTACCTTCCTGCTGTCACAATACATACATACATACATATACACACAGCGTCCATCTTCACCCCTCTGCCTTCCGGGGCCGCAAACTCCGGCTCTGTGTTTGGCCGGAGTCGCGTGACGTCATGCGCCGCCAGTCACGGCATGACCCCCTTAAACGGCACGATCGCTGTTTCTAAAGTGTGCCTGTGCCGTAGACATCGGCGCACAGCTCTATTGTAAATATCTCCTAAACCGTGGGTCCACACAATTAGGCTAGATAGATAGATGGATATATAGATATATATATATCTATATATGTAAGAAGGCCAGTATGCTGGCCTGAATTTATGGGAGGAGCCTGGGGGGCTATTTAACCAGCCCACTCACCTGCAGTCTTCATCGGTTTCCTGTAAGCGATACTACACATCACTGGGCCGACTCTTACCAGCTCACCTCATGTTTGTGAGTCCTGGCGTTTCGATCGCAGGGCATTTCGGCTTTTTCGTTTGTGGTCTTCGTCGGCGGTTCCCGCTCACTATCGCAGGTACTTTTAGAATCTTTTGCGTCATGTGCAATCTTGCAATTAGTAATGCTTCCTGTCCTGCATTCCTTTCTTAAAAAGTCTGCTTCTGAGTTGTTGTCTGCCAAAAATACGATTAATTTATAAATCCAAACCTCCGAGTCACTGTCGGTCGTTGTCCGATATCACTCGCCGTAGGTTTCACTGGACATAAAGATTCACTGTCCAGAAGGTTGCCGTCTCTTCCATTTGAAAAAAAAAAGGGAGACTCTGATTAGTCCCACCTGGTGCCTTCTCTGCACTTGGTTAGCCTGGGGGGAGGGGTGATTTGTTGGTTTTCAGTTTTAGGCCTCATGCCCACTGGCGTTTTTACAGCTGCGTTTTTGAGCGTTTTTTACAGCTTAAAAACGCCTGTCCATGTTATTGTAAATATATATTTTTTTTTTTTTTTTTTTAAAAAAAAAAAAAAAAAAAAAAAAAACGTCGGAGCTAAAAACGCGACCGCGCGTTAGTGCGCGTTTTTTGCGCGTTAGTGCGCGTTAGTGCGCGTTAGTGCGCGTTTTTGCGCGTTTTTTGACGCTCGCGTTTTTTCCTGCCTAGTTCTGACGCTGAGGAACGCACTGGCCCTGGGTTTTTTTTACAGCTTACAAACGCCTATGCTCTTTACAGCTCAAAAACGCCTAGGTGGGCATGAAGCTATAGACTAACATGGACAGGCGTTTTTAAGCTGTAAAAAACGCTCAAAAACGCGGCTGAAAAAACGCCCGTGGGCATGAGGCCTTAGTGTAAGGGGCTGCATACACTATACAACCAATTCGTATTACATTAATTCAATACTCCTCACTACCGATTCGTATCGGATTCCTTTCGTATATTTACGAACTGATTCGGGTCACATACATTGCATACTTTCCACTGTTGCCATTTGTTGTTTGCCCTCATGCCGTGTGTTTTAGTTCCCGCAGCGGAACTTACGTATCGTTTGTACACGTTTTTCTCTCACTCGTTTACCAAACCAAAGTCATTTTTTGTGCGTCATGCACGGCGTAACACCACACTCTTTGGATGTCTTGGACACCCACCATGCCTTTCGTACATCAAGTTTTCAAACTGTCGCAGGTAGGATTCGTACAATTTCTTTGCTTCACGCACTGTTTGCCAGATAAACCATGTCATCAAAACCCTGCTGTGAAACTTGCGAGTCATTAGTCAAGTCTCCATATGCAGCCTTATTTCAGCCTCGTGCAAGACCACGGTCTTGTCGTGAAATTCGTGAACACAAACGCAGAGCTGTTTTTATCAGTTTAGTTTCGTGCTTTTTTTTCTTCTTTTCTTCTCGTACCTTGTCGTTTCACGCCAAGTAGTAGGCCCATGTCACTTAGAAAAGCACTGTCTATCATTATAGTTATCTCACTTAGCATTACCCTCCGGTCGAATCTAGTCGCATCAGCGACTCACCGGTTCATCCCTGCTAGTTTTGTCATCTGATTCCACTGATAGTAATTTCATTTGTCACATCTCGCACACCCTTCTCTCTCCTTATGAAACCCTGCACATAGCTACTGATTCGTCTCGCATCGATAGTGATTTCCTCTGCATCACTCTGATACGAATCCAAGTCGCATCCACAATGCACCGATTTGTCCCGGCGGGCCCCAGTTGCTGGCCTCATTTCAGTACATGCTCCAGAGTCCTCTCGTTGTTAGCCGCACATGCGGCGCACCGACTCGTGCCTAGAACATGGGAGAATTCTGTCATTCATGTCACCATCACGCATCTGAGTTGAATCCACACGCATTCTTATGTGCAGATTCGTCTCAAACGTGCCCCAGTTGCTGGCCTCATTTCAGTACATGCTCCAGAGTTTGCTTGCTGTTAGTCGCACAGCTCCGCACCGATTCATGCCTCTGTCATGGAAAATTTCTGTCACTCGTGTCACCGCCACGCATCTGATTTGAATCCACGCGCATTTTCGTGTGCAGGTTCGCCAAGCGTGCCCCAATTGCTGGCCTCATCTCAGAACATGCTCCAGAGTCCGGTCGTCGTCAGTCGCACCTGCGATGCGCCGATTCATGCCTCTGCCATGGGAATTTCTGTCACTCATTTCACTGTAACACATCTGATTTGAATCCACGTGCATTCTTAGGTGCAGCTTCGTCTCAAGCATGCCCCAGTCGTCGTTGACCCCATTTCAGTACATGCTCCAGAGTTCGCTTGCTGTTAGTCGCACAGCGCCGCACCGATTCGTGTCTCTGTCATGGGAAATTTCTGTCACTCGTTTCACTGTCACGCATCTGATTCAAATCCACGTGCATTCTCGTGTGAAGACTCGTCTTAAGTGTGCCCCTGTTGTTGTTGGCCTCATTTCAGTACATGCTCCAGAGCCCGGTCGTTGTCAGTCGCACCTGCGGTGCACCGATTCATGCCTCTGTCATGGGACATTTTTGTCACTCATTTCTCCGACACACTCCACCATCCGATCCGCTCACTTATATAAAAAGGCAGTGCAGTGCTGAACAAGTCCATAAATCAAAAGACAACCCCAGTGATCTTCTAGAGTGATTTATAGAATCGGAAACATGCAGATGATGATGTGAACACAGTGAGAGACCTCCACCACATAAGAATGGCCGCTCACCTCCCAAAGTGGACCCTTTGGTTATAGAGGGTCACAGATACCTTCCCATATGGGTATATACGTCTCAGGCTGGGTTCACACTGGTGCGACAAACGCTCCGACATTGGGAACTCATGTCGCATGACGTGTGAAAATCAATGTTTCCCTATGAGAGCTGTCTTAACTGGTTCTACACAAGTCGGTCCGACTTTGAAAATGCTCCCTGTACTACTTTGGTCTGACTTTGATCCTACTTCAGCCCATTGAATATCATTGAAGCCGGATCAAAGTAGGAGCCTTGTCCTTACCATCCAACTTTTGACATCCGACATGTGATTACAGTAGCAGTAAAAGGAATTTATCTCACTCTGGGATTGTTTTGATTGGTCAAAGAACAAGTCAGACTATCACAAAGTCGGATCAAAGTAGTATCCTGTTCATTCAAGTTGGATGGATGTCGGACCAATGTAGGACTGATGTCGCAGAGCAAAGTAGGATGAAAGTTGTATGACTGTCGTGTCGTACAAGTGTGAACCCAGCCTTAGGCATGTATTGCAGCTCCGGGATGGTTGGATGACAACAGCAGACGGACCGGAAAATGACTCCAATGAGGTATGTATATAAAAGAAAGGCAGACCATAGTGTTCTCCGCATATAAAAGGACATTTAACAAAAAAAAGTGCACTTACATGTAAAAGGCACTAAACCAGTGCCGAGTGTAACAGCGTGTATGAAACAACAGATGCAGTCTGTCGTGTTCAAATCAGCTAGTCAAACCCCTCACCACTCATCACCTGTCATTTCTCCTCCAGGTTAGTCAAGTAGGTCCACCCTGCACCAAGTTGGACGTCATTTCCCCGAAAAAAAAACAAACAAAAAAAAAAACGCTCACTTTACCTAACTGACTCCCTACACCTCAAAAAAAAAAAAAAAAGAAAAGAAAACTATTTATAAAAAAAATATATATGTGTGTGTGTGTGTGTGTACCAAGAACTTACCAACAGCCGATCTGAATCTAGTCGCAACGTCGGCCCTATGATTCGGATTCTCAGCAATCACAAACCCCTTCAACCACTAACACCATAAGCCGATCTGAGTCTAGTCATATCGTCAGTGCAACGACTCGGATCCGTAACATGAGCTCCCTCGTCACCTTACATCTACAGCCCATCCAAATCTAGTCGCATCAAGGGCGCAACGGTTCGGATCCTCGGCAATACAAACTTCACCGACCAGTCCGAGTCCAGTCGCAGCGCCGGCTCAACGTCTAAGATCCTTTACAAACCAAACCCCACCGGTGCTCACACCTCAGCCCGTTTCGAACTTTTCGCATCAGTGATACGAATAAAGTGGAACTTACGATTCAGATCCCTGGCCTTCTGCAAGCGGCTCAAATCGGTCACTCATCATCTCCAGGAGCAACTCGGCTGCTCACCAATTCTCTGTCTTGCTAAACACGCAAACTAGCTTTCACTACGTTTGTTGTTCTTTAAAGCCGACCCGCATCAGGTCAGTTCTCCAAGACTTCACCCGTACACGGGGGTGTACTAAGGAGCAGCTTCAGTCTCTCCTGGGAATGCTCAATTTGCAGCAAGGATCATTCTGAGGGTCGATCTTTTGTATCGCACCTCCTGGTCTTCCTCTCCCAGACACAGGACCCCGATCAGATCCTTAACTTAGACACTGCGGCAGTAGCGGACCTGTCAATATGGGAGGAGTTCCTTACTACGTGAAACAGTATCAACGTTATACCATCAATATCGCCCCCATCACCGCAGGTAGTGACAGATGCCGCAGCCTCCACAGGCTTCGCTGCAATTTTTGGCCACTATTGGTTTGCAGGACCATGGTCTCCAGAGACACTCTTAATCCCAGGGTTTACCCGGACTTCCTCCCTGTTCGAACAATACCAGATCGTGGCAGCCGCTCAGCTCTGGGGTCATATCTGGACAGGACAAACCATGGCCTTCACCACCGACAACCAGGCCACGGCCGATATTATTAGTAAAGGCAAGTCCAAGTATGTCCTTCCTACGCAGGCCCGTACAACTATCCCCACAGCACCAATTAATGTCCACTACCCTAGCTAGTTCCCCATTTGGCCTTCTCCCCAGCCTGGTCATTCAAGCAGCCTTCAACTCGGCCTACCACGGGTTCTTGCGGCCTAGCGAGTTCACCCGCAGCTACCCCGCCGGCCAAGTTCTACGTAGACCTCACTTGGCTCGCTACCAAGATCGTTTCATCCTCCACCTGGCACTATCCAAAACCCAGCGATCAGGCACCGGGTTAGACATTTACCTCTAAAACAAACAATGTCTGATGTGCAGTAACCATACTCGATCGCCTTCTGTCACTCCCACCTGAACAGTCAAACTCTTGTCACCTACTACCTTTTCCGATCAAACCCTTGAGTGCCTGCCAGTTCATCAAACACATGAGAATTCATCGGGGCACAACCAACCATAGGAAGTTGATCCAGGGTTCACCCGGTCGCCTCTCGGGGGATCAGGAAGGAATTTTCTCCCCTGCTGTAGCAATTGGCCCAAGCTCGGCTGGGGTTTTCGCCTTCCTCTGGATCAACGGTGTGGCGGTTAGGTCAATTTGGGTCCTGTCACCTTCACACTCACTCACTCTTCCACACTTCCTACACCTCAACCCCAGTCCGTGTTCCAGTCGCTCTTAACGTATTGGAGCGGCCTCGGCCACATCCCGGTGTGGGGTCCCAGATCACGACAATTAAGAGACTTGATAGGTGGAAGTCTGCCTGCTTTGCCCAGCACATCCCCAATCCTCAGGTGGAAATGGCACAAGCATTCACCAAACTTGCTCAATGAATAAAGATAAAACCAATAAAACTACACCCCTACCTGAATGTTTTTGCCCCCTTATTTTGGCATACCGTCCATCAGATCAGGGCACACTTCAGGTCCATTTCATGTTGTAAGTCTTATGTTAAGTCTATCTATCTTGTTTATATCCATATCGGATATAAGGCTTCAACCATAAATAGATATATATCTATCAGGATAAACATATTTATCTTCTCACTGTGTGAATGACTTTCATTATTATTTTTATTTTTAATGTTGGGCTATTCCTTTTATCCACTCACAACTACTTTCTATACTGATTGGCATATCGCTATCATCTCTTTATTATTCCTTTATCTTCATCTAATGCCGCGTACACACGATCGATTTTCTCGACGGTGAAAACACCGTCGAGAAAATAGACGGGAGAAACGAGGGAACGGCTTGGTTCCCTACACACGTCCGTTTTTCCCGACATTTTTTTTTGGTCGAGAAAAACTACCGTGTGTGGGCTCCCTGGCAGTGTTTCCCTATGGGAAAACTGCCGCGGAAAAAAACGACGGGAATCACAACGAGAAAAATTAGAGCATGTTCTAATTTTTCTCGTCGTGATTAATGCCGTTTTTCTCGTCTGGAAAAATTACCAAAAGCCCACACACGGTCGTTTTTCTCGTCAAAGAGAAAAAATTAAATTTTTCCCAACGAGAAAAATGGTTGTGTGTACACAGCATGAGTCATGGAATATGTACAATTTTCCACTACTTGCACGTGCTGGTCCCTTTTAAATATAGCCTTCAGTACTTGCATTACATCTTTCCATCCGCTCAAGCTAGGGCGAGCCCATATAAGACTGACAGTCCCAATAGCCAACCAGATCTGAGGAAAAAGCGGAAGCTTTGGAATGCATCATCTGACATGTCCTGACGTCACTTCTGGTTCCGGATTGCTCAGAGTGCGTTCCATGCTGGTTCCTTCACCACAAGGCAGGGATCTGGCCTGCCCTTCAACCCATCCTGCCGTTACACCATTGAAGCCTGCTGTGTCCTTGGACTCCCTCAAGAGACCACAGACCTTTTTGGAGTTGCATGTATGATTTATCTGTTGTCATGTGAGTAGCCATTTGACTGATATATTTTAATAAATCCCCATTTGAATAAAATTGCTACACTTAGTCTGGCGCAGCTTGCTGTTTTTTTTTTTCATTTGTCTTCTAGAGATTGCTTCACTCTTAGGCCCCTTTCACACTGAGGCATATTTCAGGCGTTTTAGCGCTAAAAATAGCGCATAAATAACGCCTGAAATAATCCTGCCCCAGCATTCTCAATGTGAAAGCCTGAGGCGATGCGCTGGCGGGAGGAAAAAAAAATCTCCTGCAAGCAGCATCTTTGGAGCGGTGAAGGAGCGGTGTGTATACCGCTCCTTTATCTCTCCTTCCCATTGAAATCAATGGGACACCGTGGCTATACCGCCTGCAAACCGCTGCTGTAGCAGCGGTTTGCGGGCGGTTTTAACCCTTTAAACCGCACCGCCAGCGGCCGAATATCGCGGAAAATCCGACTGTATAGTGGCGCTAGAAATAGCGCCGCTATACCGCCAGCGCACCTCCCCGCCCCAGTGTGAAAGGGGCCTTAAGGGAGCTGCCACTAGTGTTGCCATAGTACTCCACTGGACTTACAAACTCTGCTGTGATTTTTCCACATCGTATATTTTATATATATTTTTTTTATAATCCAGAACTTTTATTGCAATTATCTAGTGTATGCTTTTTTTTTATACTTTTATCTTCCCTAAAGGTGTGTCTTTGCTCCAATCCTTGCGCCATCTTCCTTTTTGTTTCTTTAAAAAAAATAGAAATCATGCCCAAAAAATACTGACCCTGACCTTTGGCCCTGACCTTTTGACCTTGGCCCAAACACTAACCCTGACCTAGATCAAACCTTGATATTTTTTTATTATATTTTTATTTATTTACACACCATTGTTTTTTCTCTCTGCAAGGAGAGAAAGAGATGCAATGCATCTCTCTCCTCCGTTAAGAAAGAAAATTTGGGTGTGGGCTTCACAGTGACTGTTCTCTATGTTAGCCAATCAGAGGCTATCACAGCGATTAGGTGACCTGGAAATCGGGAGTTTTGGATCCCAATCGTTCATATGGAGCACGGGGTCTCAGTGAGACACAGGTCCCTGTGCTGGGAACACACCGCAAATACAGTGGGTATAGAAAAGAATCAACCCCTCCTTTAAAATATGATTTCTCTTATCGTCCATGGACTGACACAGCAGGATACTGTAAACGTGTGGGTATATGTCCCTGCTTGCAGGAGAAGATCTAGGCAGAATGTTAGATGTTAGAAACATACATTCTAGAACAAACCAGAGCTGAACAGCCCCGCCCAGGGGGGCGGTCCCTCCGGACATTACCCTCCCACCTGCAGCCAGCAGCCTCAGTTTTTTTCTGCCTAGCAGAAGGAGAAGATGTGGCTCTCTCAGGAGCCAGTCTCCTGGAAGATTTTACTTTAAAATTTTATTCCTTTGGGAATTTTATTATTTTATTTTTGAGTCCTTCAATCAACTGTCGGCTGGGCAACAGGTTGGGTACACTGGTATTCTCGTAGTCTTCCCTGTCCGACCTTCGAGCGTGCTGATCCTCGCCTTGTGTGCGTGAGACTCCGTTCACAACATGCCCCATGACTCCAGGGGTGGCCGTATTGCTTTTATGCTCCCGCGGTCCTCTCAAGATTTAACAGTACCTGACTGACTGTATCTTTCGCAGTGGACCGGGCCGACAGCATAGCAGTACTGCTCTGTGATAGGTCTGTCTGAAACAAGCCAGTGGGTCCCTCTGGGTAAGTAGTCTCTACTACTGCAGGGGAGTACATGCTGACTGTGTTTCTTTATATGGGGGGTTTCTCCCTGTCTCCCCCCTGTTATGCTGCTCTCTGCACCCTGTACTGGTGCTGTGCTGTGGGGGTGCTTGGGGGTCACTCTGGCCTGGCTGGGGGCGCTCGTGTCTGTAGTGGACTCTGGGGAGAGGAGCAGATTTTCTGGTGTGTGAGGTGGGGACTTATTGTGTGCGCCATTAGCGCGCGCATTAGCTCTGTTTGCTTTTTGAATATTGCGCTTGGCGGCCATCTTGCCGTGGTTCAATGGCGCAGTTATATCTGCGGCCGGCGGCCATTTTCTTGTAGCCGCTGCGCTTTTTTTTTTTTTTTTGAGAAAAAAGTTTTTTATTGAACAATTTACATTTGGAACATAATTCTGCAAGTTACAAGGCAATACTGGAGAAATGCATAAAACAAGAAATGTGGCTTATACATATATAGTGTGAGGGGGTTAACTCGGTAGCGGGTGTGTGTGACCCCCTGGTTGGGCTCCCCACACAAAAACAGGGCCAGCAGACGGAGGTTGTGGTTTTCAAAATCAAAAGGTGCGGTTTATTTCTCTATGTACAGTGACAAAAACACAGCAAAGCCAAAAAGAAACAAACAAAATAAATCCTGGTCAGTTTGACCTCTGACTAAACATGCAGGTTTCCTAAACTAACAACTGGGATCAGCCTGGTGCTGTCCTAGTCCCTAAGTCCCTGGTTTAGTAAAAGTCCAAACAAATAGCCACACAGGCTTTGCCTCACCGCACAGGGGTTCACTCTCCCTAGACAGTCCACACAGGTCTGGTTCCAGGCATGAGCAAACACCTAATGAATCTGGGAGTTTTTATAGAGGCCTTAAACGAACTGACAGGCTTCAGCTGGTCTCATCAACTCCCTGCCTCACGACGCCCAGCACTCTCCCTAGAGGTATGAGTCATTCATGAGCCCACTAGCCTCAGCTGGGCTTCATCAACTCCCTAGTTGTATAAGTCGGCATAAAGCCTGAATCTGGGAGAAATATATCTACCCCCCTGGATGCAACCAGGTGACTTTACCTTCCTGCTGTCACAATAGGCACAGTAGATCAAAAAACTTGTTCAGATTGAACACTGGATTCAGTGACTATCAATAAGTGGAAAACCCTATGTCCACGCTATTCATGGAATTGCACGCTAGAAGGATGTATAGTATTACGGACCATCAGTGCATGTGTCTGCGGACTCAAGCCATCGATCCCAGATTTTGTAGTACTTATCTGGACAACCTCTGTTGATGTATATGAACTTTTTGTAGGGAAGAGTGTTATTTATATCTAGTTTCCAATCGTTGAAGCTGGGGGGAGTGGGTCTCATCCACTGTCTGGCTATAATTTTTCTAGCATTAAACAATGTTTCATGCAAGAATGTTTTAGTGAATTTGTCCATCTCAGAGTCGGGGAATATCCCCAGTAAGCATTGTTTGGGGTCCAGGGTCAATGGGGATCCCATGTCATCATGGAGGAAGTCAACAATCTGCTTCCACAAACCCTGAAGGACCGGGCACGCCCAGAGTAGATGGAAGAATGTGCCCGTCGTTTGGTTACACATTGTGCACAAGGTAGAAAACTGTCGTCTAAAGCGGGCGATTCTTAGGGGGGTGAGATACGCTCGGTGCACCACGTATAACTGGGTCAGCCTGTCAGAGAGCTTGGGGGATACAGTCTTGCACGAGTCTAGTGCTTCACTCCACTCCTCATCCTCCAGTGGGCCCACCTCTCTTTCCCATCTTTGTTTAAGGCTGTAAGCTAGCGTGGTAGATGATGGGGTGAGAAGCATGACATAAAAATCAGAGATCAGCTTTCGCGGGTCCACACCCTTAACCACTGCCATAATAACATTGGGCGTAGATTGTGGCAAAGGCTGGGGAAACTGAGCTTGGGCTGCGTGACGCACCTGGAAGAATCTAAAAAGCATAGAATTGGGCAGCAGGAACTCATTTTGGAGGTCCTCAAAGTTTTTAAGTGTGCCATCGGAAATTATGTGGTGCAAATAATATATTCCATATTTGCACCATATCTCTGTGTCAGGGATCAAGAGAAACTCTGAGAGTAGTCTATTGTGCCATAAGGGGGTATAATTGTTGTGTTTAGGGGTCGTTAATGTTTTAGTGGTGATGTCCCATACGCGCCTATATTGGTATAATAGGGACCCACGGTCTCTATTGGAGTTATTCCCACTATGTCCCACTGCAATTGCAGTGAGTGGGTCAGTGGTCAGTTGTGCCCACCGTGGACAGAGGAGGGTGAGGAATCTGAGTCTGTCGGTTTTATCTATGTGGTATAGTTGAGACAGTTGGGACGCAAGGTAATAAAGATTTAAGTCAGGGAGGGCTGTTCCACCTAGGTCAGTAGGGTTCTTAAGGACTCTCCAGGCCAGCTTGTGTCTGTTGTTACCCCAAATAAATGTCTTGAGTATGGCCTCCATTGACTTGAAAAATTTCAAGGGTAAGTATACGGGTGTGTGCCAGAGTATATACAATATTTTAGGAAATAATATCATTTTAACAATGTTAATACGGCCCCACACGCCGAGCGGCAGTCTCGCCCATACCTGGGTTCTAGACTTGATGAGATCGAAAAGGGGTTCTATGTTCAGGGATATATAGTCAGCCGGTGTTCTATTCACCAATACTCCAAGATATTTGATAGTGTTCACTCGCTGGAGTGGTAACTGTGCCTGTAGCTTGGGAGAGGGGAAACTATCCATAGGCAGTATTTGAGATTTCTCCCAATTAATTTTAAGGCCAGAGAACTGACCAAAGTGTTCAATTGTATGCAACGCCTTCCGAAGCGATGTGGCAGAGTCGGCCAGGTATAGTAGCGTGTCGTCTGCGTATAAGCTAATTTTTTCAGTCAGGGAACCAAGGCAGAGACCCTGAATCTCGGGGTCCTCTCTAATGGAGATTGCAAGGGGCTCCGCCGCCAAGGCATAGAGGAGCGGAGACAGTGGGCAGCCCTGTCTAGTGCCCCTGGATAAGTCAAATGTCTGGGAGGCCCTCCCGTTGGCCACTACTTTACCCCTGGGTGCCAGATATAATAATTGAACCCACTTAATAAATTTAGGTCCAAAACCAAAGCCACGGAGGCATCCCCAAAGGTACCGCCACTCCACTGAGTCAAAGGCCTTGGCAGTATCCAAAGCCACCACCACCCGGGACCCAACATTAGTATGTGTCGCTTGTAAGTTAATATACAATTTTCTGAGGTTGAAGGAGGTGTTACGCCCCGGCATAAATCCAGCTTGGTCAGCATGGATCAGGGTTAGAATCACTTGGTTAAGGCGTAGGGCAAGTATTTTAGCCAGAATCTTTGTCTACCTGGAGTAGCGATATTGGTCTATAAGATTCCGGGAGGCCTGGGTCCTTGCCTGGCTTAGGTATGAGGATAATTACCGCCTCGCCCATCGATGGGGGTAAGGTGAAATTGTCAAATAGATGGTTGAAGAGGGACAATAACTTGGGGGCAAGTATCTCGATGTATTGGGCGTAAAATTCTATGGGCAACCCATCTGAACCCGGGGCCTTGGATCTGGCGAAGTTCCCAATCGCTGTGGTTATTTCGTCGAGTGTAAGAGGTGCGTCTAGCATAGCCATTTGGGCATCGTCTAGCTGTGGAAAGATGATTTCCGCCAGTAGATCTTCCAATTGAGAGTCAGTGGTAGAAACCTGGGACGTATATAGTTGAGAAAAGAAGTCCCTAAATTCAGAAGTGACAGCCTGGGGTTCCGTAATCTTTTCCCCATTAGGACCAGTGAGGGAAATGACAGTAGGGGGTCTATCCTCACTATGTGCCAAGTAGGCCAACAGTTTACCCGCTCTCTCCCCATGTTCATACAATTTTTGTCTGGCAAAGAAAAGTTTTTTCCTGGCCGTCTCGTGTTGTAGCTGATTAACCACCCTGGTTTGTAACCTGAGTCGGGCAGCTCCATCAGGAGAGGGGTTCGACATGTACCCCTGTTCAGAGGAGGACAGATCCCGCACTGCCCCGTCCAGTATGGCTGATGAATTAGCCTTCAGCCTGTTGATAAAGGAGGTCAGAGTCAGACGTGCATGCAGTTTGAAGGCTTCCCATACTACATCTGGGGATGCAGATCCGTCATTCTCTAAAAAGTAAGTTCTCCAACTGTTACCAAGCTCGTCATCCTCCGACAACAGGGTGAGCCAAAACGGATTCAGGCGCCACGTACGGGGCGGTTTGTTTAATGGGATGGAGAGGCTAATGAAATATGGGCTATGGTCTGAAAGTAATCTGGGGGCAAATTCAGCTCCCAGTAATCTTGGGGCAAGGGTACTAGAAATGAATATAAAATCTATACGGGACATGGTGTTATGGGTAGTTGAGAAACAGGAGTAAGCTCGAGTGAGCGGGAATTTAAAACGCCAGGTGTCAGTGAGATTAAAGGAAGAGATAAGTCGGGAGAATCTAGTGTGGGTTGGAGCTGTAGTAGATAATGGCGAGGGCGACAGTTTGTCTAATGTAGGGTTCAACGTAGCGTTAAAATCCCCCAGCCACACCGCCTGAATCGAAGGATGACGAGTCATATATAGCAAGCCCTCTGTGACTATAGTAGAATTAAATGGTGGAGGTACATAGAATGCCATCAGTAGGAAAGGTTCACCATACAATTTAACCGAGAGAAAGACATAGCGCCCCTGTGGGTCAGACTGAACATCACACAGCTCAAAATGTACCGTCTTGGCAATCAAAACTGAGACTCCGCGGGCGTGGGACGAGTGGGATGAATGATATGCCCACCCAATCCATGGCCGGCGGAGTGCCATCTGGAGCCGACCCTCAACGTGTGTCTCCACTAACACCACAATGTCGGCTCGTTGTTTTTTGAGAAATGAGAAAACTGCAGATCTCTTTACCTTGTCCCCAAGCCCACGCACATTCCAAGTGAGCAGTTTTATCGATGCCATAATTCAAACATTAAAACATATCGTGGGACAGTAGCATTACATGAATACAAGGTTTGCCATCTATGCAGTATCAATGTTAGCATGCACTTCGTTGTATTGCAGTCCATCAAGAAAAAACGAACCTCCCCCTCCCCCCTCCCCACCCTGCATCTTCCCCAACTGATGCGGGTATGTTCCCAAAACCAAAAGAAAGTAACAACCGGTAGCAGATAAAACCAAAATATCTTGCTGTTACGTAAAAGATCTGCAGCGATCTCCTCACATGGGAGGTGTGGAAGATCCAATGCCCGCAAATAAAGAGCAACAGGCTCTTCTTGTACTGTGAACCAGAAGTACAGTGCGGGGTCGGTGGTATAGAAAGTTCTGCAGTCACATAATAAAGAGATGCGTGTTCCGGTTGCTGGGGGGCGAAAATTCGCTGTGTTAGGCATGTGGAGTGTAGGACTGATTGTGCTCCGCAATTACAGTCTCCAGGGTAGTTACATGGATCAACCAGTCAGTGGGGGCCCTAAGTATGGGAGACCCCCTCTGCAGGTTACAATTGAAAGAGGATTATAGCAGGGGAAGGCAAAAGGGGGTCCCAGGGGTAAGGAGCAATAGGGTATGCGCCGCGGGCAGTAAAGGGGAGACAAAAAAAAAGGGGGGTAACATACCAGGATTTGCAGACTCCCGCTGCGGCGTATAATGTGCTGGTGATGATGACAGGCAATCAATAGTGCTGATGAACATGCTCGGTCAGGTCACTCCGCCGCCCCTCTGGCGGGCCCCGGACGCTCCAACCAGGCAATGACTTCCTGAGGATCCTCAAAAAAGAACACACGGCCATCCCTTTCGACTCTAAGACGAGCTGGAAATAGCATAGAGTATTTAAGATGTTGTATCCGGAGCCTCCTCTTCGCCTCCATGAAGCCTTGGCGGCGGCGCTGCACCTCGGCAGAAAAGTCTGGGAAGATAGCGATCTTGGAGTTTCCAAGGTGGATGTTACCTTTTTCCCTGGCCATGCGCAGCGCCGCATCTCTATCTTTGTAATTCAAGAATTTTGCTATAAACGTGCGGGGGGGGAGCCCCCTGAGGAGGAGATCTGGCAGGCATACGATGAGCCCTCTCCACCGCCAGGGTGGGGGAGAAGGCCTCGCGGCCATAGGTGTCAACAAGGAGTTTCTCCAAGAAGGTGGTAGGATCTTTGCCCTCAGCTCCCTCGGGGAGCCCGATGAAACGGAGGTTGCACCTCCGGAGCCTATTTTCCATATCATCTTGCTTGCTTAGAATCTGATTGATTTGGAGCTGCATTCGATCGGAGCTGACTTGGAGCGGCGTAACGGTGTCCTCCACCTCTCCAATGCGGGTTTCGGCAGTCGTGACACGCTCACGAAGTTTCTGGAAGTCTTGTCGCATGAGTGAAAGGTCCACCTTGACCCCCTCTATTTGCGCCGTCAGGGACGTCCGGCAGTATGTGATCGCCTCGAGCAGTTTAGCTGTGTCGCCTCCCGTAGCGTCCTGCTCACCGCCTGCGGCACCGCCATCTCTTTCCTCCTCCTGGCGGCGGTACTGGTCCAATTTCGCCAGGGTGGCCTTTGGCGTTTTTGGCGGAGTCATGGCAGGTATCCGCTGTGATCCCTCCCCCCTCCAAAGCAGGCAGCTCAGTCTATACCGAATGGTAGGGAGCTGTAGGGCTGGTGGGCCAGGAAGAGTCACTAGTCAGCAGGCCGGGTGAAGCAAGATGGCCACCGACCAGCACTAGGCCGAAGCCGGGGCCTTTCCTGAACGCGGCGGCCGCGCAGTCAGAGGCTGATGTATCTGCCTCTGTGGGTGTGAGGGGTCCTCAGGGGGACTCGGTGGGCCCCTGCAGGCTGTTACCTGAGAGCAGGAGGGCCAGGAAGCAGCACAGGCGGCAGGTCGGGTGGAGCAAGATGGCCGCCGACTTCCAGGGCTAGGCCGAAGCGGCGGGCTTTCCTAAATGCGGCACCCGCGATCGGGATCGCGGCCCTGCGGAGGCCGCCGTACGAGCGGAGGATGGTGGATTTGCGGCCACGGATGTTCAGGGTCCCCAGGGGGTCCCGCTGGGCTGGTGCAGGATGACACTGAAGATCAGGATGGGCTGTACAGGAGTAATGGACGGAGCTCAAATCATGCACGTCCTACTCCATGCTATGTCAGGCCACGCCCCAGCCGCTGCGCTTTTACTTTCGGTTTCGGCCTCTAGCGACGGCGCGAATCTCCTCACAATCTCCTCACAGATTCTTCACTCTCCTCAGGCTTTACAGCACAGTTTCTTCAGCAGAACTGAGCGGTCCTTAAGGGTTGGTGAGTCCTCCGGGTATCCCCTCCTCAGCCTCAGCGTAGCCAGTGGGTGGACTGTATATTCACTTTAGTAGTGTATAAGGTCTCAGAAGGTGGCGATATGGAGTCTGGTACACCTGCTTCTCCACACTTGCCTGAGGCAACTGGCAGTGCTCCTGCACCTGCGGTCCCTATGGACCAGTTGTTGGCAGTCCTGGAATCATTCCTTGTCAGAACGGAAGCGGTGTGTGAGCGCAAGGGAGCTGTAAAGCGCCCCCTCCCCACACATTCTCCTGTAGGGGAGTACTCTGTCTCAGATATGGGCCTAGCTACTGTTGCTCAGGACTCTAGCTCTGAGGATTTTGATGTCTTTGGACAGGACATTCCTTGTGAGGAAGACTCCAGTCCTGAACCAGTAACTGACAGAGTTCTTGTAAGTGAACTCATTGATGCTGTGAGGGACACTCTCAAGCTGAATGTTGAGACTGACGAACCCCAGGTGGAAACTGTCTCCTTTGGTTCCTTTAAAACCGTCTCTTCAAAAAAGGTCTTTCCCTATGTGCCTTTTTATAATACATTCATTGACCAAGTCTGGGATAAGCCGCAGAAGACTTTTACGGTCCAGCGGCGCCTAGCCATAAGGTACCCCTTTGAGGAGGACCTGTTTAAGAAGTGGGCTCACCCCCCAGTGGTTGACCCCCCGGTCGCCCGTTTGAATAAGGCTACCACGCTCCCAATGGAAGGGACTCCTGCATTTAAGGATCCGACTGACAGGAGGTCTGGGGTGGTGAGTAGAACTATGTTTGCCTTATTGGGGTTTGCTTTACGCCCTATTATGGCAGCGACACTTGTGTCTCAGACACTCACAGGATGGGCAAAGATTTTGCACCAGATGGTACAGGAGCATAATCTCCCTCCTGAGACCATTGCCCTGGCTCATCAACTTGTGCAGGGTCTGGTCTATGTGTGCGATACCACTTTGGATGCGGCCCCTTTAATATCTGGGGCCTCTATCTCTGCTGTGGTGCTGCGTTGCCTTATCTGGCTAAAATGCTGGTCGGCCGACCTAGCTTTCAAAAAGCTCCTGGCTGACTTGCCCTTTAAGGGCGGTAGACTGTTTGGGGCCGCCCTGGATGAGATTATTAAGGATGTCACAGGGGGTAAGAGCACCTTACTCCCTCAGTCTGTTAAGGGAAAGGAGCCCCTCCACAGGTCGGGCCCTTCCTTTCCGGCGAAGAAGAAGTTTTTTCGTCAGTCAGAATCCACGGATAAGCCCGCCCAGACTGAAAAGGGTGCGGCGGGGGGACACAAGCGTCCCTGGGTGCGTAAGCCTACCAAGCAAGCTCTCAAGCCCGCCACCGCATGAAGTCTTGCCCCTGCCCGACTCTGGGGTGGGGGGACGTCTTCGATGGTTCACGGTTCGGTGGACCTCCCGGATCTCCGACCGATGGGTGTGCGAGATGGTCACCTCTGGATACAGGATAGAGTTCCGCTCATGGCCCCCAAACAGGTTCTTCCCCTCAAACCTCCCTCTCCTTCCTGCCCGCCGGGCGGCCCTCTTGGGGGCCGTACAGGATTTGCTCGGGTGTGGAGTGATTGTGCCAGTTCCATCACAGGATGGGTTTCAGGGGTTTTACTCAAACCTGTTTGTTGTCCCGAAGAAGGACGGGGTACGGCCAATCCTGGACCTCAAGGCTTTGAATGCCTATGTGAAGGTACAAAAATTCCGGATGGAATCCATTCGCACGGTCATTGCGACCCTCCACCAAGGGGATTTCCTGGCGTCCTTGGATATCAAGGACGTTTACTTGCACGTCCCAATCTGCGCAGGTCACCAGAGGTTTCTGCGCTTTGCCATAGGCGAAGTCCACTATCAGGTCGTGGCTCTTCCCTTCGGCCTAGCATCGGCACCACAGGTTTTCACTAAAGTGCTTGCCCCGGTTCTAGCTTTGCTGAGACAGCGAGGAATTGTTATCGTGGGCTATCTGGACGACCTCCTTCTAAGGCCTCGTACACACGGCCGAGAATCTCGTCATGAAAAAACATGTTGTTTTTCTTGACGAGATTCTTGGACAAGAAACTTGTCCCGGTCGAGTGTACACACGCTCCATTTAAAGAACCCGCGGTTCTTTGAATGGAGCGAATGCGGTGACGTCATCGACTACGACGAGCCGTCGCCGCCATCTTGCTACACCCTACCTATGCCTAGGAAGCTACCGCGCATGCGTCAAAGTCATTTCGAGCATGCGCGGGTTTCCACGGCGACAGGTAAGTGTACACACACACACACACTTTTCTCATCGAGAAACATGCTGACGAGAAACTCGACGAGAAAATAGAGAGCAGGTTCTCTATTTTTCTCGTCGAGCTTCTTGCCAGTTTTCTTGAGGAGAAAACTGAAAGCCGCGTACACACGACCGATTTACTCGGCAAGAAAGCTCTGCCAGCAAGTTTCTTGCTGGTTCTTGCCGAGAAACTCGGTCGTGTGTACGAGGCTTCAGAGCAGAAACTGGCTCAGAATTGGAGGAAAATGTGCCAATAGTCAGTCAGACCCTCCGGGACTTCGGGTGGCTTCTGAACATGCAGAAGTCGGTTCTAGTCCCGACTCAACATTTGGAGTATCTGGGTCTGATCCTGGACACTTCGGCAGCGAAGGTGTTTCTACCCACGGAGAAGTTACTGACACTTCAGTCGGCGGTTCGGGTCCTGACGGCCCTAAAATGGTCGTCTATCCGTTTCTGCGTGAGGGTCCTGGGACTAATGGTGGCCTCCTTCGAGGCGGTTCCGTATGCCCAATCACACACTCGGGCATTGCAGAAGGGAATTCTGTCTGTTTGGGACAAGTCCCCATTGTCATTGGATCTTCAGATCCGAGTGAGTCACTCAGTCAAGGCATCCCTGACGTGATGGCTGAGATCCCCGGCTCTTCGGGCCGGAAAGTCGTTTCTCCCCATTCAGTGGACGGTAGTCACGACGGACGCCAGCCTCACGGGCTGTGGAGGAGTTTGGGGAGTCCTGTCAGCGCAAGGCCTCTGGACTCCGGACGAATCTCATCTCCCAATCAACGTTCTGGAATTGCGAGCGATCAGACTGTGTCTCTCCGCGTGGTCGAAGAGACTACAGGGCCGCTCGATCAGAATTCAGTCAGACAACGCCATGGCCGTGGCGTATGTCAACCATCAGGGGGGCACTCGGAGCTTGGCTGCGGCATCCGAGGTTGCCCACATCCTAAGGTGGGTGGAAAGAAGCGTGCCGGCGCTGTCGGCCATCTACATTACGGGCGTAGAAAATTGGCAGGCGGACTATCTGAGTGGCCAGTCCTTGGACCAGGGGGAGTGGTCCTTGCATCCGGAGGTGTTTCAAGTCCTTTGTCGGCGGTGGGGCACACCGGATGTGGACCTGATGGCATCTCGACTCAAGGTGTCAAGGTTTGTGGCCAGGTCCAGGGACCCCTGGGCGGATGCCTCGGACGCGTTGATGGCTCCGTGGGGTCAGTATCGCTTGATATACGCTTACCCTCCTCTGCAGTTGATTCCTCGTCTGCTGCGCAGGGTAGCGGCCGAGGGCATTCCGGTGATCCTCATTGCCCCGGATTGGCCTTGGCGTCATTGGTACGCTGATCTGGTACGTCTCATCGCGGACGTCCCTTGGTGACTGCCCATGAGGGAGGACCTTCTGTCTCAAGGTCCTATCTTTCATCCTTTCATATCTTTACAGTCTCTGGTTTTAACGGAATGCTAATGAGAGCCAAGTGCTGAAGGACCGAGGCCTGTCGGATTCGGTGATTTCAACCATGCTTTGGGCACGGAAGTCTTCTTCTAGAAAGATCTATCACCGTACCTGGAGAGCTTACATCGCTATGTGCAAAGAGCTAGACTGGCGTCCACGGACGTACTCCGTCCCCAGAATCCTGCGGTTCTTGCAGCGTGGTGTAGCCCAAAGGCTGGCTTTGAGCACTATTAAGGGTCAGATTTCGACCTTGACCATTTTCTTTCAACGACCCCTAGCAGGTCATTCTTTAGTTAGCACTTTTGTGCAGGGGGTTCGCCATGTGATTCCCCCTGCCAAGCCCCCGCTCCCTCCTTGGGATCTGAACTTGGTGCTCTCGGTTCTTCAGGAACCTCCTTTTGAAAATATTTTAACCTTGTCTCAGAAGGTGGCTTTCTTAGTGGCCATCACTTCTGTTAGACGGGTGTCTGAGTTGGCGGCTCTGTCATGCAAGTTGCCTTACCTGGTCCTCCATAAGGATAAGGTGGTGTTGCGCCCGCGACCATCTTTCCTTCCAAAGGTGGTTTCAGCCTTTCACCTTAAGGAGGACATTGTCCTTCCGTCCTTGTGCCCTCATCCATCGCATCCTAGAGAGGTTGCGCTTCACAATTTGGATGTGGTACGAGCCTTACGGGTGTACCTGTCTGCTACTGCTTCCATTCAGAAGTCTGACTCACTGTTTCTGTCCGTCTCTGGTCCAAAACAGGGCCAAGCGGTTTTGTCTGCCACCATTTCTAGGTGGATCAAACAGACCATTATTCAGGCCTATGCCATTAAGGGGCGGGCACCTCCCTTTCCGGTTACGGCACATTCCACTAGGGCAATTGGTGCTTCCTGGGCTTTCCGACATCAAGCGTCGGTTTGACAAGTGTGCAAGGTGGCGACCTGGTCGTCCGTTCATTCCATTTCTAAGTTCTATAAGGTTGATGTGGCTGCATCTTCGGATGCTTCCTTCGGCCGCGAAGTGTTGCAGGCCACTGTTTAATGTTGCAACTCCTCCGTTGAGGAGCTCTGCTTATTTGGAGTGAAGTTTTGATTGTTCCTTTACTACTGCTCCCACCCTTCTGATACTGCTTTGGGACATCCCACACGTTTACAGTATCCAGCTGTGTCAGTCCATGGATGATGAGAGAAAATAGGATTTTTGTACTCACCGTAAAATTAGTTTCTCTTACGTCCATGGACTAACACAGCACCCACCTTTCCTTTAAGGTTTGTACTGCTTTGTTACGAACTGAGGCTGCTGCCTGCAGGTGGGAGGGTAATGTCCAGGGGGACCGCCCCCCTGGGCGGGGCTGTTCAGCTCTGGTTTGTTCTAGAATGTATGTTTCTAACATTCTGCCTAGATCTTCTCCTGCGAGCAGAGACATATACCCACACGTTTACAGTATCCAGCTGTGTCAGTCCATGGACGTCAGAGAAACAGATTTTACGGTGAGTACAAAAATCCTATTTTTTAATTTAAAAAACTGTATTTTTTCCCCAAAAAGTGCGCTTGTAAGACCGCTACGCTAATACGGTGTGACAGAAAGTATTGCAACGACCGCCATTGTATTCTCTAGGGTGTTAGAACCCCCAAACATTATACATGTTTTTTTCTAAGTAATTTTCTAGCAAAAAAAAAAAAACTGTTTTTAACTTGTAAACAACAAATCTTAAAGCGGCTCAGTCCTTAAGTGGTTAAAGAAACATTCCAGATGTACATATTTTATATATAGTTACAGTGATCTAGCTTATAACTATGTATATACCATAGCTGGCCAAGGCCACTGGAAATCACTGAAGTTGTGATGTCATCGCCCCGCTTTTCCAGCTTGTCCAATCAGATAAATCTGTGCATTCATTCAGAAAATGCAAAACATTCTCTGAATGGTTCCCATGCTGAGCGGCCGAACTTTTGAGTTCATAATACAGATGGCAGCTACTTGACACAGGACCTGGAGGCAATGTTGATCACTGGAGCAGCGGTGTCCTACTTCAGTGATTTCCAGCTTCCCGGGTCATCTGCCAGCTATGGTATATGCATATCCATTGCTCCAGACTGGACTAAAGTAAATATGTATAAAAATATCCATACTTGCATATTCTCTTTAAACTGTTTCTGAAATGACAGATTAGTGGCGTTATATACTGTATCTTTTCAATATTTTACTTCTTATGTTCATCATGTAACAGATTTTCTTGAAGCAGCAATTACAGCAGAAATACAGACTGCTGCTTTTAAATATGCTATGTAGGTGAAGATCATTACCTTCATACAACGCATAAAGTGGTTGTCTGAATTCTGTATGAAATAACAAGCCCCTGACTGAGTAATCCAGTAATGTGTGTGTTAGACAGTCTTATGCCCCATACACACTATCGGATTTCCCAACAGAAAAAGTCCAATGGGAGCTTTTGGTCGGGAATTCCAATCGTGTGTATGCTCCATCTGACTTTTTCTGTCGGGAAGTCCGATGGAAATAGATTGAGAGCATGTTCTCAATTTTCCCGTCGGAATTTCCTTCTGACTTTTCCCCTTGGAAATCCCGATCGTGTGTACGCGGCATAACAAAATGTTTATTTCCTGTAACGGAATACTGAACAATATATATTTCATCTGTAATACAATCTA
This sequence comes from Rana muscosa, assembly GCA_029206835.1. NCBI lineage: Eukaryota > Metazoa > Chordata > Amphibia > Anura > Ranidae > Rana > Rana muscosa. Next base: position 407,032,194 of record CM055117.1, read on the forward strand.
TGTCATTTTTTTTTCTTCATTTTTTTTTTCTGCTTTTAGGTATCGTTTAGTGAACAGACGAAATTTCAGAATTTGCCAAATAGATGGAACTTGGAGCAATGTTCTTCCTCAATGTGATGGTAAATATAACATCTGCATTTGCCATTCTTACCTTCAGTATGCACCCTCTGTGTAGTATATAGTGAAAGTTTTTGAATACAAACTTCTTCTTTCATTTCTTTAAATTCATTTAATTTTGTTGTCACATCTTGGCGAACTTCTTTTGGGCAACAGGCGTCCCGCGATTCTGTTTCAGCAATTTTACTTAATTGTCGCTGAACGAATTGCAGCAAAAACGCGCAGCGACCATGGTGCCATTGGAAGTGACAGGGATTACACGGGCATCCCGCAATTTGCCACTATTTTGAATTGCGGGCAGAATCACGCCGATTCCGTCCGCGATTCGGAACGCCAAGATGTGAATGAAGCTTAAAAGCTTGTAGGCATTTACATGTGTTTCCTAAAAAGCGTATTGTCAAAATACAAACACATTGCCCATAGAAGCATGAAGATAACCATGCCCACTGTGCAGGGCCAGATTAAGAACATCATGGGCCTGGTGCTGAGGATTTTGTTGGGCCTTTTATAAATAAATAAATATGCAAACTATTTTTTTGTTATAACAAATTAAATTAAAGAGAGAGAGGGAGGATGAGAAAGAGAGAGGATGAGAGAGGGGTGAGGGGTAAGAGAGGGAGGATGAGAGAGAAAGGGGGGATGAGAGAGAGAGAGGATGCGCATGAGCATGCGTGGGAATGACATCAACGCAGCCCAGCCAAGGCAAGTGACCGAAGGCACAGAGCCCAGAAGGAAGACCGGGTGAAGATGGAAGCGCCCAGGACCCGCCGGATTGATCACAGTGCAGCACTGGAGGGCTCAGTCTGACAATTTAAGTGTACCCTAATGTGCTAATATGCTGTACATATTTGTACACTATGGCATAACCTACCTCAGGGCCTCTAAAAAGTAGTAATGTTAGCGAAGTTTACTACCGCTTTATTATCACAGGATCCCAGGAGCCTCTCATGGGGCCCCTACTGACCCAGTGGCCCTTGGTTAGTGCCTAAGTGCATAGTTGCCAACATTTCAAAAATATTTTTAAGGGGCACTTTTTTCACCAGTGCTATATTTAGAGTAGCTGAGATCCCCTATGTTCCTCTATACATCACAGTAGTAATCACAAAATGAAATGAGTACTAATAATGGGGCAGAACAAATATGAGGACTGAGAAGATTTCCTTTAGTTGAACTAACAAAAGTGTGCCCATTCTAGAGCTGGTAACATTAAGGATATTCAGTATAATTTCAAAGAACTGTTTTTGTGGGTAAGAGGCTTAGGGGAGGAGTATGGACGGTATAAAACTGGGAAGTTTGTGGAGGTGATGGAGAGGAATGTGGAGGGTCTAACAGTGGGCACTATGTACAGGAGAGGAGTGTGGAGGGTATGGCAGAAGGCACTATGTATAGGAGAGGAGTTTGAAGGGTATGACAGTGGGCAGCATGCACAGCAGAGGAGTGTGGAGGGTATGGCAGAGGGTGGCATGTACCGGAGAGGAGTGTGGAGGGTATGAAAGTGGGCAGTATGTACAGAAGAGGAGTGTGGAGAGTATGACAGTGGGCAGTATGTACAGGAAAGGAATGTGGAGGGTATGATGGGGGCGGTATGTGCAGGAGAGGAATGTGGAGTGAAAGATAGTTGGCAGTATGTACAGGAGAGGAGTGTGAAGGGTAAGGTTAGGTTACAGTATGTACAGGAGAGGAGTGTGGAGGGTAAGGTTGGGTTACAGTATGTACAGGAGAGGAGTGTGGATGGTATGAGAGTGGGCAGTATGTACAGGAGAGGAGTGTGGAGGGTATAATGGGGGCAGTATGTACAGGAGAGGAGTGTGGAGGGTATGATAGTGGGAAGTATGCACAGCAGAGGAGTGTGGAGGGTATGACAGCTGGCACTATGTACAATAGAGGAGTTTATGAATGTGGGCAGTATGTACAGGAGAGGAGTGTGGAGGGTATGACGATGAGCAGTATGTACAGGAGAGGAGTGTGGAGGGTATGACAGTGAGCAGTATGTACAGGAGAGGAGTGTAGACGGTATGATACTGAGTAGTATGTACATTAAATGAGTGTGGAGGGTAAGACAGTGAGCAGTATGTACAGGAGAAGAGTGTGGAGGGTATGAGAGCGAGCAGTATGTACAGGAGAGGAGTGTGAAGGGTATGACAGCCAGCACTATGTACAATAGAGGAGTTTATGAAAGTGGGCAGTATGTACAGGAGAGGAGTGTGGACGGTATGATACTGAGCAGTATGTACATGAGATGAGTGTGGAGGGTAAGACAGTGAGCAGTATGTACAGAAGAAGAGTGGGGAGGATATGACAGTGGGCAGTATGTACAGGATAGAGGTGTGGAAGGTATGACAGTGGGCACTATGTATAGAAGAGAAGTGTAGAGGATATGACAGTGGGCACTATGTATAGGAGAGAAGTGTGGAGGGTATGACGGTGAACAGTATGTACAGGGGAGGAGTGTGGAGGGTATGATGGTTGGCACTATGTATAGGAGAGAAGTGTGGAGGGTATGACAGTGGACACTATGTATAGGAGAGGAGCGTGGAGGGTATGACAGTGAGCAGTATGCACAGGAGAGGAGTGTGGAGGGTAAAACAGTGAGCAGTATGTAAAGAAGAAGAGTGGGGAGGATATGACAGTGGGCAGTATGTACAGGATAGAGGTTTGGAGGGTATGACAGTGGGCACTATGTATAGAAGAGAAGTGTAGAGGATATGACAGTGGGCACTATGTATAGGAGAGAAGTGTGGAGGGTATGACGGTGAACAAGTATGTACAGGGGAGGAGTGTGGAGGGTATGATGGTTGGGACTATGTATAGGAGAGAAGTGTATGACAGCGGGCACTATGTACAGGAGAGAAGTGTGCAGGGTATGACAGCGGGCACTATGTATAGGAGAGAAGTGTGGAGGGTATGACAGTGAGCAGTATGTACAGGAGAGAAGTGTGGAGAGTATGTACAGGTGAGGAGGATGAAGGAATCTGGGAAGGAAACATGTAAAGGTTTGTGGAAGGATGTTTAGGGACTGCGTAGTGGTTAAGTGGGCCATACATGGTTTGAAATTACGCCAATTAAGCAGAGACCAGTCATAGTCGATCTATGTATGGGCTAGCTGGTTTTACACAAGTCAATCTATTATCTGACTTGAGTACAACCAGCCTGTCAGGTTTTTCCCAAAACAATCAGTGCTGCCAGCTATAGTTAGCAACACTGATCATTATATTCACAGGCAGAACACAATAACACTGCAGTAGTGATTCCCCCATCCACAGGTCAGCAGGTGAGAGGGTGTGTGGGGACAGGCTGGGGAGAAATACTAGTCAGTGGCTGGGTAGGCCCTGGCTAGTATCAGAGCCAGATACACACAGGTTACATACGCCACGATCGTTGGAGCGAGAACAATAATTCTAGCACTAGACCTCCTCTGTAACTCTTAACATGTAACCTGTAAAAAAAATTAAAGCATCGCTTAGTATACAAAAACAAATCGTGCTAACTTTAGTGTTTTTTTTTTTTTTTTTTTATTATTATTAATGAAACAGATTCTTTCCAAAAAAAACACGTTTGAAAAATTTCTGCGCAAATACCGTGTAACATAAAAAGTTGCAAAGACCACCATTTTATTCCATAGGGTGTCTGCTAAAACAATATATATAATGTTTGAGGGTTCTGAGTAATTTTCTAGCAAAAAACAAATGATGATTTTTACATGTAGGAGAGAAGTGTCAGAATTGGCCTGGGTGGCAAGGGGTTAATTACTATAAGACCCCTTTTACACTGAGGGCGTTTTGCAGGCGCTATAGCGTTAAAAATAGTGCCTGCAATCCGCCTTTAAACAGCTGCTCTATTCACTTCAGTGTGAAAGCCAGAGGGCTTTCACACTGGAGCGGTGCGCTGGCAGGGCGTCAGAAAAAGTCCTGCCAGCAACTTCTTTGGAGCGTAATGGGCAGCACCGCCATGCCGCCGGCAATACGCCGCAGTAGCGGCGCATCTGGAGTGGTTTTAACCCTTTCTAGGTTGCTAGTGGGGGTTAAAAGTGCCCCGCTAGCGGCCGAAATGTGCCGCAAATCCAACTGTAAAATAGCAGCGTTTTACCGCTATTTTACCGCCCACGCTCGGGGCGGCGTAGTGTGAAAGCAGTCTTAGTAATATCAAATAATTATTAAAAGCACGGTGAGCTCATCCTCTCAGTCTGCTGCAGAGTGTGTCAGCTTGTATTTAAACTGTCCGCTCTGTATATAGCTTCTGACAGGCTGCGCAAGCAGCCCTGTATCTCCGGAACCATAAATGATAGCAGCCCCATATTTCGCCCAGTGGTGGAGTGGGTCTTCAGCTACATACCCCTCAAATATTGAGTCTCTGGTCGCCGAGCTACAGTCTTCAAAGTCAATCTTTTTTTGGGGGGGGGCAAATGGGCCTATCTTGAGCAAGGGGCCTGGAGCTGCAGCTCCAATAGCCCCTATGTTAATCCGGCCCTGCCACTGTGCTTAGAGGGGTATGGCATGAATGCAATGTACAGACAGCAAGCACTGAAATCTCTATTATAAAATCTACAGCCAAACCTGTCTTGTGATTTTAGAATTTACCTAGTAAAGCTTGGCCCATTATGGATTATAATCTGCATGAGCTCTAGTCCTTTGCACTTGTACTTAAAAAAGTATACTTCCTCATGCTTTGCCCAAAGTGCTTGCCCGATTTGCATTCCCTTCAATAAACCAAGTTAAACAGACTTTCAAAGTTTTAGTTCAAAACTTTATACAAGTGGTCATTGGTATTCAACAGAGCAAGCTGTTAAATTTTGAAATGGCTATCCAGCTCCATTTAGAGGAACCATTGTTCTAAAGCTACAGCATGGTTTCTACTTGGCCTATCAGCTTTAGGCTTCATGTACACGGGACGTTTTTACAACCTCTCCTGAACGATTTACAGTCCGGTCCATAAATATTGGGACATCAACACAATTCTAATATTTTTGGCTCTATACACCACCACAATGTATTTGAAATGAAACGAATAAGATGTGCTTTAACTGCAGACTTTCAGCTTTAATTTTAGGGTATTTACATTCAAATCAGGTGAACAGTGTAGGAATTTCAACAGTTTGTATATGTGCCTCCCACTTTTTAAGGGACCAAAAGTAATGGGACAGATTAACAATCATAAATCAAACTTTCACTTTTTAATACTTGGTTGCAAATCCTTTGCAGTCAATTGCAGCCTGAAGTCTGGAACGCATAGACATCACCAAACGTTGGGTTTCATCCCTGGTGATGCTCTGCCAGGCCTCTACTGCAACTGTCTTCAGTTCCTGCTTGTTCTTGGGGAACTTTCCCTTCAGTTTTGTCTTCAGCAAGTGAAATGCATGCTCAATCGCATTCAGGTCAGGTGATTGACTTGGTCATTGCATAACATTCCACTTCTTTCCCTTAAAAAACTCTTTGGTTGCTTTCGCAGTATGACCCATGAATAAGTCAGGTGGCTCTGATGTAACGCGTAGGGAGGAACCGAGTGATGCTGTCAGCGGGTGTCTATCACATACAGACACTCAATGAGGAGATCACGCTGCTGAGCTATGTTATGCGCTTCTGATTCCTGGTTACATGTGAGTCTGCTGGGTGTGATTCTGTTATCACAATATGCTGCACTATGCCGCGTTTAAATGCTGCATTTTGCTGCGTTTGTGCTTAGAAGCATTTCTAAAAACTAAAAATAAAATTTTACATTTTTTTTTCAAAATAGCCAAAAACGTTTGACGCTTTTAAGCCTCTAAACTCAGCTTCTGAACCCATTGTTTTTTCATTCCAAAAAAAGCCTCTAAAAAAAAAAAACGACTATAAACGACCCTGTGTACATGTACTTAGAAGATAACATAGAGGAGAGTTTCAGGAGCAGTTGAAAACATGATGTTTTTAAAATTCTGTATGTACAAGCATGGCATCCAGTGATTAGCCTGGCACTTTCAGTTTGGAAGATCCTAAAAGGATTAGGCCCCTTTCACACGGACGGATAGAATGGTGCTTTTAGCTGTGGATTTTCTAGTTTTCTACCGCAGCTAAAAGCACACAATGCTTTCCTATGGCCCCATTCACAGACAGCGTTTAGCTGCGATTTTGTTACATGCGGTTCGGCGCGAATAGAAAAAATAGAATTGAATGCGTCCAGTTGCGTGCAGTCACATGTCCACTCTCTACTTCCCTTCCCGATCTAAGAGACTACAGTGGGAGGGGCTGAGATCCCATTCTGATGTATTCAAGTTGGCAGAGGGAGGGCATGTGACTGCACAGCAACACTGTGCAAAGAAGGTATGTAGCATTATAATTTCAAGAAAACACACACACTGTACGAATGATGGAGCAAAAACAGAGGATCAAAGTAATTAATAGATGTTTCTTTACAAGCACTGGAGCAGCTGCAGAGAATAGTATTACTCAAGGCGGGAGGGGCGGCGAGGAGATCGGCTTCACAGTTCACACACAGAATACGGAAATGACAGGGAGAGAAATGCGGTCAGATTACAGAGGGAAATACAGGAACAGGCAGGATCAACCAGGTATTGTACAACATGGTATTGTACAACCATGTCATTGATATTGATTTAAAACAGCTGGGCAAAGTAAAGGAAAACATGGCCCGTTGGGAGGGGGGGGGGTACTTGGGGACTGAGGTTGAGTACCACTATATTATTATTATTATTAATGGACATGTACAATTCGTTGTCATGACCTTGCAGTAATACTTTCATGACCTGTCTGTCTCTTATCTGGTCTGTGTATCAGCCTTAGGGCTTGCTCTCTCACACCTGCATGGTTAAGTAATCTTCCCTCAGTGTGGCTCCACCCTAGCCTCAACAGGAACCACTATTTAACACTGTGTTCTCCAAGCCTGCCTTGCCGTGCAATATTGTGTGTTTGGTTTCCTGCTTGCCGTGTGCTCTACGTTTGTCTCTGTTACCGATCTTTGCGTGTTTCTCGACCATCCCTGCCTGCTTGTGACCCTTGACCTTTGGCTTGTTCACCGTTCATCCTTGTCTGCTAGTCACCCTGACCTGTAGCTTCCTCCTATAGCCTAACGTGAGCTGGGAGACCCTGGGGGCCGCGACCTGGAGTCAGCTGCAGCGTAGTCCATCCTCACCACTAGAGGCTCTGGTGAACACCTGCTGGCTCTTGGACTCTGCGCCCTGGGGAATCTTGTGTTCTAGCTCCCTGTGGGATCCGTGTTGGTGCCCCAGTGGACCTGCCTTCCTGTACCACCCAGGGTTCCATCCGCAGCAGTCAGCCATAGGGTCCACTATCATAGCGTTGCACTCCTGACCCCAACGGTGTGCATCTGTCACCTGGCCTCAGGTGACCTGACATTTGTTTAGTTCCGAATTCATTATTTAACAAATTTTGACAAATTAGTTAATTCCGGAATTTTCGGATTTCCGAAATTTTGAATTTTTGAAAGTTCGGAAATTTGAAAATTCGGAAAATCAAAATTTTGAAAATTCAAAATTTCGAGAATTCTAATTTTCGGAAATTCGAAAATTCCACAATTAAAAATTCCAAAATTCTCCCGGATCCGGTGACCCTCGAGCCGGATTCGGTCGAGCTTCTCCTGATCTCGGGTGTAATGGGGAAGTGGGGAAGCCCCTCTCGTCCCTTTATTTGCGTCTTACAGTGGCTCATGACATTGACACTGCGGGGGTTTTGGCTAAATGGAATGCTGACATCCCTGACCTTGACGAGGAGGTTTGGGAGGACTGTGTCTCTTCCTGTCTCCCTTCCATGATTGCCTCTAGGGATCGCTTTAATCAATTAAAGTTCCTTCATAGGGCATACTATACCCCACAGAGGCTGGCTAAGATATACTCCTCCAGAAGCCCACTGTGCACTAGATACTCTGTAGCTCCGGGTTCTTTTTTCCACATGGTATGGTCCTGTCCCAAACTGGGTCCCTATTGGCGAGAGGTAGCGTAGACACTCTCGGAGCGCTGCGGAGTGGAACTGCCGTTAGACCCCCCGCCTGTTCCTTCTAAGTTATCTGGGTGAGGTTGAGGGAGATAGGTATGTCAAGTTATGCATCACCTTTGCAATGTTTTATGCCAGGAGGGAGATCTGCTTCGTTGGAGGGGCCTGACCTCCCTACTAAATCAACTTGGTTAGAAACGATTTCTAGGGTATTACCGTTGTATAGGGTAACGTATGAGAGTAGGATCTGTCCAGCTAAATTTGAAAAAAATCTGGTCGAGTTGGGTGGGCGCCTCTGGCTGAGACCCCCTTCCCCGTCCTTCCCCTGGTCTCCCCCTCCCTTCCCTTCCTTTTTGGTTCTGTTTCCCCCCCATCTTCCACCCTGTGTTCTCATCCTGCTCCATCCGCTCACCTCCGGCTGGGGATAGGCAGAGCGGATAGTGAGGGGTGGTTGGTCACTGTAATGTATGTGTGTTTGTCTACAAAAATATAGCTTTTACTGTTAAAATAAATAAATAAATCCAATAGCAGAAATTCCAAAATTCTGACATTTCGGGAAATTTGAATTTTGGAAAAGCGAAAATTCGAAAATCAAATTCCACAATTAGAAAATTCGAAAATCTGAAATTCAAAAATCAGAAATTTGAAAATTTCAAATTCTGAAATTTGGAAATTCACAAAGCGCAAATTCGAATCTCGAATTTCGGAATATAGAAATTTTGGAAAAGCGGAAATTCGCAAATTCCACAATTTGAAATTCGAGAATTCGAAGATCTGAAATTAGAAAATTACAAATTAGAAAATTTGGAAATTCACAAAGCAGAAATTTGAATCTCGAATTTCTGAATATCTAAATTTCGGAAATTAGAAAATTCTAAAATTTGAAAAGTAGAAATTCAAAAATTGGAAATTCGAAATGCGGAAATTCGAAGTTGGGAATTTTGAATGCGAATTTCGAATTTGAAATGTGTAAATTTCGAAAGTTATAAAGTTCGATAATTCGAATTACAGAATATCGAAATTTGGAAATTCAAAATTTCGGAAATTTGGAAATTCAAAATTTCGGAAACTTGAAAATTCAACATTTCGGAAACTTGGAAATTCAAAATTTTGGAAATTTAAAATTTCGGAAATTTGGAAATTCAAAATTTTGGAAATTCTTAATTATAAAATTCGAAATTTGGAAAATCGAAAATCAGAGATTTGAAAATCGGAAATTCGAAAAGCGTTAATTCGAAAATTTGAAAAATCTAAATCCAAAGTTACGAATTATCCAAAATAACGAATGCCGTATCTTAACGAATGGAATGTAACGATCTAATAATAATAATAATGAATAATAATTATAAAAAAAAATATTATTTATTATTAATTTGTTCCATTCCATTGGTTTAGGTGCGGCATTCGTTATTAACTTCAGATAAATTTGTATTCATTACATTCACTAACAGCCAAATTTGAAAGGAAAATCCAATACCTATAATTTAATAGTTATTATTATTTAGTTATTTCGAATTTTACTGATTTTCTTTCTTTTCTTTTCAGATTTTCGAAATTAGAAATTAGAAAATTAGATTTTTTTTCCATTAAACATATTGACATACAGAAGACCATTATCCCCTCCCCCTCCCAGCACCACTTTATATGCAAAGGTACAAAATAATGATCATATAATATATTCTCAATTCATTTCTCAGTTGTTTATTCTATACCATGTCCATCTACCTCCCTTTCACATTCCATTCAGTTCCTCCATACCTGCCCTCTCATCACCCCCTCTCAAACCATTCAATCCATTTCCCTTCCAGCTCCTAACTCACAATCCCAGTTACCCACTCTCAACCATCCTCCTTTCTTAATTCCACATATTTTACCCTCAGTCACCCTTCTCTCTCATTGCAATATGTCACCTCTTGTCTTTATTGCGCTTGTTCTCTGTCCCTTTACTTTTTCCTTTGACATGGATATAATTTATCCCTATCCTCTCTCCAACCCTTCTTAACTTTCTCTCTCTGTGCCAAAAGTTCCTGGTTTATATCTTCTGCCTCATTCTACAGGGGATATCCCTTTACCTCCCACCAGGCTTTCCAGATCTCTTCATATTTCTTTATGCAACCTTGTCTGATATATACAGATTTTTCCTTCCAAATTGTCTCATTCATGTCTCGCTCCCATTCTGTACAAGATGGAGGCAAGACCGATTGCCACCTTTGTGCTATCAATTTCCTTGCCTGGAATAGGAACCTAAGGATTGCAATCTGGGTGCATCCGGAGTTTCCTTCCCCCTCTACAAGCCCCAATACACAGAGCCCAACATCCAGGTTTGGGGGTCCTCCAAATACCTAACTTATAACTCCAGTTACCTCTCTCCCAATAACGAAATAACTTCGGACACCTCCAAAACATGTGGATTAAATCACCTTCCATTTCCCTGCACCTTGGATAGCTTGTGTCCAATCTGCGGGCAAACAAAAAAAGCCTTTGGGGGGTATAATAAGCTCTATATAACGAAAACAGGTGTGAAATCCTTTGGGAGGGGGATAGTGAAACCAAGAGGCTGAATTTGGGGAGACTACTCCACTGTTCTTCCGTTATAGTTCCTATGTCTTGTTCCCACCTCCTCCTACCTGGTGGGGTCCCTATCCCGTCCAGGCTTCCCTTGTACAGTGGGGCAAAAAAGTATATGGTCAGCCACCAATTGTGCACATTTTCCCACTTAAAAAGATGAGAGAGGCCTGTAATTGTCATCATAGGTATACCTCAACTATGAGAGAGAAAATGTGGAAAGAAATCCAGAAAATCACATTGTCTGATTTGGAAAGATTTTTTTTGTGCAAATTATGGTGGAAAATAAGTATTTGGTCACCTACTAACAAGCAAGATTTCTGGCTCTCACAGACCTGTATCTTCTTCTTTAAGAGGCTCCTCTGTCCTCCATTCATTAGCTGTATTAATGGCACCTGTTTGAACTTATCAGTATAAAAGATACCTGTCCACAACCTCAGTCACACTCCAAACTCCACTATGGTGAAAACCAAAGAGCTGTCGAAGGACACCAGAAACAAAATTGTAGACCTGCACCAGGCTGGGAAGACTGAATCTGCAATAGGCAAGCAGCTTGGTGTGAAGCAATCAACTGTGGGAGCAATAATTATAAAATGGAAGACATACAAGACCACTGATGATCTCCCTCGATCTGGGGCTCCATGCAAGATCTCACCCCGTGGGGTCAAAATGATCAAAAGAACGGTGAGCCAAAATCCCAGAACCACACGAGGGGACCTAGTAAATGACCTGCAGAGAGCTGGGACCAACGTAACAAAGGCTACCATCAGTAACAAACTACGCCACCAGGGACTCAGATCCTGCAGTGCCAGACATGTCCCCCTGCTTAAGCCAGAACATGTCCGGGCCCGTCTGAGGTTTGCTAGAGAGCATTTGGATGATCCAGAAGAGGATTGGGAGAATGTCATATGGTCAGATGAAACCAAAGTAGAACTGTTTGGTAGAAACACAACTCGTCGTGTTTGGAGGAGAGAGAATGCTGAGTTGCAACCAAAGAACACCATACCTACTGTGAAGCATGGGGGTGGCAACATCATGCTTTGGGGCTTTTTCTCTGCAAAGGGAACAGGACGACTGATCCGTGTACATGAAAGAATGAATGGGGCCATGTATTGTGAGATTTTGAGTGCAAACCTCCTCCCACCAGCAAGGGCATTGAAAATGAAACGTGGCTGGGTCTTTCAGCATGACAATGATCTCAAACACACCGCCCGGGCAACGAAGGAGTGGCTTCGTAAGAAGCATTTCAAAGTCCTGGAGTGGCCTAGCCAGTCTCCAGATCTCAACCCCATAGAAAACCTTTTGGAGGGAGTAGAAAGTCTGTGTTGCCCAGCAACAGCCCCAAAACATTACTGCTCTAGAGGAGATCTGCATGGAGGAATAGGCCACCATACCAACAACAATGTGTGACAACCTTGTGAAGACTTACAGAAAATGTTTGACCTCTGTCATTGCCAACAAAGGATATATAACAAAGTATTGAGATTAACTTTTGATATTGACCAAATACTTATTTTCCACCATAATTTGCAAAAATAAATATTTCCAAATCAGACAATGTGATTGTCTGGATTTGTTTCCACATTTTGTCTCTCATAGTTGAGGTATACCTATGATGACAATTACAGGCCTCTCTCATCTTTTTAAGTGGGAGAACTTGCACAATTGGTGGCTGACTAAATACTTTTTTGCCCCACTGTATATATGCGGATATCAGCTCGAGATGAGGCCTTTTAGGGTTGTTACATTGATTACCTTCTGGAGCAAAGGGATCTTGCTCCATTCCAGTGCCCCCTCTCTAAACTGTTCTCCCAGAGCATGCCTGACCTGTAGGTACCTAAACAAAGGATTTATTCAGTATTGTGTATTGTTCCCTCAGTTCCTGAAAAGATTTCAGAATGTCATCTTTGTATAGCTGGCTAATGAACTTTATTCCACACCTTTCCCATTCCTTGATTGTCCCCATCTTCTGGATTTCTCCCAGATTTTTACTCTCCCATAGGAGGGGGGTATACTCTGTGAATCCCCTATACCCCAGCAATGTCTTCACTGTATCCCATACTCTTACCATTAAACTTATTGTGGGGAGCCTAGGAGGAAAAGAGCCCTCCTACATGGCTTCCACCATTGATCCATGCAAAGTGTTTTGTAGCAAAATTTCCCTTCCTACATTTCCATATTTACATTTTTCCAGAAGTGGGACAATATTATTTATGATATACTGTTTGGGGTCTCTTGTAATATTCCCAAATATTTCATTTTGTCCACTATTTGAATCTGAACAACCTCAGGCAAGGGACCTTCCTGGGGGTCTACTGGTAACAATGCAGATTTTTCCCAGTTTATAGCAAGTCCGGAAAATTGGCCAAAATTATTTATTATTTCCATTGCCCTCAACAGGGAAGTCTGCGTGTCTCCTAGAAATAGTAGAAGGTCATCCGCATATAATGCCACTTTTTCTTCCACTACTCCCCTGCTAAATCCTCTTACCCCCAGGGAGGAACTGAGAGCCACTGCCAGAGGTTCGATTGTGAGGGAAAAGAGCAGGGGGAACATTGGGGGCACCCCTGTCTCGTCCCCCTCAGCAGTCAAAATTTGTCTGAGTATTGACTATTCACTCTCACTTTTGCTTCTGGCGCTTTGTATCGCAATTTTATCCAGTTAATAAAGCCCGGGCCAAATTGGAACTTGGCCAGGACCCTCCACAGATATCGCCATTCGAGGCGATCAAAGGCCTTGGCGGCATCCAAAGACAAAATAGCCCTCGATCCATCTCCATCAGGGATCTGTAAATTCAAATACACGCGTCTTATATTTATACTAGTAGATCTTGCAGGGATAAATCCCGACTGATCGAGGTGGACAAGTTTCTGAATGACCCTGTTTAACCTAGCCGCCAGCCGACCTTCGCCAGGATTTTTACATCTGTATTCAATAAGGAAATGGGTCTATATAAGGTTGTATTAAGTGGATCCTTGCCCTCCTTATATATCACAACTATGGTAGATTCCATCATAGATGTAGGAAGCTCCCTCTCTGTCGCCGACCAGTTTAAGACCTCCAGCAGCTCGGGCAGTAACACCTTCCTGTTATCGTCTGTAGGTCTGTGCCAGAAGGCCGTCGGGTCCTGGAGATTTCTGACCTGCCATCTACCTTGTGGCCCGCTGTAGTTCCTCTAATGTTATAGGTGAGTCCAACTTCTCCTTATCAGTTTCAGAGAGGGCCGGGATTGCCAGATCCCTGAAGAAAGCGTCCGCTTCCTCCCTCATCTCCTGCCGGGAGCTATACAGATGCTTATAATATTCTTTGCACTTATCTATGATTTCCGGAGTGTGTGACGAAACCCTGCCCATCCCTATACTAATCGCGGGAACCATAGATGGGGGTGAGTTTGCCTTGACCAGGTGGGCCAGCATTCGCCCCACCCTTTCCCCCTCCCCAAAGGTATTCTGCCTCTGAAAAAGTTGTTTGTTCTCTGCTTTCCTAACCATTAGTGTCCTATAAGTCTGTTGTTCCTTTGACCAAGCCCTGAGAGTATCAGGGGTCGGGCTGTTCACATATTATTCTTCCATTGTTGCAACCCTCTCTCCAGCCACCCTTTCCCAGTCCTTGGTCCGTTTTTTTGTTTTTGACACCTGCTGTATCATTATACCATGAAGGAAGGCCTTCAAAGTGTCCCAAATTACCCCCACAGGGGCAGCTCCTCTATTCGAATCCACAAATCTTAAAGCTATTAGCACCTCATCTGGGTCGCCCATCAATTCCATCCAAAAGGGACTTATTTTCCACTCCCCAGGGCGGTAATTCTCCCTTACCTCTATTGACACTGTCATCGGGGAGTGATCCGAAAGACCTCTTGGCATATAACTTACATTTTTTATCACCTGTAATGTCTCCTCGTTACCCAATACCAGATCGATTCTGAAAAGAGTGGAGTGTGTCCTGGAAAAACACGAGTACTGCCTGACTTCCGGATTTCGCACTCTCCATATATCCATTTAGTTCGGCTTCTCCCAAAAATAGGGACAGTCGGTAATCAACTATAGCACCCATCTGTGTTCCCTGGGGGAACCTATCCACCTTCCGGTCCATGACCGTGTTAAGGTCTCCCATAACAATAACTGGCACACCCGATTTGTCCAGAACAAACTCCATTAATTTGTACAAAATTAAAGTATTGAAAGGAGGAGGAATATATAAATTAGCCAGCACATAGGTTCTATTTTCTATTGTACAATATAGAAAGATGTAACGCCCCAGTTCATCAATATTAATCTGCCTGCAGGTGAACATCACCCCAGATCTAATCAGAATACTCACCCCCCCCTAGAATAGGAGGTGTGAACTGAAACTGGGTTTGGAAATCCCCCCCAAGCCAGCTGTGGGATAGAGACATTAGTGAGGTGCGTCTCCTGGAGGCAGAGTAGTCCCACCCCATACATTTTTGCTATAGAAAGGACTGCAGTTTTTTTTTTTGCGGGGTCTCCATTAACATTCCAAAAGCATATAATTAACTTTTTTTCCTGCATAAGATTAGCCATTTAACCATTTAGTGTTCTACAGGTGAATATAATTCAAAATACCCAATTCTAATTGTGTGATTTCCATATACTTTGTGTAACCTTTCTTTAGTAACCAATACCCATTATTTTCATTATATTTCTTCTGTAATAGTTTTGTGACACAATGTTTCCTATTTAACCACTTAAAGCGGAGTTCCACCCAAATTTCGAACTTCCGCTTAATCCACTCCTCGCCCCTTTACATGCCACATTTGGCATGTAATTTTTTTTTGGGGGGGGGGGGGGAGTGGGGGCTTCAGTAGGAGTGGGACTTCCTGTCCCACTTCCTCCTTCCGCCCTGGGGCCGCCTAGGCGATTTGTCATATCGCCTTTTGGCGGCCCCTCCCTGTAGGCGATCACCTGGGACGTGACAGGTCCCAGACGATCGTCTGTCCACTCAGAGAGTGCTGCGCCGTTCGCGCATGCGCAGTGAGTGCCCGGCCTTGAAAGCCAAAAGCTGTCACGGCCGGGTGCCCACACTATGAATGGAGGCGCTGGCGGGGAAGGGGGGGAGAGGAGCGGAGCGGCGCTGGACAGTGGAACAGGTAAGTGTATGTTTATTAAAAGCCATCAGCTACACTTTTTGTAGCTGCTGACTTTTAATAAACATAAAAAAAGTCTTGAACTCCCCTTTAAGAACCGCCACACAAAGATATACGTCGACAGAATGGCACGGCTGGGCACAAGGACCTACAGGTACGTCCCCTATAAGATCCCAGCCGTGGGTCACAGGCGCGCCGCTGCACTCGCGACCCGGTCCTGAGCTCCGTGACCGCACCAGAGGAACCCGATCGCCGCCGGTGACCCGCGATCGGGTCACAGAGCTGAAGAACGGGGAGAGGTGAGTGTAAACAAACCTTTCCCCATTCTTCTCCGTGGCATGTCAGTGATCATCTGTTCCCTATCATCGGAACAGACGATCAGTGACATGTAACGTGTAGCCACGCCCCCCTACAGTAAGAATCACTTCCTAGGGGAACACTTAACCCCTACAGCGCCACCTAGAGGTGAAACTCTTCACTTCGCCGCCATAACTAGTAGAAAAAAAAATATTAAAAATGCCATAAAACAGTCCCCTATTTTATAGAAGCTATAACTTTTGCGCAAACCAATCAATAAACGCCTATTGCGATTTTTTTTTTTTTACCAAAAATATGTAGAAGAATACGTATCGGACTAAACTGTGGAAAAAAAAAATTTTTAATATATTTTTGGGGGATATTTATTATAGCAAAAAGTTTAAATTATTGAATTTTTCTTCAAAATTGTCGCTCTATTTTTGTTTATAGCGCAAAAAATAAAAACCGCAGAGGTGATCAAATACCACCAAAAGAAAGCTCTATTTGTGGGAAAAAAAGGACGCCAATTTTGTTTGGGAGCCACGTCGCACGACCACGCAATTGTTAGTTAAAGCGACGCAGTGCCGAATCGCAAAAAGTGGCCTGGTCCTTTAGCTGCATAATGGTCCGGGGCTGAAGTGGTTAAAGTGCATTTATTCTTCATACATCCCCCAATACACCTTTCATACCTATCACACCATTCTTGTCTCATTCCCACTCCACTCACCACCTGTTTGGGTCCTTTCTGGGGGCTTCCAAAGTGACCTTTCCATGTGCTCAAAATGACAAATATTGTTTCTTTTGTGTATAACCCCCCCCCCCCCCCCAGAAAAAAGTGCATACAAATAATAAAAGAAAGGAAAAAAATTCTCCCAAATCTCTTTGAGAAAGGGGGCCGCATACACATTACTCCCTCTAACCTAAATGCAACCCCCCACCCCAGCTCCTTAATGTGCCAAATAAGTGATCAGTTGTGTCCTTAAATCACCCATGCAGTTATTATACTTCTTTCTTTGAAATTTTATTTTCCGGTTCTTCTATAATTTAACCTTATGGGATGCCAACCACCCCGCCACCCCCTCTGGGGAATCAAAAAACAGAGTCTCCCCTAAGGCGGTCACCCGCAGTCTCGCTGGGTATAACAGGGCATAGGATACTTTCAGTTGTTGTAGTTTACATTTGATTTCCAGAAACTTGGCCCTCTGTTTTTGCAGTTCCGGTGAGAAATCTAGGTAGATGTATACCCTTGCACCTCCATAGAGAATATTACCCATTTCCCTGGCCTTCTGTAATATGGTTATTCTGTCCTTATAAAAGAGCATTTTTACCATCAGGGTTATTGGGTGACCCCCTGGTGGAGGAGGTCTATCGGGCACCCTATGAGCTCTCTCCATTGCAAAAAAGGGTGCAAAAGTGTCCTTTCCAAATAGTTTCTGGAACCATTTTTCGAGAAATACGACAGTGTCGGGGCCCTCACTGCGCTCGGGGAGCCCCACATCTTTTCCTTTGCATCCTGTTTTCCATGTCGTCCATTTTTATCTCATAATTAGCCATTTGTTCTCTTACAGTTCTTATCTCCTGCTTAAGGGGGTTCAGGTCATCCTCTACTAGACTTACTCTTCCTTCGAGGCTGGTAGTTCTTTCTCATACTTTTTGTAGGTTGTGCCTAAAAAAGGATAGTTCTTCCCTGATGGTTTTAAGCTGGTCAGACAGTTCACCCAAAGATGTCCTACAGGAATGAATTGCCTGCAGGACCTCTTTTACTGTTGGTTCTCCCTACTAAGGCTCCAGCTCCAGTCAAGGGTTCTGGGGCATTCTGGATGTCCTGGATATCCTCACCTGCAGGTTTCAATCCTGTATGCTTTACCACTGGTGCTGCTATAGCTTGCCGTTGACCTTGGCTTTTCCTCACATCTGTGGCCCCAGTATGCGCCTTAGATTGCGCTTGCAGGTTCTGTTGCCCTCCTTTTGTGGGGGTCTGACCTGGGATAAGGGCAAATTTCTCTAGTTTGGCAGCTGCCTGGTTCCCTTTCACACTTTGTTGTGACTGGGTACTGGAGCTGGCACTGTCCTGTTGCGCTGGGTCTTCCCCTCTCTTCCTCGTCAGAACTATATTTTATAATAACCCAGACCCAGCTCCCCACCTTGTGTGAAAGTTGATGCTTACTCCTGAGCGAGAAGGAGAAAAAGGGAAGGCAGGATAATGAGGCCAGAAAAGTGGTGCTACAAATTAGAAAAAATAACAAAAAACAGACAGGTACACACCCTAAAAAGTTAACTGCATATTTATTAATTCATATATTAAAAAGTACAAATAGACCTATGAAATCCAAAAATCAGAAATCCCCTATCAAATATGAGGGATAAACCTGAAAATTCCCCATATGTATCCAGCGATGGCATAACCAACTGACTAGCTGGAATAGGCCTCCCTGAAGAGAGGCAAAAGAAGTAGCATGCACACCCACCCCTCCCCTAACAAAACACCCCCAAATGCACCTGAGACAATGACCGAGTCTAAATCTAAATAGAACACTCACAGTGTTCCTATCCAGGGCAGTGTATCCCTAAATAGGGTACTATTTTACACTCTCCCTAGATGGAACCCGTACGCTGGAAGAATTGTATACATGTAATGGTTGGTAATAAATCTACTATAGTAACTAGGAGAGGAAAAAATTGTAATTATTAAATAAGCCAGTCACAGCTCTAATCCATAGCAAAAATTAATAGTAAAATGTCAGTTGAGGCCACAGATATTTGCCTTCAATGAAAAAATATAAATTCAGTGAGTTATCCGCAAGCTTGAAGGTGGTATAAAGTATATAACATATCGCGCTATTGAAAAAGAATCTTTCCATTCAAGAATGTATCCAGCGCAAAATATCACCTGAATAGCTGCTATAAAACCAGATACCACCTTCAAGCTTGCGGATAACTCACTGAATTTATATTTTTTCATTGAAGGCAAATATCTGTGGCCTCAAACGGATATTTTACTATACATTAGAGCTGAACTGGCTTATTTTATAATTACAATTTTTTCCTCTCCTATAGTGGATTTATTACCAACCATTACATGTATACAATTCTTCCAGTGTACGGGTTCCATCTAGGGAGAGTGTAACATAGTACCCTATTTAGGGATACACTGCCCTGGATAGGAACACCGTGAGTGTTCTATTTAGATTTAGATTTGGTCATTGTCTCGGGTGCATTTGGGGGTGTTTTGTTTGGGGAGGGGTGGGTGTGCATGCTACTCCTTTTGCCTCTCTTCAGGGAGGCCTATTCCAGCTAGTCAGTTGTTTATGCCATCGCTGGATACATATGGGGAATTTTCAGGTTTATCCCTCATATTTGATGGGGGATTTCTGATTTTTGGATTTTATGTGTCTATTTGTACTTTTTGATATATGAATTAATAAATATGCAGTTAACTTTTTAGGGTATGTACCTGTCTGTTTTTTGTTATTTTTTCTAATTTGTAGCTATATTTTTTGATTACACCCCCCGATATTATATCGGTAAGTACTGCAGTTGTAAAATAGGTGGGATTCCCATATTCCTCTCTTTTGTAAAAAAGTGGTGCCACAGAAGTCCAAGGGGGACCTCCTTATTTTCTTTCTCGTACATCACGGGACACAGAGCGACATAGTCATTACTAATGGGTTATATAGTTACCGTCAGGTGCTGGCACTGGCAACTTCCAAAACCGGAAGTACCCTCCCCTATATAAGCCCCTCCCATCCGGGAGCACCTCAGTTTTTTGCCAGTGTCTAAGGTGTTGGCCAAGAAGAAACATGTGTTTTTCACTGAGCTTGCGTACAGGTTCTTTTGGGCCTCAGTAAGCTATTCCGGATCCGACCAAAAAAGCTTCATAGCTAAACGGTCGGTACCCGGGCCTTGCAAAGAGAAGAGCAAGGTTCTGCCTGTAATGCTTCTCTTAGGAGAGCTGGACCCTGGGATCCAGAGCTCTGGTCATACCCACGACCAAGATGTCCAGGGGAGTGGAATCCTTGGGAACCCGGTCCCTGAAGGTTTGATTACAATGCCTGCCGTGATAGGTGAAGTTTGGGCTTTTGTGGACCAAACAAAGTCCTGCGGCGAGGAACAGGTAAGTGGGGGCCCCCAGGAACTTGGTTCTATTGGGGGACCCCCAAGCCTAATTTGTCTTTCTGTCTGTTACCTAATGGTATTCCCGCAAGATTCTGTGCATGCCTGTAACTACTAAAAAAATGTAATAATTTTTAATGGTGGTCAAGAAAAAAAAAAAAAATGTTTTTTTATATATATTTAGTATATTAGACTGCGGTACCTGTGTTTGTCCACTAGAGGCCGCTGTGGAATGTTTTCTTGTCATGTGGACTAGTCTCTTCTCAGAGAGCAAAGTCCAGGCAGATGGTGAGTTCTCCTATAGGAAACTGCTTCCTCTGCCATGTTGCAGTGCTCGTCCATCCCCCGGCCTGCGGCAAAGAGGGGCCCTGGCTCCTGTCCCTGGTTTCCATGTTTGAAATTAGCGCCGAGGGCGCACGTGGCCGCGCGCGTGCGCGTGCATGCGCCTCTATATATAGAGGTGAGCCGGGAAAGGGGGCGGAGCCTGGGGGATGACGCTCTGTGCGCGCCGCAGCGCTTCTGCGCATGTGCGGGCGTCCCAGCAGGTTTTAAAAAGCCACAATATTGTAGTAAGCTGGCTATGAAGTACAGAGACAGAGCTGGCAACATTTAAAGGCATACAGCAAGCGGTTGATACAGGCATCCCCTAGAAAGGCACATTAGTAGACACCAACTGTTTATTATAGCAGCATTTATGCTAGACTATTATCAGTAACTGGTGTATTTCGGCTGGAATACCTCAGCTTTGTGGCTTAGGAATATGCCGTCTAAAAACTCCGGGACTAGAAATTCCAGGAGGAATAGGGGGTCTCCATCGGGCTCTGAGGATCTTGGGCATGCTTTGGCTGCACCAGTCTCCCCTGAAGAATCAGAGGTTAGTGACCGTAGGGCACCCCCAGGAGTACCTGGTACTGTGGCTGTCCTCAGTTCACCTGCTCCTGTGTATGTAACAGAGGAGGTTTTTTCCTCAGCTCTGGGAGGACTGGAAGAGAGATTGTCAGCATTAATCGCTGCTTCCCTGTCACAGGAGAAAAGCGCTCGATCTCCGTCTCCTCCCTCAGAGTGCCTGTTAACAGAGCAACAGTCCCATACAGAGGTCGACCTACCTGAGGGGGATCAGGATGAGGTTGATTCGGTTGTAGAGGAATCAACAGTGGAAGAGCCGTTCTCAGCATCACATGCTGAGAGGTTATGGGTTCAGTCCCTGACTAATATGGTCCGATCAGCATTTAAAATGCCACTTGCGGAGCCATCCTCCACTTCTGTCTCCTCGTTGGGGTCGCTAAAAGCTCCCCAGACTGTTTGTTCCTTTCCGATCCATCCTTTACTGGAGGGGCTCATTTACCAGGATTGGGAGCATCCTGACAAAATATTTACTCCCCCCAAGAGATTTCCGGTGGTCTATCCCATGGAGGATAGGTTCATCAGAAAATGGAAGGTCCCTACAGTGGACGCAGCCATCTCTTGTGTGAATAAATCACTGACATGTCCGGTGGAAAATGTCCAAATGTTCAAGGACCCAATAGATAAAAAATTGGAGTCATTATGGAAATCTGCTTTTTCTACAGCAGGATTGGTGACACAACCAGCAGTGGCAGCTATAGGGGTCTGCCAAGCAGTGAAGGATCAGTTGAAACAGGTCTTAAGAGACTTGCCGGATCAGCAGGCTCTTGCCCTAGCTGATCTACCTAGAGCCTTATGCTTTGCGGTGGACGCTATAAAGGATTCAATCCATCAGGCCTCCCGCCTTACGCTGTCTGTAGTACATATGCGCAGGCTTCTATGGCTCAAAAACTGGTCTGCTGAAGCTCCCTGTAAAAAATTGCTGGTCAGCTTCCCATTTCATGGGGAGCGCTTATTCGGGGAAGACCTGGACAAGTATATCCAGAGAATTTCCAGCGGTAAAAGTACACTTTTGCCGGTTAAAAATAGAGTTAGAGGTCCCTCCTTTAAGAGGCCGGCTTCTCCAGTCCCTAGGACATCGGCTGTGAAACAGTTCCGACGGCCTCCCCGGTCAAATCCCGGAGGTAAAAATCAGGGACAGTTGCAGGGTAACAAGAAGCCCTGGAGCAGGAGAGGTACAAAACCTCCCCCAAAGTCAAATGCATGAAGGGTTGCCCCCACCCAATCGGGTGGGGGGAAGACTTCAGTTGTTCACAGAAACCTGGCGGGACACGATCCGAGACAGATGGGTGCTCTCCGCAGTAAATCTGGGATACAAATTGGAGTTAAAAAACTCCCCTCCTTCCCGCTTTATAAGGTCAAACGTGCCAAGGGATCCCCAGAAGAGAGGATCCCTCCTGTTGGCACTGGAACAATTATTGCTTCAAGCAGTAATTATAGAGGTTCCCCTGGAAGAATGGGGGTTCGGGTTTTACTCAAACCTCTTTACAGTTCCGAAGCCAAACGGGGACGTGAGGCCCATATTAAATCTAAAAGGGCTAAACAAATTCCTACATATCAGGACTTTCCGGATGGAGTCGATCCGATCGGTAGCCACTGCCCTACAAGGGGAGGAATGGTTAGCCTCGATCGACATCAAAGATGCTTATTTGCACATCCCCATCTTTCCAGCCCACCAAAAATTTCTACGCTTTGCGGTAGAAGGGCGCCATTTTCAGTTCAGAGCCTTACCCTTCGGTCTGGCCACAGCACCAAGAGTGTTCACAAAAATTCTGGCCCCATTATTGGCCAATCTAAGAACACGAGGTGTAACGATAATGGCATATCTAGACGACTTGTTGCTGATAGACCACTCAGTGGAAAAACTAGAAGTGGTTGTTCACGAGACAATCAAGTATCTGGAATATCACGGTTGGATTATCAACCGAGACAAGTCAGCCCTAAAACCAGTCAAAAGTCTGGAATACTTGGGGCTAAGGCTGGATTCAGACCAGAGAAAGATTTTCTTGCCTCAAGAAAAGGGGTCGTCTTTGAGAGATTTGATCCACTTAGTGGGTTCAAAAAGACAGCCATCCAGACGCCTGTGCATGAGGCTGCTGGGAAAAATGGTGGCATCATTCGAAGCAGTACCCTACGGTCAATTCCATTCAAGGAAGTTGCAAAGGGCCATACTGTCAGCCTGGAACAAAAAAGTTCAGGCTCTGGACTTACCAATGTCCTTGTCCCCTTCCGTTCGCAGGAGCTTCCGCTGGTGGTTGGTTCCCCAGAATCTGGAAAGAGGGAAATCCTTCAGTCCGATTTCCTGGAAGGTGGTCACTACAGATGCCAGCCTTATAGGCTGGGGAGCAGTACTGGAGCAATGGTCTCTCCAGGGCAGATGGTCGGATGCGGAAAAGGCCCTGCCCATCAATCTCTTAGAGATACGAGCAGCCCGGTATGCCCTAGTAGCATGGACATCCAAACTCCAAGGGTCCCCTGTCAGAGTTCAGTCAGACAATGCCACAGCAGTGGCATATATCAATCGTCAGGGGGGCACCAGGAGTCGTGCAGCCCAAAGGGAAGTAAATTACATCCTGAGATGGGCAGAAAGATATGTCCCAGCCATATCTGCGGTATTCATTCCAGGGGTGGAGAATTGGAAGGCGGACTTTCTAAGTCGCCAACAATTATGCCCAGGGGAATGGTCCCTTCATCCCGAGGTTTTCCGGACAATATGTCAGCGGTGGGGAACACCGGATGTAGATCTGCTAGCATCCAGATTCAACACAAAAGTGGACAGGTTTGTCTCTTGGGCAAGGGATCCCCTAGCGTGCGGCTCGGATGCCCTAGTGTTCCCTTGGGATCAGTTCAAGCTGATATATGCATTCCCACCGCCACAATTGTTACCTCGATTACTCCGCAGAATCAGGGTAGAAAAGAAACCAGTGATTCTGGTGGCTCCAGCGTGGCCCCGAAGAGCATGGTACGCGGAGATTGTAAAAATGTCTGTGGGGAGTCCTTGGACCCTCCCACATCGTCCGGACCTGCTTTCGCAGGGACCGATATACCACCCTTCCTTACCAGCCCTAGGTTTGACGGCCTGGCTATTGAAGCCCACATTCTAAAAAAGAGAGGGCTCTCTAATGCTGTGGTATCTACCATGATCAATGCCAGGAAGCCGGTATCCAGGCAGATCTACTATAGAATCTGGAAGGCGTACATCGCCTGGTGTGAAGCCAAGAAATGGCATCCACGTAAATACGTAATAGGTAGGATTCTGGACTTCCTACAATGGGCTGTAGATAGGAAGCTTGCCTTGAGTACTATCAAGGGTCAGATTTCGGCCTTGTCAATATTTTTTCAAAGGCCCTTGGCTTCGCATTCACTAGTCAAAGCCTTTATACAAGGAGTGATGCGTATTAGTCCTCCGGTTAATATTCCCATATGTCCATGGGATCTAAACTTGGTTCTGTCGGTTCTACAGAAACAACCATTTGAACCATTACAGCATATTTCCTTAGTGCTTCTCACCAGGAAATTGATTTTTCTAGTAGCCATTTGTTCGGCTAAAAGAGTATCGGAATTAGCAGCTATGTCCTGTAAGGAGCCATATCTGGTTATCCATAAGGACAGAGTAGTGTTACGTCCTCATCCAGCCTTTCTTCCTAAGGTGGTATCGAGTTTTCATTTGAACCAAGATGTGGTTCTTCCTTCTTTTTTCCCCAAGCCTACTTCGGTAGAGGAAAATTATTGCATTCTTTGGATGTAGTAAGAGCAGTTAAAGCTTATCTAAAAGCCACTGCTCAGATTCGCAGAACGGATACTTTATTTATTCTGCCGGAAGGCCCCAGAAAGGGTCAGGCAGCGTCAAAATCTACTTTAGCCAAGTGGATTCGACAGGTCATAATACAAGCCTATAGCTTGAGAAGTAGACCGCCTCCGTTCAAAGTTAGGGCGCACTCCACGAGAGCAGTTGGAACTTCATGGGCAGTGCATCACCAGGCCTCCCTGGCTCAAATCTGTAAGGCCGCAACATGGTCTTCGGTACACACGTTTACTAGGTTCTACCAGGTGGACGTTAGAAGTCAGGAGGATGTCGCCTTTGGGCGCAGTGTGTTGCAGGCCGCAAAAGATCCTCATGTCTGATAGCGCTCAGCTTATATATGGTGTATCCCCCCCCTCATTTGGCATTGCTTTAGGACATCCCATTAGTAATGACTATGTCGCTCTGTGTCCCGTGATGTACGAGAAAGAAAATAGGATTTTTATAACAGCTTACCTGTAAAATCCTTTTCTTGGAGTACATCACGGGACACAGAGCTCCCGCCCCTCTTTGGGGACACTTATTGCTTTGCTACAAAACTGAGGTGCTCCCGGATGGGAGGGGCTTATATAGGGGAGGGTACTTCCGGTTTTGGAAGTTGCCAGTGCCAGCACCTGACGGTAACTATATAACCCATTAGTAATGACTATGTCGCTCTGTGTCCCGTGATGTACTCCAAGAAAAGGATTTTACAGGTAAGCTGTTATAAAAATCCTATTTTTCCCCTCCCCTCAGCTGCAGAAAACTGGGTATCCCAGATACAGGGTGCAAAGTGCTAAATGTCCACCAGGTGTCACTAAAGACAAAGCCTAGTCTCCACTGATAGCTGTATTGCAAATGCTGGACTCACGTTTCAGCTTTGAGGTTTCTCCCCTCTGCAATTGATATCTCAGCTGTGTGGTCTCTCCTATTGTTGAGCATCAGACCGTCCAAACAGCACGGAGGTATCCAAAAAATGATGGCAGAGGGTACTGCAGGCACACCAGCGGCTCTATTTTCTCTCCGGTCCCTCGATTTCTCTGTAGAAACCGGGTTCCCCTGACGGAATGGTGGGGCGGTATGGTGAGGCCGCAGAGCGGCTGGATCGAAGGTAAGCCATCCCCACGCTACTGCATCGGCTCCAGCTTGCAGGATTTTTTCCGGAGCTGCGGCGATCGATCGATCACACACGTCCGCACTCTAGAGCAGGGTTTCTCAACTCCAGTCCTCAAGACGCCCCAACAGGTCATGTTTTCAGGATTTCCCTCAGATGAAACAGCTGTGGTAATTACTAAGGCAGGGAAACTGATCAAATCACCTGTGCAAAATAATGGAAAGCTTGAAAACATGACCTGTTGGGGCGCCTTGAGGACTGGAGTTGAGAAACACTGCTCTAGAGTATCCGGTCATGCCCCCCCCCAATCCATTTTTAACCACTTCAGCCCTGGAAGAACTTACCCCCTTCCTGACCAGAGCACTTTATGCAATTCGGCACTGCGTCTCTTTAACTGAAAATTGCGCGGTCGTACGACGTGGCTCCCAAACAAAATTGACGTCCTTTTTTTCCCACAAATAGAGCTTTCTTTTCGTGGTATTTAATCACCTCTTTAATCACTGCGCTATAAACAAAAAAAAGCGCCAATTTTGAAAAAAATAATATTGCTTTCTCGTACATCACGGGACACAGAGCGACATAGTCATTACTAATGGGTTATATAGATACCGTCAGGTGCTGGCACTGGCAACTTCCAAAACCGGAAGTACCCTCCCCTATATAAGCCCCTCCCATCCGGGAGCACCTCAGTTTTTTGCCAGTGTCTAAGGTGTTGGCCAAGAAGAAACATGTGTTTTTCACTGAGCTTGCGTACAGGTTCTTTTGGGCCTCAGTAAGCTATTCCGGATCCGACCAAAAAAGCTTCATAGCTAAACGGTCGGTACCCGGGCCTTGCAGAGAAGAGCAAGGTTTTGCCTGTAATGCTTCTCTTAGGAGAGCTGGACCCTGGGATCCAGAGCTCTGGTCATACCCACGACCAAGATGTTTTCTGTGCAGGGTGCTATACAGGTCCAGGGGAGTGGAATCCTTGGGAACCCGGTCCCTGAAGGTTTGATTACAATGCCTGCCGTGATAGGTGAAGTTTGGGCTTTTGTGGACCAAACAAAGTCCTGCGGCGGGGAACAGGTAAGTGGGGGCCCCCAGGAACTTGGTTCTATTGGGGGACCCCCAAGCCTAATTTGTCTTTCTGTCTGTTACCTAATGGTATTCCCGCAAAATTCTGTGCATGCCTGTAACTACTAAAAAAATGTAATAATTTTTAATGGTGGTCAAGAAAAAAAAAAAAAAAAAGAAATTTTTTTAATATATATTTAATATATTAGACTGCGGTACCTGTGTTTGTCCACTAGAGGCCGCTGTGGAATGTTTTCTTGTCATGTGGACTAGCTTCTTCTCAGCAGAGCAAAGTCCAGGCAGATGGTGAGTTCTCTTATAGGAAACTGCTTCCTCTGCCATGTTGCAGTGCTCGTCCATCCCCCGGCCTGCGGCAAAGAGGGGCCCTGGCTCCTGTCCCTTGTTATCATATTTAAAATTAGCGCCGAAGGCGCACGTGCCCGCGCGCGTGCGCGTGCACGCGCCTCTATATATAGAGGTGAGCCGGGAAAGGGGGCGGAGCCTGGGGGATGACGCTCTGTGCGCGCCGCAGCGCTTCTGCGCATGTGCGGGCGTCCCAGCAGTTTAAAAAAACCACAATATTGTAGTGAGCTGGCTATGAAGTACAGAGACAGAGCTGGCAACATTTAAAGGCATACAGCAAGCGGTTGATACAGGCATCCCCTAGAAAGGCACATTAGTAGACACCAACTGTGATATAGCAGCAATTGTACTAGACTATTCTCAGTAAAAGTGGTGTATTACGGCTGGAATACCTCAGCTTTAGGCTTAGGAATATGCCGTCCAGAAGCTCCGGAACTGAATCTTCCAGGAAGCGAAGGGGGTCTCATCGGGCTCGGAGGATCTTGGGCATACTCCTGCTGCACCAGTCTCCCCTGAAGTTCAGAGGTAAGTGACCGTAGAGACCCCGCAGGGGTACTTGGTACTGTGGCTGTCCTCAGTCACCTGCTCCTGTGTATGTAACAGAGGAGGTTTTTCTTTCTCGTACATCACGGGACACAGAGCGACATAGTCATTACTAATGGGTTATATAGTTACCGTCAGGTGCTGGCACTGGCAACTTCCAAAACCGGAAGTACCCTCCCCTATATAAGCCCCTCCCATCCGGGAGCACCTCAGTTTTTTGCCAGTGTCTAAGGTGTTGGCCAAGAAGAAACATGTGTTTTTCACTGAGCTTGCGTACAGGTTCTTTTGGGCCTCAGTAAGCTATTCCGGATCCGACCAAAAAAGCTTCATAGCTAAACGGTCGGTACCCGGGCCTTGCAGAGAAGAGCAAGGTTCTGCCTGTAATGCTTCTCTTAGGAGAGCTGGACCCTGGGATCCAGAGCTCTGGTCATACCCACGACCAAGATGTTTTCTGTGCAGGGTGCTATACAGGTCCAGGGGAGTGGAATCCTTGGGAACCCGGTCCCTGAAGGTTTGATTACAATGCCTGCCGTGATAGGTGAAGTTTGGGCTTTTGTGGACCAAACAAAGTCCTGCGGCGGGGAACAGGTAAGTGGGGGCCCCCAGGAACTTGGTTCTATTGGGGGACCCCCAAGCCTAATTTGTCTTTCTGTCTGTTACCTAACGGTATTCCCGCTAATATCTGTGCATGCCTGTAACTACTAAAAAAATGTAATAATTTTTAATGGTGGTCAAGAAAAAAAAAGAATGTTTTCTTATATATGTTTAGTATATTAAACTGCGGTACCTGTGTTTGTTCACTAGAGGCCGCTGTGGAATGTTTTTCTTGTCATATGGACTAGTTTCTTCTCAGAGAGCAAAGTCCAGGCAGCTGGTGAGTTCTCCTACAGGAAACTGTTTCCTCTGCCATGTTGCAGTGTTCGTCTATCCCCCGGCCTGCGGCAAAGGGGGCCCTGGCTCCTGTCCCTGGTTTCCATGTTTGAAAATTAGCGCCGAGGCGCACGTGGCCGCGCGCGTGCGCGTGCACGCGCCTCTATATATAGAGGTGGCCGGAAAAAGGGGCGGGGCCTGGGGGATGACGCTCTGTGCGCGCCGCAGCGCTTCTGCGCATGTGCGGGCGTCCCAGCAGGTTTTAAAAAGCCACATTATTGCAGTAAGCTGGCTATGAAGTACAGAGACAGAGCTGACAACATTTAAAGGCATACAGCAAGCGGTTGATACAGGCATCCCCTAGAAAGGCACATTAGTAGACACCAACTGTTTATTATAGCAGCATTTATGCTAGACTATTATCAGTAACTGGTGTATTTTCGGCTGGAATACCTCAGCTTTGTGGCTTAGGAATATGCCGTCTAAAAACTCCGGGACTAGAAATTCCAGGAGGAATAGGGGGTCTCCATCGGGCTCTGAGGATCTTGGGCATGCTTTGGCTGCACCAGTCTCCCCTGAAGAATCAGAGGTTAGTGACCGTAGGGCACCCCCAGGAGTACCTGGTACTGTGGCTGTCCCCAGTTCACCTGCTCCTGTGTATGTAACAGAGGAGGTTTTTTCCTCAGCTCTGGGAGGGCTGGAAGCGAGATTGTCAGCACTAATTGCTGCTTCCCTGTCACAGGAGAAAAGCGCTCGATCTCCGTCTCCTCCCTCAGAGTGCCTGTTAACAGAGCAACAGTCCCATACAGAGGTCGACCTACCTGAGGGGGATCAGGATGAGGTTGATTCGGTTGTAGAGGAATCAACAGTGGAGGAGCCGTTCTCAGCATCACATGCTGAGAGGTTATGGGTTCAGTCCCTGACTAATATGGTCCGATCAGCATTTAAAATGCCACTTGCAGAGCCATCCGCCTCTTCTGTCTCCTCGTTGGGATCGCTAAAAGCTCCCCAGACTGTTTGTTCTTTCCCGATCCATCCTTTATTGGAGGGGCTCATTTACCAGGATTGGGAGCATCCTGACAAAATATTTACTCCCCCCAAGAGATTTCCGGTGGTCTATCCTATGGAGGATAAGTTCGTCAGAAAATGGAAGGTCCCTACAGTGGACGCAGCCATCTCTTGTGTGAATAAATCACTGACATGTCCGGTGGAAAATGTCCAAATGTTCAAGGACCCAATAGATAAAAAATTGGAGTCCTTATTGAAATCTGCTTTTTCTACAGCAGGATTGGTGACACAACCAGCAGTGGCAGCTATAGGGGTCTGCCAAGCAGTGAAGGATCAGTTGAAACAGGTCTTAAGGGACGTGCCAGATCAGCAGGCTCTTGCTCTAGCTGATCTACCTAGAGCCTTATGCTTTGCGGTGGACGCTATAAAGGATTCAATCCATCAGGCCTCCCGCCTTACGCTGTCTGTAGTACATATGCGCAGGCTTCTATGGCTCAAAAACTGGTCTGCTGAAGCTCCCTGTAAAAAATTGCTGGTCAGCTTCCCATTTCATGGGGAGCGTTTATTCGGGGAAGACCTGGACAAGTATATCCAGAGAATTTCCAGCGGTAAAAGTACACTCTTGCCGGTCAAAAATAGAGTTAGAGGTCCCTCTTTTAAGAGGCCGGCTTCTCCAGTCCCTAGGACATCGGCTGTGAAACAGTTCCGACGGCCTCCCCGGTCAAATCCCGGAGGTAAAAATCAGGGACAGTTGCAGGGTAACAAGAAGCCCTGGAGCAGGAGAGGTACAAAACCTCCCCCAAAGTCAAATGCATGAAGGGTTGCCCCCACCCAATCGGGTGGGGGGAAGACTTCAGTTGTTCACAGAAACCTGGCGGGACACGATCCGAGACAGATGGGTGCTCTCCGCAGTAAATCTGGGATACAAATTGGAGTTAAAAAACTCCCCTCCTTCCCGCTTTATAAGGTCGAACGTGCCAAGGGATCCCCAGAAGAGAGGATCCCTCCTGTTGGCACTGGAACAATTATTGCTTCAAGCAGTAATTATAGAGGTCCCCCTGGAAGAATGGGGGTTCGGGTTTTACTCAAACCTCTTTACAGTTCCGAAGCCAAACGGGGACGTGAGGCCCATATTAAATCTAAAAGGGCTAAACAAATTCCTGCATATCAGGACTTTCCGGATGGAGTCGATCCGATCGGTAGCCACTGCCCTACAAGGGGAGGAATGGTTAGCCTCGATCGACATCAAAGATGCGTATTTGCACATCCCCATCTTTCCAGCCCACCAAAAATTTCTACGCTTTGCGATAGAAGGGCGCCATTTTCAGTTCAGAGCCTTACCCTTCGGTCTGGCCACAGCACCAAGAGTGTTCACAAAAATTCTGGCCCCATTATTGGCCAATCTAAGAACACGAGGTGTAACGATAATGGCATATCTAGACGACTTGTTGCTGATAGACCACTCAGTGGAAAAACTAGAAGTGGTTGTTCACGAGACAATCAAGTATCTGGAATATCACGGTTGGATTATCAACCGAGACAAGTCAGCCCTAAAACCAGTCAAAAGTCTGGAATGCTTGGGGCTAAGGCTGGATTCAGACCAGAGAAAGATTTTCTTGCCTCAAGAAAAGGGGTCGTCTTTGAGAGATTTGATCCACTTAGTGGGTTCAAAAAGACAGCCATCCATACGCCTGTGCATGAGGCTACTGGGAAAAATGGTGGCATCATTCGAAGCAGTACCCTACGGTCAATTCCATTCAAGGAAGTTGCAAAGGGCCATACTGTCAGCCTGGAACAAGAAAGTTCAGGCTCTGGACTTACCAATGTCCTTGTCCCCTTCCGTTCGCAGGAGCCTCCGCTGGTGGTTGGTTCCCCAGAATCTGGAAAGAGGGAAATCCTTCAGTCCGATTTCCTGGAAGGTGGTCACTACAGATGCCAGCCTTATAGGCTGGGGAGCAGTACTGGAGCAATGGTCTCTCCAGGGCAGATGGTCGGATGCGGAAAAGGCCCTGCCCATCAATCTCTTAGAGATACGAGCAGCCCGGTATGCCCTAGTAGCATGGACATCCAAACTCCAAGGGTCCCCTGTCAGAGTTCAGTCAGACAATGCCACAGCAGTGGCATATATCAATCGTCAGGGGGGCACCAGGAGTCGTGCAGCCCAAAGGGAAGTAAATTACATCCTGAGATGGGCAGAAAGATATGTCCCAGCCATATCTGCGGTATTCATTCCAGGGGTGGAGAATTGGAAGGCGGACTTTCTAAGTCGCCAACAATTATGCCCAGGGGAATGGTCCCTTCATCCCGAGGTTTTCCGGACAATATGTCAGCGGTGGGGAACACCGGATGTAGATCTGCTAGCATCCAGGTTCAACACGAAAGTGGACAGGTTTGTCTCTTGGTCAAGGGATCCCCTAGCGTGCGGCTCGGATGCCCTAGTGTTCCCTTGGGATCAGTTCAAGCTGATATATGCATTCCCACCGCCACAATTGTTACCTCGATTACTCCGCAGAATCAGGGTAGAAAAGAAACCAGTGATTCTGGTGGCTCCAGCGTGGCCCCGAAGAGCATGGTACGCGGAGATCGTAAAAATGTCTGTGGGGAGTCCTTGGACCCTCCCACATCGTCCGGACCTGCTTTCGCAGGGACCGATATACCACCCTTTCTTACCAGCCCTAGGTTTGACGGCCTGGCTATTGAAGCCCACATTCTAAAAAAGAGAGGGCTCTCTAATGCTGTGGTGTCTACCATGATCAATGCCAGGAAACCGGTATCCAGGCAGATCTACTATAGAATCTGGAAGGCGTACATCGCCTGGTGTGAAGCCAAGAAATGGCATCCACGTAAATACGTAATAGGTAGAATTCTGGACTTCCTACAATGGGCTGTAGATAGGAAGCTTGCCTTGAGTACTATCAAAGGTCAGATTTCGGCCTTGTCAATATTTTTTCAAAGGCCCTTGGCTTCGCATTCACTAGTCAAAGCCTTTATACAAGGAGTGATGCGTATTAGTCCTCCGGTTAATATTCCCATATGTCCATGGGATCTAAACTTGGTTCTGTCGGTTCTACAGAAACAACCATTTGAACCATTACAGCATATTTCCTTAGTGCTTCTCACCAGGAAATTGATTTTTCTAGTAGCCATTTGTTCGGCTAAAAGAGTATCGGAATTAGCAGCTATGTCCTGTAAGGAGCCATATCTGGTTATCCATAAGGACAGAGTAGTGTTACGTCCTCATCCAGCCTTTCTTCCTAAGGTGGTATCGAGTTTTCATTTGAACCAAGATGTGGTTCTTCCTTCTTTTTTCCCCAAGCCTACTTCGGTAGAGGAAAAGTTATTGCATTCTTTGGATGTAGTAAGAGCAGTTAAAGCTTATCTAAAAGCCACTGCTCAGATTCGCAGAACGGATACTTTGTTTATTCTGCCGGAAGGCCCCAGAAAGGGTCAGGCAGCGTCAAAATCTACTTTAGCCAAGTGGATTCGACAGGTCATAATACAAGCCTATAGCTTGAGAAGTAGACCGCCTCCGTTCAAAGTTAGGGCGCACTCCACGAGAGCAGTTGGAACTTCATGGGCAGTGCATCACCAGGCCTCCCTGGCTCAGGTCTGTAAGGCCGCAACATGGTCTTCAGTACACACGTTTACTAGGTTCTACCAGGTGGACGTTAGAAGTCAGGAGGATGTCGCCTTTGGGCGCAGTGTGTTGCAGGCCGCAAAAGATCCTCATGTCTGATAGCGCTCAGCTTATATATGGTGTATCCCCCCCCTCATTTGGCATTGCTTTAGGACATCCCATTAGTAATGACTATGTCGCTCTGTGTCCCGTGATGTACGAGAAAGAAAATAGGATTTTTATAACAGCTTACCTGTAAAATCCTTTTCTTGGAGTACATCACGGGACACAGAGCTCCCGCCCCTCTTTGGGGACACTTATTGCTTTGCTACAAAACTGAGGTGCTCCCGGATGGGAGGGGCTTATATAGGGGAGGGTACTTCCGGTTTTGGAAGTTGCCAGTGCCAGCACCTGACGGTATCTATATAACCCATTAGTAATGACTATGTCGCTCTGTGTCCCGTGATGTACTCCAAGAAAAGGATTTTACAGGTAAGCTGTTATAAAAATCCTATTTTTCCTCAGCTCTGGGAGGATTAGAGAGAGATTGTCAACATTTATCGCTGCATCCCTGTCAGGGAAAGCACGCCCGATCTCCGTCTCCTCCTTCAGAGTGCCTGTTAGCAGAGCAACAGTCCCATACAGGGATCGACCTGCCTGAAGGGGATCAGGATAAGGTTGATTCTGTTATAGAGGAATCAACAGTGGGGGAACCTTTTCTCAGCATCTCAAGCTGAAAGATTATGGGTTCAGTCTCTGACTAACATGGTCCGATCAGCATTTAAAAATGCACCTTGCGGAACCATCAACCACTACTGTATCCTCGTTGGGGTCGCTAGAAGCCCCCAGAATGTCTGTTCTTTTCCACTTCACCCTTTACTGAAAGGGCTCATTTACCAGGATTGGGAACGTCCTGAGAAAATATTTATTCCCCCAAGAGATTTCCGGTGGTCTATCCCATGGAGGATAAGTTCATCAAAAAAAAAAAAAAAATGGAAGGTCCCTACAATGGACGCAGCCATCTCTTGTATGTATAAATCACTGACATGTCCAGTGGATAATGTCCAAATGTTCAAGAACCCAATAGATAAAAGATTGGAGTCCTTATGAAAATCTGCTTGGTGATACAACCAGCAGTAGCAGCTATTGGGGTCTGCTAAGCAGTGAAGGATCAGTTGAAACAGGTCTTGAGGGACTTGACAGATCAGCAGGCTTTGCCCTAGCTGATCTACCTAGAGCCTTAGGCTTTGCGGTTGACGCCATAGAGGATTCAGTCCATCAGGCCTCCCGCCTTACGCTGTCTATAGTACATATGCGTAGGCTCCTATGGCTCAAAAACTGGTCTGCTGAAGCTCCCTGTAAAGAATGGCTGGTTAGCGTCCCATTTCATGGTGAACGCTTATTCAGGGAAAACCTGGACAAATATATCCAGAAAATTTCCAGCGGTAAAAATACGCTCTTGCCGGTTAAAAGCAGAGTTAGAGGTCCCTCTTTAAGAGGCCTGCTTCTCCAGTCCCTGGGGCATCGGCTGTGTAACAGTTCCGACGGCCTCCTCGGTCAAATCCCGGGGGTAAAAAACAGGGACAGTAGCAGGGTAATGAGAAACCCTGGGTCAGGGGAGGTACAAAACCTCCCCCAAAGTTAAATTCATGAAGCCCCCACTCAGTCGGGTGGGGGGAGGACTCCAGTTGTTCGCAAGAGACCTGGCGGGACACGATCAAGACAGATAGGTACTCTCCGCAGTAGGTTTGGGATACAGTTTGGAGTTAAAAGACTCTCCTCCTTCCCATTTTTGAGGTCAAACGTGCCAAGGGATCCCCGGAAGAGAGAGTCCCTCCTGTTGGCACTAGAACAACTATTGCTCCAAGGAGTAATTATGGAGGTTCCCCTGGAAGAATGAGGGTTCGGGTTTTACTCAAACCTCTTTACAGTCCCGAAGCAAACGCGGACGGGAGGCCCATATTAATTCTAAAAGGGCTATACAAATTCCTGTATATCAGGACTTTCCGATGGAGTCGATCCGATCGGTGGCCACTGCCCTACAAGGGGAGGATTGGTTAGCCGCGATCGACATCAAAGATGCTTATTTGCACATTCCCATCTTTCCAGTCCACCAAAAATTTCTACGCTTTGCAGTAGAAGGGCGCCATTTTCAGTTCAGAGCCTTACCCTTCGGTTTGGCCACAGCACCACGAGTGTTTACAAAAATTCTGGCACTTTATTGGCCAATCTAAGAACACAAGGTGTAATGATAATGGCATATCTGGATGACTTATTGCGGATAGACCACTCAGTGAAAAAACTAGACGTGGTCGTTCACAAGACAATCAAGTATCTGGAATCTCACGGTTGGATTATCAACCGAGACAAGTCAGCCCTAAAAACCAGTCAAAAGTCTGGAATACTTGGGGCTAAGGTTGGATTCAGGCCAGAGAAAAATATTCTTGCCTCGAGGAAAGGTGTTGTCTTTGAAAGATTTGATCCACTTAGTGGGTACAAAAAAGACAGCCGTCCATACGCCTGTATATGAGGCTGCTGGGAAAAATGGTGGCATCATTCGAAGCAGTACCCTACGGTCAATTCCATTCAAGGAATTTGCAAGGGGCCATACTGTCAGCCTGGAACAAAAAAGTTCAGGCCCTAGACTTACAATGTCCTTGTCCCCTTCCGTTCGCAAGAGCCTCCGTTGGTGGTTGGTTCCCCAGAATCTGGAAAAAAGGAAATCCTTCAGTCCGATTTCTTGGAAGGTGGTCACTACAGATGCCAGCCTTATAGGCTGGGGAGCAGTACTGGAGCAATAGTCTCTCCAGGGCAGATGGTCGGATGCAGAAAAGGCCCTGCCCATCAATCTCTTAGAGATACGAGCAGCCCGGTATGCCCTAGTAGCATGGACATCCAAACTCCAAGGGTCCCCTGTCAGAATTCAATCAGACAATGCCACAGCAGTGGCATATATCAATCATCAGGGGGGCACCAGGAGTCGTGCAGCCCAGAGGGAAGTAAATTACATCCTGAAATGGGCAGAAAAATATGTCCCAGCCATATCTGCGGTATTCATTCCAGGAGTGGAGAATTGGAAGGCGGACTTTCTAAGTCACCAGCAATTAGGCCCAGAGGAAGGGTCCCTTCACCCCGAGGTTTTCTGGACAATATGTCAGCGGTGGGGAACATCGGATGTAGATCTTCTAGCATCCAGATTCAACGCAAAGGGGGACAGGTTTGTCTCTCGGACAAGGGATCCCCTAGCTTGCGGCTCGGATGCCCTAGTGTTCCCTTGGGATCAGTTCAAGCTGATATATGCATTCACACCGCCACAATGGTTACCTCGATTACTCCGCAGAATCAGGGTAGAAAAGAAACAGTGATTCCGGTGGCTCCAGCGTGGCCCCGAAGAGCGTGGTACGCGGAGATTGTAAAATTTCAGTGGGGAGTCCTTGGACTCTCCCACGTCGTCCGGCTTTCGCAAGGACCGATATACCACCCTTCCTTACCAGCCCTAGGTTTGACGGCCTGGCTATTGAAGCCCACATTCTAAAAAAGAGAGGGCTCTCTAATGCGGTGGTATCTACCATGATCAATGCCAGGAAGCCGGTATCCAGGCAGATCTACTATAGAATCTGGAAGGCGTACATCGCGTGGTGTGAGGCCAAGAAATGGCATCCACATAAGTACGTAATAGGTAGGATTCTGGACTTCCTACAGTGGGCTGTAGATAGGAAGCTTGCCTTGAGTACTATCAAGGGTCAGATTTCGGCCTTGTCAATATTTTTTCAAAGGCCCTTGGCTTCGCATTCACTAGTCAAAGCCTTTATACAAGGAGTGATGCGTATTAGTCCTCCGGTTAATATTCCCATATGTCCATGGGATCTAAACTTGGTTCTGTCGGTTCTACAGAAACAACCATTTGAACCATTACAGCATATTTCCTTGGTGCTTCTCACCAGGAAATTGATTTTTCTAGTAGCCATTTGTTCGGCTAAAAGAGTATCGGAATTAGCAGCTATGTCCTGTAAGGAGCCATATCTGGTTATCCATAAGGACAGAGTAGTGTTACGTCCTCATCCAGCCTTTCTTCCTAAGGTGGTATCGAGGTTTCATTTGAACCTCGATGTGGTTCTTCCTTCTTTTTTCCCCAAACCTACTTCGGTAGAGGAAAAGTTATTGCATTCTTTGGATGTAGTAAGAGCAGTTAAAGCTTATCTAAAAGCCACTGCTCAGATTCGCAGAACGGATACTTTGTTTATTCTGCCGGAAGGCCCCAGAAAGGGTCAGGCAGCGTCAAAATCTACTTTAGCCAAGTGGATTCGACAGGTCATTATGCAAGCTTATGGCTTGAGAAGGAGACCGCCTCCGTTCAAAGTTAGAGCGCACTCCACGAGAGCAGTTGGAACTTCATGGGCAGTGCATCACCAGGCCTCCCTGGCTCAAATCTGTAAGGCCGCAACATGGTCTTCGGTACACACGTTTACTAGGTCCTACCAGGTGGACGTTAGAAGTCAGGAGGATGTCGCCTTTGGGCGCAGTGTGTTGCAGGCCGCAAAAGATCCTCATGTCTGATAGCGCTCAGCTTATATATGGTGTATCCCCCCCCCTCATTTGGCATTGCTTTAGGACATCCCATTAGTAATGACTATGTCGCTCTGTGTCCCGTGATGTACGAGAAAGAAAATAGGATTTTTATAACAGCTTACCTGTAAAATCCTTTTCTTGGAGTACATCACGGGACACAGAGCTCCCACCCCTCTTTAGGGACACTTATTGCTTTGCTACAAAACTGAGGTGCTCCCGGATGGGAGGGGCTTATATAGGGGAGGGTACTTCCGGTTTTGGAAGTTGCCAGTGCCAGCACCTGACGGTATCTATATAACCCATTAGTAATGACTATGTCGCTCTGTGTCCCGTGATGTACTCCAAGAAAAGGATTTTACAGGTAAGCTGTTATAAAAATCCTATTTTTTTCAGTTTTGCTATAATAAATATCCCCAAAAAAGATATAAAAAAAACATTTTTTCTCTCATTTTAGGCCGATATGTATTCTTCTACATATTTTTGGTAAAAAAAATCGCAATAAGTGTATATTGATTGGTTTGCGCAAAAATTATAGCGTCTACAATATAGGGGTTTGTTTTATGGCATTTTTATTATTAATTATTTTTTTATTAGTAATGGCTGCAATTTGCAAATTTTCTGGAGCTACTGTTGTATGAGGAGGATTTCGATATTGTAGTAATTTCAGAGACTTGGTTTAACAGCTCTCATGTTTGGCTGGCAACCATTCAAGGGTATTCCCTATATCGCAGGGATAGAGAGGTTAAGAAAGGGGGAGAGGTATGCCTGTATATCAAAAATTATGTACAAGTGAATGTGAGAGATGACATCACTAAGGGAGCAAGGGAGGAGGTGGAATCCTTATGGGTAGAGCTGCAAAGGGATGAAACTAAGGGGAAAGTAATATGCTATAGGCCCCCTAACCAGAGGAAGAGGCGGAGGCAGCAATGCCAAACTGCTGCAAGCAAAGCAAACAGAATATTGGCATGCATTAAAAAGGGGAATAATACCAGAAATAAAACGATAATTCTCCCACTCTAGACTCTGGTCAGGCCACACCTGGAGTATGCTGTCCAGTTAGTTCTGGGCACCAGTACTCAGGAAGGATGTGCTGGAACTGGAGAGTCCAGAGAAAGGCAACAAAACTAATAAAGGGACTGGACGACCTTAGTTATAAGGAAAGGTTACGAGCACTGAACTTGTTCTCTCTGGGGAAGACTCTTGAGAAGGGATATGATTTCAATGTACAAATACCGTACTGGTGACCCCACAATAGGAATAAAACCTTTCTGCATAAGGTAATTTAATAAGACACGCGGCCATTTACTAAAATTAGAAGAAAAGCGGTTTAACCTTAAGCTGCGTAGAGGGTTCTTTACTGTAAGAGCGGTTAGACCCCTTTCACATTGGGGCGGTTTGCAGGCGCTATTGTGCTAAAAATAGCACCTGCAATCCGACCCTAAGCAGCGGCTGCTGTTTCTTCAGTGTGAAAGCCCAAGAGCTTTCACACTGGAGCGGTGCGCTAGCAGGACCGCTCCAAAAGTCCTGCTAGCCGCATCTTTGGAGCGATGAAGGAGCGGTGTGTTTACCGCTCCTCCACCGCTCCTGCCCATTGAAATCAATGGGACAGCACGGCTATACCGTCGGCAATGCGCCTCTGCAGAGGCGCTTTGTGGTGGTTTTTAACCCTTTTTCGTCCGCTAGCGGGGGTTAAAACCTCACCGCTAGAGGTCGAATACCGCCAAAATTCTGACGGTAAAGCGCTGCTAAAAATAAACCGCCACCGCACCTCCTGCCCCGGTGTGAAAGGGGCCTTAGGATGTGAAATTCTCTTTCACAGGCAGTGGTTTCAACAGGGAGCATCGATAATTTAAAAATACTATTTGATAAGCACCTGGACGACCACAACATACAGGGATATACAATGTAATCCTGACATAAAATCACACGCATAGGTTGGACATGATGGACTGGTGTATTTTTTTAACCTCGCCTACTATGTAACTATTTAGGTTAGCCCAATTTTTTTGTATATTGTGAAAGATGATGTTACGCAGAGTAAATAGATACCCAACATGTCATGCTTTGAAATTGCGCACACTCGTGGAACGGCAACAAGCTACTTTATCTATAAATCTTCATAGGCGACGCTTTAAAAAAAATGAACAGTTACCATGTTAGAGTTGCAGAGTTATTTTGCTAGAATTATTGCTCTCACTCTGACGATCGCGGCGATACCTCACATGTGCGATTTATACACAGTTTACATTTGTGGGCGCGACTTGTGTATGCATTTATTTATTTTTTGCTGCACAAGGGCCTTTTAAAAATTGCATTCATTTTTTTTCCTATTTATTTTTTATTTTTATTTTTATTTTTTTACATTGTATTCTGATCACTTTTATTGTTGTCAGGGGGAATGTAAACATCCCTTGTGACAGTAATAGGTGGTAACAGGCACTCTTTATTAGGGATGAGCCGAACACCAAAACCTGCGAACAGACCTAAAGTTCGCGTGAACTTTAGAACCCTATTAAATACAATGGACTCGAACATTCGAAATCAAAAGTGCTAATTATAAAGGCTAATATGCAAGTTATTGTCCTAAAAAGGGTTTGGGGGCCCGGGTCCTGCTGTTTTAAAAACGGCAGTTTTTTCGGGAGCAGTGATTTTAATAATGCATAAAGTGAAAAATAAAAAGTGAAATATTCCTTTAAATATCGTACCTGGGGGGGGGGGGGGTGTAGTATGCCTGTAAAGCAGTGCTTGTTCCCCTTGCTTAGAACTGTCCCTGCACAAAATGTCATTTCTGAAGGAAAAAAAGCCATTTAAAACCACTCGCGGCTATAATGAATTGTCGGCTCCCGGCAATACAGAGAAAAGTCATTGATGAAAAAAAAATAAAAAATGCGTGGGGGTCCCCCCAAATTCCATTACCAGGCCCTTCAGGTCTGGTATGGATATTAAGGGGAACCCTGCATCAATTTTTTTTTTTAAATGACGTGGGGTTCCCCCCAAATATCCATACTAGACCCTTCAGGTCTGGAATGAATTTTAAGGGGAACTCCACCCCAAATAAAAAAAAAAATGGCGTGGCGTTCCCCCAAAAATCCATACCAGACCCTTTATCTGAGCACGCAACCTGGCAGGCCGCAGGAAAAGAGGGGGGGTGGGTGAGAGAGGCCCTTGGCGGGGACAAGTGCCTCATCCCCACAACCCTTGCCCGGTGGTTGTGGGGGTCTGCGGGCAGGGGGCTTATCAGAATCTGGAAGACCCCTTTAACAAAGGGGACCCCCAGATCCCGCCCCCCCTATGTGAATTGGTAAGGGGTATATTGTACCCCTACCATTTCACGAAGA
The DNA here is from genome assembly GCA_029206835.1 of Rana muscosa. NCBI lineage: Eukaryota > Metazoa > Chordata > Amphibia > Anura > Ranidae > Rana > Rana muscosa. The sequence goes on from CM055117.1 coordinate 407,073,488, forward strand.
AAGTGTAACAAAAATGTAAAAAAAACACAGGCACCTTGGAAAAGTCCTTTATTATAAATAAAAAAATAAAAACACATTCCAGCGATGTAATCCAATGTCCCGCTGCGATCCGATGTCCAGAGCTGCAGTCTCCACTCGAAACGTCATTGGCTGACCGGACCTACACTACGGAGGAAGTTCCCCATCAGGTCCGCTCAGCCAATGACGTAGGCGGGGTCTGAGGTACGAGGGGGCGGGGGTCTAGTATGGATATTTGGGGGGAACTCCACATCATTTTTTTTTTTATTTGACGCAGGGTTCCCCTTAATATCCATACCAGACCTGAAGGGCATGGTATTTGAATTTGGGGGGACTCCCACACATTTTTTTTTTTATCAATGACTTTTCTCTGTATTGCCGGGAGCCGACAACCCGCGAGTGCTTTTAAATGACTTTTTTTCCTTCAGAAATTATATTTTGTGCAGGGACAGTTCTAAGTACAGGAAACAAGCGCTGCTTTACAGGCATACTATACACACCCCCAGGTACGAAATTTAAAGGAATATTTCACTTTTATTGTTTCACTTTAAGCATTATTAAAATCACTGCTCCCGAAAAAACGGCCGTTTTAAAATAAAAAAAATTTGCATTGATACCTGGGTCCCCAAACACTTTTTATGACAATAACTTGCATATAAGCCTTTAAAATTAGCACTTTAGATTTCTCCCATACACTTTTACAGGGTGTTCCGTGGCTTTTCGAATTTTCCGCGAACACCCCAAATTGTTCGCTGTTCGACGAACATGCGTACAGGCAATGTTCGAGTCGAACATGAGTTTGTCTCGAACTCGAAGCTCATCCCTACTCTTTATGAAGGGATCGGGGGTCTAAAGACCCCAGATCCCTCCTTTGCACTTAAAAGTATTCAGATTCTAAAATCTGCATCATTGTCGTGATTTTGCTTCCGGGATTTTACATCGGAGTGCCAATCGGAGCCAAATCCAGCTTTGTTCGGGTCTCAGCCTAGGCGGCGGACCTGCCGTGTGGTGGTTCGTTGGGACGGGAGGCCGGGGAAGAGCGGCGGAAGGTGGCGGGAGGGGGGACGTCCCCTCCCGCTCCTTTAGGATAACAGCCGAGCGGCTCTTAGCCGCATCGGTTGTTTTCACTAAAAAGCCAACCGCTGGCTCTAACAAAACGGTACGAGGGTGATGCCTGCAATGGTTTAAAACTTTCAAGCCATGAACGCACAAAGGGGTGGTTAATAACATGCAATGCCAAGCTGCGGTTTCCAAAGCAAGCGCAAAGTCCTTTCTTGTATTAAGAGAGGTAGGGACTCCAAAGAGAGAGATATAATTTTGCCCCTGTACAAATCATTAGTAAGACCTCATCTGGAATATACAGTTAAGTTTTGGGCACGAGTTCTAAAAAAGGATATTGAGGAACTGGAAAAAGTGCAGAGAAGGGCAACCAAACTGAGGCATGGAAGAACTCGGCTTTGAGGAAAGATTATAGGAACTGAATTTATTCTCTCTTGAGCGGGGGGGATATGATCAATATGTACAAAAACATAAGTGGTGCATATAGTGAACTTGTTGAGGACAAAGGGGCACTCTACGTCTAGAGGGAAAAAAGATTTTATCTCCAAATACAGAAAGATTTCTTCACAGTAGGAGCGGTGAAAATGTGGAATAGACTCCCCCCAGAGGTGGTTCTGGCCAGCTCAGTAGATGCTTTAACCACTTAAGCCCCGGACCATTTCGGGCCATTAGGACCAAGCCTGTTTTTGGGATTCGGCACTGCGCTGCTTTAACTGTAAATTGTGCGGACATGCAATGTTGTACCCAAATGAAATTTGCGTCCTTTTCTTCCCACAAATAGAGCTTTCTTTTAATGGTACTTGATTGCCTCTGCGATTTTTATTTTTTGCGATATAAATGGAAAAAGAACGAAAATTTTGAAAAAAAAAGATATTTTCTACTTTTTGTTATAAGAAAAATCGAATAAACTCAATTTTAGTCATACATTTAGGCCAAAATGTATTCAGCCACATGTCTTTAGTAAAAAAAATGTCAATAAGCGTATATTTATTGGTTTGCGCAAAAGTTATAGAGTTTACAAACTAGGGTACATTTTCTGAAATTTACACAGCTTTAAATTTATGACTGCCTATCTCATTTCTTGAGGTGCTAAAATGGCAGGGCAGTACAAAACCCCCCCAAATGACCCCATTTTGGAAAGTAGACACCCCAAGGAAATTGCTGAGAGGCATGTTGAGCCCATTGAATATTTTTTTTTTTTGTCCCAAATGATTGAATAATGACAAAAAAAAAAAAAAAAAAAATTACAAAAAGTTGTCACTAAATGATATATTGCTCACACATGCCATGGTTATATGTGGAATTGCACCCCAAAATACATTCTGCTGCTTCTCCTGAGTACGGGGATACCACATGTGTGGGACTTTTTAGGAGCCTAGCCACGTACGGGACCCCGGAAACCAAGCACCGCCTTCAGGATTTCTAAGGGCGCAAATTTTTGATTTCACTCCTCACTACCTATCACAGTTTCGAAGGCCATAAAATGCCAAAATAGCACAAAACCCCCCCAAATGACCCCATTTTGGAAAGTAGACACCCCAAGCTATTTACTGAGAGGCATGTTCAGTCCATGGAATATTTTATATTTTGCCACAAGTTGCGGGAATATGACAAACTTTTTTTTTTTTGCACAAAGTTGTCACTAAATGATATATTGCTCACACATGCCATGGGCATATGTGAAATTACACCCCAAAATACATTCTGCTGCTTCTCCTGAGTACGGGGATACCACATGTGTGGGACTTTTTGGGAGCCTAGCCGCGTACGGGACCCCAAAAACCAAGCACCGCCTTCAAGGTTTCTAAGGGCATAAATTTTTGATTTCACTCCTCACTACCTATCACAGTTTTGAAGGCCATAAAATGCCAAGATGGCACAAAACCCCCCCAAATGACCCCATTTTGGAAAGTAGACACCCCAAGCTATTTGCTGAGAGGCATGTTGACCCCATTGAATATTTTTTTTTTTTGTCCCAAATGATTGAATAATGACAAAAAGAAAAAAAAAATGTACAAAAAGTTGTCACTAAATGATATATTGCGCACACATGCCATGGTTATATGTGGAATTGCACCCCAAAATACATTCTGCTGCTTTTCCTGAGTACGGGGATACCACATGTGTGGGACTTTTTGGGAGCCTAGCCGCGTACAGGGCCCCGAAAACCAAGCACTGCGAACGCTGCAGTTATGTGTGTTGTGTTTGGTAAGTGACAGTGATCGATCGATACTGCACTTGGGTGGGCTGGGCTGGGCGGAGGGGCTAAACGCAGGCGCTAGCAGGTATCTGTGCTGATCCCGCTAACACTGCGTTTTTGGGAACCCTAAACCGCTGGGGATGCTAGTATAGATCTGATCAGATCTGATCAGATACTATACCACTAAGGGGGGTGTATGCTTTGTGCGTGGGTGTTAGCGTTACTGTCACTAACCTAACACTGCCTGGGGCGACGCAGACCCTCTCTGGCGCTAAAACCTAATTGATCTCACCCGCCGGGCGATCAGGGGGGTTAAACCTTTATTGGGTTATATACGGCGGGTGCCCTGATGCTATAAAAAGCAAACTAATCAACCAGCGTCACCCGTAACCTTTATATGGTGATCACTGGTGAAAGGGTTAACTAGGGGCAATCAGGGGGTTAAAACCTTTATTAGGTTAAATATGGGGGTACCTGACACTATATAAAAACCTGACGGGTAACCTAAATAACTAAATAACTTACTGGCTAACCAGTGACACCAGTGACGCTTATACGGCGATCACTGGTGAAAGGGTTAACTCTAGGGGCAATCAGGGGGTTAAAATAATATATGGGGGTACCTGACACTAATAAAAACCTGCGGCGAACCTAAAAAAAAATAACTGCCTATCTAAAACACCAGCGACACGAATACAGCGATCGGAAAAACAATCGCTTAGTGATGCTGAAGTTAGGGGGTGAAAGGGTTACCTGGGGGGTGATCAAGGGGTTAAACCTTTATTAGGGGGGGGGGTTAGGGGGCTACCCTGGACCTAAAGGGGCCTAATCCTAACTGCCCTGCAACTTTTTACAATCACAGATGACACTAAATGCAGTGATCAGTAAAATAAATGATCACTGCAATCAGTGACACTGTGATTGGGGGCTTTGGGGTGACCTGGGGGGTGATCTGGGGGTGACTGGGGGGTGATTTGTGTGCCTATGTGTACCTACGTGTCAGTGGACTGTTGGTGCACTAACCTGCTTCTTCTCTGCTCGGCACCGGGAACGGAAAGACCGCGGCGAGGGAGATGACATCACTTCCTCCAGCCTTGTTTACATCACATGGCGGAGGAAGCATTTTCATTGGCCGGGAGCGATCGTGAGGGGGGGGGCGGAATCGAGCGCCCCCCCCTCAAGCCTGATCGCTCCCGAACACTTAACGGCCGCTCACTGCAGTGAAGGGGGGTCCGGATGGACCCCCCAACTGCACAAAGGCGATCACGTAGATCTACGTGATTCTGCCTGTCCGTGACATTCTGCCGACGTAAATCGGCGGTGGGCGGTCGTTAAGTGGTTAAAAAAGGCCTGGATTATTTCCTAAATGTACATACCGTATTTTTCGGACCATAAGACGCAATTTTTTCCCCCAAAAATATGGGGAAAATGTCTCTGCGTCTTATGGAGCGAATATACATTAGGCCCCGCCGCTGCCGGCCCCGCCCCCCACCACCGCCGCCATGAGAAGTAAGTGAGGGGTGCAGAAATTAGTTCCTGTCCAAGGAAAACCCATCCACCTGCTCCTCTCCTCCCTCCTCCGATGGCGCTCTGTCCTCTGCTCTCTGTCACTGTGTGCACTGTGCAGACAGTGCAACTGATGGCTCAGGAAGTGTAGCTGTCCTACGTGGAGAGGATCCAATCCTCACACTGCTCCATCCAACTCCACCTCCAGCATGCCTGCAGCCTGTCCCGACTGAGCAGCTTCACACATCTCTCCTCACACCCCTCCCTCCCTGCTTGTGTGTTCTGTCTGTGAAGGAGAGGTGGGCGGGAAGATTAAAAAGAAGCAGCCGACACACACTGATATACTACTGAATGAGCCAGAGAGGAGCCCCCAGGAGTATTCCAAGTGAGTGCGTGCACTTCTCACTAGCCTCTCTCTCTTCCTAACCCCAGCTCAGCATAAAGAACATCTTTTAGAAAATCACCCTTTACAGGGATAACGAAGTTGGCTCTCATTTCCAGGAGCACATATTCAGGGACAATCTCTCCTTCCTTCCTTTTGCATGTTTCCAACCTTTTCCTCCACTCTTCATCACTGAGGAGGAGTAGCACAGTTTTACCTTGAAATCATTTAAAACAATGCATTTCCCTGTGCTGTGCAGAGCTGTACAGAGTACACTGATCAATGATGTATCATTTCTCTTCCTGCAAGCAGCCAAGTGACTATCTTTTCAGCAAAGTGGACTGTGTTTTTAATTTAATTAAATTGTATTCATTAATGGCAATGGTCAGGCTGCATTAATAACAATGTTCAGGCTGCATTAATGGCAATGGTCAGGCTGCAATAATGGCACAGGTCAGGCTGCATTTCATGGGCACTGGTAAATATTTTAGTACAGCATTTGGTTCAGAATATTTTTTTTCCTGGTTTTCCTCCTCCAAAACCTATGTGCGTCTTATGGTCAGGTGCGTCTTATGGAGCGAAAAATACGGTAATTTAACTGGGTACTGACATTTATAGGTAAAGTTGATCCAGGGAAAATCCGATTGCCTCTCGGGGAATCAGGAAGGAAATTTTTCCCCTGCTGTAGCAGATTGGATCATGCTTTGCTGGGGTTTTTCGCCCTCCTCTGGATCAACTGTGGGTGAAGGAATATGTATATGGGATTGTATGATTATTATTATTTTTTTATTGGTTGAACTGGATGGGCTTGTGTCTTTTTTTTCAACCTGACTAACTATGTAAAGTGGTAGAATTTTTTCAGATTCTTTTATTTATTCAAGTGACAGGTAATGGCTATACAAAAGATCATGTAGAACTACTGTAATAGATTGATTCTGGTCCAATACCAGAAACTATCCACTATTCTGCCGCTGATCCGGATTTATGTTAAAATACACATGCAGGCCTGCTTGAAGAATTGTACACTGAGTCTTATCAGTATAATTTCCTTCTCATGTATGTGGCTCAAGAGAAAGCTCTTTATTCAAACTTGGCTTATATAGACAATATGACATGGCAATTGTCATCATAAACATATGAGTCCATATATGGTGCTTCTCTTGTGACATCAGTTTCTTCCTCGTGTCATCACACTCAAGAACATTCTTCACCTCTTCGCCATTTTAGCTTAGTCGGTGGGAGGGGGGATTGAAGAGTGGGTTGAAAAACTACACAGAACATCTGTTCCTCATTTATCTATTTTGTCCTTTTCTTCACTCTGAGCTTCCAATCAAGGAAAATACTACTGTTGTAATAAGATTTACCAAAAATCAGCTAGCTCCAGGTCGCGGTCCCCGGAGTCACCCAGCTCACACTCTTAGTAGGCTACAGGAGGACAGTAAAAGAACAAACCAAAGGTCGGGGTAACCAGCAGACAAGAATAAACATAGGACACTATTCTTTCCCTTATCATTTGAGAATGTTGTATGTATTAGTAACAGGCAAGGACTGCAATGGAGCATACGGTCCCTCATTTTCCTTTATTGGATCTCTAATATCACCTAAATTCAAGAAAGTAGGTGTCACCTCTTCAGCTGCCTTTCCTAACAGCTTTTTCATACAGGGAAGAATACAGCAAACCACTATCGCAGCCAATGTAAGCAGCATCAAAATTGCTATGCCTATTTGAGTACAAATGCGTTGCCATCCACTCATCCACTCAAAATACTGATCCCAGTGATCGGTCAGTCTCGAATTTCTTTTTAACTCTTTTGAGAGATCATCTAATTTCTTAATAGCCATGGATACCTTACCATTTGGGCCTGTATTGTCCGGAATGTACGTACAACATGTACTTGTCCCAGGCAACATTTTACACACACCCCCCTTTTCAGCTAAAATCATGTCTAAGGCTATACGATTTTGGAAAGTCATTTGTGAAGTGGCCTCTAATTGTTCAGCTAAACCCTGGAGTGCATCCCTGGTATAGTTAACGAACCTCTGTTGGTTATAGTAAATATAATTAATCCAATCTACATTCTTATTAACAGTAATTATGGGAATCAGGGACTCAAATCCTGCAGCTACTTGGTCTCTTGCTTTGAATTCATCTGGGACCCCCCTTGGAACTCCTATGGCATCTATATATACATGAGGGTCAAAACTACCAGCTGGGGCACTTCTACGCTTCCTACTGGATTTAGATGAGTGCTCCCTTTTTACTACTAGGTCATCTCCCGAAAAGATGTGCAGGGGCATTATGACTTTAGCAAGTGCACATTCTCCTTTCTATCGGCCTGGTAACCTAGTCCTAATCTTCATGTCCCCACAGATCCAATACACGTCTCCCAAAGACTGAGTTTGATTCTGCACCAGATCCGTGGATACACTACTGTAGGAGGCACAATATCCCATAGAGAAGTTCCCTAAGAACTTCCCTATTCCCTGTTAGTTCCCATAACATGTGTAATTACCGGGATATATAGTAATACCCTCCCCGGGCTTGGATGTCCTAGTTATTATGGGATATTCTCTTTTCCATATTTCGCACTGGGAGGAATCAGTGGAAGTATTGGTAAACAGGCTCAGAAAGCACTCCTCTTGAGTGGGAGGTATGTTTAATGGCACTATTCCCAAATGGGGTCTAGCTCCACTACACACATAACAGTTGGACCTGTTATGTTTCCCTACACTATACCTCATCCATTCGAGCCACAGGTTGACATCCGAGAAACTAGTCTCTGCTGCCATTGTGTCTTCAAATGTGGGATCAGCTATGGCCACCATATCTTCTAGGGTGTGCACATGTACATGTGGTTTAAGGGGATCACTTGTTGGTTGAAGGGCCTCCCATTCAGATGAATTATACATGTCTTTAACTTGGAACTGTCCACTTGGTCCCCTATTCTCCCCATCATAACGTACTCCCATAACATATGTGTCTGCATCCGTAGGACTGGGATTTCTTATGGTCAGGGTGAGTTTCATGCCATATCCCTTTTCCCCACCATGGCTTGACCATATGCCTGTTTTTAATAAGGTTAGTCTGCTGAGTAATGACTCTCCATATTTGTCTTTCCTGTTCAGGGCACTCTGTGGCCTATATCCCCAGTCATCCCCTGTATTCCAACCCACAGATTCCCAGTCACAGTCTGCTGTGTCACATATATATATAAATATTTCCGATGTTGATCTGCGTCTGGAACAAGCTACACTGCCAGTTAAATGGAGGGGGAAAGATTATCATACAGAGATCAAATATGAAGATAGCTACATGTGTGTCTGATGAATTATACCAAAATTGTATTACACCATCTATTTGTTTGATAGCCACCTCCTGTGCGTGCACAGTTGCTATAAGAAAAAAGATCTATAGTTTCATTCTGATGCGGGTGGTTCACGGTCCTCAGGAACTGGAGCCTTTTTGGAGTGGGAAGCGTGTATCCAAGTGTTTTTTCCGGCCAACTTAACTGAAGTGGCTGTTGTCAACAACACCTGGAATGGACCATCATATCTTGGCTCCAGTGAATGTTTTCGGGGGAACTTCTTAACCATCACCCAATCACCAGGAAGTATGCTGTGAGTACCAGTATCTAAATCAGGATCTGGAATGGAAAAGAATACTCGTGTATGGATATTAGTTAATTCTTTTGCAATAGCGGTCACATAATCTATCAAAGTATCAGACTGTAATTGCAACTGTTGTGGATAATAACAACCTAATCTAGGGGCTGTTCCAAACAAGATTTCAAAAGGGGATAAAAAATGCTTCCCCCTTGGAAAATATCGTACGCTGAATAAGGCTATTGGCAGGCTTTCTGGCCAGGACATACCTGTGTCCTTGGCCATTTTTAGCATTCGGGTCTTAAGTGTCTGGTTCATTCTTTCCACTTTCCCACTACTCTGAGGGTGATAAGGTGTGTGAAACGCTAATGTGGTACCTAGGGCCAACCATATTTCTTTTGTGACTGTAGCAGTGAACGCAGGACCTTGATCACTCTCTATCACCTCCGGTACCCCATATCTGCAAACCACCTCCAAAAGCAATTTCTTAGCCGTGGTTTTCGCCGTCTGATTTGCGACTGGATAAGCCTCTGGCCATCCTGAGAACATGTCTACCACCACCAAAACATACTCAAATCTACCACTCTTTGGCATTTGTATGTGATCAATCTGTATCCTCTGAAAGGGGTAGAGCGGTCTAGCTGAGTGTTTCTGGGGTGGTTTCTCTAGCCTTCCGGGGTTGCATGCTAGGCAAGTGTGTCAGGACTTGCAGTATTAATTAGTCAAAGTAGTTATTCCTGGAGCTACATAGTGTTTGTTTATAAGTGAGTTCATCAAAGTCTTTGAGAGATGGGTTGCTCCATGGGCCCATTGCACCACAGCTGGGTACAAAGCTCTGGGGAGACATGGGCGGGTTCCTACAGTCCAAAGATCATCCACCCATATTGCTCCCATCTTGTTCCATGTTGTTTTCTCTTGATCTGCCGCATCTGTTTGAGTTTTTTGTAGTAGGGCTTTGTTTACCGCTTCTGGCTGTGGATGATATATTCCCACAAATTCTGTGGTTTCCGTCCCTAAGGGGGTCATGGCTGCTTGTTTTGCTGTTTCATCGGCCAGGTGGTTTCCTCTGGCTTCTGGTGTAGTTATCTTCCCATGGGCCTTTATTTTGAGAATTGCTACTTGTTCTGGAAGTTGGAGTGCTGTCAGGAGCGCATCTATGGCCCTGCCATGCTTCACTGGAGTACCGGCTGTAGTCAAGAAGCCTCTTGTCTTCCATATTAGTCCAAAGTCATGGGCCACACCCAGTGAATACCGAGAATCGGTGTAGATATTTACTGTTCGTCCTTCTGCAAGCTGGCAGGCTACTGTAAGGGCATGGAGCTCAGCCTCTTGAGCAGACATGAATGCTGGAAGCGAGGCGGCTTGCATAACTGTAGTCTCTGTGGTAACTGCATATCCTGTGTGGAAATTGCCAAATGAATCTGAGAATCTGGAGCCATCAACCTACAAGGTGAGTTGAGGCAATGGGATAGGGGCATCCAGGACAGAGGGTAGATGGGTGGTTTCTGCCTTCATGAGTTCAAAGCAATCATGTTCATCTTCATCTGAGATAGGAGCAGGTAGGTCTGCGTTCTCTTCTTCCTGTTCGTCCAGAAACATGTCATGATACCCCCCTTGGACAAGAGGAAGGAGAGTAGCAGGGTTGAGTTGTTGGCATCGAAGAAGAGTCACATTATCAGGCATGAGTAAATTGCATTGCAACCGGAGGTGGCGGGCAGAGGATAAATGCTTGGGTTGCACCCTTTTCAAAATGGCAGAGATATCGTGAGGGGCTAGCAGCATAAGGGGATGGCCCAGGACAATGTCTGAAGTCTTGTCCAGCAGGGCCTGGGCAGCAAAAACAGCTCGGACACATGATGGGCCTCCTCTGGCAACTGGGTCCAGGCGGGTGGAGTAGTAACCGATTGGGCGGTTACGGAGTCCATGAATTTGTGTCAACACGCCTGAAGTGTGGCTCTGGGTCTCATATATGAACAGGCTAAAGGGCTTTCGATAATCAGGGAGTCCAAGTGCAGGAGCAGTACTAATTGCCTTTTTCAAAAGATGAAAGTTGGTTATTGCTTCTGCGGACAGCGCAAAGGGGACACATGGCAGGGAGTCATACAGGGGTTGCATGAGAAGGGAAGCCGCAGGTATCCAGGCTCTGCAGTAAGAGATCAGTCCCAAAAAAGCATGTAGGGCCTGTGAGGGGGTTAGCTCGGCAGCGGGTATGTGTGACCCCCGGGATGGGCTCCCCACCCAAAAACAGGCCCAGCAGACGGAGGTTGTGGTCTTCAAAATCAAAAAGGTGCGGTTTATTTTCTATTTACAGTGACAAAAACACAGCAAGGCAAAAAAAACATAAACAAAATAAATCCTGGTCAACTTGACCTCTGACTAAACTTACAGGTTTCCTAACTAACGACTGGGATCAGCCTAGTGCTGTCCTAGTCCCTGGTTTTAAATGTCCAAGCAAAATATAGCCACACAGGCTTTCTCTCACCGCACAGGGGTTCACTCTCCCTAGACAGTCCACACAGGTCTGCTTCCAGGCATGAGCTAACACCTAATGAATCTGGGAGTTTTTTATAGAGGCCTAAATGAGCTGACAAGCTTCAGCTGGCCTCATCAACTCCCTGTCTGCACGACGCCCAGCCCTCTCCCTAGAGGTATGAGTCATCAATGAGCCCACTAGTCTCAGCTGGGCTTATACAACTCTCCACCTAGCTGTATAAGTCGGCGTAAAGCCTGAATCTGGGCGAAATATATCTACCCCCCTGGATGCAACCAGGTGACTTTACCTTCCTGCTGTCACATACCCCCCCCTCTTGTTTTAACCTCGGGGTTGGAACACCAGCAATCAGGCATTCATGTACTCGAGACAAAGCATCCACATTCCCCATTTGAACGCCAGGGCGATGCTTTACTGTGAAGTTGAATTCCTGGAGGGCCAGGAACCACCTATTCACTCTTCTATTTGTTTCCTTGTTTTGAGCCATCCACTTTAACGGAGCGTGATCCGTAACCATGTCAAAGTGCCTACCTAGCAGGTAGTACCGAAGGGAATCTAGAGCCCACTTCACCGCTAAACACTCCTTTTCAACGGTGGCGTAATTTACCTCATGGGACTTCAACTTCCTGCTGAGGTAAATGACTGGGTGCTCTTCCCCGTTCCAGACCTGGGACAATACTGCTCCTAACCCCACATCTGACGCATCACTTTGTACGACAAAGTCTTTAGAGAAGTCGGGTGAGTACAACACTGGCTGGCTACATAAGGCTTGTTTCAAGAATTGGAATGCTGCCTCAGCCTCGGGGGTCCATTTAATCATGACCGACCCTTTCCCCTTCGTCAGGTTGGTTAGGGGCACAGCCTTAGAAGCAAAGTGGGGAATGAATCGCCGATAATACCCAGCGATTCCCAGAAAGGCTCGTACCTGCTTCTTGCTGTTGGGACGTGGCCAACTCTGGATGGCCTCGACTTTGTTGAGTTGGGGTTTTATTACTCCCCTCCCAATGGTGTACCCAAGATATTTGGCCTCCTCCTGCCCAATGGTACACTTCTTGGGGTTAGCCGTAAACCCTGCTTCCCGAACAGAGTCCAGGACTGCTTGCACTTTTGGCAGATGTGAGGCCCAATCTGTGCTATGGACAATTATGTCATCCAGGTAAGCCGCAGCATACTTCCGATGGGGCCTCAGCATCTGGTCCATTTTCCGCTGGAATGTGGCCGGCGCATTCTGTAACCCGAACGGCATTCTTTTATATTGGAACGCCCCGTCTGGGGTTACAAATGCGGTTTTCTCTTTGGCCGACTTGGCCAGGGGGATTTGCCAATACCCTTTTGTGAGGTCAAGAGTCGTCATGTATCGGGCTGTTCCCAGCCGGTCGATCAACTCATCTATACGTGGCATGGGGTAAGTGTCAAATTTTGTAACTTTGTTCAACTGACGAAAATCGTTACAAAATTGCCAGCTCCCATCCGGTTTAGGCACCAACACAATGGGACTAGACCAATCACTTTGGGACTCCTCTATCACCCCTAAGTTCAGCATTTTCTGTACTTCCTCCCGTATTGCCTCCCGTCGGGCCTCTGGGATCCGATAGGGTTTTAACTTCACCCTTTCACCGGGCGGGGTAATAATGTCATGCTCTACCCCAGATGTTTGTCCCGGCAGCTCAGAGAATACCTCCTTGTTGCGAAGCACAAACTCCTTAACCTCCTGTTGTTGGGGTTGTGACAAGGTGGCTGCGATTCCAACCTCAGGAATCACGCAACCAGTTTGAGCTGGTGACCAAGTGTCTGCGACTAGGGACTCTCTATCCCTCCAGGCTTTCAACAGATTAACGTGATAGATCTGTTCGGGCTTTCGCCTTCCTGGTTGTCTGACCTTGTAATTCACTTCGCTCACTTTTTCCATTATCTCGTAGGGGCCTTGCCATTTGGCAAGGAATTTACTTTCAACCGTAGGGACAAGTACCAATATCCTATCCCCCGGGGAAAAGGTACGGGTCTTGGCTCCACGGTTGTACACTCTCTGCTGTGCCAACTGCGCTTGGGCCAAATGTTCCTTCACGATGGGCATTACCTGTGCAATTCGATCTTGCATCAGGGCGACATGCTCAATCACACTCCTGTGGGGAGAACTCTCACTTTCCCAAGTTTCCTTGGCAATATCCAACAGCCCTCTTGGGTGTCTCCCATACAGTAACTCAAAGGGGGAGAATCCCGTAGAGGATTGGGGCACCTCCCTAATAGCAAACATCAAATAAGGAAGTAGACAGTCCCAATCCCTTCCATCTCTATCCACCACTTTCTTCAACATTTGTTTTAGGGTTTTGTTGAATCTTTCAACCAGCCCATCGGTTTGGGGGTGATACACAGATGTACGCAATTGCGTCACTTTGAACAATTTACACAGCTCTTTCATAACCCGGGACATAAAGGGTGTACCTTGGTCCGTAAGCAGTTCTTTACAAATACCCACCCGGCTAAAAACAAGAGATAGCTCTTTGGCTATGGTTTTGGCCGAGGTATTTCTGAGAGGGATCGCTTCTGGATAACGGGTGGCATAGTCCATTATAACCAATATGTACTGGTGCCCCCTAGCGGACTTGATTATAGGACCTACCAAATCCATTGCGATTCTCTCAAACGGGACCTCAATGATGGGTAGAGGGACCAGCGGGCTACGGAAATGTGGCATCGGGGCCGACCTCTGACACACAGGGCAGGAGGAACAATAATTTTCTATGTCCTTCATCACCCCAGGCCAATAGAATCTCTGTAATACCCTCTCTCGGGTTTTCTCTGTCCCCAGATGACCTCCAAGAATGTGCCCATGGGCCAACTCCAACACCAACTTCCTGTAAGGTTTGGGCACCACAAGCTGCTCAACGGTTTCTTCTGCCCTTTTTGCCACCCGATACAGTAGGTCCTTCTCTACGCTGAAGTATGGGTAAGTGCCGGTATTATCTGGGTTCACTAACTCGCCATCTATTTTCACTACGTTTTCCCGTGCCTTTATTAGGGCGGGGTCTTTCAACTGTTCTGTGGCAAAGTTTTCCCTGTGAACCTCAAGATCAGAAAACTCCACAGACGGTAGGTTTTCGTCTGAGGAGGTGGGCTCCTCTCCAGTTTCTTGAGTCTCCCCTGCCAATACTGACAAGGGAAATTCCGGAGAGTCCTCACCACTCTCAGGGGAGTTCTGGCTATCACATTCCTGGTACATAGGGGCACCAGTGGGGGGCTCAGGATCATCCCACAGTTCCCAGAACTTCGGAAAATCCCTTCCCACAATGGCGTCATGCGGTAACTGAGATACTAAGCCCACTGGATGAGAGAGGGTACCTTTGGGGGTCTCGAAACACACTGTAGTCACTGGATACTCTCGGGTGTCCCCATGCACACAAATAACGGCTACCTTGCTATTCCCAGAGACCTCTGTTTTAACTAACTCAGCCTTTATCAGGGTCACAAGGCTACCTGAATCCAGCAATACCACAACATTTCTACCATTAATACACATTTTGCATAAATGTTTCTCAGTTCCCCGAATGGCAGTGCATGCGACTGTCGCACACAGCGACTGACGTCTGCCCGTCAGAAAGTCACACTGCATGGGTTCCTCCACAACCGGGCAATTTGCTGCAATATGTCCCGCTTGCCGGCAGCGGTAGCAAACGATCCTTCTTGCGGCCTCTTGAGCCGCTGATTTCCCAGGCTGTTCTCGCCAAACTTGGGGTAGAGCTCCCACCCTCTCACTCTCTCCACCCTTACCCCTTGGAATCATCTTATCCGCCCCTGGGGATGGTCTGGTCTTAGGGTGGAAAGTCCGAGTGTCTCTGGAAGAGGCCGTCAGGTTCTCTGTAGCCAAGTATTTCTCCACACGATCCACAAGACCATCGGCCGTCTCTGGGTCTCCATGGCTTACCCACTTTTGGATGGCAGTAGGAAGAGCTCTCAAAAACCGATCCATTACAACACGTTCCACAATCTTTGGTGCGGACAAAGTCTCTGGCTGTAGCCACTTTCTGCTCAGGTGAATGAGATCATACATTTGAGACCTGGGGGGTTTTCCAAGCTGGAAAGTCCAGTTATGCACACGCTGAGCCCGGACAGCCAGGGTGACACCCAGCCTTGCCAATATTTCAGCTTTTAGCATCACATAGTCTTTTGCTTGGTTAGGCTCTAGGTCATAGTAAGCTTTCTGCGATTCACCAGTTAACAGAGGAGCCACTAGTCCAGCCCACTGCTCCTCAGGCCACTTTTCTCTTTCAGCGGTCCTTTCAAATGTGGTCAAAAATACCTCTGGATCATCCTCTCCAGTCATTTTTGTCAATAAACGACTCACCCCAAAGGACGCGGTATTAGTGGGACGGCTTTCCTCACTGGTCTGCGGACGTTGCTGCATTACTGCTTCCATCTGTTGTTGTAGTCTCTGCTCTTGCTTCTGCAACAGGTCTATGAAGCGGGCCTCAGATTGCTGTTGGGCTTGTTGCTGAGCCTCCAGACTCTGTTGTAAAGTTGCAAGGCTCTGTTGATGAGCTTGCTGCTGGGCTGCAAGGCTCCTTTGCAAACCTGCATTTGTCTGCTGTTGATTGGCATTTGCTAGAGCCAGCTGTTTCAGTATCTCCTCCATGCTGGCTTAAAAAAAAACTGCCACTGGTTCTCCACCAACTGTGAGGGGGTTAGCTCGGCAGCGGGTATGTGTGACCCCCGGGATGGGCTCCCCACCCAAAAACAGGCCCAGCAGACGGAGGTTGTGGTCTTCAAAATCAAAAAGGTGCGGTTTATTTTCTATTTACAGTGACAAAAACACAGCAAGGCAAAAAAAACATAAACAAAATAAATCCTGGTCAACTTGACCTCTGACTAAACTTACAGGTTTCCTAACTAACGACTGGGATCAGCCTAGTGCTGTCCTAGTCCCTGGTTTTAAATGTCCAAGCAAAATATAGCCACACAGGCTTTCTCTCACCGCACAGGGGTTCACTCTCCCTAGACAGTCCACACAGGTCTGCTTCCAGGCATGAGCTAACACCTAATGAATCTGGGAGTTTTTTATAGAGGCCTAAATGAGCTGACAAGCTTCAGCTGGCCTCATCAACTCCCTGTCTGCACGACGCCCAGCCCTCTCCCTAGAGGTATGAGTCATCAATGAGCCCACTAGTCTCAGCTGGGCTTATACAACTCTCCACCTAGCTGTATAAGTCGGCGTAAAGCCTGAATCTGGGCGAAATATATCTACCCCCCTGGATGCAACCAGGTGACTTTACCTTCCTGCTGTCACAGGCCTTAGCATGACCGGGGGGTGGAATGGCCTGTATGGCTTCAGCTCGTTGTTGCGTAATGTGCTTTGCGCCATGGGATATGCAATGACCCAGAAAGACAACACGGGAAGCACACCACTGTAACTTGTCCTTAGAGGCCTTGCATCCTTGTTGTGCCAGATACACCAGGAGGCTCACCGATGATTGTTCCGCTGTGTCCTGAGAGGTGCACACAAGAGCAAGTCATCCACATACTGCAAGACAACAACTAGGTCCGGGTAGGGGTTATCCCAGTTGGTGAGAATGAGGGACATGGCCTTGGTAAACTGGTTGGGTGAGTTCTGTGCCCCTTGGGGCATAACTGCCCAAGTATACTGTTTGGAAGCATGGGTGAATGCGAAGAGGTATTGACAGGAGGGATCCAAGGGCAGACTAAAGAAGGCATTCGCCAAATCTATGACCGTGAAAAACTTTGCAGACGGGGGTACCCCTGACAGAAGAGTGTGTGGATTCGGGACAAGCGGTGTCTTCAAAATGGTGGCCTCGTTCACTGCTCTAAGGTCCTGTACTAGCCGGTATTTATCCGGTTGACCCTTGGGAGGCTTCTTAACTGGAAACAGAGAGGTATTGCACGGGTAAGTACAGGGTATTAAGGCACCATTTCCCAGCAAAACTTTTATCTGCTCAGTAATCGCCTGAGTCTGGACCGGTTTGAGAGGGTATTGGGCCCTTCTGGGAAGAACAGCCCCAGGCTTTAGAAAGACCACTACCGGAGGAACTGACAATCTACCTACGTCCTCAGGACCGGTGGGACGGTATTTGGACAAGGAAATGTTCTGGGATAGGGGTAGGTGAAACCTGCAGGGTCCTCAGTATGGGGAGGGAACACAAAGCCGACGTGTCACCCTCACTTAGGGCAGTGGAAACGGAGATGGACCCATCGGCATTATATGAGATAGAGGCCTGAAGCCTGGAAAGAACATCTGCCCCCAATAGATTGAGGGGACATGTGTTCGAGACCACATATCTAGATAACAATGCCGGGTAGTACCCACCTGTAGCGGTCTTGTGAGGGGGCTGGACCGAGATACTCCGTCCACTCCCACACAAGACACATCTATTGAGGATAAGTAGGAGGGATCTGGGATTTCTGCCTCCTGTAATACGCTATGGACAGTGCCTGTGTCCACGAGAAAACGTGTAGGGTTGCCCTCTATAGGAACCATAATGTTTTGCTAGAGGTCCCCCGCCGGCCGGGTGCAAATGGCCATCGTCGGTAGGGAAGTGGAGGAGGCAGAGGACACAGGTTTGCCACTCCCCTATCTGAGGAGTTCCGGTTTATCCCCCCTAGGAGGAGGAAAAGCGCTGGTGGTCGGATGTTGATCATACCTGAAGTCAGGATGTTGATCATACCTGAAGTCAGGATGTTGATCATACCTGAAGTCAGGATGTTGATCATACCTGAAGTCAGGATGTTGATCATACCTGAAGTCAGGATGTTGATCATACCTGAAGTCAGGATGTTGATCAACTAAATACAAATACAAAAAACCAAAAATGTTCTGAAAACACAATATGATAATATCTGTATAAAACGTGAATAAACAATATAAACAATATAAATGATGGAGTAAAAATATTGCTCTATACGTCTCTGGGTAATAGATGGTACTTAAACTATATTCCTTAATATTGGCATGCAAAAAAGGATTCAGAGATAGTCCATAAATAACATGCCCCTGGATGACGACAGGTTTGTCGAAACGACGTAGGGAGGAGCAGCGTGCTGACGTCACCACGATACGAATCCCGGAAGCAACGGGTAGTGAGAGTCGGCCGGCCGCACATTAAACCACCGCTGTTTTTACTACGATACACTGTAAGTGCAATTTTTTATAATAAATGCTTTTTATATACTGGATTACGCTATGGGGTTTTCTCTTTTACCCTAAATGTGACCCACGGAGCTGCCTGGTGAACTAACAGATTGGAACCTAGAGGAACAGAGAGCACAGGGAGAGCCAATTATAGCCCTTGGCGGGGATAACAGCCAACCATTCAGACTGATCTCGTTCAGGGATCAGAACTTCCGGTAAGCAGCCTAAAAGGGATAAGGTGGTGGATTCCTTTTCTATCATATCATCACTCCTTCTATGGTGTTCCAACGTTCTGAAGTCACTTATGCAGTTTTGAAGAGCCTTGGAATCTTCTGTTTCTTTCTGGGGACTTTTTGTTATTTATGGACTATCTCTGAATTTTTTGCATGCCAATATTAAGGAATATAGTTTAAGTACCATCTATTACCCAGAGACGTATAGAGCAATATTTTTACTCCATCATTTATATTGTTTATTCACGTTTTATACAGATATTATCATATTGTGTTTTCAGAACATTTTTGGTTTTTTGTATTTGTATTTAGTTGCGCAACCTTAGTTCTTTTATATATCTGTTATTTGTGTGTGTCCCACATTTTTTGGTTGCTGCACAGATATTAAGTTCTCACACAATTTTCTAAATTTTTCTTAGCGCAGTATTTTTACACTTTTCACAGGATGTTGATCATACCTGAAGTCAGGATGTTGATCATACCTGAAGTCAGGGTGCTGATCATACCTGAAGTTTGGGTGCTGATCATACCCGAAGTTTGGGTGTTGATCATACCCCCGGTCACTTTGGGGGGGAGTATCTTCTAGGCTGTCTGGGGGCCCTACAGTCCCTCCTGTAGTGACCTGTTGTCCCGCAATTATAGCAGACAACAGGGGGCCTCTGGGGCGGGGTGGAAGTCACAGTGTTTGGCGTTGTGGGGGTCACAATCGGTAACGGTGTTACATCCTTAACTGATTGTTGTGATTCCAGACCTCTTGCAACAGGCAATAGGGCTTCCAAGGTCATTGTCTTGTACTCTGGTCGGGCCACTAACAGCCCCTTCCGTATTGGGTCTCTCAAACCTGTCACGAAAGCACCAGCAAGCATGCTATAATGCGACTTGTTATGCAAATTGAAGCCTAAATCAGCAAAGACCCGAGTTAGTCTTATGTAATATTTTTCCACTGACTCCAGCAATTCCTGTGTCATATCCTGAATGCAGGCAGCTTGATCTGTCAATTTACTTTTTGCCCATTCCTGTAACTGTTCACAAAATACAACCCCTGAGTTATACAAGACCTCGCTCTCCAACCGGGCATTGTTAAAATGTTTCTCCATGATGGGCCAATAGGAATCACCAGCTTTTATCTCGCACAAGCTGGCTAAACCGCTCCATGCCGACGAGTACGTCTTTTGGATTTGTGCAATCCGACGGTAGAACAGCATGGGCTGCCGCTCGGGGTCAGGGAGGGAAACCACCAAGGTGGATGCTTGCGAGGGGGTAAAGGAGGCATACATGAGTGGAGCGTCCGGCAGTGGGCGGCCGGGCCCCGGATTCCAAGTGATCAGGTCCCGTAGGTCCGGACCATCCCAAATCATACTCGGTAGGTTGGCATAGGAAGGTTGGCTTAAAGACGGTATTGTTATGGCAGCTGCGGGAGGCACCAGTGCCCCAGCCGGGGTAGAGTGACGGGGTACTGACACTGGAGCATGTTGGGCAAAGGCTGCAGATGGTTGGGTAACTGAACCCTGTATTGAGGGCATCACTGGTGCAACAACCGGTGGTCAGTAAAAGCTCCCATCTGCATTTAATACAGGGCACAGGGGGTAGAGTGATTGGGATGGTTGGGATGATGAGGCAGCAGAAAGGGCTGTTTGCAAGGGGAGGGACTTCCTAAGGAGGTCCTCTGGCTTACAACCACATTCGGGGCAGAGCCTAGGGCGGTCAGGGTGTGGGAGTCCGGGACCTCCCACATTCCTCACACGCCCATTTGGGGGCACTAAGATAGGGAGGAGGCAGGCTCGTTCCTTTGTGATAAACATACATTAATCCCCCTTTGTTCTGTATTTCTTGTTCCACCCACCCCTCTGTCATTAACTTCTTCGCTACCCTGAACCAGGCTTCTGCCACTGAGACCAAATTATTATTTGTCAACAACCCTTTTTTTTTCTATTAACACAACTCTCCATTGTTCCAGCTGTAAACGACCACCAAATTCGCACAGTCCCGCAACTTTCATTAACTTTTTCCATCCTTTCACATGTAGTACAAGGTCACAGGCTAAACTGCCTTCAACAGGTCTAGGGAGATTTTGACCCATTCTAGCCCCTTCCCTTAATTATGAGCCATCTCCGCTGAGGGTTAGGAGCCAGCAGCCCCACCCTGCAACTCTAACCTGTGAAGAGGTTTAAATAGCTACGGAGCTAAAGCCCAGCCTAAAAAAATAGTCAGCAAATGTAAAAAAAAAAAAAAACTCCTGACCGCAGATGGAAAAAGTACACTCAAGGTCAAAGCTCAGCCAGAGGCTAGAAGGGATGTGAAATGGTTAAACGTCTTTTTTTTTTTTATACTCTCACAGCAAGCCCCCACTAAAAGAGAAGAGGAGGGCGGGAAATTTGACTCCTCTCCACACAGTCTAAGGAACTTGAAGGCTATGCCATACAAGAAAAAAAAAAAAGGGTATTTGGGAGGGAAAGGAGGAAGGGGGGCGCGTGAAGCTGGGCTTCGTGCTTCTGCCCCACAAAGAGCTGTAAAAGAAACACTGTAATGTCTGCCAAGCTCGTATCAGGTAAACT
This sequence comes from Rana muscosa, assembly GCA_029206835.1. Classification (NCBI taxonomy): domain Eukaryota; kingdom Metazoa; phylum Chordata; class Amphibia; order Anura; family Ranidae; genus Rana; species Rana muscosa. The sequence goes on from CM055117.1 coordinate 407,094,673, forward strand.
AAAGTCCTAACCACCTTAACGCAAAAACATGAATCCACAAACACAGGGAAGACAGAACAAAGACAATAAACCACTGTGACAGCAGGAAGGTAAAGTCACCTGGTTGCATCCAGGGGGGTAGATATATTTCTCCCAGATTCAGGCTTTATGCCGACTTATACATCTAGGGAGTTGATGAAGCGCAGCTGAGGCTAGTGGGCTCATGGATGACTCATACCTCTAGGGAGAGGGCTGGGCGTCGTGCAGGCAGGGAGTTGATGAGACCAGCTGAAGCTTGTCAGCTCGTTTAAGGCCTCTATAAAAACTCCCAGATTCATTAGGTGTTTGCTCATGCCTGGACCCAGACCTGTGTGGACTGTCTAGGGAGAGCGAACCCCTGTGCGGTGAGAAAAGGCCTGTGTGGCTATTTGTTTGGACATTTACTAAACCAGGGACTTAGGGACTAGGACAGCACCAGGCTGATCCCAGTTGTTAGTTTAGGAAACCTGCATGTTTAGTCAGAGGTCAAACTGACCAGGATTTATTTTGTTTAGGTTTCTTTTTGGCTTTGCTGTGGTTTTGGTCACTGTACATAGAGAAATAAACCGCACCTTTTGATTTTGAAAACCACAACCTCCGTCTGCTGGCCCTGTTTTTGTGTGGGGAGCCCAACCAGGGGGTCACACACACCCGCTACCGAGTTAACCCCCTCACAGTTGGTGGAGAACCAGTGGCAGTTTTTTTTAAGCCAGCATGGAGGAGATACTGAAACAGCTGGCTCTAGCAAATGCCAATCAACAGCAGACAAATGCAGGTTTGCAAAGGAGCCTTGCAGCCCAGCAGCAAGCTCATCAACAAGCCCAGCAGCAATCTGAGGCCCGCTTCATAGACCTGTTACAGAAGCAAGAGCAGAGACTACAACAAATGGAAGCAGTAATGCAGCAACGTCCGCAGACCAGTGAGGAAAGCCGTCCCACTAATACCGCGTCCTTTGGGGTGAGTCGTTTATTGACAAAAATGACTGGAGAGGATGATCCAGAGGTATTTTTGACCACATTTGAAAGGACTGCTGAAAGAGAAAAGTGGCCTGAGGAGCAGTGGGCTGGACTGGTGGCTCCTCTGTTAACTGGTGAATCGCAGAAGGCTTACTATGACCTAGAGCCTGACCAAGCAAAAGACTATGTGATGCTAAAAGCTGAAATATTGGCAAGGCTGGGTGTCACCCAGGCTGTCCGGGCTCAGCGTGTGCATAACTGGACTTTCCAGCTTGGAAAACCCCCCAGGTCTCAAATGTATGATCTCATTCACCTGAGCAGGAAGTGGCTACAGCCAGAGACTTTGTCCGCACCAGAGATTGTGGAACGTGTTGTAATGGATCGGTTTTTGAGAGCTCTTCCTACTGCCATCCAAAAGTGGGTAAGCCATGGAGACCCAGAGACGGCCGGTGGTCTTGTGGATCGTGTAGACAAATACTTGGCTACAGAGAACCTGACGGCCTCTTCCAGAGACTCTCGGACTTTCCACCCTAAGACCAGACCATCCCCAGGGGCGGATAAGAGGATTCCAAGGGGTGAGGGTGGAGAGAGTGAGAGGGTGGGAGCTCTACCCAAAGTTTGGCGAGAACAGCCTGGGAAGTCAGGGGCTCAAGAGGCAGCCAAATGGATTGTTTGCTACCGCTGCCGGCAAGTGGGACATATTGCAGCAAATTGCCCGGTTGTGGAGGAACCCATGCAATGTGACTTTCTGATGGACAGACGTCAGTCGCTGTGTGCGACAGTCGCATGCACTGCCATTCGGGGAACTGAGAAACATTTATGCAAAATGTGTATTAATGGTAGAAATGTTGTGGTATTACTGGATTCAGGTAGCCTTGTGACCCTGATAAAGGCTGAATTCGTTAAAACAGAGGTCTCTGGGAATAGCAAGGTAGCTGTTATTTGTGTGCATGGGGACACCCGAGAGTATCCAGTGACTACAGTGTGTTTCGAGACCCCCAAAGGTACCCTCTCTCATCCAGTGGGGTTAGTATCTCAATTACCGCATGATGCCATTGTGGGAAGGGATTTTCCGAAGTTCTGGGAACTGTGGGATGATCCTGAGCCCCCCACTGATGCCCCTATGTACCAGGAATGTGATAGCCAGAACTCCTCTGAGAGTGGTGAGGACTCTCCAGAATTTCCCTTGTCAGTATTGGCAGGGGAGACTCAAGAAACTGGAGAGGAGCCCACCTCCTCAGACGAAAACCTACCGTCTGTGGAGTTTTCTGATCTGGAGGTTCACAGGGAAAATTTTGCCACAGAACAGTTAAAAGACCCCGCCCTAATAAAGGCACGGGAAAACGTAGTGGAAATAGATGGCGAGTTAGTGAACCCAGATAATACCTGCACTTACCCATACTTCAGCGTAGAGAAGGACCTACTGTATCGGGTGGCAAAAAGGGCAGAAGAAACCGTTGAGCAGCTTGTGGTGCCCAAACCTTACAGGAAGTTGGTGTTGGAGTTGGCCCATGGGCACATTCTTGGAGGTCATCTGGGGACAGAGAAAACCCGAGAGAGGGTATTACAGAGATTCTATTGGCCTGGGGTGATGAAGGACATAGAAAATTATTGTTCCTCCTGCCCTGTGTGTCAGAGGTCGGCCCCGATGCCACATTTCCGTAGCCCGCTGGTCCCTCTACCCATCATTGAGGTCCCGTTTGAGAGAATCGCAATGGATTTGGTAGGTCCTATAATCAAGTCCGCTAGGGGGCACCAGTACATATTGGTTATAATGGACTATGCCACCCGTTATCCAGAAGCGATCCCTCTCAGAAATACCTCGGCCAAAACCATAGCCAAAGAGCTATCTCTTGTTTTTAGCCGGGTGGGTATTTGTAAAGAACTGCTTACGGACCAAGGTACACCCTTTATGTCCCGGGTTATGAAAGAGCTGTGTAAATTGCTCAAAGTGACGCAATTGCGTACATCTGTGTATCACCCCCAAACCGATGGGCTGGTTGAAAGATTCAACAAAACCCTAAAACAAATGTTGAAGAAAGTGGTGGATAGAGATGGAAAGGATTGGGACTGTCTACTTCCTTATTTGATGTTTGCTATTAGGGAGGTGCCCCAATCCTCTACGGGATTCTCCCCCTTTGAGTTACTGTATGGGAGACACCCAAGAGGGCTGTTGGATATTGCCAAGGAAACTTGGGAAAGTGAGAGTTCTCCCCACAGGAGTGTGATTGAGCATGTCGCCCTGATGCAAGATCGAATTGCACAGGTAATGCCCATCGTGAAGGAACATTTGGCCCAAGCGCAGTTGGCACAGCAGAGAGTGTACAACCGTGGAGCAAAGACCCGTACCTTTTCCCCGGGGGATAGGATATTGGTACTTGTCCCTACGGTTGAAAGTAAATTCCTTGCCAAATGGCAAGGCCCCTACGAGATAATGGAAAAAGTGAGCGAAGTGAATTACAAGGTCAGACAACCAGGAAGGCGAAAGCCCGAACAGATATATCACGTTAATCTGTTGAAAGCCTGGAGGGATAGAGAGTCCCTAGTCGCAGAAACTTGGTCACCAGCTCAAACTGGTTGCGTGATTCCGGAGGTTGGAATAGCAGCCACCTTGTCACAACCCCAACAACAGGAGGTTAAGGAGTTTGTGCTTCGCAACAAGGAGGTGTTCTCTGAGCTGCCGGGACAAACATCTGGGGTAGAGCATGATATTATTACCCCGCCCGGTGAAAGGGTGAAGTTAAAACCCTATCGGATCCCAGAGGCCCGACGGGAGGCAATACGGGAGGAAGTACAGAAAATGCTGAACTTAGGGGTGATAGAGGAGTCCCAAAGTGATTGGTCTAGTCCCATTGTGTTGGTGCCTAAACCGGATGGGAGCTGGCGATTTTGTAACGATTTTCGTCAGTTGAACAAAGTTACAAAATTTGACACCTACCCCATGCCACGTATAGATGAGTTGATCGACCGGCTGGGAACAGCCCGATACATGACGACTCTTGACCTCACAAAAGGGTATTGGCAAATTCCCCTGGCCAAGTCGGCCAAAGAGAAAACCGCATTTGTAACCCCAGACGGGGCGTTCCAATATAAGAGAATGCCGTTCGGGTTACAGAATGCGCCGGCCACATTCCAGCGGAAAATGGACCAGATACTGAGGCCCCATCGGAAGTATGCTGCGGCTTACCTGGATGACGTAATTGTCCATAGCACAGATTGGGCCTCACATCTGCCAAAAGTGCAAGCAGTCCTAGACTCTATCCGGGAAGCGGGGTTTACGGCTAACCCCAAGAAGTGTACCATTGGGCAGGAGGAGGCCAAATATCTTGGGTACACCATTGGCAGGGGAGTGATAAAACCCCAACTCAACAAAGTCGAGGCCATCCAGAGTTGGCCACGTCCCAACAGCAAGAAGCAGGTACGGGCCTTTCTGGGAATCGCGGGTTATTATCGGCGCTTCATTCCCCACTTTGCTTCTAAGGCTGTGCCCCTAACCAACCTGACGAAAGGGAAAGGGTCGGTCATGATTAAATGGACCCCCGAGGCTGAGGCAGCATTCCAATTCTTGAAACAAGCCTTATGTAGCCAGCCAGTGTTGTACTCACCCGACTTCTCTAAAGACTTTGTCGTACAAAGTGATGCGTCAGATGTGGGGTTAGGAGCAGTATTGTCCCAGGTCTGGAACGGGGAAGAGCACCCAGTCATTTACCTCAGCAGGAAGTTGAAGTCCCATGAGGTAAATTACGCCACGGTTGAAAAGGAGTGTTTAGCGGTGAAGTGGGCTCTAGATTCCCTTTGGTACTATCTGCTAGGTAGGCACTTTGACATGGTTACGGATCACGCTCCGTTAAAGTGGATGGCTCAAAACAAGGAGACAAATAGAAGAGTGAATAGGTGGTTCCTGGCCCTACAGGAATTCAACTTCACAGTAAAGCATCGCCCTGGCGTTCAAATGGGGAATGTGGATGCTTTGTCTCGAGTACATGAATGCCTGATTGCTGGTGTTCCAACCCCAAGGTTAAAACAAGAGGGGGGGGGTATGTGACAGCAGGAAGGTAAAGTCACCTGGTTGCATCCAGGGGGGTAGATATATTTCTCCCAGATTCAGGCTTTATGCCGACTTATACATCTAGGGAGTTGATGAAGCCCAGCTGAGGCTAGTGGGCTCATGGATGACTCATACCTCTAGGGAGAGGGCTGGGCGTCGTGCAGGCAGGGAGTTGATGAGACCAGCTGAAGCTTGTCAGCTCGTTTAAGGCCTCTATAAAAACTCCCAGATTCATTAGGTGTTTGCTCATGCCTGGACCCAGACCTGTGTGGACTGTCTAGGGAGAGTGAACCCCTGTGCGGTGAGAAAAGGCCTGTGTGGCTATTTGTTTGGACATTTACTAAACCAGGGACTTAGGGACTAGGACAGCACCAGGCTGATCCCAGTTGTTAGTTTAGGAAACCTGCATGTTTAGTCAGAGGTCAAACTGACCAGGATTTATTTTGTTTAGGTTTCTTTTTGGCTTTGCTGTGGTTTTTGTCACTGTACATAGAGAAATAAACCGCACCTTTTGATTTTGAAAACCACAACCTCCGTCTGCTGGCCCTGTTTTTGTGTGGGGAGCCCAACCAGGGGGTCACACACACCCGCTACCGAGTTAACCCCCTCACACCACATACGCAGGATTAGAAGATAACACGCTATTTCAGCTCCGCTGTCTGTATGGAGGTAAAAATTCTACCCCGAACCTACCTGGTTCGGTTTATATATATCTAAATGTAAGAAGCCAACCTCACTTCAGCTAAACTCCTAAATTAACGGGGATTTTAACAAGAAATCCAGTGACACCATACACTCCTATATATATTCATTTAATCTACCCCGAACCTACCTGGTCCATATTATATACTATGACACCCTCTTGGACCCGTAAATTTTGTACAACTGAGCCAACCAGGCAAGTATCACACCTCGTGAAATTGGCTATTGTACAAAGTAAAAAACGGGCAGGAATCTGTGTCTCTAAAAAAGTTCCGTACGCCCTCTTAAACCAACATGTTTTGTACAAGGTCTGGCCAGGCAACCGTATCTATTTCCTTACACCCTCTGAAGCCAGGCTTGTAAAAAACACGCCAATAAGGAATCCGCGTCACCCCCTCACCTACAGACAAATGGGGAAATAGGCACATACATGTCAACACAGGACAAACCCAACATAAATAACAGCCGGAAGAATAAGTCGACGGGTTCTTAGTAAATTGGTTCTAGACAAGAAGTTACCCGTCTTTGTCGATCTCGGAAAAGCGGACTGAACGCGAGCGAAAGGGGGGGTGTCTGAACCGGAATAACACAGGTAAGGAATAAAACAGTATTCACTTACCGCATAACGAAGATGATCAGGCCCCGTCCCGGAAGAAACCTCTCCAACCGCTGGCATTCATAGCTAGGTCAGCTATACAGAAATCGAAATCTAGAAACCCACGTTGGGAGCCAATTGTAATAGATTGATTCTGGCCCAATACCAGAAACTATCCGCTATTCTGCCGCTGATCCGAATTTATGTTAAAATACACATGCAGGCTTGCTTGAAGAATTGTACACTGAGTCTTATCAGTATAATTTCCTTCTCATGTATGTGGCTCAAGAGAAAGCTCTTTATTCAAACTCGGCTTATATAGACAATATGACATGGCAATCGTCGTCATAAACATATACATATGATTGGCTGAGTCCATATATGGTGCTTCTCTTGTGACGTCAGTTTCTTCCTCGTGTCTTCACACTCAAGAACATTCTTCGCCATTTTAGCTTAGTCGGTGGGAGGGGGGATTGAAGAGTGGGTTGAAAGACTACACAGAACATCTGTTCCTCATTTATCTATTTTGTCCTTTTCTTCGCTCTGAGATTCCAATCAAGGAAAATACTACTGTTGTAATAAGATTTACCAAAACACACAATATACTCTTGATAATACTCTTAGCTTTTTATCCTTAGTTGGCATACATTTAACCTATACTAAATTTCTAAGTCCATATTTAAGTAGATAATATAGAGATAACATACATACAATATAGTCATTTTGAAAACTCCATCACACTATATATAACATACAATAGTAACATATACATCCAGAATGAATCCTGCTCAAATGCATTCTAGACAATTGCATGTTGAATACCAGATTCTTATAACTTTCCAAGTGTAAAGCAAAACCCATAGTGAACCTGACCATATCACTCCTCTGGAACCGCCTCAGGAAAATCTTTCCCTATCTTTCTGTAAAAACAGAAGGGTAAAGAAAGAAAAAGTAATAGAAAGAGATAAATAAAATACAAGGGGGAAACATGAAGCCAATGTGAAGTGAGCGATTGAGAGATTGAGGAGGGGTGGGGGGTTTAATGGAGGGAAAAAAGGGAAGGGGAGGTAGAAAGAGCGTTGCGTCTCGAAATGCAAGGACGTCATGTGGGATATATAGTCAGCACTGTCTGATTTCAGACCTCTCATAATAAAGAGCTGAGAGAGATTCAGTCCATGGTACCATGGTTAACGAATGCCTGACCCTCATCAGAGAAGACAAACATATTCCACAAGGTCCAGGTTTTGGTGTATCTTTCATGTTGGTGTTGTGCCGAGGGGATAAGATCTTCCATTTTGTTTATTTCCACTACTTTCTGAAGCCAAAGACCAATGGATGGTGGCTGTGGGTTTTTCCAGCAGAGAGGAAAACATGTTTTGGCAGCGTCAAGGAGGTGGCGGATGATGGATTTCTTGTTGATTTTTTTTTTTCCTGGGATAGAGGGAACATGAAGGAGAAAAAAGCTTGGATCATTAGGAATTAAGTTTTCCGTACATTTTTGTACAAATAGCTGAACCTCATTCCAAAACCTCTCTAGCCTGGGACACTACCAAAAACAATGCAATAGCATTCTCCGTTCCTCCTGGCATCTCCAGCAGCGATCTGAGGTAGCAGGAAAGGAACTTGTGTAGTCGAGATGGGATATGGTACCACTGCGTCAGGATTTTTAAATTTCTCTCTTGTATTTTCGTACAGATAGAAGATTCATAAAATAAAACTAATAATGTTTTGGTTTTGGGTTGCAGTGAAAGTATGATTCAGATCTTGTTCCCATCTGTTTAGGCTAGGGGGTTGGTAGTTTTTTCCCGATGGGGTGATCAACATTTGGTAAGCAGTGGAAAGAACATGTGATAGAATGCCACTATCCAAACAGTATTCCTCCAGAGTGGAAAGAGGTTGACAAAAGTTGGCAGTTAGCGGTAGGGATCGAAGGAAATTACGAAGTTGGAGAGCTCTCCAGAAGTCTAATTTGAATGGACCAGAAGGATTCATGAGGATAGTTATCGACGGCCAGGTCCCCGACCTCATGAAGTGAGAGGCCTGGAAGCAACCCGATTTGAACATGTGTTGGAAATTTGCATCCCGATAGCCTGGTTTTAAGAGTGGGCTCCCTAGTATTGAGAGCAATGGTGAGGTCGGGGAGGATAGAAAGAACTGGGAGAAAAGAAGTGAACAGAGGCGTGTTGTGGAACCTATGAGGGGGTGGCATTTCATGTGTCCCGGTAAAGAGTCAAAACACCAGGGTGCACTACAGTCACTCTGTGCTTGTTCCAGTTGGGGCCAGAGTTTAGTGTCCTGGTGTCTGCACCAGTCAATAAGTCTGCCTAAGTGCACAGCCTGGTAGTATGTACGTATGTCCGGTGCCACCAGTCCCCCGTGTTGCTTGGGCAAGGAGAGTTGTTTTCTTTTTAACCGAGGCCACTTGTGGGCCCAAATGAACTCGGTAAACACTGTCTGCATCTGTTTGAAATAGCTGGAGGGAATGAATATTGGTAGTGCTTATAACAGATATAGAAATTTAGGGATGATGCTCACTTTTAATATATTGCATCGGCCAAACCACGAGTGTAGGCCAGTGTGCCACGTATCTTCTTTTCAGGAGTGGTGGAAAGTTAAGCTCAAATATCTGAGAAAATTTGGGGGGGGGGTGAAGGTTCCCAGGTATTTCAGTGTGGAGGTAGTCCATTTTAGTTTGAAGTTCGTCTTAAGATGGTAGAGAAGAGATTGCAGTATGCCCACCCCCCCATTGCCTCGGATTTGGAAAAGTTGATTTTCAAATTGGATAGTTTACCATTAGACCACTTTCACACCGAGGCGCTTTTCAGGCGCTTTCACGCTAAAAAAAGCGCCTGAAAACGTATTTTCATTAAAATCAATGACTCCTTTCACACTGGGGCAGTGCGCTGAAAAAACGCCCCTCTCCATTGAAATGAATTGAAAGTGCTTCAAAAGCGCTTCAAAAGCGCTCAGTGTTTTACTGGCAGTTTTTCAAGCGCCTCAGTGTGAAAGTGGCCTAAATCTCAAATTCATGAAGAAGGTTGGGTAGTGAAATTGAAGGGTTTGTGATTAAGAATAACATGCCGTCCACATATACTGATACTTTCTGTTGAGATCCCCCAACTTCGAGTCCTGTGATATCTGGGTGTAAGCGTATTTTGCATAAGAAAGGCTCTAGCGACAGGGCAAAGAGGAGGGGGTGATACGGGGCATCCCTGTCTTGTTCCATTAGGGATTTGGAAAGGTTCCGAGAGAATACCATTGGCCTTGTCCTGAGCAGTAGGATTAGTGTAGATCGTAGAAATCCAAGTAAGCATGGTGTGTCTGAGCCCTGCGTATCGTAAAACTGAAAACATAAATTGCCAATTTACCCTGTCGAAGGCCTTTTCAGCATCCGTAACCAAAAAGATACATGGAATGTGTGTTGTGTTGGCCACGTGGAGCAAATTGAGAACTTTAACCGTATTGTCTCTGGCTTCTCGGGATAGTACAAAGCCCACTTGATCTAAGTGGATCAAGTGTGGTAAATGTTGCTGGAGTCGAGATACTAAGATCTTTGTAAATACCTTGAGGTTAACATTTAATAGGGATATAGGTCTATAACTCCTGCATGAAGCAGGGTCTTTCCCCTCTTTAGGAATCACTGAGATATGTGCTTGTAGGGCTTCCCTAGAGAAGGGCGATCCCGACCCTAGAGGATAAAGAATTTAACCATATAAAGACCAAGAGACGGTAATAGGGTTTTATAGTACTGGATAGTAAGGCCGTCCGGTCCTGGTGCCTTCCCCAGTTTGGCTGTCCCTATAGCCCTTTGAATTTAATCTAAGGTGATGGGGTCTTCTGGCATGTCCCCTATGGAGGGGGGCAATTGAGGCGTTTGGGAAGAGGTTAGGTATGCCGCCATGTTTTCAGGTGACGTGGTCGCAACCTTTAGATTATAAAGGGAGTCTTAGAATGTCTTAAATTCTTGTGCAATGTTTTTGGGGAGGGTAGCCTGAAGTCCGGCCGGGGACGTGATGTGTGGTATATATGATGTCATTTTCTGTTTGCGGAGTGATTTGGCCAAATATCTACCACATTTATTCCCTAATTCGTAGGTAATCTTACGGCAAACCTGTAGTGCTGCCTTTGCTTTAAAGTGTAATGGATCAGTAAATTTGTTGCGTAGGGTTGTGAGCTTGGTTGTTAAGCGCATCGGGGCATGTTTGTGGCGGGATTCTAGGGCCTGTAGGTCTCGTAAGAGGGTTCTCAATTGCATTGCATGTTGTTTTTTAATGCAAGAGCCATGTTTCATTAGTAAGACCTCATCTGGAATATGCAGTTCAGTTTTGGGCCCCAGTTCTCAAAAAGGATATTGTGGAACTGGAGAAAGTGCAGAGAAGGGCAACCAAACTGATAAGAGGCATGGAGGAGCTCAGCTATGAGGAAAGATTAGAGGAACTGAATTTATTCACTCTTGAGAAGAGGAGATTAAGGGGGGATATGATCAACATGTACAAATATATAAGGGTTCCATATAGTGAACTTGGTGTTGAGTTATTCACTTTACGGTCAACACAAAGGACAAGGGGGCACTCTTTACGTCTAGAGGAAAAGAGATTTCACCTCCAAATACGAAAAGGTTTCTTCACAGTAAGAGCTGTGAAAATGTGGAATAGACTCCCTGCAGAGGTGGTTCTGGCCAGCTCAGTAGATTGCTTTAAGAAAGGCCTGGGTTCTTTCTTAAATGTACATAATATAACTGGGTACTAACATTTATAGGTAAAGTTGATCCGGGGAATATCCGATTGCCTCTCGGGGGGATCAGGAAGGAATTTTTTCCCCTGCTGTAGCAAATTGGATCATGCTCTGCTGGGGTTTTTCGCCTTCCTCTGGATCAACTGTGGGTATAGAATTAGGTATATGGGATTGTATGATATTATTTTATTTTTTTATGGTTGAACTGGATGGACTTGTGTCTTTTTTTCAACCTGACTAACTATGTAACTATGTAATTCTGTCCAGTTCTGGTCACCTGTCCTCATAGGGGATGTGCTGGAGTTGGATAAAGTACAAAGACGGGCAACAAAATTAATAAGGGGACTTGAGGACCTCAATTTCAAGGAACGACTAGAAGCACTACATTTATTCTTGCTGGTGAGACGCTTGAGATAACGATTTACAAATACCTCAATGGTGATCCCAGCGTACAAAAAAAATGATTCAGTCTCAGGGAGTGTAAGAGGACATGGGGCCACACAATGAGATTGGAGGAGAAGCGGTTTAACCTTAAACTGTGCAGGGGGTTTTTCACTGTCTGGGCGACAATGACATGGAACTCTCTCCCACAAGTAGTGGTGTCCGTGGGGGGTATTGGTATTTTTAAAAGACTCTTGGATGTGCATCTTAGAGACCACAACATACAGGGATATGGGAAATGATAATAGACACTGACACACGTACACCTACACAGGTTTAACTGGATGGACTATTGTCTTTCTTTAACCTTACCAACTATGTAACTATGTTTCATGAGTACACGTCTTATAACCACTTTGTGAGCTTCCCAAACGGTTCCAGCTTCACATTCTGAGTTGTTGGTGTGAAAGTAAAAGTTCTTTAGGTCATCAGGACCTCCTTGTCTTGTAGAAGGCTCTCATTCAGCCTCCACGTCCTAGTCTTGGATGTGAGGGTATCCGAGAGTGCGCAAGACAGGCGCACAGTAGACATGTGTGGTTTGTTTCGTACGAAAATTCGTACATTTGGAAGCATCCGAAATACGAATTGCTATGCTTCCGAATTGTATACGAAATACGAAATTTCGTTGACGAATTTCGGATCCAAAATTTCGCTACAACGGAAACGTGACTGGTGTTTTGTTGACCAATCAGAGGTTTTCTTCTGCTGCTGAGTGTGGGTTGGGAAAATTACCTTTTTTAATATGGGAGTGGGAGACTGGTACTGGTAGTCGATGGGAGATTCAGAATCAGACAAAATAAGAATGTTCGTTAATATCGTTTTATTATTGTCATAATAATTACGATTATTCGTTATGATGAATTTAAAAACCCAAGAGGAAGTTGGCACAGCACAGGGATGGTGGGAGCCCCTCATAATGAGCACAGCACAGGGATGGTGGGAGCCCCTCATAATGAGCACAGCAGGGGTACAGCCCCAGGAGGAAGTTAGCACAGCACAGGGATGGTGGGAGCCCCTCATAATGAGCACAGCAGGGGTACAGCCCCAGGAAGAAGTCGGCACAGCACAGGGATGGTGGGAGCCCCTCAAATTAGCACAGGGATGGTGGGAGCCCCTCATAATGAGCACAGCAGGGGTACAGCCCCAGGAGGAAGTCAGCACAGCACAGGGATGGTGGGAGCCCCTCATAATGAGCACAGCACAGGGATGGTGGGAGCCCCTCATAATGAGCACAGCAGGGGTACAGCCCCAGAAGGAAGTCAGCACAACACAGGGATGGTGGGAGCCACTCATAATGAGCACAGCAGGGTACAGCCCCAGGAGGAAGTCAGCACAGGGATGGTGTGAGCCCCTCATAATGAGCACAGCACAGGGATGGTGGGAGCCCCTCATAATGAGCACAGCAGGGGTACAGCCCCAGGAGGAAGTCAGCTGTACCCCTGCTGTGCTCATTATGAGGGGCTCCCACCATCCCTGTGCTGTGCTGACTTCCTCCTGGGGCTGTACCCCTGCTGTGCTCATTATGAGTGGCTCCCAACATCCCTGTGCTGTGCTAACTTCCTCCTGGGGCTGTACCCCTGCTGTGCTCATTATGAGGGGCGCCCACCATCCCTGTGCTGTGCTCATTATGAGGGGCTCCCACCATCCCTGTGCTGTGCTAACTTCCTCCTGGGGCTGTACCCCTGCTGTGCTCATTATGAGGGGCTCCCACCATCCCTGTGCTGTGCTGACTTCCTGGGTTTGTAGTAGCCCGTTAGTTCGTATTTCGTAATTCGTGTCCGAAATTAAATTTGGATTTGTGCGAAATACGAATGTTCGTTAGGTCGTAACAATTATGAACATTCGTTATGATGAATTTAAAAAGCAAAATATACCTTTCTCAATATGGCAGTCCTTGACTTATTATGCTCATTATGAGGGGCTCCCACCACCCCTGTGCTGTGCTGACTTCCTGGGTTTGTACCCCTGCTGACCTCATTATGAGGGACTCCCACCATCCCTGTGCTTTGCTGACTTCCTCCTGGGTTTGAAGCCCTGCTGTGCTCATTATGAGGGTCTCCCACCATCCCTGTGCTTCTCAGTACAGCACAGGGATGGTGGGAGCCCCTCATAATGAGCACAGCAGGGGTTCAAACCCAGGAAGTCGGCACAGTACAGGGATGGTGGGGGCCCCTCATAATGAGCACAGCAGGGGTAAAGCCCCAGGAGGAAGTCAGCACAGCACAGGGATGGTGGGAGCCCCTCATAATGAGCTTAATGAATCGATGACTGCCATATTGAGAAAGGTATTTTTTGCTTTTTAAATTCATCATAACGAACGTTCGTAATTGTTACGAAAAGTTAACAAACCTTCGTATTTCGTACGAATCCAAATTGAATTTCGGAAACAAATTACGAAAATAGGATTTTTATAACAGCTTACCTGTAAAATCCTTTTCTTGGAGTACATCACGGGACACAGAGCGACATAGTCATTACTAATGGGTTATATAGATACCGTCAGGTGCTGGCACTGGCAACTTCCAAAACCGGAAGTACCCTCCCCTATATAAGCCCCTCCCATCCGGGAGCACCTCAGTTTTGTAGCAAAGCAATAAGTGTCCCCAAAGAGGGGCGGGAGCTCTGTGTCCCGTGATGTACTCCAAGAAAAGGATTTTACAGGTAAGCTGTTATAAAAATCCTATTTTCTTTCTCGTACATCACGGGACACAGAGCGACATAGTCATTACTAATGGGATGTCCTAAAGCAATGCCCAACGAGGGGGGGGATACACCATACATAAGCTGAGCGCTATCAGACATGAGGATCTTTTGCGGCCTGCAACACACTGCGCCCAAAGGCGACATCCTCCTGACTTCTAACGTCCACCTGGTAGAACCTAGTAAACGTGTGTACTGAAGACCATGTTGCGGCCTTACAGATTTGAGCCAGGGAGGCCTGGTGATGCGCTGCCCATGAAGTTCCAACTGCTCTCGTGGAGTGCGCTCTAACTTTGAACGGAGGCGGTCTCCTTCTTAAGCCATAGGCTTGCATAATGACCTGTTGAATCCACTTGGCTAAAGTAGATTTTGACGCTGCCTGACCCTTTCTGGGGCCTTCCGGCAGAATAAACAAAGTATCCGTTCTGCGAATCTGAGCAGTGGCTTTTAAATAAGCTTTAACTGCTCTTACTACATCCAAAGAATGCAATAACTTTTCCTCTCCCGAACTAGGTTTGGAGAAAAAAGAAGGAAGAACCACATCTTGGTTCAAATGAAAACCTTGATACCACCTTAGGAAGAAAGGCTGGATGAGGACGTAACACTACTCTGTCCTTATGGATAACCAGATATGGCTCTTTACAGGACATAGCTGCTAATTCCGACACTTTTAGCCGAACAAATGGCTACTAGAAAAAACAATTTCCTGGTGAGAAGAACCAAGGAACTATGCTGTAATGGTTCAAATGGTTGTTTCTGTAGAACCGACAGAACCAGGTTTAGATCCCATGGACATATGGGAATATTAACCGGAGGACTAATACGCATCACTCCTTATCTAAAGGCTTTGACTAGTGAATGCGAAGCCAAGGGCCTTTGAAAAAATATTGACAAGGCCGAAAACTGACCTTTGATAGTACTCAAGGCAAGCTTCCTATCTACAGCCCACTGTAGGAAGTCCAGACTCCTACCTATTACGTACTTATGTGGATGCCATTTCTTGGCCTCACACCACGCGATGTACGCCTTCCAGATTCTATAGTAGATCTGCCTGGATACCGGCTTCCTGGCATTGATCATGGTAGATACCACAGGATTAGAGAGCCCTCTCTTTTTTAGAATGTGGGCTTCATTAGCCAGGCCGTCAAACCTAGGGCTGGTAAGGAAGGGTGGTATATCGGTCCTTGCGAAAGCAGGTCCGGACGACGTGGGAGAGACCAAGGACTCCCCACTGACATTTTACAATCTCCGCGTACCACGCTCTTCGGGGCCACGCTGGAGCCACCAGAATCACTGGTTTCTTTTCTACCCTGATTCTGCGGAGTAATCGAGGTAACCATTGTGGCGGTGTGAATGCATATATCAGCTTGAACTGATCCCAAGGGAACACTAGGGCATCCGAGCCGCAAGCTAGGGGATCCCTTGTCCGAGAGACAAACCTGTCCACCTTTGCGTTGAATCTGGATGCTAGAAGATCTACATCCGATGTTCCCCACCGCTGACATATTGTCCAGAAAACCTCGGGGTGAAGGGACCATTCCTCTGGGCATAATTGCTGGCGACTTAGAAAGTCCGCCTTCCAATTCTCCACTCCTGGAATAAATACCGCAGATATGGCTGGGACATATCTTTCTGCCCATCTCAGGATGTAATTTACTTCCCTCTGGGCTGCACGACTCCTGGTGCCCCCCTGATGATTGATATATGCCACTGCTGTGGCATTGTCTGATTGAATTCTGACAGGGGACCCTTGGAGTTTGGATGTCCATGCTACTAGGGCATACCGGGCTGCTCGTATCTCTAAGAGATTGATGGGCAGGGCCTTTTCTGCATCCGACCATCTGCCCTGGAGAGACCATTGCTCCAGTACTGCTCCCCAGCCTATAAGGCTGGCATCTGTAGTGACCACCTTCCAAGAAATCGGACTGAAGGATTTCCCTTTATCCAGATTTTGGGGAACCAACCACCAGCGGAGGCTCTTGCGAACGGAAGGGGACAAGGACATTGGTAAGTCCAGAGCCTGAACTTTTTTGTTCCAGGCTGACAGTATGGCCCTTTGCAACTTCCTTGAATGGAATTGACCGTAGGGTACTGCTTCGAATGATGCCACCATTTTTCCCAGCAGCCTCATGCACAGGCGTATGGATGGCTGTCTTTTTGAACCCACTAAGTGGATCAAATCTCTCAAAGACGACCCCTTTTCTTGAGGCAAGAAGATTTTTCTCTGGTCTGAATCCAGCCTTAGCCCCAAGTATTCCAGACTTTTGACTGGTTTTAGGGCTGACTTGTCTCGGTTGATAATCCAACCGTGATATTCCAGATACTTGATTGTCTCGTGAACAACCACTTCTAGTTTTTCCACTGAGTGGTCTATCAGCAACAAGTCGTCTAGATATGCCATTATCGTTACACCTCGTGTTCTTAGATTGGCCAATAATGGGGCCAGAATTTTTGTGAACACTCTTGGTGCTGTGGCCAGACCGAAGGGTAAGGCTCTGAACTGAAAATGGCGCCCTTCTACCGCAAAGCGTAGAAATTTTTGGTGGGCTGGAAAGATGGGAATGTGCAAATAAGCATCTTTGATGTCGATCGAGGCTAACCATTCCTCCCCTTGTAGGGCAGTGGCTACCGATCGGATCGACTCCATCCGGAAAGTCCTGATATGTAGGAATTTGTTTAGCCCTTTTAGATTTAATATGGGCCTCACGTCCCCGTTTGGCTTCGGGACTGTAAAGAGGTTTGAGTAAAACCCGAACCCCCATTCTTCCAGGGGAACCTCTATAATTACTGCTTGGAGCAATAATTGTTCTAGTGCCAACAGGAGGGATCCTCTCTTCTGGGGATCCCTTGGCACGTTTGACCTTATAAAGCGGGAAGGAGGGGAGTTTTTTAACTCCAATTTGTATCCCAGATTTACTGCGGAGAGCACCCATCTGTCTCGGATCGTGTCCCGCCAGGTCTCTGTGAACAACTGAAGTCTTCCCCCCACCAAATTGGGTGGGGGCAACCCTTCATGCATTTGACTTTGGGGGAGGTTTTTTACCTCTCCTGCTCCAGGGCTTCTTGTTAACCTGCAATTGTCCCTGATTTTTACCTCCGGGATTTGACCAAGGAGGCCGTCGGAACTGTTTCACAGCCGATGTCCTAGGGACTGGAGAAGCAGGCCTCTTAAAAGAGGGACCTCTAACTCTACTTTTAACCGGCAAAAGTGTACTTTTACCGCTGGAAATTCTCTGGATATATTTGTCCAGGTCTTCCCCGAATAAGCGTTCACCATGAAATGGGAAGCTGACCAGCAATTTTTTACAGGGAGCTTCAGCAGACCAGTTTTTGAGCCATAGAAGCCTGCGCATATGTACTACAGACAGCGTAAGGCGGGAGGCCTGATGGATTGAATCCTTTATAGCGTCCACCGCAAAGCATAAGGCTCTAGGTAGATCAGCTAGGGCAAGAGCCTGCTGATCTGGCAAGTCCCTTAAGACCTGTTTCAACTGATCCTTCACTGCTTGGCAGACCCCAATAGCTGCCACTGCTGGTTGTGTCACCAATCCTGCTGTAGAAAAAGCAGATTTTAATAAGGACTCCAATTTTTTATCTATTGGGTCCTTGAACATTGGACATTATCCACCGGATATGTCAGTGATTTATTCACACAAGAGATGGCTGCGTCCACTGTAGGGACCCTCCATTTTCTGATGAACTTATCCTCCATGGGATAGACCACCGGAAATCTCTTGGGGGGAGTAAATATTTTGTCAGGATGCTCCCAATCCTGGTAAATGAGCCCTTCCAGTAAAGGATGGATCGGAAAGGAACAAACAGTCTGGGGAGCTTTTAGCGACCCCAACGAGGAGACAGAAGTGGATGATGGCTCCGCAAGTGGCATTTTAAATGCTGATCGGACCATATTAGTCAGGGACTGAACCCATAACCTTTCAGCATGTGATGCTGAGAACGGCTCTTCCACTGTTGATTCCTCTACAACCGAATCGACCTCGTCCTGATCCCCTTCAGGTAGGTCGATCCCTGTATGGGACTGTTGCTCTGTTAACAGGCACTCTGAGGGAGGAGACGGAGATCGGGCGCTTTTCTCCTGTGACAGGGAAGCCGCGATCAATGCTGACAATCTCTCTTCCAGCCCTCCCAGAGCTGAGGAAAAAACCTCCTCTGTTACATACACAGGAGCAGGTGAACTGAGGACAGCCACAGTACCAGGTACTCCTGAGGGTGCTCTACGGTCACTAACCTCTGATTCTTCAGGGGAGACTGGTGCAGCCAAAGCATGCCCAAGATCCTCAGAGCCCGATGGAGACCCCCTATTCCTCCTGGAATTTCTAGTCCCGGAGTTTTTAGACGGCATATTCCTAAACCACAAAGCTGAGGTATTCCAGCCGAAATACACCAGTTACTGACAATAGTCTAGCATAAATGCTGCTATAAGAAACAGTTGGTGTCTACTAATGTGCCTTTCTAGGGGATGCCTGTATCAACCGCTTGCTGTATGCCTTCTTTAAATGTTGCCAGCTCTGTCTCTGTACTTCATAGCCAGCTTACCACACAAAATTGTGGTTTTTAACATGCTGGGACGCCCGCACATGCGCAGAAGCGCTGCGGCGCGCACAGAGCGTCATCCCCCAGGCTCCGCCCCCTTTCCCGGCTCACCTCTATATATAGAGGCGCGTGCACGCGCACGGCCACGTGCGCCTTCGGCGCTAATTTCGAAAATGGAAACCAGGGACAAGAGCCAGGGCCCCTTTGCCGCAGACCGGGGGATGGACGAGCATTGCAACATGGCAGAGGAAGCAGTTTCCCATAAGAGAACTCACCATCTGCCTGGACTCGCTCTGATGAAAAGAAACTAGTCCACATGACAAGAAACGTTCCACAGCAGCCTCTAGTGGACAAACACAGGTACCGCAGTCTAATATATTAAATATATATATAAAAAAAATTTCTTGACCACCATTAAAAATTATTACATTTTTTTAGTAGTTACAGGCATGCACAGAATTTTGCGGGAATACCATTAGGTAACAGACAGAAAGACAAATTAGGCTTGGGGGTCACCCAATAGAACCAAGTTCCTGGGGGCCCCCACTTACCTGTTCCCCGCCGCAGGACTTTGTATGGTCCACAAAAGCCCAAACTTCACCTATCACGGCAGGCATTGTAATCAAACCTTCAGGGACCGGGTTCCCAAGGATTCCACTCCCCTGGACCTGTATAGCACCCTGCACAGAAAACATCTTGGTCGTGGGTATGACCAGAGCTCTGGATCCCAGGGTCCAGCTCTCCTAAGAGAAGCATTACAGGCAAAACCTTGCTCTTCTCTGCAAGGCCCGGGTACCGACCGTTTAGCTATGAAGCTTTTTTGGTCGGATCCGGAATAGCTTACTGAGGCCCAAAAGAACCTGTACGCAAGCTCAGTGAAAAACACATGTTTCTTCTTGGCCAACACCTTAGACACTGGCAAAAAACTGAGGTGCTCCCGGATGGGAGGGGCTTATATAGGGGAGGGTACTTCCGGTTTTGGAAGTTGCCAGTGCCAGCACCTGACGGTATCTATATAACCCATTAGTAATGACTATGTCGCTCTGTGTCCCGTGATGTACGAGAAAGAAATCCGAATTAACGGCTAATATGGAACGAAACAAAACAAATTTCATGTCTAGAGCACAGGCGCATAGTCCGACCATGTAATGGAACCTATAGAGGATTCCCGTACCGCATGAAATTGACTATGTGGTATGAGGAAGTAATCTATACGTGAGTAAAGATTTTGAGGTGGGGAGTAAAACGTGTAATCCTTCTCACCTGGGTGTGTAAGCCGCCAAATATGCACCAGTTGGGCCCTGTGAAGAGATTGTGCAATGCCCTTGCGGGAGCCAGGAGGAACTGAGGAAAACCCAGAGGATGTATCTTCGGAGGGAATCAGGGGTACATTAAAATCACCTCCAAGAATCAGTTGGCCCTCAGCAAACTCAAGAATCTTTTCAAGATTACTGCCAATGAAGAGGTCTTGGCTATTGGGAGCATAAAAAGTCGCCAGTGTCCCCTTGACGCCGCCAATTGTACCTTTTAGGAACAAAAATCTACCATAGAAACTCCCTTCGACTTGGCCACAGAGTTGGTAGAATGGTAAGTCACAGGGAAGAACCTGTTTTTAAGTACTGGGAGTTTGTCATCCCTGAAGTGGGTTTCCTGAATAAAAGCCACATCTACTTTAACCACTTAAGCCCCGAACCATATTGCTGCTTAATGACCAGGCCACTTTTTGCGATTCGGCACTGCGTCGCTTTAACTGACAATTGCGCGGTCATGCGACGTAGCTCCCAAACAAAATTGACATCCTTTTTTTCCCACAAATAGAGCTTTCTTTTGGTGGTATTTGATAACCTCTACGGTTTTAATTTTTTGCGCTATAAACAAAAATAGAGCGCCAATTTTGAAAAAAATTCTATATTTTTTACTTTTTGCTATAATAAATATCCCCAAAAAATATATTAAAAAAAAAAAAAAATCCTCAGTTTAGGCCAATACGTAGTCTACATATTTTTGGTAAAAAAAAATTGCAATAAGCGTTTTGTTGGTTTGCGCAAATGTTATAGCTTCTACAAAATAGGGGACTGTTTTATGGCATTTTTATTAATATTTTTTTTTTACTAGTTATGGTGGCGATCAGCGATTTTTATCGTGACTGCGACATTATGGCGGACACATCGGACACTTTTGACACCATTTTGGTATCATTGTCATTTTTACAGCGATCAGTGCTATAAAAATGCACTGATTACTGTGAAAATTACACTCGCAGTGAAGGAGTTAACCACTAGGTGGCGCTGCAGGGGTTAAGTGTTTCCTCTGGAGTGATTCTTACTGTGAGGGGGCGTGGCTACACTTGACACGTCATGATGACCGTTCCCGATCACAGGGAACGATCATCAGTGACAGTGTCACTAGGCAGAATAGGGGAATGCCTTGTTTACAAAGGCATTCCCCTGTTCTGCGCTTGCCAACTGCAATCGCGGGCCGCCCAGGAACATTGAGTAGAGGAGGAGACAGGACTGACAGTATGCACCTCTGTGCTGATTTAACATAGCAGTCAAACAATGAAGGTACTAATCCCTGTTTAACTGATGTGAAGCAGGGTCCACTGTGGGGGGGGGGCGGGACACAGAAACACCCTCCCCCACCCCCCGTAGCAAGCAACACCATATAGCCGAACAGAGCCACTGAAGTAAAATATTTAAATTTAATGGGTATGGCTCTAAGAGACTGAGAAGTGAAGGCCTCTGTGACAAATCATACAGAACCATATATAACATTAGCTTGTACACTTTATAAAGCAGTCCACATGAGTCACTGCAACGCCTTGCATCCAATCAGTCCCACAGAGGACCCCCCTCCAATAAGCATTTGATGTTGGTCATCGTCCAGCCAGACCACAAAAGAGATCAGAGCAGTACTGACACCAAACTGATTGCGGAAGCCACTCAGATGAGTGGTTAGGGGTCTTCACATTAAATAAATCTAGTATAATGTGCCCATGACATGAATGACTTATGACCAGTATAACAGGAATCCATAAAAAAAATTGCTATGGGTTACCATATTTGCACGCAATAATTCTGGTGGAACACATTTGCTTAGTTTATATCATGATCATATAACAAGATCAGAATGCAGCAGAAGGTTAGAGAAGTTGGGAACCCCCCCCCAGTAGTGCTTTCAGACTAATCACTGAGACAGCCAACCTCCGACTGCACTCCTACATCTAACCCCATGTAGGAGTACATGAAAGAAGCAATCAGAATAGCAGGGAAATATCTGCTAGAAACACTAGGGCCCTAAAACCCCCAGTTCCAATCAGGCATAGAGCCACAGACCCCGATAAGTCCACCCCCCAACTCCCTAGCTTGTAACCGCCGGGGGGGGGCAGAGAGACATTTCTCAATTCAACGAGCACCCCCTACAACAGAACACAGAATGGCTATCCCCCAAATCAATGTTGACAACACACTTATTCATAAGCACATGAAGCAGAGGCATTAAGGGAGGCAAAGCCATATTAACTGAAACTTTAATGCCTGCCTGAAGTGTAGCAGTATAAAAGGATGATCTATTCACTCTTGCTTTTTTGTTCTCCCAGATAAAGTTATCTATGATGTTTTTGTAATGTCTTAAAGTGGTTGTAAACACACAAAAAAACCTGCAAGACAAAGGCATAATGAGCTAGTATGCATAGCATCCTAGCTCATTATGAATTACCTACCTTAGATCGAAGCCCCCACAGCGGTCTTCGTACCCCGCTCTGGCCGGCGACATTGTTCCTGGAGCTAACTCCGGGTATAGCAGGCTCCGGCGCTGTGATTGGCGCTGGTAATGGCATACTAACTGAAGCAACGGCGTGTATGTGCCGTTGCTTCAGTGCGCATGTGCCGATGACGTCGGCGCATGCAGATACAGGGGATATCTCCTAAATCGTGCAGGCTTAGGGGATATCCGGGGTAGCAAGAGGTAAGCCTTATTATAGGCTTACCTGTAGCCACAAAGTGGTTGTAAAGGGCTTATAACCACTTTAAGGTGGGTAGATAATATGGGAAGAGGGATTGTTCTGAAAAGGTATATTATGTGAGGCAAGAGAAACATTTTTGTGAGGGCTATTTTTCCTGCCCAAGAAGCTGTGGCTTTGGAGAGATCTTTGCAAAGGCCCAAGAGTTTGTAAAGCAAGAGCGAGTTCTTAAAATGTGTGTACCAGGAGACACACAATTTATTGCCAAGATATGTTATTTGAAATGAGTGCGCCCAAGAGAAAGAGGGTAAACCCAGATATCTGTTTTTGAGTCATTAAAGGCAATTGCATAGGGAGCATAAATGATTTATATTTATTAACTTTATATAGTGCTAAATGTTTTTAAGATGTTTTGAAGCGCTGGTAAAGAAAGAGGGGTTCCGTTAAAGCGATCAGAATATCGCCAACATATAAGCCAATTTTTTGCTCCTCTCTACCCATTTGAAGTCCCTTAATCGTTTTGCAAGAGCAGATGGACTCCGCTAATGGTTCAATAACAAGGGAGAAAATAAGGGGATGACCTGTCTGGTGCCGTTAGTTATCTGAAATGAGTCGGACAACATTCCAGATATCCATACTTTAGCACTGGGAACAGAGTATGAAGCCATAATATTGTTACATTGTTAGTCAGGGTGAAAAAAGTCCACCTAGTTCAACCCAAATAAAAAAAATACAATCCCATATACACGATCCTATACCCACAGTTGATCCTGTTGATAATGGTTTCTCCAAACGCTCTGATAAGTAAAAATGTTCACAATCCTTGTCTAAGGTATCCACAATGCAGTGGATAGTCCATTGAATCAGATCAATGAATCTTGTGCCCTCGGATGCCTGTCGACATCCAATAAACCCTACTTGGTCTGGGTATACTAGTGATCCTAAAAGAAGGGGTTGTAGTCTGGTGGCCAGTACTTTATCATAAATTTTGATGTCGCTATTTAGTAGGAAAACGGGTCTGAAGTTTGGCGGGATCCAAAGGTGGTTTGTCAGGCTTTGGTATTGCAACAATAAGGGCCTCCAAAGACTCCCTAGGAAAAGAGCTTGTCTTGACTGCTTGGTTAGCTATAGTGCTCAGATGTGGAGAGAGGTTTTTCGAAAAGGTTTTCTAGTATTCGTTAGTATATCCATCTGGGCCAGGTGATTTATTCGAAGGGAGATTGTGGATGGCTTTGTGCATTTCACTATTCGTAAAAGGTGCAGATAGAGAGGCCTGTTGGGGTGCAGTTAATGAAGGGAGGTTGATTGAGTCTAAAAAAGAATGGATTTAGGATTCAGTAGGGTGTCGGAAGTCTGGGTATCCTTAAGGTTTTATAGAGAAGCATATAATTTACTAAAGGTATTCGCTATCTCTAATGGGTTAGTGATTAATCTTTTTTTAAGGTCCCCAGGAGAGGATACATTGGATTTTCTTAATTTCTGCTTTACTTGTTTAGCCAGTAGGGCACTTGTTTTATTTGGGAATAAAAAATGAGCTTGGATCTTTTAAGTGCATACTCATATGGATTAAGAAGGCCGCCAGCTAGGTTTGCCGTAAGTTGTGGAGAGTTTTAGCTTCGTTAGTGTCTACTGAGGCTTTGTGGTTTTTTTTTTCTCCAGGGTTTGCGTTTGGTGTAACAGATCAGACATCTCTTTGGTTCTCCTCCTTTTCTCATGTGCACCCACCTTGATAAGTATTCCCCTAATAACAGCTTTATACGAGTTCCACAGTGTAAACCTGTTGACATTTTCACAATCATTTATTTAAAGGAAAGATAAGAGTTCCCATTTGATCTGGTCCTTGTATCTAGGGTTAGTAAGCAAAGACGAGTTTAGGCGCCATATACCGTATATACTCGAGTATAAGCCGACCCGAATATAAGCCGAGGCACCTAATTTTACCACAAAAAAATGGAAAAAATGTATTGACTCGAGTATAAGCCTAGGGTGTCCATCTGCATGCCTCACTGTGCCTCACTTTGCCTCACTGTGTCCGTGCCCATGCCTCACTGTGCCCATGCCTCACTGTGCCCATGCCTCACTGTGCCAATGCCTCACTGTGTCCATGACTAGACTGACGTTTAACATGGGAGTCTATGCAAGGGGTGCCCAGCTTTGAAAAATCGGTGCTCCCCGTCTGTAGGTCCCCCAGACAAAAAAAAGTTGCACAGTTATAAAGGAGAAATGGGGCTACATGTGTGCCAAGTTTCGGATCCAGTGGACCTACGACCGGCCAGTACCGGGTCCCCGAAATCACCGGAGAAATTATCGTTTAACATGGGAGTCTATGGAAGGGGTGCCTGGGTTTGAAAGATCGGTGCTCCCCGGCCGTAGGTCCCCCGGACAATAAACTTTGCACACTTGTAGAGAGAGAGTGGGGCTACATGTGGGACCTACGGCCGGCCAGTACCAGGTCCCCAAAATTCAGGAGTTCAGGCGCAAAAAGGTGACTCGAGTATAAGCCGAGGGGGGCATTTTCAGCACAAAGAAATGTGCTGAAAAGCTCGGCTTATACTTGAGTATATACAGTATATGTATTTTTGTTATACCTTTTGTATTTTTTACACTTTAAAACATTGCTGTATTCACATTCATTTGCTGGAACTACATGGAACTTATTGACACTACAACACTGAAAGCACGCACTGTCTTAGATGCACTTTATTATCTGTACATATATGAATTTAGATGCACTTGATATTTGTATTCATATGAATTTATAATAAACTAAACACTGAGAGCACTTTTATATGTATTTGGGTTTACTATGTATATTGAAGATTTCTGAATTGTGGCAGATACACGCATCACTATTTTTTGTAGATCAATTAATTACCATTTGTTAGGTTCTTTGTTAGGATGGTTCAGCCCTTATTTGATGTTTTGCATAGGCCTATCACTCTTTTATTTATCTAAATGTATTTCTCTTATCGTCCATGGACTGACACAGCTCTCATACTGTTTACATGTGGGTATATGTCCCTGCTCGCAGGAGAAGATCTAAGCAGAATGTTAAATGTTAGAAACATACATTCTAGAACAAAACCAGAGCTGAACAGCCCCGCCCAGGGAGGCGGTCCCTCCGGACATAACCCTCCTACCTGCAACCAGCAGCCTCAGTTTTTTTCTGCCTAGCAGAAGGAGAAGACGTGGCTCTCTCAGGAGCCAGTCTCCTGGAAGATTTTTACTTTTTAATTTCTATTCCTTTGGGAATTTTATTATTTTATTTTTGAGACCTTCAATCAACTGTCGGCTGGGCAACAGGTTGGGTACACTGGTATCCTCGTAGACTTCCCTGTCTCACCATCGAGCGTGCTGATCCCCTCGCCTTGTGTGCGTGAGACTCAGTTCACGACATGCCCCATGACTCCAGGGGTGGCCGGGTTGCTTTTATGCTCCCGCGGTCCTCTCAAGATTGATCAGTACCTGTCTGTATCTTTCGCGGTGGACCGGGCCGATAGCTACGCAGTACTGCTCTGTGATAGGTCTGTCTAAAGCAAGCCAGTGGGTCCCTCTGGGACAGGTAAGTAGTCTCTCCTGATGCAGGTGAGTACATGCTGGCTGTGTTTCTTTATATGGGGGTTCTCCCTGTCTCCCCCCTGTTATGCTGCTCTCTGCACCCTGTACTGGTGCTGTACTGTGGGTGTGCTTGGGGGGGTCGCTCTGGCCTGGCGGGGGGCGCTCATGTCGGTGAACTCTGGGAGAGGAGCAGTGTTCTGGTGTGGAGTGTTGGGAATTTATTGCGTGCGCCATTAGCGCTGTTTTTTTTAAATTCAAATAGTGCGCTCGGCGGCCATCTAGCCGTGGTTCAATGGCCGTTATACAGGTGGCCGGCGGCCATTTCCTTGAAGCCACGGCGCTTTTACTTTCGGTTTCGGTCTCTAGTGGCGCTGCTGCGGCACGAATTTCCTCAGTCTCCTCACAGATTCTTCACTCTCCTCAGGCTTCACTCGCGCTGCAGCTCGGCTCATACAGCGGAACTGAGTGGTCCCTAAGGGTTGGTGAGTCCTCCGGGTATCCCCTCCTCAGCCTCAGCGCAGCCAGTGGGTGGACTTTATTATTCACTGTAATAGTGAATAAGGTCTTAGAGGGTGGCAGTATGGAGTCTGGTTCACCTGCTTCTCCACACTTGTCATAGGCAACTGGCAGTGCTCCTGCACCTGCGGTCCCTATGGACCAGTTGTCGGCAGTCCTGGAATCATTCCTTGTCAGAATGGAAGCGGTGTGCGAGCGCAAGGGAGCTGTAAAGCGCCCCCCCCCCACACATTCTCCTGTAGGGGAGTGCTCTGTCTCAGATATGGGCCTAGCTACTGTTGCTCAGGACCCTAGCTCTGAGGATTTTGATGTGTTTGGACAGGACATTCCTTGTGAGGAAGACCCCTGTCTTGAACCAGTAACTGACAGGGTGCTTGTAAGTGAACTCATTGATGCTGTGAGGGACACTCTCAAGCTGAATGTTGAGGCTGAGGAACCTCAGGTGGAAGCTGTATCCTTTGGTTCCTTTAAAGCCGTTTCTTCAAAAAAGGTTTTTCCATATGTGCCTTTTTTTTGATACATTCATTGACAAAGTCTGGGATAAGCCGCAGAAGACTTTGACGGTCCCGCGGCGCCTAGCCATAAGGTACCCCTTTGAGGAGGACCTGGTTAAGAAGTGAACTCTCCCCCCCCAGTGGTCGACCCCCCGGTCGCCCGTTTGAATAAGGCTACCACACTCCCAATGGAAGGGACTCCTGCATTTAAGGATCCCACTGACAGGAGGTCAGAAGTGGTGAGTAGAACTATGTTTACCTTATTGGGGTCTGCTTTACGCTCTATAGTGGCGGCGACGCTTGTGTCTCAGACACTCACAGGCTGGGCAAAGATTTTGCACCAGACAGTGCAGGAGCATAATCTTCCTCTTGAGACCATTGCCCTGGCTCACCAACTTGCGCAGGGTTTAGTCTTTGTGTGCGATGCCACTTTGGATGCGGCTCCTCTAATATCCGGGGCCTTTATCTCTGCTGTGGTGCTGCGTCGCCTTATCTGGCTGAAATGCTGGTCGGCCGATCTAGCTTCCAAAAAATTCCTGGCTGACTTGCCCTTTAAGGGCGGTAGACTGTTTGGGGCCGCCCTGGATGACACTATTAAGGATGTCACAGGGGGTAAGAGCACCTTCCTTCATCAGTCTAAGGGAAAGGAGACCCACCGCAGGCCGGGCCCTTCCTTTCCGGCGAAGAAGACATTTTTTCGTCAGTCAGATTCCACGGGTAAGCCCGCCCAGACTGGAAAAAGTGCGGCTGGGGGACAAAGGCGTCCCTGGGTGCGTAAGCCTACCAAGCAAGCTCCCAAGCCCACCACCGTCTGAAGTCTTGCCCCTGCCCGACTCTGGGGTGGGGGGACGTCTTCGCAGGTTCACGGTGCGGTGGACCTCCCGGTTTTCCGACCGGTGGGTGTGCGAGGTGGTCACCTCGGGATACAGGATAGAGTTCCGCTCGTGGCCCCCAAACAGGTTCTTTCCCTCAAACCTCCCCCTCCTTCCTGCCCGCCGGGTGACCCTCTTGGGGCCGTACAGGATTTGCTCAGGTGCGGAGTAATTGTGCCGGTTCCGTCACAAGAGAGGTTTCAGGGGTTTTACTCTAACCTGTTTGTTGTCCCGAAGAAGGACGGGGTTCGGCCAATCCTGGACCTCAAGGCCCTGAATGCCTATGTGAAGGTACTAAAATTCCGGATGGAATCCATTCGCACGGTGATTGCGACACTCCACCAAGGGGATTTTTTGGCGTCCTTGGATATCAAGGGCGCTTACTTGCACGTTCCAATCTGCGCAAGTCACCAGAGGTTTCTGCGCTTTGCCATAGGCGAAGTCCACTATCAGTTTGTGGCTCTTCCCTTCGGCCTAGCATCGGCACCACGGGTTTTCACCAAAGTGCTTGCCCCGGTTCTAGCTTTGCTGAGACAGCGAGGAATTGTTATCGTGGGCTATCTGGACGATCTCCTTCTCAGAGCAGAAAATGGCTCAGAATTGGAGGAAAATGTGACAATAGTCAGTCACCTCCGGGACGTCGGATGGCTTCTGAACATGCAGAAGTCGATTCTAGTCCCGACTCAATGATTGGAGTATCTGGGTCTGATCCTGGACACTTCGGCAGCGAAGGTGTTTCTACCCTCAGAGAAGTTACTGACACTTCAGTCGGCAGTGCGGGTTCTGACGTCCCGAAAATGGTCGTCAATTCGCTTTTGCATGAGAGTCCTGGGACTAATGGTGGCCTCCTTTGAGGCGGTTCTGTATGCCCAATCAGACACTCGGGCATTGCAGAAGGGAATTCTGTCTGTTTGGGACAAGTCCCCATTGTCATTGGATCTTCAGATTCAGGTGAGTCACTCTGTCAAGGCGTCCCTGACGTGGTGGCTGAGATCCCCGGCTCTTCGGGCCGGGAAGTCGTTCCTCCCCATCAAGTGGACGGTGGTCACGACGGACGCCAGCCTGACAGGCTGGGGAGGAGTGTGGGGAGTCCTGTCAGCTCAAGGGCTCTGGACTCCGGACGAATCTTGTCTCCCAATCAACATCCTGGAATTGCGGGCGATCAGACTGTCTCTCCGCGTGGTCGAAGTGGCTACAGGGCCGCTAGATCAGGATTCAGTCGGACAACGCCACGGCCGTGGCGTATGTCAACCATCAGGGGGGCACTCGGAGCTCGGCTGCGGCATCCGAGGTCGCCCACATCCTAAGGTGCCGGCGCTGTCGGCCGTCAACATTCCGGGCGTAGAAAACTGGCAGGCGGACTATCTGAGTCTCCAGTCCCTGGACCAGGGGGAGTGGTCCTTGCATCCGGAGGTGTTTCAACTCCTTTGTCGGCGGTGGGGCACACCGGATGTGGACCTGATGGCATCTCGCCTCAATCGCAAGGTGTTGAGATTTGTGGCCAGGTCCAGGGACCCCTGGGCGGATGCCTCGGACGCATTGGTGGCCCTGTGCGGTCAGTATCGCTTAATGTATGCTTACCCTCCGCTGCTGTTGATTCCTCGTCTGCTGCGGCGCGGGGTAGCGGCTGAGGGCATTCCGGTGATCCTCATTGCCCCGGACTGGCCTCTGCGTCACTGGTACGTCTCATCGCGGACGTCCCTTGGCGCCTGGCCTTGAGGGAGTACCTTCTGTCTCAAGGTCCTATCTTTCATCCTGCTTTACAGTCTCTGGCTTTAACGGCATGGCTATTGAGAGCCAGGTACTGAAGGACCGAGGCCTGTCGGATTCGGTAATTTCAACCATGCTTAGGGCACGGAAGTCTTCTTCTAGAAAGATCTATCACCGTACCTGGAGAGCTTACATCGCTATGTGCGAAGAGCTAGACTGGCGTCCACGGACGTACTCTGTCCCCAGAATCATGCGGTTCTTGCAGCGTGGTGTGGCACAAAGGCTAGCTTTGAGCACAATTAAGGGTCAGATTTCGGCCTTGGCCGTTTTCTTTCAAAGACCCCTAGCAGGTCATTCCTTAGTTAGAGTTTTTGTACAGGCGGTCTGCCATGTGGTTCCACCTGCCAAGCCTCCGCTCCCTCCTTGGGATCTGAACTTAGTGCTCTTGGTTCTTCAGGAACCTCCTTTTGAAAATATCACAGATATTCCTCTTTTAACTTTGTCTCAGAAGGTGGCTTTCTTAGTGGCCATCACTTCTGTTAGACGGGTGTCTGAGTTGGCGGCTCTGTCATGCAAGTCGCCTCACCTGGTCCTCCATAAGAATAAGGCGGTGTTGCGACCGCGACCGTCTTTTCTTCCAAAGGTGGTTTCGGCTTTTCACCTTAATGAGGACATTGTCCTTCCGTCCTTGTGCCCTCACCCATCGCATCCTAGAGTTTGCGCTTCACAACTTAGATGTGGTGCGAGCCTTACAGGTGTACCTAGCGGCTACTGCTTCTATTCGGAAGTCTGACTCACTGTTTGTGTCTGTCTCTGGTCCAAAACAGGGCCAAGCGGTGTCGTCTGCCACCATTTGTAGGTGCATCAGACAGACTGTTATACAGGCCTATGCCATTAAGGGGCGGGCGCCTCCCTTTCCGGTTACGACGCATTCCATCAGGGCAATTGGTGCTTCCTGGGCTTTCCGACATCAAGCGTCGGTTGCACAAGTGTGCAAGGCGGCGACCTGGTCGTCCGTTCATACCTTTTCAAAATTCTATAAGGTTGATGTGGCTGCATCTTCGGATGCTTCCTTCGGCCGCAAAGTGTTGCAGGCCGCTGTTTAAGGTTGCAACTCCTCCGTTGGAGCTCTGCTGGTTTGGAGTGAAGTTTTGGTTGTTCCTTTACTATTTGCTCCCACCCTTTTCTTATACTGCTTTGGGACGTCCCACACGTAAACAGTATGAGTGTCAGTCCATGGACGATAAGAGAAAATAGGATTTTTGTACTCACCGTAAAATCCGTTTCTCTGACGTCCATGGACTGACACAGCACCCACCCTTCTTTTAAGGTTTGTACTGCTTTGTTACGAACTGATGCTGCTGGCTGCAGGTAGGAGGGTTATGTCCGGAGGGACCGCCCCCCTGGGCGGGGCTGTTCAGCTCTGGTTTTGTTCTAGAATGTATGTTTCTAACCTCTAACATTCTGCCTAGATCTTCTCCTGCGAGCAGGGACATATACCCACACGTAAACAGTATGAGAGCTGTGTCAATCCATGGACGTCAGAGAAACAGGTTTTACGGGAGTACAAAAATCCTATTTTTTTCTTCTGGTAACTAGGTTTTTATAGTATGCAGGGGTCATACTTAATATATAGATATTCTGATGTGTATACTGTATATAACTGATAATGCCTCAGTAGCAAAGCATGCTGAACATTACAAAAGATGTGTGCATCAGTGCTTGACCTGATCCCAGTAGACTTTTGAATACTTTGCTAATATACCTAATAATTGTTCTTGCCTAATGAATACCTTTTGATTTAACTCAAAGGCAGAGTACAGACATCATTCATCTGTACCCCGATATACTGTATGTGTCCAACAATCCTTTTTACAGGAAGAAGGATGGCAGCCCAGGATGCTGGAATAGTAACCCAAGCACAGGCATGGGAACAGCTGCAAATCCCGAAACACTTCTGTGGGCCACATGGTTGAATAAAATAAAAAATGTATTCGTGCTCAGTAACTTTATAGACATGATCTCTATAGGTCATGCTTGCACAAGTCAGTTGTGACTTTTATGTAAAGATTATAAGGGAATCTTTTTTCTAAACTTGCATTTTCTGTCTTTTTTTTCTTATAGCTGTAATATGTGCTGCACCAGAATCACCAGCTGGTGGAGCATATCGCATACAAAAGGATGAGTACACATATATGGATTCTGTAACATTTTCATGCCAGAAGCATTTACAAGTTGTGGGCAATGCTTCTATATCCTGTACAGCAACAGGGAAGTGGAGTTCTGATTCTCCCACATGCAAAGGTTAGAAATATGATCTTTTTGTGCTTGTATCAATGTATTTTAGCCTAGGAGCTAGACCAGGGGTAGGCAACCTTTTGAGCACAGTGCCAAAAAATGTTTTTAAAGAAATTCAGCGTGCCGATTTTATAAAAAAAAAAATGTCAACTTCACACATTCAATCACGAAAGCAATTTTTTTTAAAAGTAAACGCTGTAAACTACTTGAGTAGAAGTGAGAAATTAACATCCTGCACTCCCCTGCCTCAGATCAGCCCCAATTCATGCACCTTCACACCTCAGATCACTGTCCCCTCTGCAAATCGGTTTCACCACTGTAACCCCCTGCTCATCTGCCCCACCACTGTGACCCCCTGCTCATCTGCCCCACCACTGTGACCCCCTGCACATCTGCCCCACCACTGTAACCCCCTGCACATCTGCCCTACCACTGTAACTCCCTGCTCATCTGCCCCACCAATGTACCCCCCTTTCTCATCTGCCCACCAATGTACCCCCTTTCTCATCTGCCCCACCACTGTAACCACCTGCACATCTGCCCCATCACTGTACTATCTTGCACATCTGCCCCACCTCTGTACCCCCCTGCTCATCTGTCTCACCACTGTAACCCCCTGTACATCTGTCCCACCACTGTAACCCCCTGCTCTTCTGTCCCACCACTGTAACCCCCTGCTGATCTGCCCCACCAATGTTCCCCCTTTCTCATCTGTCCCACCACTATACCTCCCTGCACATCTGCTCCACCGCTGTACCACCATGCTCTTCTATCTCTCACCGCTGAACCATCTTCTCATCTGTCCTAACACTGAACTTATCTGCTCATCTGCCCCACCCCTGTAACCCCCTTTCTCATCTGCCCCACCACTACCTCCTGCACATCTGTCCCACCTCTGCCCCCCTGCTCTTCTGACCCCACCACTGTAACCCCCTGCTCATGTGTTCCACTCATATACCTCCTTTCACCTCTGCACCCCTCTACACATCTGCCCCACCTCTGTACCCCCCTGCTCCTCTGCCCAGCCACTCTAACCCCTGCTCATCTGTCTCACCAATGCACCTCCTTTCACATCTGCCCCACCGCTGTACCCCCCTGCTCTTCTGGCTTAACACCGACCCCCCCCCCCACTCATCTGTCCCACCACTGTAACCCCCTGCTCATCTTCCCCATCACTGTACCCTCCTGCTTTTCTGTCCCACCACTGAACCCCCTCCTCATTCCTCACATTACTGTACCTCCTGCATTTCTGCCCCACCACTGTACCCCGTGGCTCTTCTGTCCCACCACTGTAACCCCGCTGCTCATCTGCCCTATCAATGTATCCCTTTTCTCATCTGCCCCACCATTGTACCTTCCTGCACATCTGCTCCACCGCCGTATCCCCATGCTCTTCTGTCTCACTACTGAATCACCTTCTCATCTGTCCTAACACTGAACCCATCAGCTCATCTGCCCCACTACTGTAATCCGCTTTCTCATCTGCCCCACCAATGTACCTCCTGCACATCTGTCTCACCTCTGTACCCCCCTGCTCTTCTGCCCCACCACTCTAACCCCCTGCTCATCTGCCCCACCACTGTAAGCCCCTGCTCATCTGTCCCACCAATACACCTCCCTTCACATCTTCCCCACTGCTCTACCCCCCTGCTTTTCTGTCCCACCACTGAACCCCCTTCTCATCTGCTACTTAACACTGAACCCCCCTGCTCATTTGTCCCACCACTGTAACCCCCTTCTCATCTGGTCCAACACTGAACCCCCTCTGCTTATCTGCCCCATCACTATACCCCCCTGCTCTTCTGTCCCACTGCTGAACCCCCTTCTCATCTCTTCCACTGCTGTACCTCCCTGCACATCTGCCCCACCACTGTACTTTCCTGCTCTTCTGTTCCACCTCTGAACCCCTACTGCTCATTTTCCCCACCTCTGTACCCTCCTGCTCATCTGCTTCACCGCTGTACCCTCTTCTCATCTATGATATGTGTGATATGCAGAGTGGTGAAAGGAAGCAGAGATGAGACACATCTACCTGTCCTAGCACACTCATCCTCCTGAACCACCCCTCGCATCCAGCCCACGTGCTTCTGTGTGATGTCCCATACAAGCTTCTGGAATGGATGTGCAATAATGAGCTCAGTTCAGGGGAATTTTCTGAAAGCATTGGGCCTGTGTGCAGGATCATAAGTTGGGTACCAGGTAAGGTGTCAGATCAGGCAGTATGGGAGGCCCATAAAACGGTGATAAGAGGAGAACTAATAGCCTATGGGGCCCACATCAAGAAGGAAAGAAGGAAGGAAGTGACAGATTTATTAGAGAAAATCAATGTACTGGAGATTAAACATAAAAAAATATATCGACCCCTTAGAGACCCAACAATTAGAGAACCTTCGAGCGGAACTCGCACAATGTCTAGATCGAAAAATTAATAATAAATATAGATACTTTGCTCATAGGTTCTATGAGCAAGGGAACAAATGCGGTCGGTTACTGGCTAAACAACTTAAAAAGAAACAATAATCTAGACATGTCCATAACTTATTAATCCGAAACAAAAAGATAGTGGAAACCCAGGCCATAGCAAAAGAATTTCACAGATTCTATGAAACACTATATAATATCCAGACAACCGAGACCTCACCAAAAGAAGAGAGAGAGGATCAAAGAAGGGAGGAGACACGAAATTATATTAGGCAATCATCAATGCCCACCCTATCAAAGACAGCTACAGCAGAAATGGAACATCCAATTACGGTTGAAGAGTTGAGCAGAGCAATAGCAGCCTTGCCGATAGGGAAAAGCCCTGGCCCAGATGGCTTGACAAATATTTACTATAAAAAATTCTCTTCCGAACTGATAAGACCGTTATGTAAGTACTTTAATACAATTAATGCGACTAAATTGTTGCCTTCAGAAGCCCTGTTGGCGTACATTACTGTACTCCCAAAGGAAGGGAAAAATCCGCAGTACTGCGCTAATTATAGGCCTATTTCTCTGCTCAATTCGGATACTAAACTGCTGGCCAAAATCCTAGCGCAGCGATTGCAAGAATATATCGGGCAATTGGTGCATCCAGACCAGACAGGCTTCATGAAAGGTCGTGAGGCAAGGGATAACACCATCCGGGCACTTCACCTTCTTCATTGGATGAAATATAGCCCAGAGAAAACCCCAAAGATCGTACTATCAATGGATGCTGAAAAAGCTTTCGATAGGGTGAACTGGGGCTTTATGAGTGAAGTACTGAGAGGGGTGGGCCTGGGTGACCGCGTGATGGGATGGATAATGGCCCTTTATGCAAACCCAAGAGCAAGGGTTAAAGTAAATGGCACATTATCAGATTACCTGAACATACGAAATGGGACAAGACAGGGGTGCCCACTTTCACCTCTGATATTTGCTATAATATTAGAACCATTTCTTTGTAAGATTAGAAGCAATGGGCAGAGATCAGGGATATGTATTGGGGATGTGGAACACAAAGTATCGGCTTATGCTGACGATCTATTATTCTATCTCTCAACACCACAGACATCCTTGACAGCTCTTATGCAGGAAGTGGACAGATATGGGTATCTATCTAACTTTAAAATTAACTTTGAAAAATCAATACTTTTACCCAGCCATGTACCTCAAGAGATGGCAAGGATGCTGAAAAGGGTGTACCCCTTTGTATGGAAGAAGGACTCCTTGTTCTACTTGGAGGTACATATCACCTCAGATCAAAAAATATTATATGACCTTAATTATGTATCCCTAATGGCCAGGATAGTGGGGGACTTAAAGAAATGGACAGGACAATACCTAACATGGTTCGGAAGGGTAAGCGCCATTAAAATGGGTAAACTACCTAGCATTATCTATATATTACATACAGTCCCGATTAAAGTACCAGAAACCTTTTTTTTAAACAGATACGGAAGGCTTTTGTAGCCTTTGTGTGGAATGACAAGCGACCAAGGTTGGCATATGACATCTTGCGCAGAAGTAAGGCAGAGGGAGGAATGGGGTTGCCAGACATATCAGTTTATTATAAGGCAATGTCGCTGGTTCGAATTTTGAACTGGTGTCATGACTCCTCTAATAAAATGTGAGTCCCACTAGAAAAAACAATAGCAGGGAGGAACCCTGCAGGGGCCCCTTGGATCCCGAGTACGTCAAGAGGACTCTCGAAATGGACATCCCCCCCTGACCTGGAACTCCTTGTTAATATGGGATAAGTTGAATAAAACGGGGGAGTATTCCCCCCAGGTGTCCCCCCCCTAGCTCCACTGGAGGGATTCCCGTGGATTCCTGGGGGCATGGGGTCGGGATGGAGATACCACGTGTGGTAAATTCGCCCCGTGGGGAACCCTAACAACTTATTCGGAGCTGGTTTCGGCCCTAGGGAACATACCCACATCAGGTTGGAGATACTATCAAATGACAGGTTTCTTTAACAAGATGAAACCCTTACTGAGACCATTAACCTCAATTACGGTGTTTGAGGGCCAGTGTGTGCATTTGAGAGACGCTAGGAATCTGCTGTCTCGGATGTATAGACTGATATTAGGAGCCCAAAAGAGTACAGTCCCATATTTCATCAGGGAATGGGAAAGAGAATTAAATAAAGAACTGTCAGAGGAACAAATTAAAAAAATGATCAAATCAACTTATTCTACATCTATAAGTTTGTACGTTCAGGAAATGGCTTATAAATTTATGACAAGGTGGTACAGGACACCAGTAAGACTAACTCAGATGTATCCAGAGGCAGATGCCCGGTGCTGGAGAGGATGTGACCAGAGGGGTACATTTCTCCACCTCTGGTGGGAATGCCCCAGGATTAAAACATTCTGGGTATCAATCGCGCCATGGATTGAGAGGTTGACCCCTAGACCTATGGAGTTTACACCCCTATGCTTCCTATTCCACGGAGCACCTGGCCCCATTAAAGCTTACAGGAAGAGTATTACACCGCACCTATTGAACGCAGCTAAATTACTGATCCCCAGATTTTGGAAACAGGCTACCTGTCCAACACTAGATGACTGGAAAAAGGAGGTCAATCGGATAAAGGAAGCTGAAAGGTGGACTCAAGTAGTGAAGGGAAAAAAAGAGGAATTTGAGAAGACTTGGGGGGGGCTGGATACAGTTGGCCCCTGAAATGGGCGGAGGATAAGAGACAAGGAGGGGGAAAGCAAGGGGCAGGGCAGACCCATAGGTACCCCCCCAGTATAGTATAGTTGCTTATGGGCTAGCCATAGAAATATAAAGAAATATATCGAACTATGAACCCGGTCCGGGATATATATGTATGTGTATATGTATGTATGTGTATATATGTATGTATATATATATATATATATATGTATGTATATATATATATATATATATATATATTTTTTTTTTTTCTCTCTCTCTCTTCTTTTCTCCCCCCCCTCTCCCTGACAGACTCTGACTGCGTGGATAGTGTGGAGTGAGATGTCTGCCCCTAACTGGGAGAGAAAGGGGGAGTTGAGCCATGTTGAAATAAAAAGGGGAGGGATGGGAAGGGGGTGGGGGGCAAGGAGTAGGGCACACACAGGAGAAGAGGGATTTTTTTAAGTAGTATTAAGATAGAGACTGTATATGACCACGGTGAGGGTATCACAATTTTTTTTTTCTTCTGGGAAATATGGGCTTAAAGTTGGGGGAAGAATAGGTCAGGAGGATAGCTTGAATGTAAACACGGGTAAGAGAACAAGGTATAATCACCTATTTTCAAACACCAGGGGCATTAGTGGCCTCCTAAGAGGGTCTGGTAGAGGGGAATTAATAAATAAATACATGGAAGTAGGAGAGGCGACCACTCCCCTATTACCTTTCCTTTTTTTTTTTTTCTCAAAGTTTGTTTGCTTTACTCAAGGTGGGGAATAAGGCCATGGGGGCCGCTATACACAAGTATGGGTAATCAATACCTAATCATGAGGCACAAATGAAATAAAAAATATATATATATATTTTTCTTTTCTCTTTTCTTTTCTCCTGCCTTCTCTTCTTTTCTTTTTTTTTTTTTCTTCCACAAAAAGAATAGGCACTAGGGCCAGTAGAGGCCTCTTTGGAAGTAGGAGGGGGTACGGGATAAGTGATAAGAACACAGTAGGAGAACACATGACTTAAGTAGAAGGAATGAAGTGAGTGGGGACAGAACAGACTCAATCCACCGCAGCCGGGGGTGGAGGGGAGAGGGGGAATGGAATGGAGGGGGAGAGGGAATTAGCTTATCTCTTATTTCTTTATGTAATTTTTTTTTCTCTTGGGGGGGGGGGGGGGTAGATAATATAACTGATAAACTTTTTGATAAGACAATTTTGTATCTAGTTCTTTCCTGCAATGTTATGTCTTATATAAATGTACAATGCTGAATGGAAATGTTGAAGCTTATAATAAAATAAAAAATGTTGATCATAAAAAAAAAGATAAGTTGGGTCCCCGTAGCTGAGAAAAAGTGCAACGCTCTGTGCAGCAGCAAAAGTTGGGTGTGATTTTCATTGCGCTGAATACTGGCTGTGGCTTAAAGGGACACAGAGTGCAGGGGTTCAGTAGTAAGTGATGCAAAGGTTCAGGAATAATTTCAACAAAGTTCCCAGAAGCTTAATGCCGCGTACACACGTCCATTTGTAATGTCATTTTTAAAACCGACGTTTTTCTCGTAGTTTTTTTTCTTGTTTCCTCTCCACCCTATCTTGCGTACACACGATCATGAAAAAAAACGCTCGAGCAAAGCGCAGTGACGTACAACAAGTACGACGGCACTATAAAGGGGAAGATCCGTTCTAATGGCGCCACCCTTTGGGACGCTTTTGCTGATTTCGTGTTACCGCGTGTTAGTAAAAGTTTGGTGAGAGACGATTCGCGCTTTTCAGTCTTCGTGCTGTGAAGATCGTTTTGTGGAGTTCAGTTTGTGCTTGTGGGTTCGTATCTGTCTTTCAGTGCTTGTAGTCAGTTCGTATCTGTTTATTCAGTGCACTCTTGTCTGCTCGTTACTGTTTTTCAGCTTGTTCTTCATAGGCCTTGCTGTTCTTCCGTGCGTTCTTCTAGTTCATTCTGACCAGCCGACCGTTATCTAGCCATGTTGCAGCAACGTACTCGTCGTAGAGTTCGTGCTGTAGTTGGAGCAGGGGTTCATGATGTATCCCGACTCCAGGCCATGAACAGGGTGAGGAGGAGTTCATGGACCAAGAATTGGTTGCTCCAGCGGCACCAGTTCTGTCACATGCCTTTGTTGCGGGAGATCAGGGAGAATAATCCTGAGGATTACAGGAATTTTCTCAGGATGTCTGACCCCGTATTTCAGCATCTGTTGGCTTTGGTGTCCCCCTATATTACCAAGCAGGACACCGTTATGTGGGAAGCCATCACTGCTGAGCAGAGGCTCATCGCCACGTTGCGATACCTGGCGACTGGGAGAAGCCTGCAGGACCTCAAGTTCTCAACATGCATTTCCCCCCAGGCTCTGGGGATCATTATACCAGAGACTTGTTCTGCCATCCTTCAAGTTTTGCAGGAGGACTATATTAAGGTAAGTGTTCCAATTGAAAACATCACATTGTATGTATTTCTTGCTTAATAATGTTTATTATTTCTTTTATCAGTCCCTAATTCCCATGATTCGAATCTGCAGGGAATGTCCCCTTTCTCCCCATGCATGTTTTATTTTTTTGGATCTTTTTTTTTTGGCCTACATTTATATTTTCCTTAGCTAACCTCTCCAGCATGCTATCCTGGGGCCATACCCACCTAGCCTAGTCACTTCCCTTTCTTTTGTTGTCTGCTCCATTGTAGTGCTTTACCCTAAACGCCCCCTAAAGATTGCTTAGGAATGTTACATTTTCTTTCACTTCATACAGAGTGCTACAGCCTTGATTTGTGATCTCCCCAACTCATCTTCAACCCCCCCCCCCCCCATAATTTTTATTTTTTTGTGGTTTAGCTTTTTTGGTGCTTACTAATCATTTAACAATCTTTCTATGTTTATCTTAATGTTGGGCAGGAATGGTTTTATCAAATCTGCTTGCAATGTTTCTGTCTCAAAGTATTAATATTTTTTTATTTTAACTCCACAGTTCCCTTCTACGCCACATGAATGGCAGAATGTGGCATCTGAGTTTGCCCAACGATGGAACTTTCCAAACTGTGGAGGGGCCAGCATGTTCAGGTCATACCACCACCCCATTCAGGATCCTTTTACTACAATTACAAGGGGTTCCACAGCATCGTCATGATGGCAGTGGTGTCGGCCACCTATGAATTTCTGTATGTGGACGTTGGAAAAAATGGCAGAATGTCAGATGGAGGAGTCTTTGCACAGACAGAGTTTGGGGAACGGCTCCTATCGGATGAGCTGGCCTTGCCACCAGCGGAGCAGAATGTGGAGGGACTCCCATTTGTAGCGGATGAGGCGTTTGGCCTGGGTCCCCATTTAATGAGGCCATTCCCTCAACGCACCCTCACCCCTGAGAGGAGGGTGTTTAACTATCGGCTGGCCAGAGCAAGAAGGGTGGTGGAAAATGCCTTTGGCATCATGGCCAGCCGATTCCGCTTGTTCCTCACGTCCATCCACCTTGCCCCCTATAAATGGAACCATGTGGTCATGACGTGTTGTGTGCTACATAATTTTTTTAAGGGTGCATTCACAAAATTACCTTTCTTTGAGTGGGCCTGAGGCCTCATTACTGGACAATAGCAATTTAGTGGCCCTGGAAGCTGGCCTCCAGGCTTGGCCCCCCAAACCGGACATGATGTTCGTCAAAAATATGTTGAATATTTTGTGGGTAGGGGGGCCATTGATATGCCTGTGGATGAATAACTTTTATTTGAAAATAAATTATTTATTTGAAAAATTATTTGTATTGTGTTTTTGTTTTTGATTCTTTTATGTTTCTCCTAGGTTTACGTAGTGCACTTGTAGTGCCATGTGTATTTTGCATTCTTAAATACCCTTCATTGTCAGTGTCAACACAAAACATTTATTATTTCACTTTGCCCAACATTTACATAATTAAGCCACACATTTTTGGGATTAAAATTATTTTTCTTTTTCTTAGTTTTTACAAAACTTCCTTTAAAATTTGGATGTATCCAAAATATTTTTGGCGGTAAAACGCGTGAACAGGCATGCTTAAAAAACTATCTAAAAATCTTTAATGTAAATTTAAACATGTAGT
The DNA here is from genome assembly GCA_029206835.1 of Rana muscosa. Taxonomy (NCBI): domain Eukaryota; kingdom Metazoa; phylum Chordata; class Amphibia; order Anura; family Ranidae; genus Rana; species Rana muscosa. Next base: position 407,136,015 of record CM055117.1, read on the forward strand.
ATTAATTAAAGATGAAAACAAACCAAAACCTGCAAAAACACAGCAAGTTCCAAGTTCTTTTGTGTTCAAAAATTAATCCCGCCCAAGCACAGCCATGATATTTTGTAGCCTTTCCTCCACCCGCTTGGTATTTTGCCTGATCTCTATCAAATCTCCCTTTATTTTTTCAAGGTCAAGACAGCAGACCATTAGGTATTGTATCAGGATCTGTGCACTGTGACTTGTAAACTTTTCGGGGTCTTCAGGCAGAACAGCACCTAAAAAAAAAAAAAAACATGTAGTATAAAATATGTATGTTGGTATCTTTCACTGTACTATATTAAAGGCAAAAACCAGCAGCATAATACAAGTAATAATATTTTGCTTTTAAAATGTATGAAAATTACTTACTTTTTCCTAAAACTTTCTTTATTCTTTTGTATTGGTTGGGCTCCCGCAACTTGAGATCGGACCATCGTTTTCTGAGCTGTTCCTTCGTTCTGCACACCCCGAATTTTTAGTGAAGAGTTTTGACCACTTTCCCCATAATTTTTGTCTTGACAAGATTAGGTCTTTTATACGGCACATGCTTGGCATCATAATCCTCCCTCCTCAAAATGTCCACCATCTCCACCATTTCCTCGAATGACATGTTGGATGCCTTATATCTCCGGGATCGGGATTTGGGTTCCTCAGGAATTTCCTCCTCTGTAGAGATAATCTCAGCCACCTGTGTCTCCACCATGTTGTTTAGCACTATGACGAGCGAGAAGGGGCGGGGAAAGTACTATATCGAACGTCAGGGGCGGGCAAAGCATGCAGAGTTTCACCCATGCGCAGTGTATATAAAGCTAATATCCATGTGTCTTAAATACGTTCATTTGCCGGGAGAGGGAGTTAGCAACGAACGTGTTAACAAAGGTAGATAACATTTTAAGGATTTGTGTTTCTTCAGAGGATGAGATTGTGGCCTATATATGTCCAAAATTATTATTTGAGGAATCTTGACTGACAATAGTATTTTCTCTTATCGTCCATGGACCGACACAGCTCTCATACTGATTACATGTGGGTATATGTCCCTGCTTGCAGGAGAAGACCTAGGCAGAATGTTAGATGTTAAAACATTCTAGAACAAGCCAGAGCCGAACAGCCCCGCCCAGGGGGGCGGTCCCTCCGGACATTACCCTCCCACCTGCAGCCAGCAGCTTCAGTTTTTTTCTGCCTAGCAGAAGGAGAAGAAGTGGCTCTCTCAGGAGCCAGTCTCCTGGAAGATTTTTACTTTTAAAATTTTATTCCTTTGGGAATTGTATTATTTTATTTTTGAGACCTTCAATCAAGTGTCGGCTGGGCAACAGGTTGTGTACACTAGTATCCTCGTAGTCTTCCCTGTCCGACCATCGAGCGTGCTGATCCTCGCCTTGTGTGCGTGAGACTCAGTTCACGACATACCCCATGGCTCCAGGGGTGGCCGGGTTGCTTTCATGCTCCCGCGGTCCTCTCAAGATTGAACAGTACCTACTGTATCTTTTGCGGTTGACCGGGCCGACAGCTACGCAGTACGACTCTGTGATAGGTCTGTCTGAAACAAGCCAGTGGGTCCCTCTATTGGCACCGAGGGTGTTCTCCAAGGTGCTTGCGGGACGGGTAAGTAGTCTCTCCTGCTGCAAGGTGAGTACATGCTGGCTGTGTTTCTGTGTGTGGGGGGTTCTCCCTGTCTCCCCCCTGTTATGCTGTTCTCTGCACCCTGCTGGTGCTGTGCTGTGTGGGGATACTTGGGGGGTTGTTCTGCCCTGGGGGGGCCGCTCCATGTCTGTTTATTATGCTGGAAAGTGTTCTGGAGGACTGTGTGTGGGGTTTTTGCGTGTGCCATTGGCGCGGTATTTTAAATTTAAAAAGTGCGCAATCGGCGGCCATTTTGCCACGGTTCAAGCTCAGTTATACAAGCGCCCGGCGGTCATTTTCTTGTAGCCGCGGCACTTTTAGTTTTGTTTTCGGCCTCTAGCGGCGCTGCTGAACGGCGCAAAATACCTCTCTTCTCACAGATTCTTCACTCAGGCTTCACCCGCATCACAGCGCGGCTCATACAGCGGAACCGAGCGGTCCCTAAGGGTGGTGAGTCCTCCGGGTATCCCCTCCTCAGCCTCCGCACAGTCAGTGGGTGGACTGTACTATTCACTGTAATAGTGAATAGGGTCTCAAAGGGTGGCATTATGGGGTCTGGTACACCTGCTTCTCCCCACTTGTCAGAGGCAACTGGCAGTGCTCCTGCACCTGCGGTCCCTATGGACCAGTTGTCGGCAGTCCTGGAATCATTCCTTGTCAGGATGGAAGCGGTGTGCGAAGGCACGGGGGCTGTAAAGCACCCCCTCCCCACACAATCTCCACATGGGGAGTGCTCTGACTCAGATATGGGCCTAGTTACTGCTGCTGAGGACCCTAATTCTGAGGATATTGATGTGTTTGGACAGGACCCTCCTTGTGAGAAAGACCCCTGTCTTGAACCACCTAATGACAGGGTGCTTGTGAGTGAACTCATTGATGCTGTGAGGGACACTCTCAAGCTGAATGTGGAGGCTGAGGAACCTCCGGTGGAAACTATGACCTTTGGTTCTTTAAAAGCCGTGTCTTCAAAAAAGGTTTTTCCATATATGCCCTTTTTTGATACATACATTGACCAAGTCTGGGATAAGCCGCAGAAGACTTTGACGGTCCCGCGGCGCATAGCCTTAAGGTACCCCTTTAAGGAGGACCTAGGTAAGAAGTGGGCTCATCCCCCACTGGTCGACCCCCCGGTCGCCCGTTTGAATAAGGCTACCATGCTCCCAATGGAAGGGACTCCTGCATTTAAGGATCCTGCTGACTTCACCTTATTGGGGGCCGCCTTACGCCCTATAGTGGCGGCGACACTTGTGTCTCAGACACTCACAGGCTGGGTACGGATATTGCACCAGACAGTGCAGGAGCATAATCTCCCTCCTGAAACCATTGCCCTGGCTCACCAACTTGCGCAGGGTTTAGTCTTCGTGTGCGATGCCACTGTAGATGCGACCCCTTTAATAACGGGGGCCTCCATTACTGCTGTGGTGATGCGTCGCCTTATCTGGCTGAAATGCTGGTCGGCCGATCTAGCTTCCAAAAAGCTCCTGGCTGACTTGCCCTTTAAGGGCGGTAGACTGTTTGGGGCCGCTCTGGATGACATTATTAAGAACGTCACAGGAGGTAAGAGCACCTTCCTTCCCCAGTCTATTAATGGAAAGGAGCCCCACCGCAGGCCGGGCCCTTCCTTTCCGGCGAAGAAGACGTTTTTTCGTCAGTCAGATTCCACGGGTAAGCCCACCCAGACTGAAAAAAGTGCGGCTGGGGGACAAAGACGTCCCTGGGTGCGTAAGCCTACCAAGCAGGCTCCCAAGTCCACCACCGCATGAAGTCTTGCCCCTGCCCGACTCTGGGGTGGGGGGACGGCTCTCGGTGCGGTGGACCTCCCGGATCTCCGACCGGTGGGTGTGCGATGTGGTCACCTCGGGATACAGGATAGAGTTCCGCTCGTGGCCCCCAAGCAGGTTTTTTCCCTCGAACCTCCCTGACCTTCCGGCCCGCCGGGCGGCCCTCTTGGGGCCGTACAGAATTTTCTCGGGCGCGGAGTAATTGTGCCAGTTCCGTCACAAGAGAGGTTTCAGGGGTTTTACTCAAACCTGTTTGTTGTCCCGAAAAAGGACGGGGTTCGGCCAATCCTGGATCTCAAGGCCCTGAATGCCTAGGTGAGGGTACAAAAATTCAGGATGGAATCCATTCGCACGGTGATCGCGACACTCCACCAGGGGGATTTTCTGGCGTCCTTGGATATCAAGGACGCTTACTTGCACATCCCAATCTGAGCAGACCACCAGAGGTTTCTGCGCTTTGCCATAGGCGAAGTCCACTATCAGTTCGTGGCCCTTCCCTTCGGCCTAGCATCGGCACCACGGGTTTTCACCAAGGTGCTGGCCCCGGTTCTAGCTTTGCTGAGACAGCGAGGAATTGTTATCGTGGGCTATCTAGACGATCTTCTTCTCAGAGCAGAAAATGGCTCAGAATTGGAGGAAAATGTGACGATAGTCAGTCAGACCCTCCGGGACTTCGGATGGGTTCTGAACACGCAGAAGTCGACTCAACGCCTGGAGTATCTGGGTCTGATCCTGGACACTTCCACAGCGAGGGGGCACTCGGAGCTCGGCTGCGGCATCCGAGGTCGCCCACATCCTAAGATGGGCGGAAAAAAGCGTGCCGGCGCTGTCGGCCGTTTACATTCCGGGCATAGAAAACTGGCAGGCGGACTATCTGAGCCGCCAGTCCCTGGACCAGGGGGAGTGGTCCTTGCATCCGGAAGTGTTTCTGTTCCTTTGTCAACGATGGGGCACTCCGGATGTGGACCTGATGGCGTCTCGACTCAATCGCAAGGTGTCGAGGTTTGTGGCCCGGTCCAGGGACCCCTGGGCGGATGCCTCGGACGCGTTAGTGGCCCCGTGGGGTCAGTATCGCCTGATGTATGTCTACCCAGCATCTACGTCTACCCAGCATCTGTGATTGGCGGAACACCGAACACAGTGTCTTCTGGGATGGGTGAGGATGAGAGAACGTTCGTGATAGGCGGAGAGTGTCTGCTGAGAATCGCCTATCACGGAAGGGACCAGGAAGAGACCGCGGGATTTAAACGATGAACGCCACAGCCTCTCAACTTTTTTTCAGGTACTATTTACAATGTTAAATTTAAACAGTGAGGATGGGAACAGTGAGGATGGGAACAGTGAGGATGGGAACAGTGAGGAACAGTGAGGATGGGCACAGTAAGGATGGGAACAGTGAGGCATTGTTGACCCTCGGCTTATACTCGAGTCAGTAAGTTTTCCCAGTTTTTTGTGGTAACATTAGGTACCTCAGCTTATACTCGGGTCGGCTTATACTCGAGTATATACGGTACATATAAAATAACAAAAAAAAAAACATTCCTAAATCAAAAAGAAAAATTTTTCATAAATATAAAATTTAAAAAAAAATATAATGTTTCAAGATATTTACATTTATTTATGAATTTATGACGGAGATCTGGCTTACCAACAAAATATAAAATTCATGAGATCACTTAAGAATTACTAAGAAACAAGTTTGGCATAACTCTGAATATCATTAGCAAAAGAAGTTCATTATTTAAGCATTATCTAAAGAAGAAAGGAATGCCCTGCATTAAACTATGCTATTATTTCCAGCGTGACGAATGTGCCATCTCCATTTCAAACGCTAGCTTTACCAAAACGAGCGCTCCCGTCTCATACTTGATTCTGAGCATGCGCGTTTTTTTTCCCCTCGTAAAAACATACACACTACCGTTTTTCACGACGTTAAAAAAAACGACACGAAAAACGACGTGAAAAAATAGAACATGTTCGAAATTTTTATTGGTCGTTAAAAATGCTCTGGAGCATACACACGATCGGTTTTAATGACCATTCTTAAAAATTGCATTTTTAACGTCATGAAAAACGGTCGTGTGTATGCGGCATTACAGTAATTCTGCAAACTGTCACCTGATTGTGGTTTTCTCAATCACAGTAAAATCCCTTCTTTTTGAGATTGGTAGTGGCAACCAAGCGAATCATCCTCCAGATGGTGAATGGGGATAGCAGGACTGTGATTGGCTTTAGCAGTGGCCAATGACAGTCGTTGTCGTCCTGGAAACAGGGACTGCCCCCCCTCCCCCAGCAAAACTGCACACAAACGCTCCCCTATCACAAAAGCTGACGATCACAGCTACAGAAAAGTTAGAGAACAATGTTTCCCATCTTTTACAATGTGTGGGGGCACGGTGCCTTCCCCTAAGTGCAGGTGCAGCATGGGGAATTCTGAAATTGAAATGCATAATGTCTCACTGACACTTTCCTGCGCTGCTCTGCTGATGGGGAGGCAGTCGAGTCCCGGAAAAAGAGGCTTTGCATGTCGCTTGCGGCACCCATGAGCTAGACATTTACAGGTTTGTTATTTTCTCATGAAAAGTTAAGGTGATTGTAAGTTGTGCTCATAATTTTGTAAGGGATAATAAGGGTACTCCTTGTACCTGACAGACCAGCCTAGGTGTAATACCGCAATTGCCACATCCAAAAGAGACCCTTCGGTACCAATGAGACAACTTTATAATGAACAGAGAGATGAAGAGAGTAATGTTCAAAAATTGTCTGACCTTTATTGGGCGGGTATACAGTTTTTATATAAGGTTCAACCTTCCAATCACAATCAATCAAAATATGGGAGGGGGGAGTGGTTAGTAAAGGAATATATTACATATCATTAATAATGAATTGAATTAACCTCCAGGAACAATGGCTGACCTGGGGGTTACTGGAGTGAATGTACCATCTGTTCATGACTAATAAGTCATGTTGTCCTGCTTCCTTTTTCAAGTCTTCAAGTCTCATTACACAGGAAGGTGGCCCAGACATTCTGAGCCACAATTCTTTATTTAGAAGGTACAGAGTAAAAGTTCTTATGCAAGCTATATTTCTTATATGTGTGCCTTGCAAAAAACTGTTACAAGCTGAAAAACAAAACTAGTTGGCTTAACTCGAGTCTGAATGTACAAGTTAAGATATATGAATTTATGGCCGCACAAAATGGAGTCACTGTTTTTCAGTCATATTACTACAAAGTTTATATACCCTGCCAGACTATATGATTTCTTCATATTTTTTCAGAGAATATGAATGATAACACAAAAACTTTTCTTTCACTCATGGTTAGTGTTTGGCTGAAGCCATTTATTCAACTGTGTTTACTCTTTTTAAATCATAATGGCAACAGAAACTACCCAAATGACCCTGATCAAAAGTTTACATACCCCAGTTCTTAATACTGTGTATTGCCCCCTTTAACATCAATGACAGCTTGAAGTCTTTTGTGGTATTTGTGGATGAGGCTCTTTATCTTCTCAGATGGTAAAGCTGCCTGTTCCTGTTGGCAAAAAGCCTCCAGTTCCTGTTGGCAAAAAGCCTCCAGTTCCTGTAAATTCTTGGGCTGTCTTGCATGAACTGCACGTTTGAGATCTCCCCAGAGTGGCTCAATGATATTGAAGTCAGGAGAGTGAGATGTCCACTCCAGAACCTTCCATTTTATTCAGCTGTAGCCAATGACAGGTCGACTTGGCCTTGTGTTTTGGATCATTGTCATGTTGGAAGTACGTCCAATGCGCAGCTTCCTAGCTGAGGAATGCAATTGTTCCTCCAGTATTTTTTGCTAACATACTGCATTCATCTTGCCATCAATTTTGACCAAATTTCCCGTGCCTTTGTAGCTCACACATCCCCAAAACATCAGCGATCCACCTCCGTGTTTCACAGTAGGAATGGTGTACCTTTCGTCATAGGCCTTGTTACCTCCTTATTGTGCATCTTGAAACAGCCACATCACATGCTTTCAGAGAGTCCTGTATTTCACCTGAAGTTATTTGTGGGTTTTTCTTTGCATCCCAAACAATTTTCCTGGCAGTGGTGGCTGAAATTCTAATTGGTCTACCTGACCGTGGTTTGGTTTCGACAGAACCCCTCATTTTCCACTTCTTGATTAGCGTTTGAGGGCTTTGGAGCTTATAAATCTCAAAATCATATAGACATTTACAATAGTTTCAGAAATTCCAATAATTCAATAAAATAAAGTGATTTAAAATGTTAGCTGCCGCTTAAAATGCAAAGGAAACTATACACAAATATTAGTAAAATGTCCACAGGCACTTCAATAAGTACCTCTAAATGCTAAAGCAGCGCTACTGTCATTACTTCATTATGGCCAGCTTTCATATGAGAAAAATGAATGACAGATGGTGATAAGAGTCCAGAAAGACACAGGTGGTGATTCTATGCAATATTGTAGATGTGCACCTCACACCAAAATCCTCAAGCTGTGCGTCACACTCCCCTTAGGGGTTCTCACTCACAAGAAGGCAGAACATATCAAGCCTTAATATGTTTCAGGTAACCGTTATCCACATCATGGAGGATGTCAGAGTTCTACAGCATCTCCCATAGGTACTCGGATAAAGAAAAGAGCTTCAAATAGTGTAACTCCGTTTTTATCCTTTATCCTTTATTAAACTCAATGACACACTCCATAAAATACGACAGTAAGGTGATGCTTATGTCATCAAAAACCAGCAGCATAACTCACAAAGCAGAAAAGACATGAGGCTTACAAACATAAGGAAGACAGCGTCCACCGCTTACTTCCGGTTGTCTCTTCCTGGCTGTGGAACGCAGACGTCACTTCTGGTGGCCGTAAGGTCATGCACTGACGCGTTTCGTCATTATGACTTCCTCTGAGGGAGTGGCCCTACGGAGCGGTGTCCCAGTATTTATACTAACTGACTGCAGCACAAATCAACCTTCAGAGTGCTGAGCCGCTTCAATCTCTAATAGTGCACATAGGCAGCCACCAGTACGCTACTCAGAACTTAACAAACAATCTGCAGTCAGTCTTTATACAGCACATGTATCTAATCCAGCATGAGACTTATACATACCCAAACTTATACATGGCTCAAAATTTTCTAATTCATAGTACATCTATCCTGTTATACAATTCAATTTTCAATTTTCAAACTTTTCAATGGTATGTCGAAACTACCATAATATAAAAAGCACAATTCATAATATTTATACTGTAAACATTATAAACAAAATGTATATAAACATATCTAAAAATATATATATATACATATATGAATATGCACATATATGAAAAAAATGTGTAAAAGAAGTGCTTGAATTACTGTAATTTTTGGAATTTCTGAAACTATTGTAAATGTTTATATGCTTTTGAGATTTATTAGATCCACAGCACTGACATAGTGGAAGGAGGCCTGTGGTTTTACTGTTTTATGATATTGTTTGTTTTCTTTACTCTGGCTTGCAATGGATGCTGTTAAATTTTTAAATAATAGACAGACATTACTAATCTGTTCAGTTAGTGAACAGATAAATTCTGTGGAGAATTACAATGGTGGTATTACAGCATTAGGTAGTGCATTAGAGAAACAGGTGAGGACCCGGTGGGACATATGCACTATAGAACACTATCTTAAGGAACAAATCATATTATGTAGCCTGAGATGAGGTAGCCCCCCAGGATGGTTTAGATGACCCTGAGTCAATGTCAGAATGGTTGGGATTCTTTATTTGGGTCGGTTTAAAATTGCAGGACTTGATCTTGCAAAGGAAAAAGGAGAAAATGCATAAATTGGAGACCCAACAGATTGTTGATTTTAATAATCATTTCAAAAAAAGATTAGAAAAGGTAGATAGGGACACCCATAAGAAAAAGACAAAAAGGTTTTATCGGGATCTTAATGATTTTAAAACAAATTCTATATACTACTGGCAAAGTTCAATTAACTCTAGTAATAAGGAATTTAGTGGGCATAAAGACCCAGTCCCAATTCAGGTTGAGAGATTGCAACAACATACCCCTCATCCATACCAACAGAGGAATGAAAATTTGCGAATGGGAAGGTCTTGCAATTTGTCATTGACCCCTAATAAGGGAAATCATAGTAGAGGAAGGGGAATGAGGGGATGTAGAGGTATTAATAGAATCCTACAACCCACACCTTATGATGACTCTTATCAGGTTCCTGTAGCAAATGGATATGAACCATTGTGGAATTATAATGATAGAAATTACATGAGGAAACTCGGTATTAAAAAATATTTTTTGTCACTGTTTAATCCCCCCCCAATATAGCCACACACCATTTGGAAGTGTTTAAAGGGTTAGTGTTACGCGAATTGGAGAAAGTGGCCCCCAAAAAAGGTGTCAATCCCAGATACATACAGGAAGGAATTGAGATGCTTGAAACCAGGAATGACATGATAATTAGACCAGTGGATAAGGGGGGTGGGGTGGTCATTTTGTCCAAAGAGTTCTACATTAACCAACTAGCAGAATTGCTGTCAGATGTAGACACTTAAAAAAAAAAATAGATAGAGACCCCGACCCCACCTCACAATACAACAAAGAATTGGAGGCCCTGGTAGAGCACGGTTATCAAACACATGTGTTAACAATAAAAGAGAAAAAATACCTTGTTCCCAGCAGTACTCGTATTCCCACCATCTACACCCTCCCTAAAATACACAAGGACCCAAAAAATCCCCCTGCTAGACCCATCATAAATGGTATCGGGTCAGTCACATCAAAGTTGGAACAATATTTAGACCAATTCCTCCAAAAAAGTGTTATAGTGACCAAAGCTTACCTTAAGGATACAAAAAAATCTATTACAACTTCTTCAAGAAGTTAAATTAACAGACAGAAGAGATTTTTTTTGGTCACTTCTGATGTGTCGTCACTGTACATAGTAATACAGCATGGCGACGCGCTACTAGCCCTCAATTGGGCATTGAGCAAAAGAGAGGACTTGCCTCATCATCAGAAAATATTCCTACGCGATGCCCTAGAATTCTGCCTCTCCCCTAACTTGTTTTGGTTCAATAATCCGTTCTTTTCCCAAGACAAAAGTGTAGCCATGGGTGCAAAATTTGCACAGAGTATAGCAAATTTATTTATGGGTGAATGGGAGGATAAATACGTTTTTCGAAAGAAGAGAGACGAGCTACTGTTCTATAGGCGATATCAATGATTTAACATTTATATGGGCAGGGACAGAATCATCTGTAATGGACTATTTGGAATATTTGAACAGTAATGGGCATAATATAAAATTAACGAGCCAGTGGAGTAAAGACAAAATACATTTCCTAGATGTTAATATATACAGGGTCAATGACAGATTAGAAACTAAGGTTTATTTTAAACCAACAGATCACAATAGTTTTTTGCCCCTCCAAAGTAGTCATCACCCTTTATGGTTAACCACTTGCCTACAGGGCACTTTCACCCCCTTCCTGCCCAAGCCATTTTTCAGCTTTCAGAGCTGTCACAATTTGAATGACAATTGCGCGGTCGTGCGACGCTGTACCCAAACGAAATTTGCGTCCTTTTTTTCCCACAAATAGAGCTTTCTTTTGGTAGTATTCGATCACCTCTGCGGTTTTTATTTTTTTCGCTATAAACAAAAGAAGAGCGACAAGTTTGGAAAAAAACAAAGTTTTTTGCTATAATAAATATCCTTTTTTTTTTTTATCCAGTTTAGGCCGATACGTATTCATCTACATATTTTTGGTAAAAAAATATCGCAATAAGCGTATATTGAATGGTTTGCGCAACAGTTATAGCGTCTACAAAAAAGGGGATAGATTTATAGCATTTTTATTTTTATTTTTTGTACTAGTAATGGCGGCGATCAGGGATTTTTATTGTGACTGCGATATTGCGGCGGACACATCGGACACTTTTGACACATTTTTGGGACCATTCACATTTATTCAGCGATCCCTGCTATAAAAATGCATTGATTACTGTAGAAACATTACTGGCAGGGAATGGGTTAACACTAAGGGGCGAGGAAGGGGTTAAATGTGTTCCCTATTAGTGATTCTTACTGTGGGGGGAGGGGACTGACTGGGGGAGGTGGTTGTCCCTATTTTCAAGGGACACGCCATTGTTCTCCTCTCCCTGACCATGGATCTGTGTGTGTAAACACACAGATCCACGGTCCTGCTCGGTTACTGGGCAATCGCATCGGGTCCCCAGTGACGCGGCGGGCGGGCGCTCGCCCCCTAGTGGGTTTTAAAGGCGCAACGTCATATGACGTCCGCCCAGAATAACAGGGTCTTCCTGCCGCCATCATTTGACGGCGGCCGGGTTACAATCGGTTAAGGAGCATAGTATACAATCCTGTTTTTGCTTGTTGGTGTATGATATTGCTTTGCTGGTTAAGGAGCATACCTAAGGGCCAAATTATGCGCGTAAAAGGAATTGTTCAACGGTGGATGATTTTGTGCTCCAGTCTGAAGTATTGAAAGACAGGTTTGTAGAGAAGGGTTATAATCCTCAGAGATTGGATGCAACAGTAGAGGAGATAAAGGCTATTCCACATGAGGATTGTTTAAAAGATACAACATCAGTCAGGACTCACACAGACCATGAATGGGGCTTCATCTTATCACTTCATTCCCAGTATAGGGAAATAGAATCTATTTTTAAGACCCACTGGCATATCTTATGTTTACTAGAAATAACAAAGCTGCGCAACACTAAATTGAATACCAAAAATGAATGAACATAAAATGTAACAATAATTGACTCTAATGAAAATGTTTTTCAACAACAAATAAATTGAGATAAAATAAAATAAATAAAATAAATTAAATGAAAATCCCAACTAATATCAGACAGTCAATTGAAGACTGAATATTAGAAGCTGGAAAAAGAAAGCTCAGTCCTGTGGATAATTATTGAGATAAAAAGAGCTGAAGATCATGTAAGCAAGAACAGCAGACAGGGGTCTTCTCACTCCACCACTGGTGACTTCAAATGCAATATACACCCTTGAAATAGTGCCAGGTATTCAATAGACAAAGATTCCACCACCACTAGTAATCACTGCCGCTTACCAGAGCAAAGGATCTGTGCACAGATCAATGTCAACAGATGGCTATTTCCCTGCCAGGGTCTCTGTAATACTGTTTTTCAGGATTCCACGCCACTTCTCTCCAAATATCACCATTGAATGGAGAAGGTGCAGTCTGCCATCCGTCTCAGATCTTCACTCTGGGAGAGCTCTGCGGATATAAAAAGCGCCATTGGGAAATTGGGAAAGCATTTTATCACACCGATCTTGGTGTGGTCAGATGCTTTGAGGGCAGAGGAAAGATCTAGGGTCCAATAGACCCCAGTTTTTTCAAAAAAGAGTACCTGTCATTACCTATTGCTATCATAGGGGATATTTACATTCCCTGAGATAACAATAAAAGTGATACAAATAAATAAATATGGAAGCAACAGTTTAAAAATAAAATAAAAAAGCAAAATTAATAATAAAAAAAAAAAAAAAAAAAAAAGCACCCCTGTCCTGCCCTGCTCTTGCCCAATGGCGAACGCAAGCGTCGGTCTGGCGTCATATGTAAACAGCAATTGCACCATGCATGTGAGGTATCACCGCGAAGGTCAGATCGAGGGCAGTAATTTTAGCAGTAGACCTCCTCTGTAAATCTAACGGGGTAACCTGTAAAGGCTTTTAAAGGCTTTTAAAAATGTATGTAGTTTGTCGCCAATGCGCGTTTGTGCGAAATTTTAAAGCATGTCGTGTTTGGTATACTCGGCCTAAGATCATCTTTTTTATTTCATCAAACATTTGGGCAATATAGTGTGTTTTAGTGCATTAAAATTAAAAAAAGTGTATTTTTTCCCCAAAAAATGCGTTTGAAAAATCGCTGCGCAAATACTGTGTAGAAAAAAAAAATGCAACACCCACCATTTTATTCTGTAGGGCCTTTGCTTTAAAAATATATATAATGTTTGGGGGTTCAACATAATTTTCTTGCAAAAAAAAATATGTTTTCATGTAAACAAAAAGTGTCAAAAAGGGCTTTGTCTTCAAGTGGTTAGAAGAGTGGATGTAAGCTTCCTAATGTTGTGTATAAAATGCCAGAACAGTTCAAAACCCCCCCAAATGACCCCATTTTGGAAAGCAGACACCCCAAGCTATATACTGAGAGGCATGTCGAGTCCATTGAATATTTTATATGTTGACACAAGTTGCGGAAAAAATAATTTTTTTTTTCTTTTTTTTTTGCACAAAGTTGTCACTAAATGATATATTGCTCAAACATGCCATGGGCATATGTGGAATTACACCCCAAAATACATTCTGTTGCTTCTCCTGAGTACGGGGATACCACATGTGTGAGACTTTTTGGGAGCCTAGCCGCGTACGGGACCCCAAAAACCAAGCACCGCCTTCAGGCTTTCTAAGGGTGTCAATTTTTGATTTCACTTCTCACTGCCTATCACAGTTTCGGAGGCCATGGAATGCCCAGATGGCACAAAACCCCCCCAAATGAACCCATTTTGGAAAGTAGACACCCCAAGCTATTTGCTGAGAGGTATTGTGAGTATTTTGCAGATCTCGCTTTTTGTCACAAAGTTTTGAAAATTGAAAAAAAAAAGAAAAAAAAAAAATGTTCTTTCTTCATTTTCAAAAACAAATGAGAGCTGTAAAATACTCACCATGCCTCTCAGCAAACAGCTTGGGGTGTTTACTTTCCAAAATGGGGTCATTTGGGGGGGTTTTGTGCTATTTTGTCATTTTATGGCCTTCAAAACTGTGATAGGTAGTGAGGAGTGAAATCAAAAATTTGCGCCCTTAGAAATCCTGGAGGCGGTGCTTGGTTTCCGGGGTCCCGTACGTGGCTAGGCTCCTAAAAAGTCCCACACATGTGGTATCCCCGTACTCAGGAGAAGCAGCATAATGTATTTTGGGGTGCAATTCCACATATAACCATGGCATGTGTGAGCAATATATCATTTAGTGACAACTTTTTGTAATTTTTTTTTTTTGTCATTATTCAATCACTTGGGACAAAAAAAAATATTCAATGGGCTCAACAGGCCTCTCAGCAATTTCCTTGGGGTGTCTACTTTCTAAAATGGGGTCATTTGGGGGGGTTTTGTGCTATTTTGGCATTTTATGGCCTTCAAAACTGTGATAGGTAGTGAGGAGTGAAATCAAAAATTTGCGCCCTTAGAAATCCTGAAGGCGGTGCTTGGTTTCCGGGGTCCCGTACGTGGCTAGGCTCCTAAAAAGTCCCACACATGTGGTATCCCCGTACTCAGGAGAAGCAGCAGAATGTATTTTGGGGTGCAATTCCACATATAACCATGGCATGTGTGAGCAATATATCATTTAGTGACAACTTTTTGTAAAATTTTTTTGTCATTATTCAATCACTTGGGACAAAAAAAATATTCAATGGGCTCAACATGCCTCTCAGCAATTTCCTTGGGGTGTCTACTTTCTAAAATGGGGTCATTTGGGGGGGTTTTGTACTGCCCTGTCATTTTAGCACCTCAAGAAATGAGATAGGCAGTCATAAATTAAAAGCTGTGTAAATTCCAGAAAATGTACCCTAGTTTGTAAACGCTATAACTTTTGCGCAAACCGATAAATATACGCTTATTGACATTTTTTTTACTAAAGACATGTGGCTGAATACATTTTGGCCTAAATGTATGACTAAAATTGAGTTTATTCGATTTTTCTTATAACAAAAAGTAGAAAATATAATTTTTTTTCAAAATTTTCGGTCTTTTTCCGTTTATATCGCAAAAAATAAAAATCGCAGAGGCAATCAAATACCATTAAAAGAAAGCTCTATTTGTGGGAAGAAAAGGACGCAAATTTCGTTTGGGTACAACATTGCATGTCCGCACAATTTACAGGTAAATCAGCGCAGTGCAAAATTCTGAATTCACTTCTTGTCCTTTAGCTACCAAATGGTCCGGGGCTTAAGTGGTTAAATATGAACTAGGGGTATATGACTAGAGTTTAGGAATATAGTTTGTCGTCTGTAGCCTAGGAGACTGCATAAAGAAAGAATATTAATCCCAGATGTAATAGAAAGGGGATTAAAAAGAAAGTGGCTACTTTTAAATTTATAAATTTTTATTTAAACATATAAACATATCACAAAACTGGCCTCACATAACCAAATAGATGTTCCAAATAAGCCAGGGGGAGGGTAACAAAGCATATATATATCAATACCAGGGGAGTTATTAAATCCCCTCCATTTAGCCTTCTTAATTTTAAAGCCTAGAAACAGAAAGGAAAAAAAAAAAAAAAAAAAAGAAAAGGAGCAATGCTCCTCTCGGCCCCAAATTAATAATCAAGCATCTCCTCTCCCTGCCCCCCTCTTTTCAATCTTATCTATCCCCAGATCCATCTCCATCTCTTAGTTATATTTATAGTCTATTAATTCAGCGAGACAAAACTAACAGCAATTGAACAAAACCCCAAACAAAAAAAAAAAGGACCTATTATGGGGAAACTTCCCCTTAGGAGACCCCCTGGTGCTTCCCCCAATGCCATCGGATCAACTAAATAAGAACTTCCATGCTTCCCCCCTGATTATCCTAATTTTTATCAAGGAGGGTTCTTCCCTCTTCTGAAGCTAGGAAAGCATTCCAAGAAGACCAAGTCCTGGAATAGCATTCCTGCTGGTGACGTGCAGTAAGCACTAGGTCCTCTAATTGGCTTATTTCTTTAACTTTACATATCCACATTCCTATCGTCGGCGGTATTAATGATTTCCATTTCAAGGGTATGCACGCTTTAGCGGCATCTAACAAGTGGCCTATGCTAGATTCTCTGTATTCCTTCCCTGTTATCTGGTTCGCATGTAATAAGAAGAACGCTGGGTCCTCCGGTATGCTTTGGTCTGAACAGATTTGAAGAATTCGTCTAACCTCCCTCCAGAAATCTCTCAGTTTGGGACAGCTCCAGAAAATATGTAGCATAGTACCTTTGTCCACCTGGCATCTCCAGCACAAGTCTGAAGTGTCAGGATAGATTTTTTTTAAACTCACTGGTGTTCTACACCACCTGGTAAGGATCTTAAAATTCGTTTGTTGTACTTTAACACATATAGAGGATTCATGTGTAAACCTAAAAATATACTGTAGCTGTTCCAAACTGAAGGACTCTCCCAATTCCCTTTCCCAGTCCCGAACACATTTCAGAGACTGGGTTTCGGGCAATATCGTCAGTATTTCATAGGTAGTCGATAGGGTATGTGACATTTTCCCTTCCTCTACACATAATTTCTCAAATCTGTTAAATGATCTATCAAATAGTCCCGGAGGTGGGAGAGTGCTAAGGAAATGGGTGATCTGTACAGCATTCCAGAACTTTAATCTAAAGTCCCCTCTTTGTTCAATTAATTCTCCAATTGTCAACCAAACTCCTCCCTTTATAAAATTAAATGCTTGTATACTTCCCTTATTCACCAGGTGTCTAAATGCCACATCCTCATAGCCTGGTGTAAACAAAGGATTCCCCAATATTGGATATAGGGGGGACGTGGTAGGAGTTATGCCAACCATAGGGAGAATTTTAGAACAAAGTTTCGCTGTGTTTCCTATTAAGGGGTGATTAGTCACCTCTCTAGGTACAAAGGGAAAGCACCATGGAATTCTACCTAGCGGTACTGATATTTGACTCTGCTCAATCTGGACCCACATCTTAAAATCTCTATGTCTGTTCCAATCAATGACTCTACTCAAGTTTATTGCTTGATAGTATCTCTTTAACTCTGGTACCGCCAATCCCCCATTTCTTTTAGGAAGCATTAATTGCTTCCTTTGCAACCGGGGATGTTTGCTTGCCCAAATAAAGTCAAAAATTAATCTCTGGCTCTGTTTAAAATAAATGGGCGGGATATACACCGGTAGGGCTTGTAATAAATATAAAAATTTAGGGAGAATGCTCATCTTAATGATGTTACAACGTCCTAACCATGTGTATAAACCAGCATTCCACTTATTTAGTAGTGTCTTAATTTTTTGCAACAGTGGGGGAAAGTTTAGCTCGTAAATCTTAGCTGTATTCAACGGGATAAGAGTGCCCAAATATGTTAGTGCTTTATTAGTCCACTTAAACTTAAAATTTTGCTCCAATTGCACAGCCAACGTTTGTGGTAAATTAAGTCCCATTGCCTCTGATTTATCGAAGTTAATACGAAGGTTGGACAGGCCACCAAATTTCTCAAATTCCCTCATTAAATTAGGGATCGTAATCAAAGGGTTCGTCAACGAAAATAATATATCATCGGCATAAGCCGAGATTTTACTTTCCAAGTTACCTATATGCACTCCGGCAACGTCCTGATTTGAACGTATTGTACACAGAAGCGGTTCCAGTGACAGGGCAAATAGGAGTGGCGACAGGGGGCACCCCTGTCGTGTCCCATTTAAGATTGGAAAGGTCTCCGATAATATGCCATTAGCCCGCACCTGGGCCCTTGGGCACGAATAAATAGAAGAGATCCATTGTAGCATCTTACTTCCGAAACCTCCATGTCGTAAAACCGATAACATAAAACTCCAACTTACCCTGTCAAAGGCCTTCTCCGCGTCCGTGTTCAAAAAGACACATTGTAGCTGCGTTGCGTTTACTATCTGTAATAAGTTGATAACTTTTGTGGTATTATCCCGTGCTTCTCGTGTAGGCACAAATCCCACCTGATCCAAATGTATCAAATTAGGGATGTACTTTTGAATCCTATTTGCAAAAATTTTTGTGAAAAGCTTAGGATCAAGATTCAGCAACGAGATCGGTCTATAGCTTCCACAGGAAGTTGGGTCTTTTCCCTCTTTTAAAATAACCGAGATATGGGCTAGCAAAGTATCTTGGGCCAATCTTGCTGATGATCCTAGTGCGTTAAATAACTTAAGCATATATTGAGCTAAGGATGGAAGGAGTATTTTGTAATATTGGGCCGTCAGGCCATCCGGTCCTGGTGCTTTACCTAATTTAGTAGAGCTTACTACTTTTTGTAATTCTTCCATAGTTATGGGTTTTTCAAGATCATCCCTATCTTCCTCTGTTAGATGGGGCATGGCTGATGATACAAGTGGCTACTTTTAAACGACAATTTAGTCTAGGCCATAGGGTTAGAAAAATATATACCATTTATTGTTAAGTATCAAGAAAAAAAAAAAAAAAGCAATTTTATACATATATATTCAGTTAAATACTTTGATAAGTAAAAATATGACTTCTTACACTATTTTACCGATTGACTCCTAGGGGAGGAGTCAATTCGGAAAATATTACAATCAAACAAGGAGGACAGACAGAACTAACAGTACCATCACCAACAATAAGGGAAAGACACACAGCACAGATGGTCCGGACGCCGGCAATTGAATTCAAAGTGGAGCTGCAGGATGGCAAAACTAATTTGATAAAGATCAGCTTATAAATCTATTATGGTCATATGGACAGAATATACCATGGTGCAGCTTCACTGTGAATAAACCCTAATAAAATTTGGGCCCAACTGGAGAAGATGACGATGTTCCATCAATATCAACCTCCTGGAGGAGGAAGGAAGTCCATGAAGTATTGGATAGAATTTAGAAAGAGGAAGGACAGGGGACAAGTGTTCCTGTTGTGCTTTAGGAATCACAGTATAATGCTCAAATAGCCTTCTGTATGGTTTTTCCAGATGGTAAGCTTAATCACATCTCCTCCAAAAAATGGTCGGTTGGGATGGGGATGATGAGGGGTTTAAGTCATTGATTCGTAGGTTGATTAAAGAACATAACCCCTAGTAGGATGACTGACAGAAATGCAATACAGCGCGGAGTGGTAGGAGTTAGGGTTAGGAGTTAGGGTAGCCACAGGTGTACATCAACTTCTTAGTGTATTCAGAAGGAAAGAGATTCAGTTTCCACTGACATACTGAGCGGGGCCAGTTTAGTTCACTGGACTCCCGTTGGTACTTTACCCTCTCAGTTGCTCAGCGTCCTTTGAGTTAGCTGTGGCTCCGTGCTCTCCCGATCCTCCTTGTTGCGGTGGGATGTCTCACTGTCCGTCGGTCTTTGCACGCCGGTTGGTAGCGGTTCTTATGGCAGCGTGGAGATTCCAGAATTCACTCTGTATACGCTGCACACGCGCCGACCGGGACTTCGAAAAACCACTGCGTCCGACGCTGCTGTCTGCCGGTGTCCTCCGTGCATCAATCTCCGCTGTCAGGCTGAGGGGTTGCGTTGCCGGCGTCACGTGACCTCCGTGACGTCAACGCGTTTCGCTTTGATGTTGCGTAGCTTCGTCTGGACGTGATCTGTGGTTAATGCTTGCGGGTCTACTTATGGACGCTACCTGTATTGGCAGGTCCGCCCACAATTTAACCCGTTGCTGGATAGTTCCCTCTTTTCTTTAAACCTTGTAAGAATAAAATACAGTCTTTTCTACATAATATGAAAAGACAGTTATATATTAAAGGACAGATCGTTTCATTAAAGCCGAGTTCTATCGCAATGGAGATGAGATAGAATTATATTTAGACATTACATAGAATAGAATGGCCGGAGGGGACAGAGTGATATGGAGTAAGAGTACTAGATATAAGTACAACTACTGATACTAAGGTCTCAGAGTACACTGAGATTGTATAGAAACGGCAAAAGGACTTGATTAACCTTGTATCAAGAGAAATATACCTGGAAAATAATCATAGTAATATAAATAGTAAATAATAATATAAAAAGAGAATAGGGGTAGAAGGATTTCATTCTTAAGTTGCTTGTTAAGAAAGGAGGAAAGTGCCGCTAATAGCAGGCGAAGATGCTCATACAGGTTAGGCCTAGCTTTTGCATAAAATTAATTGCCATCGAGACAGAGACCTAGGAAAGCCTTATTAGAGTTATTTAGTACCTTTTTATGCCTTTTTCATGAGGTTTTAAGTAAATTAGTACTATAGTAAACAATAGATAGCTTTTAAGAATCACTTCAAAAATTGATGTATATGAATGGACTTATAGAAGTCTCGGACACTGACTTTACCAGGAGGAAAAGCATTTTAGATGGTGGGCTTGAATTCAGAGAGATTGGTAAGGGATAAGGGAGGGGGAAGGATGGAAGGGAAGGAAAGTGGGGAATGGTGAGGGAAGAGGGAGAGGGGAAGGAAGGGGGGGAAGGAAAGGGGAAACCAGGGAAGGGGAAGGGGGAAAGGGGAAGGGAAGGGAGGAGAAGGGAGGGAGGGAGGGAAGGAGGGGGGGGTGGAAAAGAGGGAAGGGAGAGAAGGGAAGGGAAGGGGGGAGGGGAAAAGGGGGGGGAAGGGAAAGGGGGAAGGGAAGGGGAAGGGTAGGGGGTTTACTCTGTTATTCAAGATTCAAGGAAAACCTGGCATTAAGATCATCTTTATCAGATTTATTCTGCCTACAGGGGACAGTTTCAGTTTGGACCACACCTTCACCCGATCCCTGCAGCGATTCAATAATGGGGACAAATTTAAGGTAAGGTAGTCTAAAGGATTGGGTGTAACCTGGATCCCCAGATATCTGAATTCTGTGGATACAGGGATATCTAGTAGGTGTGTCAGCTGTGGACATGGTGTCTTGTCTAAGAGCATAAGAGAGGATTTGGTCCAATTAATTACCAACCCAGAATACCGGCCAAAAGTCCGTACAACCTCCATTGCCTCCCTCAGAGATGACTCCGTGTCACCCAAAAGGAGCATGTTGTCATCGGCATACATCATACATTTTTCTTGTTGCTCCCCATATTGAAACCCTCTGATGTTCGTATGGGCACGAATCCAAACAGCCAGCGGTTCTATGGCCAGCGCGAACAGTAAAGGGGACAACGGGCACCCCTGTCTGGTGCCCCTAAAGAGATCAAAGTAAGAGGATATTCTTCCTGACTCTCTAATGGCTGCTTTCGGGGAATTGTATAGAAGCTGCACCCATGCTATGAAATTCTCTCCAAACCCAAATTTTCTCAGAACTGCCCATAAGTAGGACCATTCTATGCTATCAAAGGCCTTATGGGCGTCAAGGGAGAGCAGAGCCCTGTCTCCCATGTTATCGGTGATGGATTGCATGTTAACGAATAATCTGCGCAGATTAATAGCCGTGGACTTCTGAGGCATAAACCCCGCCTGGTCAGAATGTATTATAGCAGAGATAGCATTGTTCAGCCGTATAGCAAGAACCTTGGCCAATATTTTTACATCCGACTGCAACAAGGATATCGGCCTATAGGAACCCGGGTCTAACGGGTCCTTTCCAGGTTTTAATAGCAAGACTATTATGGCTTTGGTCATAGAAAGAGGCAGGCACCCGGCTGATTTGGCCCCATTAAACACTCCCAACAACCTAGGCAATAATTGTTCCCCGTATTGCTTGTACACCTCCACCGGAATTCCATCTTCCCCTGGTGCCTTGGAGTTGGGGAACATACCAGTCGCCGCCTGGAGCTCCTCAACCGTCAGGGGAGCATCCAGTTGTTTTTGAGCAGTGTCGGTCAGGGTAGGGAGTTCAACCCCTTCAATATACTCCTGAAGGGAATCATCAGTATAGTCCTGTCGGGAGCGGTAAAGGTCACAGTAGTATGAGCTAAGGATCGTCATAATGTCATCCGGGGAATTAGTAATTTTTCCATCGGGTGCTCTCAGAGCACCAATGGATGGGGATGTCTGTTGAGCACGGGAAATCCGTGCCAACAGGCGACCAGTATGCTCACCCTCCTCATAAAAGGCCAACTTACTGAAAAATCGTTTCCGCTCGGCCGCCGAGAAGGTAATTTTATTCAGGGCGTCCTGAGCAGAAACCCAGGCGTCTCTATGGTCTGCAGTGGGGTCAGCAACAAACTTGGCTTCCAGGTCAAGCACCAATCTCTCCACCCCCTCCCGATGTTCACCCGACCGTCTCTTAAATGCATTGATCTCAGTAATAAACAACACCCTCAGAAAGGCCTTAAAAGTCTCCCAAGCCACCCCCACATCTGGGTAATCCGCCTGGTCCCCCCAGAAGTCATTAATTTTCTGTGCTGTCAGGTCCGGGGCTGGCAAAAGATTAAGCCAAAAGGCATTCAGCTTCCAGGGGGCTCTGAGCAGTGACGAAGGAGGGGAAACCTCCAACCCCAGAGTCAGCGGAGCATGGTCCGAGATACCTCGTATTGCATATGAAATCTCCGCCACCACCCGCACCGCCGTGTCCGAACACAGGCACAGGTCTATACGTGATAGTGACATATGTGTTTTCGAAAAACATGAGAACTGGCGTTTCCCGGGGTTCCTGCTCCTCCACAAATCCACCCACCCCACCTCCTCCACCAGTTTCCTCAGGGGTGTGCGGCAAGCACCGCGCCCCGATAAGACTGGGGGGTGCTTGTCCAGCTGCGGATCCAGGTAGCAGTTGAAGTCGCCCATAATGTACAAAGGTACTCCCGGGCGTCCCAACTGAAAGTCCAGGATCGCCCGTAGGACCTGATGACTGTACGGAGGCGGGATATATACAAAGACAAGTATACATTTCAGGGAAGACAAGCGACAATGCAGTATAACAAATCGGCCCTCAACATCCACCACGCTATCAAATTCCTGAAAATCCAGTGCCCCATGTATCAAAACACTCACCCCTCTGGAAAAGGAGGTGTGAGTGGAGTGATAAGCCTTGCCCACCCACCGAAAGTTAAGGCATGACACAGTGTCGGGGGTGAGATGAGTCTCCTGCAACGCACACACAGCCGGAAGATATTTTTTCAAAGATGTGGAGACCATTGTGCGCTTGAGGGGGTCACCAAGCCCCCTAACATTCCATGACACCACATTAATTACATTTAACCCTCCCGCCATAGTAGATAGATATTTATACATTTAAAGGGTGAAACATTCCAAGACAGTATACACCGCGTCCCCCCACCCCTAGATCGGGTATTCTGCAGGTCAGATACCACCCATAAAGTCAAATCATGCTGGTGTTGTAAGTGCTGTACCGTACTGCTGAAGTCTCTCCAAACTATTAGAACCTCTGAGCGCAACAGCACTCTAACTTTACCATGAACACTCCCTGGGGGTGCAATCTCGAAAAAGACCACCAGCCGGCGATCTAGTTCTCCAGTTGCTGTCAGTGCACCAAGGACCCCCAGGAGCAAACAGAGTATAAAGGGTCGAACATCAAAAAAGGCACTGGGACAACAGATCCCGTCTCCCGCCGGCCTCTCA
Organism: Rana muscosa; assembly: GCA_029206835.1. Taxonomy (NCBI): domain Eukaryota; kingdom Metazoa; phylum Chordata; class Amphibia; order Anura; family Ranidae; genus Rana; species Rana muscosa. The sequence continues at coordinate 407,159,648 of CM055117.1, forward strand.
ACCGCCAGTCGGGAGGTATCTGTGGATAACTCGTAACACATCAGACACTCGTACAAACTTGCTTAGCTTCACACACTCTCTCAGTGGGGGAAAAGAGAGCAATAAATCAACTTGTGCTCCCGGCCGAACTGGAAGGTATCTTAGAACAACGTGAGCTAGCGAGGCAGCCCACCAGCCGGGGGCCGCCCTAGCCTTTCAAGAGCCTGGCATCTTCAGGGACCTAGAGTAGGTCAGTCCCCTTCCCCTGCTCCCTCCCTTGGCAGGCGAAAGGCATTTTCATTTGCATCCAGCCAGTCCGAAGCGTCTGCCGCGTGTTCAAAGAACTAAGCCTGGCCTCTCGCAGTAATGCGGAGGAGTGCCGGGTATAGCATTGCATATGGCGCCTGCAACTTCTGCAGCCTTTTCTTGACTTCTGTGAATCGGGCCCGCCTCTTCTGCACATCAGATGAAAAGTCAGGATAAAAAGAGATGCGAGCTCCATTAAACTGCACATTCTGTTTTTCTCTGGCCAAACGAAGAATAATTTCTCTGTCACGGTAATGCAACATGCGTGCCAGGATAGGTCGCGGGGGATGCCCTGGGGGAAGGAGCCGCATGGGGACCCTGTGAGCCCTTTCGACCGCATAAAGGGATGTAAACGCCTTTTTCCCAAATATCTCCAGCAGCCACTTCTCAACAAAGTCAGTGGGGTCTCTACCCTCCGTTTTCTCAGGGAGACCTACTATGCGGACATTGTTGCGTCTCATCCTATTCTCGAGGTCGTCAGCGCGTTGATCTACTGCAGCCACCATTCTAGCATTATGCTGTGCATCTCTCATCAGAGGGGGGAGCTTATCCTCCACATCACTGATCCTGCTTTCTGCAGCTGTGGTCCTCTCTCTGATCTTCTGCATATCTTGCCTTATCAGGCAAACTTTCTCCTCCAAACCATCAAATCTTCCTTGCAAAGTGTTAACTGAGGCAGTGCACCTATTCACAGCTTTCAGGATCTCAGCAAGGGTGGGCTGAGCAGGTTCCTCATCCCCACTGTCTTCTGCCTGCTCCCCTGCCTGCTCTGCTATACTGTTAACCTCAGTGTGTTCAGGAAAGCCTTCCTCCATGTTTCCCTGTGCAGTGAGTTCCCCCTCAGGAGCTCCCCCCTCCTCAGCCGAGTCTGCTATGTGCAAGGATCCTGACAGTTTCTGGGCATAATATCTAATGTCTGTAGGGAGAGGGTCCCCGCTGGCACTCTTAGGGGTTTTTGGAGGTTTACTCACTGTGTCCTTATTCTTTTCAGCACCGCTCGTCCCACGCTGCTGAGACCCTCCGGCGGCGCCATTTTGGATTTCCGAGCTCTGTTCCCCTTCTTTGTTCTTTCCCCGCCGACCCATCATGAATGCGGTCAATACAGGCACCCCAGCGGGTTCCCCTCAGGTTCCGAAGTCGGGCTGTAGCCGTTTTTCACGGTGCAGAAGCCGGGAGCAGGATTATAGCAGGGTGACAAGCGGGAGCTCTGTGAGGAAGCTGCTTCTCACATGCCGATTCTGGCCACGCCCCCCTGATATCTTATGTTTAGATAGGACCCTTAAAACTGTAATGCCTCCGCAACCCAATTTTATTTATCGAAAGGCCCCTAGTGTGGGTGATATTGTAGTTAAAAAGGTTTTGCCCCCCCCACCCCCACTAGACCATACTCGTTTTGGATAGGGATGGCTTCTTCTTCTTTGCGCGCTAAAAATGAAGGGTGTGCAGAGAAGTCTCTGTACCCATGTGAGGTCTAGACAGGTTTACATCAACCTCCAATAACAAAGAATTCACAATTAAGGAATTCATCACATGTAATATAACACATGTAGTGTATGTTTTGGAGTTTCCTTGCAGGCTGATGTATGTGGGCTGAACAAAAAGAACATAAAATTGGGATTCAAAGACCATAATGTGTCTCTGCATTTTATACTCCACCATAATCAGGATCCCTCAGGTCTGAAATTGTGGGGTGTAGATCATGTAAAACCAGTGTGGAGAGGCTCTAATATAGTTAGGGAACTCTCCAAACGTGAAACTCACTGGATTTTTTAAATTGACACACTCGCCCCTAAAGGGTTAAATGTGGAGTTATGGTAGATATAAATTGCTTCATTACGACTGTTGAAGTTTTCAAATTATGGTCGATAATTTTTTTAAATTGTCAGTAGTTTTAAAAAAAAAAATTGTCAGTAGTTTTACATTTTTGAATTTAATTTAATTTTTTTTAATATTTAAATGTGTAAGGTTGTTTTGTCCCTTCTCTTCTTTTACACATTTTTTACATATGTGCATATTCATATATGTATCTGTATATATATTTTTATATATGTTTATATACAATTTGTGTATAATGTTTACAGTTTAAATATTATGAATTGTGTTTTTTATATTATGGTAGTTTCGACACACCATTGAGAAGCAAATTTAAATATTTGTTTATTAAATGTATAACAGGATAGATGAACTATGAATTCGAAAATTGAGCAATGTATCAGTTTGGGTATGGATAAGTCCCATGCTGGATTAGATATATATGCTGTATAAAGACTGACTGCAGATTGTTAACCTCTGAGTAGCGCACTGGTGGCCTCCTATGTGCACTATAAAGGATAAAAACTTAATTACGCTATTTGGAGCGCTTTTCTTTATCCGAGTACCTATGGGAGATGCTGTACAACTCTGACACCCTCCATGATGTAGATGACGGTTACTTGAAACATATTAAGGCTTGATATGTTCTGCCTTCTGATGAGTGAGAACCCCTAAAGGGAGTGTGACGCACGACTTGAGGATTTTGGTGTGAGGTGCACTATTTACAATATCGCATTAGAATCACCACCTGTGTCTTTCTGGACTCTTTTATCACTATCTGTCATTCATTTTTCTCATATGAAAGCTGGTCATAATGAAGTAATGACAGTTGCGCTGCTTTAATTTTCAGAGTTTGAACACTGCTGATTGGCATTCTCAATTCCTTGGATATCTTTTTATACCCCTTTCCTGTTTTATACAGTTCAACTACCTTTTCCCGCAGATCGTTTGACAATTCTTTTGCTTTCCCCATGACTCAGAATCCAGAAACGTCAGTGCAGCACTAGATGCAAGGGTCTGTCAGGAGTCCAGAAACTCATTGACCTTTTATACACACACACACTAATTACAAGCAAACAGATCACAGGTGAGGATGGTAACATTTAATAGCCATTTAACCCCTTTGCACCGAGCGTACGCACAAATGCATCCTCTGCTTTCGGGGGTTATACCGGGATGATACCCGCAGCTGCAGGCATCATCCCGGTATAGTTTTTTAGAGCGGGCAATTGGCTTTCCAGGGATAACAACGCTAAAAGCCGCTCGGGTGTTATCCCGGAGGAGCGGGAGGGGACGCCCCCCCCCTCCCGCCGCTCTGACCGGGCCTCCAGTCCCACCGGGAGACCCGATCCACGATCCGCCACTTCCGGCGTCTAGCCACAGACTGAAATGAAGCCGTAAACGGCTTTGTTCCAGCCTCCAGCTGTAAACACGGAAGCAATGTCACGACATCACTTCCGGTTTACTCGGCTGCCAATGGCGCCGGATTTAAAAAAATATATACAGTATTCAGAATCGCCGTTTTCACGATCTGAATACTTTTGAAATGCAAAGGAGGGATTGGAGGTCTTTTAGACCACCGATCCCTCCATAAAGAGTACATTCCTTGTGACAGCAATAAAAGTGATCAATTAAAAAAAAAAAAAACACAATTTAATAATATAAAAATAAATAAAATAAATAAGAATTTTTTTTTTTAAATCTCCCCTGTCCCTGCGAGCTCGCGCAGCAAAGAAAACGCATACGGAAGTCGCGCCCGCATATGTAAACAGTGTTCAAATCACACATGTGAGGTATCACCGCAATCGTCAGACCGAGAGCAATAATTCTAGCTAGATCTCCTCTGTAACTCTAACCTGGTAACCGTAAAAAAATGTTTAATGCGTCGCCTATGGAGATTTTTAGGTACCGTAGTTTGTCGCCATTCCACGGGTGCGTGCAATTATAAAGCGTGACATGTTTGGTATCTATTTACTCAGTGTAACATCATCTTTCACATTATACAAAAAATTTTGGCTAACTTTACTGTTTTGTTTTTTCTTTAATTCATGAAAGTGTCTTTTTTCCCAAAAAGTTGTCTTTAAAACACTGCTGCACAAATACCGTGTGACATAAAATATTGCAAAAATCGCCATTTTATTCTCTAGATTCTCTGCTAAAAAAATATATATAATGTTTGGGGGTTCTAGGTAATTTTCTAGCAAAAAATATGGATTTTAACTTAAACACCAAATGTCAGAAATAGGCTTAGGCATAGTTACATAGTTACATAGTTAGTCAGGTTGAAAAAAGACACAAGTCCATGCAGTTCATCCATAAAAAAAAATAAAAAAAAAAAAATATATCGTACAATCCCATATACCCAATTCTATACCCACAGTTGATCCAGAGGAAGGCAAAAAACCCCAGCAGAGCATGATCCAATTTGCTACAGCAGGGGAAAAAATTCCTTCCTGATCCCCCGAGAGGCAATCGGATATTCCCCGGATCAACTTTACCTATAAATGTCAGTACCCAGTTATATTATGTACATTTAAGAAAGAATCCAGGCCCCTCTTAAAGCAATCTACTGAGCTGGCCAGAACCACCTCTGCAGGGAGTCTATTCCACATTTTCACAGCTCTTAGGCCTCGTACACACGACCGATTTTCTCGGCAAGAACCAGCAAGAAACTTGCTGGCAGAGATGTCTTGCCGAGTAAATCGGTCGTGTGTACGCGGCTATCGGGTTTCTCGTCGAGAAAACCGACAAGTAACCTCGACGAGAAAATAGAGAACCTGCTCTCTATTTTCTCGTTGAGATTCTCGTCAGCCTGTTTCTCGACGAGAAAAGTGAGTGTGTGTACACTTACCTGTCCGCCGGGAAGCCCACGCATGTTCGAAATGAATTTGACGCATGCGCGGTAGCTACCTAGGCATACGTAGGGTATACCAAGATGGCGGCGACGGCATCGAATGTGACGAGCGCATGCCTGTCGTAGTCGATGACGTCACCGCGTACGCTCTATTCAAAGAACCGCGGGTTCTTTGAAACGAGCGTGTGTACACTCGGCCGGGACAAGTTTCTTGTCCAAGAATCTCGTTGAAAAAAACGACATGTTTTTTTCAACGAGAATCTCGGCCGTGTGTACGAGGCCTCACTGTGAAAAAACCTTTCCGTATTTGGAGGTGAAATCTCTTTTCCTCTAGATGTAAAGAGTGCCCCCTTGTCCTCTGTGTTGACCGTAAAGTGAATAACTGAACACCAAGTTCACTATATGGACCCCTTATATATTTGTACATGTTGATCATATCCCCCCTTAATCTCCTCTTCTCAAGAGTGAATAAATTCAGTTCCTCTAATCTTTCCTCATAGCTGAGCTCCTCCATCCCTCTTATCACTTTGGTTGCCCTTCTCTGCACTTTCTCCAGTTCCCCAATATCCTTTTTGAGAACTGGGGCCCAAAACTGAACTGCATATTCCAGATGAGGTCTTACTAATGATTTGAATAGGGGCAAAATGATATCTCTCTCTCTGGAGACCATACCTCAATTAATACAAGAAAGGACTTTGCTCGCTTTGGAAACCGCAGCTTGGCATTGCATGCCATTATTGAGCTTATGATCTACCAAAACCCCCAGATCCTTCTCCACTACGGATCCCCCCAGTTGTACTCCCCCTAGTATGTATGATGCATTCATATTCTTAGCCCCCAAGTGCATAACTTTACATTTATCAACATTAAACCTCATCTGCCACATAGTCGCCCAATTAGACAGAGCATTGAGGTCGGCTTGTAAATTGGCGACATCCTGTAAGGACGTTATTCCACTGCATAGCTTGGTGTCATCTGCAAAGACAGAAATGTTACTTTTGATCTCAGACCCAATATCATTTATAAACATATTAAAAAGTAAGGGTCCCAACACTGAACCTTGGGGTACACCACTGATAACCTTAGACCATTCAGAGTAAGAATCATTAACCACTACTCTCTGAATTCTGTCTTTTAGCCAGTTTTCTATCCATTTACAAACTGATATTTCCAATCCTGTAGACTTTACCTTGCACATGAGCCGTGTGTGGGGAACTGTATCGAACGCTTTTGCAAAATCCAAGTATACCACGTCCACAGCCACCCCTCTATCCAAGGTCTTACTTACGTCTTCATAAAAAGAAATCAGGTTTTTTTGACAACTTCTGTCTTTCATGAATCCATGCTGTCTGTTGCTTAAATAGTTTTTTCCTAGCAAGAACTCATCTATGTGGTCTTTTATTAATCTCTCCAGTATTTTCCCAACTATAGAAGTTAAACTAACAGGTCTATAGTTACTTGGTAAAGACTTAATTCCCTTTTTAAATATAGGCACCACATTGGCCCTGCGCCAATCCAGTGGTACTATTCCTGTCATTAATGAGTCCCTAAAAATGAAATACAATGGTTTTGAAATTACAGAGCTCAATTCTTTTAGGATCCGTGGGTGCATGCCATCTGGTCCAGGTGCTTTATCCACCTTTATTCCATCTAAATATTTCTGGACCATATCACTTTTGAGCCATTGTGGATTTGGGGCTGTGTCACTACCACCCCCATTTTGGACATGAACTCCCCCATGCTCCTTTGTATACACAGAACTGAAGAAAGTATTTAATAAATTAGCCTTCTCTTTGTCCCCAGTCACCCACTCTAGATTATTTTGTAAAGGGCCTACATGCTCTGACTTGACCTTTTTACTATTAATATATTTGAAGAATTTTTTGGGGTTTGTCCTACTATCTTTTGCAATCTGTCGTTCATTTTGAATTTTTGCATCCTTGATTTCCTTTTTACATATCCTGTTATATTCTTTGTAACATTTAAATGACACTAGTGTTCCCTCATTTTTATATTTTTTAAAAGCTCTTTTCTTATAGTTTATAGCTTTTTTAACTTTGGCAGTGAGCCACATAGGTTTTATTTTTAGCCTTTTAAACTTATTGCCCATGGGAATATACTTTGCAGTGAGTTCACAAACAGTCTTTTTGAAGAATTCCCATTTCTGTTCTGTGCCCATTGATGCCAATATTCCTTCCCAGTCTAAGTCCTGGAGAGCAGCGCTCATCCTTGGAAAATTTGCTCTCTTGAAATTAAGTGTTTTTATCTTTCCTGTATGTGATTTTTGCTTACAACTAACATCAAATGAAATCATGTTATGATCACTGCTACCCAGGTCTTCCTTTATCTGAACATTAGTAATACGCTCTGCATGGTTTGAGATTACCAGGTCCAACAGAGCATCATTCCTAGTTGGGGCCTCAATAAACTGGACCATAAAATTGTCCTGCAATAGGTTTATAAATTCTTGCCCTTTAACTGTCCCAGCAGTTCCATTACTCCAGTCAATTTCTGGGTAGTTAAAATCCCCCATTATTATCACCGTCCCAGCCCTTGCAGCCCTTTCCATCTGTGCAAGGAGCTGAGTCTCTAACTCCTCATTAACATTGGGTGGTCTATAACAAACTCCAATGATTAGCTTTGAACTACGCACATCTGTATGCAGTTCCACCCATAATGCTTCAGACTCATCACACTCTCCATCCACCAGGTCCTCTTTCACACTCGCTTTGAGATCACTTCTCACATAGAGACAGACCCCTCCACCCTTCCTTTTTACCCTGTCTTTCCGAAAGAGTGCATAGCCAGGAATATTAATAGCCCAGTCATGAGAGGAATGAAGCCAAGTTTCAGCAATACCGATTACATCATAGCTCTCCTCATGCACCAGAGCTTCCAACTCACCTATTTTGCTTGGCAGACTTCTGGCGTTGGTGAACAGACACTTTAATGCATTAATATATTTTGACCGGTCACATACTATCCTCTTGGGTGTTCCCAGATTGCAACTAGGACTTGCTACTATACTTACCTTGGGTTTATGTGCTTTGGTTACCCTACCACTAATGCCCCTAATACTACCCTCTAGAATATGTTCCCCGCTGACTCTCACTATCTCTGGACCCTCCCCCCCGTCGCCTAGTTTAAAAACCCCTCTAACTTTTTGGCCATCCTTATTCCCAGCTGATCTGCACCCTACTCATTTAGGTGCAGTCCGTCCCTTCTATAGTACTGGTTATCGACTGAGAAGTCGGCCCAGTCCTCCAGGAACCCAAACCCCTCCTTACTACACCAGCTCTTCAGCCACTTGTACACTTCCCTAATCTCCCTCTGCCTTTCTGGTGTGGCTCGATGTACCGGTAGTATTCCCGAGAATACTACCTTGGAGGTCCTTTTCCTCAATTTAGCTCCCAAGTCCCTAAAATCGTTCTTTAGGACACTCCATCTGCCTCTGACTTTGTCATTGGTGCCAACGTGCACCATGACAGCTGGGTCTTCCCCAGCCCCTCCCAGTAATCTGTCCACCAGATCCGTGATGTGCCGAACCCGAGCGCCCGGTAGACAACATACAGTTCGGCGCTTCAGGTCTTTGTTACAGATTGCCCTCTCTGTCCTTCTAAGAATTGAGTCCCCTACCACCAGAATCTGTCTTTCCTTTCCCTTCGCTTCCCCCCCACTCTCACTGGAGGAGTTCTTCCCCTGGCAGCTAGGAGAGTCCCTCAGCTCCAGCAGTGCTGGTCCCTGACTGCTTTCACCAATGTCACTCAATGGAGCATACTTATTGGGATGCTCCAGCCCTGGATCGGCCTCCCTGGCACTTCACCCTCTACCCTTCCTGACTGTCACCCATCTACTATTTTCTAGTGCCTGCACCTCTTTGTCGCCACCCACCTCTGTGCTGGCCCCTGCCATCACCTGCCGGGTACGTATCCAGCTCTCCTTTAGTGTGGAGGGACTTCCCAGTGCTGACAGTTGCTTCCCTAGATTCAGAACCTGGGCTTCCAGGGAAACAATGTGCTTACATTTTGCACAGCAGTAATCGCCCTCGATCAGATGATCAAGGAACGCATACATGCTGCAAGATGTACACCGAGTCGCCTCGCCACACCCGCCGGGCATCGTACCTATTAATTTAATGAGGATTCGAGATTATACCCTGTCCAAATTACCTAACACTAGCTTCCTGACCCAACTATTCAACAAGACAATACACAGGTACTCAAGACAATACACAGGTACTCAAGACAATACACAGGTACTCAAGACAATACACAGGTACCACGCAGACCTACGTGCACTCGCAGACCAACGGACCTACGTGCACTCGCAGACCAGCGTGCACTCGCAGACCAACGGACCCGCGTGCACTCGCAGACCAGCGTGCACTCGCAGACCAACGGACCCGCGTGCACTCGCAGACCAGCGTGCACTCGCAGACCAACGGACCCACGTGCACTCGCAGACCAGCGTGCACTCGCAGACCAACGGACCCACGTGCACTCGCAGACCAACGGACCCGCATGCACTCGCAGACCAGCGTGCACTCGCAGACCAACAGACCCACGTGCACTCGCAGACCAGCGTGCACTCGCAGACCAACGGACCCGCGTGCACTCACAGACCAGCGTGCACTCACAGACCAACGGACCCTTGTGCACTCGCAGACCAGCGTGCACTCGCAGACCAACGGACCCACGTGCACTCGCAGACCAGCGTGCACCTACAATACACAAGTACTAACGATCCACACACACTACTCAGACAACACCCAGGTACTCACACTACACATCTACTATGACCCCTGTTTTAACCTCCTGTTTTCAACTCTTGATTTTAACTCACCACTTAGTCCAGTTCCACTAACTCTTGATTTAACTCACCACTTAGTCCAGTTCCACTAACTCTTGATTTTAACTCACCACTTAGTCCAGTTCCACTAACTCTTGATTTTAACTCACCACTTAGTCCAGTTCCACTAACTCTTGATTTTAACTCACCACTTAGTCCAGTTCCACTAACTCTTGATTTTAACTCACCACTTAGTCCAGTTCCACTAACTCTTGATTTTAACTCACCACTTAGTCCAGTTCCACTTGGACAGAGTTCCAGCAACTCAAAATGAGCAGGCTCTAAATGAGCTCTACAGAAATTTATATAGGCCTCAAGCACCTGTGACCAATTAACCACTCCCCTTAATTAGTAGGCTGAAGGAAAAAAAGAGAAAAAAAAAGGCTGTTTAAAATGTGCCAGAAAAAGGTGTTAAAAAGCTGCAAGGAAAAAGAGCCAAAAATAACCAAAAATGCAACCCAGCAGTCAAAAGCAGAAACTTCTTCACTCTCCACGCAAGGTCTCCACTGTCTACCCTCCAACCAACAAGACTGCAAAGGGTGAAAGGGTTAAACCCCTTTGTGTCACAAGGGAATGTAAACTTTTGATCAGGGTCATTTGGGTAGTTTATGTTGCCATTATGATTTAAAAAGAGTAAACACAGTTGATTGATAATAAATGCACATATGAGCACAAATGCAAGTGTATGGTAAATATGGGTATGTATGTAAACAATGATTGCAAAACTATTTTAGGGTCATTATTTATGGGCAACTTTTAAATTAATGAGCTGTATAGGTTTTTTAAGCCGCACACAATTTAGACCCTTCACACGGAGGCGGTTTTCAGGCGTTTTAGCGCTAGAAATAGCCTTTAAATAACGGCTGAAAACTGTCTCGCATTCATTTCAGCGTGTCTTCACACTGGGGCGGTGCGCTTGCGGGACGTTAGGCAAAGTTCTACAAGCAGCATCTTTGGGGCGGTTTGGGGGGCGCTGTATACAGCGCTCCCAAAACACCCTGCCCATTCAAATGAATGGGCAGCACTTCCAAAGCGCCTGAAAAGCACGTTGGAAGCGCCGCAACACGGATGTTTTTAACCCCTTCTATGGCTAGCGGCCGAAAAGTGCTGCTTAACCACTTGCTGACCGCCGCACGTCGATGTACGTCGACAGTATGGCACGGGCAGGCAAATGGTCGTACCTGTACGTCCCTTTAAATTTTCCGCCCAGCGGGCACGCGCTCGCATGCCTCGTGGGTGCGGCCGCGGGTCCCGGGAACTCGATGTTCCCGGGCGGCCCACGATTGCGGTTGGCAAGGGCAGAACAGGGGAATGCCTTTGTAAACAAGGCATTTCCCTATTCTGCCTAGTGACACTGTCACTGATGACCATTCCCCGTGATCGGGAAGGTCATCGGTGACGTGTCACATGTAGCCACGCCCCCTATCATTAAGAACCACTCCCTAGTACTGACTTAACCCCTGCAGCGCCACTTAGTGGGTAACCCCTTCACTGCCAGTGTAATTTTTACAGTAATCAGTGCATTTTAATAGCACTGATCGCTGTAAAAATGACAATGGTCCCAAAATGGTGTTAAAAGTGTCCGATGAGCAGTTAGTTCCCGATAAGGGGCTCCAGGTTACCAAGGAGAGAGGGTTTCCCTTCTCCCTTCCCGGTAAGCAACGAGCAGTGAGAACCGGCCGGCTTAATACGATACCATCTGCTAATTTACCTGTTGTACATTGTAAGTGCAATATATTTTTTATCTATATTAAAATGTCTTTTACTAGATTACGCTATGGAATCTCTTTTTTATTTTTGGTCCGTTGGGACACCGGGAGTTCATTGATCCAAATAACAGAGGAACCAGGATAGCTGATTGAACCTTAAAGAGTCCCTGGCAGGGATAACAGCCGCAGGTGTTGACTGATCTCTCACAGGGATCAGGACTTCTGGTAAGCGGCTTGTTTGAACAGAGGTGGTGGATTCTTTACTATTCTGAAACAGCACTGTTCCATGGTGTCTATGTTTGATGTCACGGATGCATGATTAAGAAGATTTAATAAGCGTTGCCTTGATGATTGAATTTCATGTGTGAATTATCATAAGACATTCCATGCTGCCCATACCAGTTACTTCTAAGGGTAGCATAATAGGAGAATTATATTTGGACATTATTTTTGACTCAATTTTTCCCCTCTCTGATGTGGGATCATACTAGCATTGGAAATTGGATGTTTTGCTTATTTTAACATTCTATGTCACTATTAATATCAATTTTTGCAGTATTGCGCAGCTTGATTTTTTTATTATAATTCTGTCATATTCCTTTGCTGCGGGAGATCCAGGAGAATAATCCTGATGATTTTAGGAATTATCTCCGGATGACGGACCCCGTTTTTCACCGTCTGTTGGCTTTGCTGTCCCCTTATATCACGAAGCAGGACACCTGCATGCGGCAAGCCATCACTCCCGAGCAGAGGCTAGTCGCCACTTGCGCTACTTGGCGACAGAGAGAAGTCTGCAGGACCTCAAGTTCACGACAGGCATCTCCCCCCAGGCTCTGGGGATCATTATCCCAGAGACCTGTTCTGCCATCATACAAGTCCTGCAGAAGGACTATATTAAGGTAAGTTTTCTCCTTTAACATCACATTCTATGTATTTAATGTATGCTAATGTATTGTATTTCTTTCATCATTCCCTAATTACCATGATTTTAATATGCTGTATATGTCCCCTTTGTCCCCATGCATGCTGTAAGCTTTAATGCTCCTTTTTTGGCCTACATGCATATTTCCCTTCACTAACCTCTCCAGCATGCTATCCTTGGCCCATACACACCTATCCTTGTCACTTAAAGCGGTTGTAAACCCAGACATTTTTTTTTTTTTTAAATCACCTGCAAGAAAAAGCCATAATGAGCTAGTATGACTAGCATACTAGCTCATTATGAATCACTTACCTTAGATCGGGACCCCCGAAGCCATCCTCGTCCCCCGCTCCGGCCGCAGCCATCGCTCCTCAGATACCCGGAAGGTTACTTCCGGGTATCGCCGCTCCAGCCAATCACAGCGCCGCTCCGGCGCTGTGATTGGCCGGAGCAGCGAAGACGTCACTCCGCGCATTCGCGCTGGAGCTTTCTATTCTGGCAGAGCCGGAATTCTGAATGGGATTAACCCTGTGAATGCACCGTTGTCTACGGCGCGCATGCGCCGTAGACATCAGTGCATGTCTTTTTTTGCAAATATCTCCTAAACTGTGTAGGTTTAGGAGATATTTCTTGCACCTACAGGTAAGCCTTAATCTAGGCTTACCTGTAGGTGTTTGTTTACAAAGTAGGTTTACAACCACTTTAACAATATATTTTGTCATCTCCATTGTAGTGCTTTACCCTAAACACCCCCTAAAACAGGGGTCTCAAAGTACCGGCCCGCGGGCCATTAGCGGCCCGCGGATCGGTTACAAATGGCCCGCAGGCAGGGGGCGCCGCGGAAGGGGGGGTGCCGCACTGCGCTGAAGAGCTTTATGTCTCCTGTGTCCTTTTCGCCGCATGCTGCTGTAGCTCAGCTGGATACAGACACCGCACAGGAGAGCAGAGAGAACAGAGCAGAGGGCGGATCCGCCCATTGCCCCACCCACCTAGGCACTGATGATAGACCAGAGCCACGTCTCCTGGGTCCTGATGTCATCTCAGGGCGGGAGATGATCATGGCGTTCTCGGGGTGCCCTGTGTTAAAGCCAGGACCTTACAGGAGGAGAGGACTCGGGAGGCAGCAAATCAGGCCACCAGCTGACTGCCAGGAGGAGAGGTAAGTGAGCCATCACACTGAGGCTGAGTGAGATTTGTGAAGAAGGGGTATTTGTGGAATGTAGAGGAGTGTCTGTGGAGTGTGTAGGGGGGTGTCTGTGGAGTGTAGGGGGGTGTCTGTGGAGTGTAGGGGGGTGTCTGTGGAGTGTGGGAGGGGGGGTGTCTGTGGAGTGTAGGGGGTGTCTGTGGAGTGTGGGAGGGGGGGTGTCTGTGGAGTGTAGGGGGGTGTCTGTGGAGTGTAGGGGGGTGTCTGTGGAGTGTAGGGGGTGTCTGTGGAGTGTAGGGGGGTGTCTGTGGAGTGTAGGGGGGTGTCTGTGGAGTGTAGGGGGGTGTCTGTGGAGTGTAGGGGGTGTCTGTGGAGTGTAGGGGGGAAGTCTGTGGAGTGTAGGGGGGGAGTCTGTGGAGTGTAGGGGGGAGTCTCTGGAGTGTAAGGGGAAGTCTGTGGTGTGTAGGGGGTGTCTGTGGAGTGTAAGGGGGGTATTTGTGGAGTGTAGGGGGTGTCTGTGGAGTGTGGGAGGGGGGGTGTCTGTGGAGTGTGAGGGGGTGTCTGTGGAGTGTAGGGGGGTGTCTGTGGAGTGTAGGGGGTGTCTGTGGAGTGTAGGGGGGGAGTCTGTGGAGTGTAGGGGGGGAGTCTGTGGAGTTTAGGGGGGAGTCTCTGGAGTGTAAGGGGAAGTCTGTGGTGTGTAGGGGGGGAGTCTGTGGTGTGTAGGGGGTGTCTGTGGAGTGTAGGGGGGTGTCTGTGGAGTGTAGGGGGTGTCTGTGGAGTGTGGGAGGGGGGGGTGTCTGTGGAGTGTGAGGGGGTGTCTGTGGAGTGTAGGGGGGTGTCTGTGGAGTGTAGGGGGTGTCTGTGGAGTGTAGGGGGTGTCTGTGGAGTGTAGGGGGTGTCTGTGGAGTGTAGGGGGGTGTCTGTGGAGTGTAGGGCGGAAGTCTGTGGAGTGTAGGGCGGAAGTCTGTGGAGTGTAGGGCGGAAGTCTGTGGAGTGTAGGGGGGAAGTCTGTGGAGTGTAGGGGGGAAGTCTGTGGAGTGTAGGGGGGGAGTCTGTGGAGTGTAGGGGGGAGTCTCTGGAGTGTAAGGGGAAGTCTGTGGAGTGTAGGGGGGGAGTCTGTGGAGTGTAGGGGGGGGAGTCTGTGGTGTGTAGGGGGTGTCTGTGGAGTGTAAGGGGGGTATTTGTGGAGTGTAGAGGGGTGTTTGTGGAGTGTAGGAGGGGGTGTCTGGAGTATGGGGGGGTGTCTGTGGAGTGTAGGGGGGAGTCTGTGGAGTGTAGGGGGGGAGTCTGTGGAGTGTAGGGGGGAGTCTGTGGAGTGTAGGGGGGTGTCTGTGGAGTGTAGGGGGGTGTCTGTGGAGTGTAGGGGGGTGTCTGTGGAGTGTAGGTGGGGGTATTTGTGGAGTGTAGGGGGGTGTCTGGAGTGTGGGGGGGGGTGTCTGTGGAGTGTAGGGGGGGTGTCTGTGGAGTGTAGGGGGGGTGTCTGTGGAGTGTAGGGGGGGAGTCTGTGGAGTGTAGGGGGGAGTCTGTGGAGTGTAGGGGGGAGTCTGTGGAGTGTAGGGGGGAGTCTGTGGAGTGTAGGGGGGGAGTCTGTGGAGTGTAGGGGGGAGTCTGTGGAGTGTAGGGGGGTGTCTGTGGAGTGTAGGGGGGAGTCTGTGGAGTGTAGGGGGGAGTCTGTGGTGTGTAGGGGGTGTCTGTGGAGTGTAAGGGGGGTGTCTGTGGAGTGTAGGGGGGTGTCTGTGGAGTGTAGGGGGGGTATTTGTGGAGTGTAGAGGGGTGTTTGTGGAGTGTAGGAGGGGGTGTCTGGAGTGTGGGGGGGGGGGTGTCTGTGGAGTGTAGGGGGGGTATTTGTGGAGTGTAGGCGGGGTGTCTGGAGTGTGGGGGGTGTCTGTGGAGTGTGGGGGGGTGTCTGTGGAGTGTGGGGGGGGTGTCTGTGGAGTGTAGGGAGGGTGTCTGTGGAGTGTAGGGGGGTGTCTGTGGAGTGTAGGAGGGTATTTGTGGAGTGTAGGGGGTAATGCTGGGGGTAATAGTGCGTCCGCTGACACCAGTGCTGGGGGTTAATAATGCGTCTGCTGACACCAGTGCTGAGGGTTAATAATGCGTCCGCTGACACCAGTGCTGAGGGTTAATAATGCGTCCGCTGACACCAGTGCTGAGCGTTAATAATGCGTCCGCTGACACCAGTGCTGAGGGTTAATAATGCGTCCGCTGACACCAGTGCTGAGGGTTAATAATGCGTCCGCTGACACCAGTGCTGGGGGTTAATAATGCGTCCGCTGACACCAGTGCTGAGGGTTAATAATGCGTCCGCTGACACCAGTGCTGAGGGTTAATAATGCGTCCGCTGACACCAGTGCTGAGGGTTAATAATGCGTCCGCTGACACCAGTGCTGGGGGTTAATAATGTGTCCGCTGACACTAGTGCTGGGGGTTAATAATGCGTCCGCGGACACCAGTACTGTTGTTTTTGAAGTTTGAAAGTTTGCATGTGGCCCCCATGGGATATGAAAACTTGTCTTGTGGCCCTCAGGTAATTTGAGTTTGAGACCCCTGCCCTAAAATGTCTACAAATGTTTTTTTTCTCATTAAATTCAGACAGAGTGGCAGAGGCTTTTTTTTGGGGTCCCAAACTCCGCTAGAACCCCCCCTCCCCTAAATTTTTTACAATGGCCCATCAGAGGGGGTGAGGAATCTGATAAGTGAATCTTATATTTTTGTCTTTAAATACTCCCTTAAATAAATGTTATACTGATGTTGGCCAAGAATGTTTTTGTGTAATCTGCTTGCAATGTTATGTACAAAAGTTCTAATATTTAATTTTCTGGTTTGACTCCACAGTTTCCTTCAACGCCACAGGAATGGCAGACTTTGGCCTCCCATTTTGCCTAGCGGTGGGACTTTCCTAACTGTGGAGGGGCTATAGATGGGAAGCACCCATTCGGGGTCTTACTATTACAACTATAAGGGGTTTAATAGTATAGTGTTGATGGCGGTGGTGTCGGCACAATATGAGTTTCGCTATGTGAACGTGGGGAAGAATGGCTGGATGTCGGATGGTGGAGTCTTCGCCCAGATTGAGTTTTCCCGACGTCTCTAGAGGGGTGGCCTGGCATTGCCACCTGATGAAGACAATGTGGAAGGACTCCTGTTTGTCTTTATTGCTGATGAAGCATTCTGTCTGGGCGATCACCTGATGAGGCCATTCCCCCAGAGGACCCTCACCCGGGAGAGGAGGGTTTTTAACTACCAGCTGGCCAGAGCCCGAAAAGTCCTTGAGAATGCCTTCGGGATAATGGCCTGCCGATTCTACCTGTTTCTGAAAGCAATACATATGGCGGACTACAAACTTAACCACATCATATTATCCTGCTGCATATTGCACACTTTTTTACGGCAAAATGCCCAAAATTATCTTGCCTCAGTTGGGCCTGAAGCCGGACTTCCTGTTAATCCCCTGACGGGCCTGGATACTGGCCATCCTGGCTTGCCCCCCCAAAGTGCCCGTGAAGTTCGCCAGAAATATTTCAATTATTTCACAGGCCATTGCTATGCCAGACAATGTCTAAATTATTTTTGAATAATAAAAAAAATATATAGCTGATAAAATCTTGAATTTTTATTATTGCTTGCGTTTCTTTTAGCTGTCTCCTATGTTCTCCTAGTGCACTTGTAGTGCCAAGTGGATTTTCCTTTAGTAAATAACCCCCATTGTCACTGTAAACACAAAATTACTTCAAAAACTGGTATTGAGCATTGAAAGAAGAAGCCACACATTGTTGATTAGAAAACTGTTTACTCTGTGCACATTCACATGTGCGTTATAAAATTTTTGGATAAATTAAAAAATATAATTTTTCTCAAGTTTTACAATATTTTTTATTTTTTTGGGATAAACAGGCATGTTTCAAAACATAACATACACAACTCTGGAACATACAAAGTTCAACGTAGAAAAACTGAAGGCAATATCAGACATTATAGTGTGTCAAAACTGTGTTGATCTGGCCTTCATCAGATATCACCCCTGTAAAAGCCAGATTTTGAAGATGCACACAAATTGGGAGTCAAAAATGGGGATTTCCTTCCTGAACCCATGCCTAATGTCAACATGTGCTGTCTCCCATCATGGGGGATCAATGGATGTGTTTTGAGGGTGCAACCCCTTCCTCTCACCTACTTGAGTTGCGAGGAAGGGGTTGCACCCACAAAACGCGTACATTGATATGCCGTGATGGCAGATAGCACATGTTGACACACTGTGTGCATTTTAAAAATTTGGCTTTTAAAATGTCTTAAAAAAAATTGCATTTAGTCTAAAAAAAAGTGAAAATGGTGGCACTTTGTATATGTTTAGATTCTCCCCAACACATCAATCATGTTCTTCATTTGTTGTTCAAGAACATTGAGTTTATTCCTTATATCTGTTTCCTGATTCCACACCATGATGTCCTGGATTAGGATTTGTGCACTAGCACTTGTGAAATGTTGAGCTTGCTCTTACACAACCAGCACATCACCTAAAAATTTATAAAAAACATGTATTATAAAAATGCAGGCCTACATATATTACCCGAAGCTGTGGTGTCAGACACTGATCTGTTGTGGTGACAATTTCGCCCACTTCCTCCACCTCTCCTTCCTCCACATCCTGAGGTTGGGTTGTCCTCTGTTCCCCTTCTTTCTGAGGTGTGGGGTTCCTGGTGTCCTCTGAGTGGTGTCCTCCGAGTTTTCACTCCTCTATGAGAATGAAACAAAAGGTATACTTATCACACAGATATTTGAGGCCAAAAATAGAAATATGAAACATTGCTTGGAAGTGTGGTATAATTATCAGTTTTTGCAGAGTTGCAAGCTGAAGACATGATTTTTTTCCCTTACCAAAGATGGAATACTTACCTTTTACTGACAATTTTCACACATGGAGACACCCCAAGTATCCACTGGAGCACCTGTGTGGGACACCCTAAAAAGGTTGTTCTGGTGTCCCACACTAGTGCTACTGAGTCCAGATGTGTAAACAGCTGCTGAGTGTCCTCTCCTTTACACTGAATCAAGCTTGCATTTCTTTCTAGTTACAATCACATCTAGACAACAATGTACTAAACTTCTTTTTCTACAAATAGCCATGACCAAATGTATTTAACCTGTATCTTCCCAAAACATCGTATTTAGTGGGTGAATGATGTTTACTACGACCGATTACTGTGCCCACTAACCTAATAGTTGCCATTTTAAAATGTCCAACAGTAAAGAAAAGCACATGGAGCATCATGCAAGTAATAATAATAAGAACACTGGAGAATTACTTACTTTTTAGAAGCAGTTTCTTGATCCTCCTGTACTGATCCTGCCCCCCCCCCCCCAATTTCAGGTCTGACCAGCATTTCCTCAATTGCTTCTTGGATCGTCGTACCCCAACATGATTTTGGCCTTTCTCACATTAGGGTTGGTGTACGGTCCATGCTTCCCACCATAGTCGGTCCTCCTCAAGATGGCCACCATCTCCGCCATCTCTGCAAAGGACATATTTAAGGCCTTATATCTCCTCCTGGATTGTGATTTTTCTGCCTCCGGGCTTTCCTTGTCGTTACTGGAATTAACACGCACCTGCCATGTCGCTCCTACTGCGCGCCGAAAGAGAAGGGTCGGGGAATATACTAGAAAGAACGTCAGGGGTGGGCGGCGTTTCACGCATGCGCAGTGTATATAAAGCTAACACGCATGTGTTTGTACCTACGTTCTGTGTGCCGAGGAAGGAGGAACGGAAGTTGCGAGCGTTCTAACAAAGGTAAAATTTATACTTGGGGCATCAGTGGCCTATACTGCTTCAAGGTTGAGGCCTATATTGGGATACGATTATGAGAGTTTAGGCTGACATAGTGTTGTTGTCTTGTGTTTTGTCTTGCAGCAAATATGAATCACTTTAAGTACCCTGAATTCCTGTCCAGTTTCATAGACAGGTACAGGGAGCTGAGGAATTTGTGGGAGGTAAAACACACCTTATATTATATTAAAGCAGCTAGGATGGCAACGCTGGAGAAACTGCTGGTATTTGTGAAGACTCGGGTCCCCAAGGCAGACATCGTTTGGTGGACAAGAAAATTGGTAGCTTGAGGAGCATGTATAGGAAGGAGCATAAGAAGATCCAGGATTCCCTCAGATCAGGAGCAGCAGCAGCAGATGTGTATGTACCCAGACTGTGGTACTTCAACAAACTGTGGTTTCTGGATGACCAGCTTGAAGCCAGGGAATCACTTTCTACCCTTCCCTGCAGCCTTCCCTCCACCCTTCCCTCCACCACCCCAGCAGAGGCTTCAGCGGACCAACCTGAGCCTTACATCCTGGAAGAAGTGGATGCGCCCAGCTGGAGCCAGGTATAGTATTTTTCTACATATGTATTGTCCTAAAATTATTGTTGTTAACTAGATGTTATTATTGATAACAAATTAATGATTATACAAAAAGTGATTTACATATCAATAGACAGTAGTGGGCAAAAATGATTGGAACAAGAATGAAAAATGCTGGGGCCAGAATGATAGTCTTTTCTATTTATTAACATTCAATTTGCAACAGTCATGAGCTGAAAATTGTGTGTGATTTGATGAACAAAAACTAAAACGATGTCTCTTTTTTACACAGGATGAGCTCAGCCAGGATGAGGGTCTGGAAAGTGGCAGGCAGGAGGAGGCAGGGGTAAGTGTCAGCCAGGAGGTGGCCCGGGCTTGGTGGCCTCACCCAATCCCCCAGGTGCCTCCCCTCTGCCTTACAATAAAAAGGCCCAGGAAGGGGAGGAACACGGAGGAGGCAGCACTGGGCCTTATTAAGGAGGCAAGTACGGTCCTCAGAAGCCCCCCCCCCCCCCCCCCGACGCTGAAGAGGCCTATGGCTGCTATCTAGCCACTAGATTGCAGAAATTGGAGGAGGGCCAATGCCTCCTCTGTGAGGGAATTTTTGCTCAGGCCCTTCAGAAGTGGTTGAGGGGCCAGCTGACTGAGAACAGCCACGTATGTGAGCTTGCCCATCCTCCTCCTGCCACATGTCCACCACCAGAGCCACAGCGTGCAGTGAAGCGTGGAGGGAACGCTGCAGGAAAGGCTGCAGGGAAGAAAAGAAAGTGATTGCCTGGCTTCAGTCTGGTCTGACAAGAAGACACATGCTGTTGTAGTACCACAGACTGGGGACATATATGTCATCTGCTGCTGTTCCTGATCTCTGGGAGTCCTGGACCAGATTGGGCTCCCAATTATATGGACTCCTCAAGCTTCCAATTTTTTTTTTCCACAGAGTTGATGTCTGAGCTGGGGTCCAAAGGCTTCGCAAATTCCAGCAGTTTCTCCAGCGTTGCCTTCCTCTTTATTTTGTTACCCAGAATAAATAGATATTTTATTTTCAGCAAATACTTGCCTATGTGTTTTTCTTAAAAAGGAAAGTTTGTTTGTGATTAGGCAGGTCCATTTCAAGAATACAATGTCAAATTAACAATGGACAACCAACCAACCTCCTTGAGGTTAAAAAATACAAGATGATAATGTTAATGTGGTAACTTGACAAAAAAAATCTATAAAAAATATGGAGATCACTAGAAAATATATTTTAAAAAAAAGGAGATCTTGATTAAAATCCCCCCCAAAAAAGACTATAAAAAATAATTCTAAACATTATTATGGAGATCTGGCTTTTAAAAAAAAAAGATTATTCATGAGATCACGAGAAAATATAAAGAAATAAGGTTGTCAGAACTCTGTGTGAATATCAGCAGCAAAACAATTATTATTCTAGCATTATAAAGAACATAGGAATGTGCTACATTAAAAGATCCCAGAATATGCAGCGTGACAAATGTGCTATCTCCATTACGAACGCTTGTTTTACCAGACCGATCGCTCCCGTCTCATACTTGATTCTGAGCATGCGTGGTTTTTAGTGCGTCGGAATTGCATACAGACGAACGGATTTTCCGTCTGAAAAATTGAGAACATGTTCTCTATTTAAGTCCGTCGGAATTTCGGATGGAAAAAGTCAGATACATACACACGGTCGGAATATCCGATGAAAAGCTCCCATCGGACTTTTTCCATCGGAAATTCCGACCGTGTGTACAGGGCATAATGCCGCGTGCACACGACCGGTTTTAATGTCATTGAAAAAAACAAAGTTTTTCTCGACGTGATTCTTCTTAAGCCTGCCTTGCCTACACACTATCATGAAAAAAAATGCTTGAGCAAAGCGTGGTGACGTACGAAATATATGACGGCACTATAAAGGGGAAGTTCCATTCGGATGGTGCCACCCTTTGGGCTGCTTTTGCTGATCCTTGTGTTAGTAAAGTTTGGTGAGAGACGATTCGCGCTTTTCAGCCTCGTGCTCTTCAGTCCGTTACAGCGTGACGAATGTGCTATCTCCATTACGAACGCTAGTTTTACCAGAACGAGCACTCCCGTCTCATCACTTGCTTCTGAGCATGCGCGTTTTTTTCACGTCGTTAAAGCCTACACACGCCCGTTTTTCATGACGAGAAAAACGATGACATGAAAAACGTCAAGAAAAATTAGAGCATGTTCCAAATTTTTAACGCCCATTTTTTACGTCGTGAAAAATGCTCTGGAGCCCACACACGTTTGTTTTTAATGACCAAATAAAAAAAATTGCATTTTTCTCATCATGAAAAACGGTCGTGTGTACGCGGCATTACAGTTCATTCATGTTACTGCACAGCAGCGCAGATTAAAAAATGCAGAACATATGCATTTTATCACAGACTGCGTTGCGAAGAACAGGGGCACATAGAAATTTTTTTTTTTCATGTGTCCTAGTGGTAACTGCCATTTTTCCAGTGTGGGAAAAACACCAGTCACCACAATGTGTGAAAGTGCCCCAACTATAAACTTCTAATCTCTTTTTTTGGTCTATTTATTATACCATTGATTTTTTTTTGTTATATCTATTAAATAGGTGCAAGAAAAATCGATTCTAACAGAAATCTTGTGCGCTAATAACTACCTTTGCTCTATGCATGTGCTGACTCTTCTCAGTCAGCATTATTCTTTAGGGCCTCTGAGGGCAACTGAAGCTTGGTCTTGTGTTTTAGAGGAGATGGCTTGCTGTTGGCCTTTGCTAGGCCTGGAAGGTCACCAGGTCACCATAATTGTGGTGTGTGTCTGTTCTTTGCCACTTAACCACTTAAGCCCCGGACCATTTTGTAGCTAAAGGACCAGAGGTGTTTTCAGAATTTTGCACTGCGCTGCTTTAACTGGAAACAAAATTTGCGTCCTTTTCTTCCCACAAATAGAGATTTCTTTTAATGGTATTTGATTGCCTCTGCGATTTTTATTTTTTGCGCTATAAACGGAAAAAGACTGAAAATTTTGAAAAAAAATGATATTTTTGTTATAAGAAAAATCGAATAAACTCAATTTTAGTCATACATTGAGGCCAAAATGTATTCAGCCACATGTCTTTAGTAAAAAAAATGTCAATAAGCGTATATTTATTGGTTTGCGCAAAAGTTATAGCGTCTACAAACTAGGGTACATTTTCTGGAATTTACACAGCTTTTAATTTATGACTGCCTATCTCATTTCTTGAGGTGCTAAAATGGCAGGGCAGTACAAAACCCCCCCAAATGACCCCATTTTGGAAAGTAGACATCCCAAGGAAATTGCTGAGAGGCATATTGAGCCCATTGAATATTTTTTTTTGTCCCAAGTGATTAAATAATTACAAAAAGTTGTCACTAAATGATATATTGCTCACGCATGCCATGGTTATATGTGGAATTGCACCCCAAAATACATTTTGTTGCTTCTCCTGAGTACGGGGATACCACATGTGTGGGACTTTTTGGGAGCCTAGCTGCGTACGGGCCCCCGAAAA
Organism: Rana muscosa; assembly: GCA_029206835.1. Lineage (NCBI taxonomy): Eukaryota > Metazoa > Chordata > Amphibia > Anura > Ranidae > Rana > Rana muscosa. Next base: position 407,183,095 of record CM055117.1, read on the forward strand.
CCAAGCACCGCCTTCAGGATTTCTAAGGGCGCAAATTTTTGATTTTACTCCTCACTACCTATCACAGTTTCGAAGGCCATAAAATGCCAAAATAGCACAACCCCCCCCCCCCAAATGACCCCATTTTAGAAAGTAGACACCCCAAGGAAATTGCTGAGAGGCATGTTGAGCCCATTAAATATTTTTTTTTTTGTCCCAAGTGATTGAATAATGACAAAAAAAATAAAAATACAATAAGTTGTCACTAAATTATATATTGCTCACACATGCCATGGTTATATGTGAAATTGCACCCCAAAATACATTTTGCTGCTTCTCCTGAGTACGGGGATACCACATGTGTGGGACTTTTTAGGAGCCTAGCCGCGTACGGGACCCTGAAACCCAAGCACCGCCTTCAGGATTTCTAAGGGCACAAATTTTTGATTTCACTCCTCACTACCTATCACAGTTTCGAAGGCCATAAAATGACAAAATAGCACAAGACCCCCCCAAATGACCCCATTTTGGAAAGTAGACACCCCAAGCTATTTTCTGAGAGGCATGGTGAGTATTTTACAGCTCTCATTTGTTTTTGAAAATGAAGAAAGAAAATCTTTTTTTTTTCAATTTTCAAAACTTTGTGACAAAAAGCGAGATCTGCAAAATACTCACCATACCTCTCAGCAAATAGCTTGGGGTGTCTACTTTCCAAAATGATGTCATTTGGGGGGGGGGGTTTGTGCCATCTGGGCATTCCATGGCCTCCGAAACTGTGATAGGCAGTGAGGAGTGAAATCAAAAATTTACACCCTTAGAAAGCCTGAAGGCGGTGCTTGGTTTTTGGGGTCCCGTACGCGGCTAGGCTCCCAAAAAGTCTCACATGTGGTATCCCCGTACTCAGGAGAAGCAACAGAATGTATTTTGGGTGTGTAATTCCACATATGCCCATGGCATGTTTGAGCAATATATCATTTAGTGACAACTTTGTGCAATAAAAAAAAAAAAAAAATTGTCTTTTTTCCGCAACTTGTGTCAACATATAAAATATTCAATGGACTCGACATGCCTCTCAGTATATAGCTTGGGGTGTCTACTTTCCAAAATGGGGTCATTTGGGGGGGGGTTTGAACTGTTCTGGCATTTTATACACAACATTAGGAAGCTTACATCCACTCTTCTAACCACTTATAGACAAAGCCCTTTCTGACACTTTTTGTTTACATGAAAACATTATATTTTTTTTGCAAGAAAATTATGTTGAACCCCCAAACATTATATATTTTTTAAAGCAAAGGCCCTACAGATTAAAATGGTGGGTGTTGCATTTTTTTTTCCACACAGTATTTGTGCAGCGATTTTTCAAACGCATTTTTTTGGGAAAAAATACACTTTTTTTAATTTTAATGCACTAAAACACACTATATTGCCCAAATGTTTGATGAAATAAAAAAGATGATCTTAGGCCAAGTACATAGATACCAAACACGACATGCTTTAAAATTTCGCACAAACGCGCATTGGCAACAAACTACATACATTTTTAAAAGCCTTTAAAAGCCTTTACAGGTTACCACGTTAGATTTACAGAGGAGGTCTACTGCTAAAATTACTGCCCTCGATCTGACCTTCGCGGTGATACCTCACATGCATGGTGCAATTGCTGTTTACATATGACGCCAGACCGACGCTTGCGTTCGCCATTGCGCAAGAGCAGGGCAGGACAGGGGTGCTTTTTTTTTTTATTATTAATTTTGCTTTTTTATTTTATTTTTAAACTGTTCATTCCATATATTTTTTTTTTTTATCATTTTTATTATTATCTCAGGGAATGTAAATATCCCCTATGATAGCAATAGGTAGTGACAGCTACTCTTTTTTTTGAAAAAACTGGGGTCTGTTAGACCCTAGATCTTTCCTCTGCCCTCAAAGCATCTGACCACACCAAGATCGGTGTGATAAAATGCTTTGCCAATTTCCCAATGGCGCTTTTTATATCCGGGGGGGGGACATTCCCTCCCACTGCTTGTAAAAGCAGTCCAGAGGCTAATTAGCCACTAGGATTGCTTTTACATGAAAGCCTGCCGCTGGCATCAATCTGGTATAACCATTTAAAGTCCAGCAACATGCTGGTCCTTGTTGGACATGTATTGTAATCCTTTTTTTTTTATGCAGCCTGTTGGCTGAACGAAAAAGTAGATTGATCGGTGGGTATTCCCACCATTAGAATACCGCCCTTCATCCACTCACTTCTAATGATGGGCATACATGCACCATTTATATATGCCGAAGCATGGGGGCATCCTCCCGCAAAAGTTATGCCGCACACACATGGTCGGACTTTTCCACGGGCATGCCTCCGTCGGAATTTCGATCGTATGTACGCGGCATTAGGAGCAAAATCGCTCCTCCGCCCCTGCTGCCCCAATGCTTCGGCATATATGCTTTTTTTTTTTTTAACTGTGGTGGTGAAATCACCTCCTACAGCACTGGAGTCGCAGGGATCAGGCCTGTCTCTGCGAACGCTGCAGTTATGTGTGTTGTGTTTTGTAAGTGACAGTGATCGATTGATACTGCACTTGGGTGGCCTGGGCTGGACGGAGGGGCAAAACGCAGGTGCTAGCAGGTATCTGAGCTGATCCCGCTAACGCTATGTTTTTGGGAACCCTAAATTGCTGGGGATGCTAGTATAGATCTGATCAGATCAGATATTGATCTGTTCAGATACTATACCACTAAGGGAGGTGTATGCTTCACACGTGGGTGTTAGCGTTACTGGCACTAACCTGACGCTGCCTGGGGTGTGACGCAGACCCTCTCTGACGCTAAAACCTAATTGATATCACCTGCCGGGCGATCAGGGGGTTAAACCTTTATTGGGTTATATACGGCGGGTGCCCTGACACTATAAAAAGCAAACTAACTAACCAGCGTCACCCGTAACACTTATATGGTGATCACTGGTGAAAGGGTTAACTAGGGGCAATCAGGGGGTTAAACCTTTATTAGGTAATATATGGGGGTACCCGACGCTATAAAAACCTGCGGCGAACCTAAAAAAAATAACTGGCTACCTATCGGCATCACCGACACTAAGACAGCGATCAGAAAAACGATCGCTTAGTGACAGCGGTGCTAAGGGGTGAAAGGGTTACCTGGGGGGGCGATCAAGGGGTTAAACCTTTATTAGGTAATATATGGGGGTACCCGACGCTATAAAAACTTGCGCCAAACCTAAAAAAAATAACTGGCTACCGATCGGCATCACCGACACTAAAACAGCGATCAGAAAAATGATCGCTTAGTGACGGCGGTGCTAGGGGGTGAAAGGGTTACCTGGGGGGCAATCAAGGGGTTAAACCTTTATTAGGGGGGGTTAGGGGGCTACACTGGACCTAACACTAACTGTAGTGACACTTTTACAGTCACAAATGTCACTGATTGCAGTGATCAGTAAATAAATGGTCACTGCAATGTGGGCTGGGGGGTCGATTTATGTACCTATGTGTGTGGTGTCAGTGTGCTGTTATGTGCACTAACCTTTATGTCTTCTCTCATGCGGCGCTCTGTATATGTGAGTGCCGCATGAGGGATGACATCACTTCCTCCTGCCTGTGTAAACATTACACAGGCAGAGGAAGCATTTGATTCGCCGGGAGCGATCGCGAGGGGGTGGCCAGAATCGAATGGCGGCCCCCTCATCACGGATCGCTCCCGCATCGATCCCGGTTGCACACTGTACCGGAGGGGGGTCCGATTGGATTGGACCCCCCACCCATACGAAGGCAGGCACGTACAGGTACGTGATTGTGCCTGTCCGTGCCATTCTGCCGACGTATATTTACAGTGCGCGGTCGTTAAGTGGTTAAAAAACAGATGTCAACCACTTCAGCCCCGGAAGAATTGGTTGCCCAATGACCGGGCCATTTTTTGCGATTCGGCACTGCGTCACTTTAATTGACATTTGCGCGGTCATGCAAAGCCGTACCCAAACAAAATTGAGGTTCTTTTTTCCCCACAAATAGAGCTTTCTTTTGGTGGTATTTGATATCTGCGATTTTTATGTTTTGCGCTATAAACAAAAAAAAGCAACAATTTTGAAAAAAACACAATATTTTGTACTTTTTGCTATAATAAATATCCCCATTTTTTTTTTTTATAAGCACATTTTTTCTCAGTTTAGGCCGATATGTATTCTACATATTTTTGGTAAAAAAAAAATCGAATTAAGCGTTTGATTGGTTTGCGCAAAAGTTATAGCGTCTACAAAATAGAGGATAGATTGGCATTTATACAGCGATCAGTGCTTTAAAAATGCACTGATTACTGTAAAAATGTCACTGGCAGGGAAGGGGTTAACACTAGGGGGCGATCAAGGGGTTAATTATGTTTCCTAGTGTGTTTCTAACTGAAGGGGGATGGGACTGATCTAGAGGAAATGACAGATCGTGGTTCCTAGCTATTAGGAACTCACGATCTGTCTTTCCTCACAGAACAGAACAGGGAGGAGGGAGTTCTATTCAAAGAACAACTTCTTCAGTAAGGGCCAGTTCACACCAGATGCAGTTCCGTACAGTTTTGTGTGCATTTTTTCTTCACTAAAAACGCATGCACAGTGTTTTGCATGTATTCCAATGGCTCTAGTTGGCTCTAGTTCACACCATGCAGTCAGTTTCCGGTGCAGAAACTGACCGGAAACTGACTGCATGGTGTGAACTAGAGCCATTGGAATACATGGAAAAAACTGTGCATGCATTTTGTGCAGAAAAAAAGCACACGGAACTGCGTTTGGACCCCCCACCCCCCCCCCCCCCAAAAGTTAAGTTGTCATTGTAAAGGGAGACTCTTGGCAAATCAATAAATATGGAGTTGAAATACACACTGTATAGATTTACTATTTATTTTATAATTCTGTGACACCGATCTTGTGGTGTACTCTGTTTTTAGCTACAGTATTTACTTTAGGCTCTGCCTACAAAAACAATTACCGGTATTTACTGTAAGACCTGTAAAATAGTCTTACATATGACTTTTCGCTAGAAGAATTGATTAATACTGGATAAGTAAAACTGGATCAGGTTTCCACTTCCTTTTTATTTTTTTTATTTGGGCTAAGATTACCTTTTGCAAAATAGTAAATGTTGCAACTTTTACTTTATGATCAACCTGCATTTACTACTTTAATGTCATCAAAGCATTGCATCCACAACCTACATGTTGCAGCTGACCTACAAGAAAGCGAGGAGGGATTGCAAGTTTGGTTGTGTACGATCCCGCTGTCATTATGGCAGATGAGATTTGTAGTAAGTCACTGGCAGCAAATAAATAATCATCCATTGAACGGGCAGAGCTGAGCACAACCACACTAAATTCAAAAGAATACAAGTTTCCTCCAGAAGGGGCACCATGTGATTCATTTAGAGGGGGAAGGTGGGAGTAGTTTGGGGGATTATGTATGCAACTGGGTACAGATTAACCCTAGTCTACAACCTGGACTTAACCTTTTGCTGTTTTGCATACATAATGATTAGTGATCCTTTAATTATTTTTTATTGTTTTTAATAACAGGAAATTATGGTAATGTAGTGCATAATGCCGCCATTCATATGCTGCCTATAGTGATTGATCTTTATTTTTTTCTCTTAATTCATAGGTGTAAATTGCCCTAACCCAGATGTGAAAAATTCAAGAAGACTGTCAGGGTTCACTGGCCCATATACATTGAATTCTGCTATATCGTTTGAGTGTGATAAAAGCTTTGTTCTGAAGGGATCCAGTTCAATCTCATGCAACATTGATAGTCAGTGGATACCCGCAATTCCACAGTGTGAAAGTAAGTATACAGCATTGAAAACAAAGTATTCTTCATGAACTTCTTTTAATAAAGTGAAATCTAAAACTACCTTATAAGAGCCATGTTACAATTTACTGAGACTATGTAACACAGGGGGGTCAATCTATTCAATCAGTTTGTATCCTATCAGGCAGGCCTTTGCACTAATTCGTTTTTGGTAGATCCAAAAACGATTGTACAATTGGATTATAATGTGTGTGTGGTTAGCTTTAATGTGATTTTTGAACTACTATTTATTTATTTTTACATTTTTAGCACAACTTTCTTGCATATATCAGTCACCATTCTAACTAACTCATTCTTTCTAGTAAACTAACCTGTTTTCTTCTGCAAACCTTTCATTCTACCTCTCTTCTCTTTACCACATACTTTTCTTCTTTCTGCTATTTTCCCTTTTCCACCTGCATCATATTTTCCTATTATACTCCTGCTTCTCGCTTACATAGTTACATAGTTAGTCAGGTTGAAAAAAGACACAAGTCCATCTAGTTCAACCATAAAAAAAGAAATAAACCAAATAAAAAACATTGTACAATCCCATATACCCAATTCTATACCCATGTCCTTCCATGTCCTCATGTTATATTCTGTACATTTGGAAACACATCCAGTTTCATTTAACACAGTCCACTACCTGGCTAGAACTAGTTTCTGAGGGAGTCTATTGCATATTGAAGAAGCCTTTCCATATGCAGCAGTAAACCTCATTCCCACCAGCTGGAATGAGTACACCCTTGTCATTTGCATTGAACTTACGACTATAGTGAACAACTTTACATTGATTCTCTATATGGACCATGTATGTATTTACTGTATATAGGGTGACCATATCTCCTTTTAAACACCTCTTCTCAAGAAAAAAAGGATCAGTTTAGTTAATCTATACTCATAGCAGAGGTTTTCCATGCCTCTTATTCATTTAGTTGCCCATCTCTGTACTCTCTCCAGTTTCACACCATTTTTTTTGTGTAAACTTGTTCCCAGGATGTCTGTCACCTTCCTCCTTAAAGTCAGGGAAATTGAGACTTTACTATAAGTATTATGGAATGTTGGGGGGAATGATTCATATGTAAAAGAGGGATATAGGAAGGGTATCCTAAAATTAACACCAAGCAGGTGTGTGTGTGTGTTTTTAATTTTTTTGCTGTATATTTAAAGTACTATACCTGGGGTAGCCAGGTAATCGGACACCATTAAATTCAGAATACAAATGCTAGTCACAGAGTATCTACACTAAGAAATAATTTTAAGCCTGTCATAGATGGTTCAAATCTTGGCCAGTTCAGCAGGGACTGGCCAAAATTTGAACCGTCTATGGGTGGGCTGATTGTACCCAAGTCGAGAGTGATTTTGACTCAAAATACTGTTTCAAGATAAATTTGTAGACTTGGATACAGTTGCAAAAATACAGACCTTCTATTTGCATTTGCAGTGTAAATATTTCAAGAGTACAAGAGTGAATTTTGTCTTAGATGGTATAAAAATTATATTTTTTGTTGTTTTAATTAAATGCATAACCATGATCACTAATCAGGCATGGTAGATAAAAAATGAGCCTATAATTAACACTGCGCTCCAGAATGTGTATTTAAATGATTATGCCGCTACTTATACCAAATATAAAAAAAAAAAAATCGGGAAAATATACCTTGTGATTAACCACTTAAGCCCCGGACCAATACGCAGCATAAAGACCAGAGGTGATTTTACTGCGCTGCTTTAACTGGAAATTGCGCGGACATGCAATGTTGTACCCAAACGAAATTTGCGTCCTTTTCTTCCCACAAATAGAGCTTTCTTTTAATGGTATTTGATTGTCTCTGCGATTTTAATTTTTTGCGATATAAACGGAAAAAGACCGAAAATTTTGGGAAAAAAAAAATGTTTTCTACTTTTTGTTATAAGAAAAATCGAATAAACTCAATTTTAGTCATGGAAAAAATTATAGGTAGCGCTACATACAATATAGTGAATATAATAGATGTGATGAAGATAAACCCACATCTACAAATGATCAAATCCTGTTATTCCTAATATGAAAAGTAAATACAGTATTGGATAAAGAATAAGTAATTAAACCCAATAAGTTAAGTGACACATCATAAGCAGATTAGTGAAACAACAGTGTACAGTAACACAATCTGTGTGAATGATCCCTTTTGGGTAGATATATTGTTCAAAAAGTCTCTGTTTAACACCCGTGCAGCATAAAGTCAAGTGACAGGAAAAATGAGCAACTCCGTGAAGATTCTTCTCTTTGTAACCAAAATAATCCACCACCAAAAGTAAAAGTGCCTGCTTACCAAAGGTCAATGATCCCCCGTTACAGAGGATCACAAGGAGCCTTAATCAATCCAGAGTGGATAAAGAATCCAAAACAGCGTCCAAAGAAGTTCAGCCCACAGGTAGCCTATACAAGCCACTCAATAGCAATCCAATTACGATCAGATTTCATGTGATGGACATGTAAGAAAGATGGAGGCCTCCCATAGTGTAAAAACGTTTTACATTTATTAAATAAAAAGTATAAAAACACACTTACAATGTGCAATGGTATAAAACAGCCTTAAGTCTGCGGTCCCGGCCGGACACACGCAGACAAGCCCGTCCTGCTGGATGAAAAGAGGGTGGTGACGTTGACACGCCGCTCCGTTCTGCCCTACGACGTTTCGCAATAGAATTGCGTCTTCCGTGCCCCTGCTATTGAGTGGCTTGTATAGGCTACCTGTGGGCTGAACTTCTTTGGACGCTGTTTTGGATTCTTTATCCACTCCGGATTGATCAAGGCTCCTTGTGATCCTCTGTAACGGGGGATCATTGACCTTTGGTAAGCAGGCACTTTTACTTTTGGTGGTGGATTATTTTGGTTACAAAGAGAAGAATTTTCACGGAGTTGCTCATTTTTCCTGTCACTTGACTTTATGCTGCACGGGTGTTAAACAGAGACTTTTTGAACAATATATCTACCCAAAAGGGATCATTCACACAGATTGTGTTACTGTACACTGTTGTTTCACTAATCTGCTTATGATGTGTCACTTAACTTATTGGGTTTATTTACTTATTTTTTAACCAATACTGTATTTACTTTTCATATTAGGAATAACAGGATTTGATCATTTGTAGATGTGGGTTTATCTTCATCACATCTATTATATTCACTATATTGTATGTAGCGCTACCTACCGTATATACTCGAGTATAAGCCGAATTTTTCAGCACATTTTTTTTGTGCTGAATATGCCCCCCTCGGCTTATACTCGAGTCACCTTTTTGCGCCTATTTTTCCGGATTTTTGGGGACCCGGTACCGGCCGTCCGTAGGTCCCCTGGACCTCAAACTTGGCAGCCATGTAGCCCCACTCTTCCTCTACAAGTGTGCAAAGTTTGTTGTCCGGGGGACCTACAGCCGGGGAGCACCGATTTTTCAAAGCCGGGCACCCGTTCCATAGACTCCCATGTTAAACGGTAATTTCTCTGGTTACTTTGGGGACCCGGTATCGGCCTGTCGTAGGTCCCCTGGACCCAAAACTTGGCACACATGTAGTCCCACTCTTCCTCTACAAGTGTGCAAAGTGTTTTGTCAAGGAGACCTACAACCGGGGAGCACCGATTTTTTAAAGCCATGCACCCCTTCCATAGACTCCCATGTTAAACGTCAGTCTAGTCATGGACACAGTGAGGCATGGGCACAGTGAGGCATGGGCACAGTGAGGCATGCACATGGACACACTGAGGCCTAGTGAGGCATGCAAATGGACACCCTAGGCTTATACTCGAGTCAATAAGTTTTCCCAGTTTTTTGTGGTAAAATTAGGTGCCTCGGCTTATATTCGGGTCGGCTTATACTCGAGTATATACGGTATATTTTTCCCATGTTTATTTTCTGTTTTTGTTCACAGAAGGTTTGCTGCTTCTATTTTTTTCCACTTGATTTTACTTAACTGTAGTTTTTCTTATTTAGCACAGTTTCTTCCCCATATTTCATTCAATTTTAGTCATACATTTAGGCCAAAATGTATTCAGCCACATGTCTTTAGTAAAAAAAAATGTCAATAAGCGTATATTTATTGGTTTGCGCAAAAGTTATAGCGTCTACAAACTAGGGTAAATTTTCTGGCATTTGTACAGCTTTTAATTTATGACTGCCTATCTCATTTCTTGAGGAGCTAAAATGGCAGGGCAGTACAACCCCCCCCCCCCCAAATGACCCCATTTTGGAGAGTAGACACCCCAAGGAAATTGCTGAGAGGCATGGTGAGCCCATTGAATATTTATTTTTTGTCCCAAGTGATTGACTAATGACAAAAAAATAAATAAATAATTTACAAAAAGTTGTCACTAAATGATATATTGCTCACACATGCCATGGTTATATGTGGAATTGAACACCAAAATACATTTGGCTGCTTCTCCTGAGTACGGGGATACTACATGTGTGGGACTTTTTGGGAGCCTAGCCATGTACGGGGCCCTGAAAACCAAGCACCGCCTTCAGGATTTCTAAGGGCGCAAATTTTTGATTTCACTCCTCACTACCTATCACAGTTTCGAAGGCCATAAAATGCCAAAATAGCACAAGACCCCCCCAAATGACTCAATTTTGGAAAGTAGACACCCCAAGCTATTTGCTGAGAGGCATGTTGAGTCCATGGAATATTTTATATTTCGCCACAAGTTGCGGGAATATGACAAAGTTGTCACTAAATGATATATTGCTCACACATGCCATGGGCATATGTGAAATTACACCCCAAAATACATTCTGCTGCTTCTCCTGAGTACGGGGTTACCACATGTGTGGGACTTTTTGGGAGCCTAGCCGCGTACGGGACCACGAAAACCAAGCACCGTCTTCAAGATTTCTAAGGGCATACATTTTTGATTTCACTCCTCACTACCTATCACAGTTTTGAAGGCCATAAAATGCCAAGATGGCACAAACCCCCCCCCCCCCAAATGACCCCATTTTGGAAAGTAGACACCCCAAGCTATTTGCTGAGGGGCATATTGAGCCCATTGAATTTTTTATTTTTTTTGTCCCAAGTGATTGAATAGGTTTTCGGGGTCCTGTACGCGGCTAGGCTCCCAAAATGTCTCACACATGTGGTATCCCCATACTCAGGAGAAGCAACAGAATGTATTTTGGGTGCAATTCCACATATAACCATGACATGTTTGAGCAATATATCATTTAGTGACAACTTTTTGTACATTTTATTTTTCTTTTTGTCATTATTTAATCACTTGGGAAAAAAAAAAAATATTATGGGCTCAACATGCCTCTCAGCAAATAGCTTGGGGTGTCTACTTTCCAAAATGGGATAATTTGGGGGGGGGGGGGTTTGAACTGCCCTGGCATTTAATGCACAACATTAGGAAGCTTATGTCACACATCATCCACTCTTCTAACCACTTGAAGACAAAGCCCTTTATGACACTTTTTGTTTACATGAAAACATTTTAATTATTTTTGCAAGAAAATTATGTTGAACCCCCAAACATTATATATTTTTTTAAAGCAAAGGCCCTACAGATTAAAATGGTGGGTGTTGTATTTTTTTTTTTTTCACACAGTATTTGGGGAAAAAATACACTTTTTTTAATTTTGATGCACTAAAACACACTATATTGCCAAAATGTTTGATGAAATAAAAAAGATGATCTTAGGCCGAGTACATGGATACCAAACAAGACATGCTTTAACCACTTAACGACCGCCCACCGCCGATTTACGTCGGCAGAATGGCACGGACAGGCAGAATCACGTAGATCTACGTGATCGCCTTTGTGCAGTTGGGGGGTCCATCCGGACCCCCCTTCACTGCAGTGAGCGGCCGTTAAGTGTTCGGGAGCGATCAGGCATGAGGGGGGGCCGCTCGATTCCGCCCCCCCCCCTCACGATCGCTCCCGGCCAATGAAAATGCTTCCTCCGCCATGTGATGTAAACAAGGCTGGAGGAAGTGATGTCATCTCCCTCGCCGCGGTCTTTTCGTTCCCGGCGCCGAGCAGAGAAGAAGCAGGTTAGTGCACCAACAGTCCACTGACACGTAGGTACACATAGGCACACAAATCACCCCCCAGTCACCCCCAGATCACCCCCCAGGTCACCCCAAAGCCCCCAATCACAGTGTCACTGATTGCAGTGATCATTTATTTTACTGATCACTGCATTTAGTGTCATCTGTGATTGTAAAAAGTTGCAGGGCAGTTAGGATTAGGCCCCTTTAGGTCCAGGGTAGCCCCCTAACCCCCCCAATAAAGGTTTAACCCCTTGATCACCCCCCAGGTAACCCTTTCACCCCCTAACTTCAGCATCACTAAGCAATTGTTTTTCCGATCGCTGTATTCGTGTCGCTGGTGTTTTAGATAGGCAGTTATTTTTTTTTAGGTTCGCCGCAGGTTTTTATTAGTGTCAGGTACCCCCATATATTATTTTAACCCCCTGATTGCCCCTAGAGTTAACCCTTTCACCAGTGATCGCCGTATAAGCGTCACTGGTGTCACTGGTTAGCCAGTAAGTTATTTAGTTATTTAGGTTACCCGTCAGGTTTTTATATAGTGTCAGGTACCCCCATATTTAACCTAATAAAGGTTTTAACCCCCTGATTGCCCCTAGTTAACCCTTTCACCAGTGATCACTATATAAAGGTTACGGGTGACGCTGGTTGATTAGTTTGCTTTTTATAGCATCAGGGCACCCGCCGTATATAACCCAATAAAGGTTTAACCCCCCTGATCGCCCGGCGGGTGAGATCAATTAGGTTTTAGCGCCAGAGAGGATCTGCGTCGCCCCAGGCAGTGTTAGGTTAGTGACAGTAACGCTAACACCCACGCGCAAAGCATACACCCCCCTTAGTGGTATAGTATCTGATCAGATCTGATCAGATCTATACTAGCATCCCCAGCGGTTTAGGGTTCCCAAAAACGCAGTGTTAGCGGGATCAGCCCAGATACCTGCTAGCGCCTGCGTTTAGCCCCTCCGCCCAGCCCAGCCCAGCCCAGCCCACCCAAGTGCAGTATCGATCGATCACTGTCACTTACCAAACACAACACACATAACTGCAGCGTTCGCAGTGCTTGGTTTTTGGGGCCCTGTACGCGGCTAGGCTCCCAAAAAGTCCCACACATGTGGTATCCCCGTACTCAGGAAAAGCAGCAGAATGTATTTTGGGGGGCAATTCCACATATAACCATGGCATGTGTGAGCAATATATCATTTAGTGACAACTTTTTGTACATTTTTTTTTTTCTTTTTGTCATTATTCAATCATTTGGGACAAAAAAAAAATATTCAATGGGGTCAACATGCCTCTCAGCAAATAGCTTGGGGTGTCTACTTTCCAAAATGGGGTCATTTGGGGGGGTTTGTGCCATCTTGGCATTTTATGGCCTTCAAAACTGTGATAGGTAGTGAGGAGTGAAATCAAAAATTTATGCCCTTAGAAACCTTGAAGGCGGTGCTTGGTTTTTGGGGTCCCGTACGCGGCTAGGCTCCCAAAAAGTCCCACACATGTGGTATCCCCGTACTCAGGAGAAGCAGCAGAATGTATTTTGGGGTGTAATTTCACATATGCCCATGGCATGTGTGAGCAATATATCATTTAGTGACAACTTTGTGCAAAAAAAAAAAAGTTTGTCATATTCCCGCAACTTGTGGCAAAATATAAAATATTCCATGGACTGAACATGCCTCTCAGTAAATAGCTTGGGGTGTCTACTTTCCAAAATGGGGTCATTTGGGGGGGTTTTGTGCTATTTTGGCATTTTATGGCCTTCGAAACTGTGATAGGTAGTGAGGAGTGAAATCAAAAATTTGCGCCCTTAGAAATCCTGAAGGCGGTGCTTGGTTTCCGGGGTCCCGTACGTGGCTAGGCTCCTAAAAAGTCCCACACATGTGGTATCCCCGTACTCAGGAGAAGCAGCAGAATGTATTTTGGGGTGCAATTCCACATATAACCATGGCATGTGTGAGCAATATATCATTTTAGTGACAACTTTTTGTATTTTTTTTTTTTTTTGTCATTATTCAATCACTTGGGACAAAAAAAAAATATTCAATGGGCTCAACATGCCTCTCAGCAATTTCCTTGGGGTGTCTACTTTCCAAAATGGGGTCATTTGGGGGGGTTTTGTACTGCCCTGCCATTTTAGCACCTCAAGAAATGAGATAGGCAGTCATAAATTTAAAGCTGTGTAAATTTCAGAAAATGTACCCTAGTTTGTAAACGCTATAACTTTTGCGCAAACCAATAAATATACGCTTATTGACATTTTTTTTACTAAAGACATGTGGCTGAATACATTTTGGCCTAAATGTATGACTAAAATTGAGTTTATTCGATTTTTCTTATAACAAAAAGTAGAAAATATCATTTTTTTTCAAAATTTTCGGTCTTTTTCTGTTTATATCGCAAAAAATAAAAATCGCAGAGGCAATCAAATACCATTAAAAGAAAGCTCTATTTGTGGGAAGAAAAGGACGCAAATTTCATTTGGGTACAACATTGCATGTCCGCACAATTTACAGTTAAAGCAGCGCAGTGCCAAATCCCAAAAACAGGCCTGGTCCTAATGGCCAGAAATGGTCCGGGGCTTAAGTGGTTAAAATTGCGCACAAACGCGCAGCGGCGACAAACTACATACATTTTTTAAAGCCTTTACAGGTTACCACGTTAGATTTACAGAGGAGGTCTACTGCTAAAATGACTGCCCTCGATCTGACCTTCGCGGTCATACCTCACATGCATGGTGCAAATGCTGTTTACATATGACGCCAGACCGACGCTTGCATTCGCCTTTGCGCAAGAGCAGGGGGGGACAGGGGTGCTTTCTTTTTTTTTTTTTTATTATTTTGCTTTATTTTATTTTGAAACTGTTCCTTCCATTTAAATTTTTTTTTACCATTTTTATTGTTATCTCAGGGAATGTAAATATCCCCTATGATAGCAATAGGTAGTGACAGGAAGGCAGTCTAGAGGCTAATTTTCTGCTAGGATTGCTTTTACATGAAAGCCGACCGCTGGCTGAAAATAATGATACCAAGATGAAACCTAAACCCGCAGGCATCATTCTGGTATAACTATTCAAAGTCCAGCAACATACCAGTTGCTGGTCCTTGTTGGACATGTATTGTAATCTTTTTTTTTCATGCAGCCTGTTGGCTGAACGAAAAAAAGAGATTGATCGGTGGGTATGCCCACCATTAGGATACCTCCCTTCATCCACCCACTTCTAACGATGAGCATACATGCACCATTTATATATGCCGAAGCATGGGGGCATCGTCCCGCAAAAAAGTTATGCCGCGTACACACGGTCGGACTTTTCCACGGGCAAGCCTCCATCGGAATTTCGACCGTATGTACGCGGCATTATGAGCAAAATCGCTCCTCCGCCCCTGCTGCCCCCATGCTTCGGCATATATGCTCTTTTTTTTTTTTTAACTGTGGTGGTGAAATCACCTCCTACAGCACTGGAGTCACGGCTTTATGTATCGTGGGAGCAAACGCTGTTGCTGTCAAGATAAATAAATCCGCGCTGCAACTGAATGGCGTACCTGCAAGTAAATGATGGTTAACATTAAAACAAAGTAACGTTACAGTATAACAGTAAGACCTTACCATACCTGCAAAGCAAATACCAAAAAAAACCTAGTAAAAAAAAAAAACATTTTTAACGCAACCTGTGCCTAAAATATATATATGCCGAAGCATGGGGGCATCCTCCCACAAAAAAGTTATGCCGGGTACACACGGTTGGACTTTTCCACGGGAAAGCCTCCGTCGGAATTTCGACCGTATGTACGCGGCATTAGGAGCAAAATCGCTCCTCCGCCCCTGCTGCCCCCATGCTTCGGCATATATGCTCTTTTTTTTAACTGTGGTGGTGAAATCACCTCCTACAGCACTGGAGTCACGGCTTTATGTATCGTGGGAGCAAACGCTGTTGCTGTCAAGATAAATCCGCGCTGCAGCTAAATGGCGCACCTGAAAAAAAAAATACATACCTGAAAAGCAAGCATGATAAAACATTGCAGAATAGAATACAGTCAGAAAGAGCAGAACAATAGAGAGAAAATAGAGAGAGAGAGAGAGGGAACAATAAAACGACAACTATTTTTGTTTTTTTTTATACACTTTTTTTTGTAACTTTAACAACTGTAACGGTTCGCGTCTCTCAAAATGTGATGGCATCTTGGGAGACCCTGTGTAAGTGTGTCCTAGTCTGTGAAATGCTGTACCCTACGCTAAAACTTCACTTTTGTCAGGAAGCGTTCAAAACATTTACCAATGCACAGACCAGAATTGTCAGGACAGAGTGGACAAAAATAATGGGTGTCAGGCCTAAATCCGCGCTGGCTACAGACACGACATTTTTTTGGGGGGCTCGTTGGGTAGGGGTACTCTCGAGGACATACGGAAAATGCCTCTCATGCAGCCGGCTTACTGCATTTGGTTGGGGATGGTGAGGTACAGAACCGCCTGGATACAGGAGGTCTGTGACTATCTTATCCTGGAATTTGAGGAACGATAAAGTCATGCCTGAAGCTCTGTATAGCACAGCAAAGCCAATTGAAATAAGGATAGAGACACTTTTGTGTACCAGCGTCTCGCCTTACAGGCAATGTGATACACCGCCAACAACTGGTCGTTTAGGTCCACCCCTCCCATATTTTATATTCGTGGACACGGAGGGGTTTCTCCACAACACCAGTCACCTTACGAATTTGGACTGTCGTGTCTGCGTGAAGGGATGTAAGAAGGAAAACATTCTTATTATCCCTCCACTTCACAGTGAGCAAATTATTACACTTCAAGCAGGCTCTCTCCCCCAGCCTAAGACGGGAATCTACAAGCCCCTGGGGAAAGCCCCGGCGATTAGGACGCACAGTGCCACATGCTCCAATCTGATGATCAAACAAGTGACTAAACAGTGGCACACTCGTGTAATAATTGTCCACATACAAGTGGTACCCCTTTCCGAATAAGGGTGACACCAAGTTCCACACTATCTTGCCAGCACTCCCTATGTAATCTGGGCAGTTCTCCGGCTCTACCTGACTATCTTTTCCCTCATAAACCATAAAGCTCCATACATAGCCTGTTGCCCTGTCACAGAACTTATACAGCTTGACCCTGTATCTGGCACGCTTGCTGGGAAGGTACTGTTTGAAAGACAAGCGGCCAGAAAATTTAATCAGGGACTCATCAACGCAGACAACTTGATCGGGAGTAAACAAGGCTGCAAAACGTTTTGAAGTGGTTTATGAGGGGCTGAATTTTGTAGAGCCAATCAAATTCTGAGTCTCCATGTGGACGACAAAGTTCATTGTCGTTGAAGTGCATGAACCGCAAGATCTGCTCGTATCGTTTCCTTGACATGGAGACAGAGAACACGGGCATATGGTCAATTGGGCGCGTGGACCAATAGGCGCGCAATGACGGAAATTTATGTGTGCCCATGTTGAGGGAAAGGCCCAGAAAGGTTTTATATTCGGAAACCGTAATTGGTTTCCAATCGCTGGCAATGGAAGGCAACTGGGGACTAGCGGCGATGAATTGACCAGCATATAAATTACTCTGGTGGTCCACAATAGATCTATAGAGATCTTCCGTGAAAAGCAGCGAAACAAAATCAAGTGGCGTAAAATCAGCTGTTTCCACCTAAATACCAGGTTGGGCAGTGAATTGGGGAAGTACGGGTTCTGCAGAAGTGTTGGGCACCCAATCAGGATAGGCAAATTCTGCAGGAAGGGCACGACGGGCCTGCCTTTTGTCTTCTTCTAGGTGGCAGCGGGACACTACTTGTGCTTGCCACCTCGCCAGCTTGAAATGCACTTATGGGACTCGCCACGTCACCACGTGATACTACAGTGGTGGATGTACGTCCAGGCTGTACTAGACCGCTGGTGCTTGCCAGTTCACCAGAAGGAATAGCGGCGCTAGTACTACTCTGCTCCATAATACAAGAGCCCTGCGGTTCTTGCTCCTCAACAACATCAGAAGATCGGGGTCGGGTACGCCTGACCTTAGCAGGGACCTCATCATCTTCGTCGTCAGTGCTATCTGACATGGAGCCGCTGTCTTCTACGGGGATGTATTCTGAGCCTGAATCTGACAGATACGTGACCTCCTCTTCACTATCTGTCATGCTCAGAATCTCGTAGGCCTCTTTACTAGTGTACCTTCGATTTGCCATTTTTGGCTCTAAATTTAGTGGTACACTAGTAAGATTCACAGGTAAAGAAGCACCTGACTGTCAGCAAATGTATCAAACGCTACCAAAAAAACTGTTAGCGATCGCAGGGATCAGGCGTATCTCTGCGAACGCTGCAGTTATGTGTGTTGTGTTTGTTAAGTGACAGTTATCGATCGATACTGCACTTGGGTGGGCTGGGCTGGGGGGAGGGGCTAAACGCAGGTGCTAGCAGGTATCTGGGCTGATCCCGCTAACACTGCATTTTTGGGATCCCTATTCTGCTGGGGACGCTAGTATAGCGCCTGGGGCGACGCAGACCCTCTCTGACGCTAAAAGCTAATTGATATCACCCGCCGGGCGATTAGGGGGTTAAACCTTTATTGTATTATATACGGCGGGTGCCCTGATGCTATAAAAAGCAAACTAACCAACCAGCGTCACCCGCAACAATTATACGGTGATCACTGGTGAAAGGGTTAACTAGGGGCAATCAGGGAGTTAAAACCTTTATTAGGTAATATATGGGGGTTCCTGACGATATATAAAAACCTGACGGGTAACCTAAATAACTAACTGGCTAACTAGTGTCACCAGTGACACTTATACGGTGATCACTGGTGAAAGGGTTAACTCTAGGGGCAATCAGGGGGTTAAGATAATATATGGGGGTACCTGACGCTATAAAAACCTGGCGGTGAACCTAAAAAAATAACTGGCTACCTAGGGGCACCACCGACACTAATACAGCGTTCAGAAAAACGATTGCTTAGTGACGCTGGCGATAGGGGGTGAAAGGGTTACCGGGGGGCGATCAAGGAGTTAAACCTTTATTAGGGGGGGTTAGGGGCTACCCTGGACCTAAAGGGGCCTAAACCTAACTGCCCTGACACATTTTACAGTCACAAATGACACTAAATGCAGTGATCAGTAAATAAATGATCACTGCAATCAGTGACACTGTGACTGGGGGTGCAGGGGGGGACCTGGGGGGTGACTGGGGGGTGAAATGTGTGCCTATGTGTACCTACGTGTTAGTGTAGTGTTGGTGCACTAACCTGATGTCTTCTCTCCACGGCACTCTAGACGAAAAGACCGCTGCATGGAGAGATGACATCACTTCCTCTGCCTGTGTTTACATTACACAGGCAGAGGAAGAATGTCATTCGCCGGGAGCGATCGCGAGGGGGTGGCCAGAAACCAACGGCCGCCCCCCATCCCTGATCGCCGGTAAACGGAAAACGACCACCTCATGTACCTTTTGAAAACGACTGACGTCGAAACGCGTCAAGGAATTGGTCGCTGCTCACGTCCGCGTCACTTCCGGGTCCGGGGACTGAGTGGAGGAACGCACGCTAGTTCCTGGACAACCACCACCGCTACTCAGGATTGTGACCTACCTTTTGTCTGTTTTATTTTTTATGGCATTTGAATCACTTGCGGTATCGCATGCCAACCGCGTGACACTTGTCTGTTTTTTTAAAGTTTTTTATTCAATAAATCATACTGATTTACGCTATGGGAGCCTACCTCAGATTTTTTTTCCAAACCACCTGAGGACTGGTGTGGAAATCAGCGAGAGAAGTGAGCCATTCCGATACGTCATCACAGCGGGACCGCAGTGGGAGGACAGCGAGGTGTGCGGCCTGGAGACAGTTAGACAACAGCCCGGCTATACGCCCTGAGACACATAATACACCTGCAGGGGTGCAACCATCTGGTGAGTGCAATTACACTCGGGGGGAGCACCACTGTCACCCTGCAACTCTGTGGATCGTCTGAACAGGAGCCTCACTTAGTCACTTACCATTACTGCCAGCTGTTATTTGAACTGCATTATTGCACTTTGTACCTTTTGAACCAGCAGCGGGTCAAGTGGGGATTATACTGTGGTGACACAATTTTCCCCTTCAGGGGTACACGTGGGTCCTGGGTCCACTTAAGCACCATCATATGGTGTTCATTTATACAGTGATTTGTACCACTGACCACAGTTGTGAATTCATCTTCCAGGACTGCCTGTTGGAATATTATTGCTAGATGTCATATTATGCTGACTGTTTATACATATATTTTCCATTGTCTGTTGCTACATTTTTTTGTCTGCTATTACATGTAACAGGTTTAAATATGGCAATTTCACATGGCACAATGTCGTTCTGACATACGTAATAGGAACACATATACCACTTTTTGCACATACTAGCACCAGCTGAGCTTTGATTCCAGCTCAGTCACTGGTTCTATCCACAGTGAGCACATATTTTTTACATAGTTTCTTTTACTCACAAGGGACACAGGAGTGGCCAAAGAGCGATCCTTTTTATTGTCCTTTATAGGCCTGTCCAGATACTTGAAGAACACCGGGCACCATTAATTTGTTTATTTCTATTATATATATATTAATTTTTTTCTTGTTGACCCTGTTTATTCTGTTTTCTACACCACTGCTCAAATATATTCTATCAATTCATGTTATACACCCAGAGTATAGCATAGGAACCATCTCCTCACTCAGCCATACTCCATTGGGGAAAATTAGCATTCCAAAGAGGCAGCGCCATCACCCCTCTATTCGCTCACTCATTTTTAGTCTCCTTAATTAGGTTACTTTCCAAGGGGGGCAGCAGCCATTTTTTTCCATCTAGCACGGATATCATTGCACCTTGTAGGTACGTGATTGTGCCTGTGCGTGACATTCTACCGACGTATATGTACATGGGGCGGTCGTTAAGTGGTTAAAAAACATACATTTCAAAGTAGCGTACTAAAGTGAATCACCACGCAAAAAACAAACAAAAAAAAAACATAAATACAAATTAAAAATGTATAAAGTGTCCATGAAATATAATTCAGTGTCCATAGAAATATGAAGCAATATCTTGGAGTCTCATGCAAAAAACATTGACTCTAATCTACACGAATGTGATGAAATAATAGGTGTAACAATCTAGTGTTACAACACCAACAATCCTCCACCACAGTGATGTGTGCCACTTCCGCTCCCTTAAGAAAAAAGCTCACTAGATGCTGTTGCCATTCACTCTCTTGTCTGACATATTTTGCGTTTGTGTTATATTGAAGAGCCACTAATGGACGCCAAACACCATCCAGATACTTGATTCAAACCATCTAAATTGTCAATATTTTCCTCATTGGCCGCCATTGAAAATGAAGAGGTCACCGCTTATCTCCCAATGTGTAAATCTGCAGTAATCAGCTGATGGTAGAAGTGTGATTGGGAAGGTTTATAAACTTTAAAAACCAGACACGAGAAAAGAAAATTGGGGGCGGAGACAATTCCCCAAACTGATCTCCAATGTGGAAGTGGACTATCTTGGTACCAATAGAACAACATACGTGTTTAAATAAAAAATTTATTTTATTATACACATAGATAAAAAGGTGGTCCAAACAAGGATATCACATTCCAATGTTCAAGACAAAACAGTATAAAAATAGGGGTGTCTATACAGTTATACTGATACTTAATGCGCTCCCAAGTGGAGTTAAAGGTATCGTAGGCCCTCACTGGACATAATCCACTACATGTTTTGCAGTCTTTTACCGCTTCATCAGGAGGATGATGTCTAAAATAGAGATAACAGATTATACAAAACAATCAAAAATACAGCAAGGTTATTATATACATGCATGAACGAACCATACATATGTATATACTAAATACATTTAATCATAAGCAGGGGGAGAAAAGGGGGGTTATGGTACCTCCCCTTCCCTTTTTGATGTTGTATTTCCTAATTTAACCTTCTGAGGCCTTTTCCCTTTTTTTGTAAACCAGATACGAGGGTGAATGGCAACAGCATCTGGTGAGCTTTTTCTTAAGGGAGCAGAGGTGGCACACATCACTGTAGTGGAGGATTATTGTCATCCCCAATTTATATGCCAATTTATTCTGTAAATGCAATGCTGAACCCAGGGTGTGTGTTAACAGTCATACAGCATCCAGGCCTGCAACCAGCTGACTGGTATGAGGGCAGTAATTGCTTCTCCTGGCAAACATTTTGTACATTGCCCATTTTACCATGTGAAAATGCAGCAATCGCAACATAAAAGCCAGCGATGTATTCCTACCCAAACTGATGTCTCACATTTCCTATGCGGGGAAACGCAGATGGGGACTCAGATGTGACGTTTTTACACGTCGCTTTCGGGTCAGCCTCAAGGAGGGGAGGAGAGCGGACGTGAGTCCGCTCAGCTCCTCTCCCCCCCCCCCCCCCCCACTCACTGGCACCTACTCACTGTACTGGTCCGAGCCTGCAGATGGACAAGCGGAGCCCAGGATACAGTGGAGGCACGTGAGGGTAAAAAAAAGGAACCCTGCTGTTTGCAGAGCTAAATTAAATAAAAATGGCCTGGCACCCATAACTTTATTTCCCAGGCGTTGGGCGATACAAATTGCAGATCCCTGAACCGAAAAGGCAACCTTTATTTTATTTTTGTAATTAATTTTATTTTTATACAATAGGGAAAATGTAGCAATATGAAATGGAAAGAAAATTGTGGATTTTTTTTTCTGGCTTAGTTAGGACATAGATTAAACAAAGACACAAGT
This sequence comes from Rana muscosa, assembly GCA_029206835.1. Classification (NCBI taxonomy): domain Eukaryota; kingdom Metazoa; phylum Chordata; class Amphibia; order Anura; family Ranidae; genus Rana; species Rana muscosa. Next base: position 407,205,701 of record CM055117.1, read on the forward strand.
CCATTTAGTTTAACCAATAGAACAAAAAATAAATAGGATAATCAGAAACCTCCATATACAGAATTCTACAATTACAGTTGATTACGAGGAAGGCAAAACAATTCCCCCTGCTGGAGTAGTTTGGACCATTCTTTAAGGAAAGTAAATGTCTTCCAGAGAAGTCAATTGGATATTCCCTGGATCAACAATCTCTGGTGTTATCACTTAGGGGCGTATCATGCAATCAGTGGGCCCGTGTGCAAAATCAAAAGTGGGCTGGCTGGGAAAACGAACGCGGCACGCAAAACGTGCTGTGGCAAAAAGTGGGCGTGGTTTAAATTATGCTAAACAATGGGCATGGCTTAAAGGAGGTGTGGTTAAATAGAGTCTGATATGATTTACATGATGCAGTAATGTTAAATGGAGTGTATGGCAGTGAGTAGTATGTGCAGGAAAGGGGTGTGGGGTGTATTGAGGTGAGTGGTATATGCAGGAAGGGAGTGAGGAGTGTATGGTGGTGGGTAGTATGTGCAGGTGAAGAGTGCGGAGTGTATAGAGGTAAGTAGTATGTGCAGCAGATGAGTGTGAAGTGTATGGCAGTGAGTAGTATATGCAGGAGAAGAGTGTGCAGTGTATGGCGGTGGGTGGTATGTGTAGGAGAGGAGTGCGGAGTGTATGGCGGTGGGTGGTATGTGTAGGAGAGGCGTGCGGAGTGTATGGCGGTGGGTGGTATGTGTAGGAGAGGAGTGCGGAGTGTATGGCGGTGGGTGGTATGTGTAAGAGAGGAGTGTGGAGTGTATGGCAGTGGACGGTATGTGTAGGAGAGGAGTGCGGAGTGAATGGCGGTGGGTGGTATGTGTAGGAGAGGAGTGCGGCGTGTATGCGAGTAGTTAATGCAGGGAGAGAAGTGCAGTACCACCTTCCGAATGTATATCAGCCACTTTTATACCACCTTGGTGGATCACTTTTCAGAGGGACTACGGTAGGGAGTACAGCAGGTCTGGAAAAGCCGTAAAAGAAAAAAATCTCAAACTCATTCCTTACTGAAATCGACAGGAGGTCTCAACAGTGCAGTGTACAGGAGGTCTGCAGGGCACATTACATGAGGAGGGGTGCAGGGCACATTATATAGGGCACAAGATAAAAGGTAGCTGCTGAACAGTGTAGAAATAAATGGTGCATCCCATCGGAATGTAGCTGATCAGCTGTGCCTGCGTCAGGGGGCGAGAGCAGATAATATACTGTATAGGCTGGGCAGTTGGAGCACTGGGATGGGCAGAGAGATACGATGATCTGGTAAGAGGAGGGGGAAGTACAGGAGTGAGGGACTGCAGGGAGACTAACCCAGCACAATCAGTGGGACTGAGAAGAGCAGGAAGATCGGAGCAGGATTGCAGAAATGGGGGAGGAGATAAATGAGAGGGAGAGTGAATGGAGAATCTGGAGGGGGGGGTTAGGGAAGAGAAACTAAGTTACAGAGAACCTGAACAAGTGGAGTCAGACTGAGCACAGCTAACATCAGGGCAGAGCCACACTGCGAGAGAATGACAGGAGGAATGAACTGTAGTTTGGTGGCCAAATGTGGTTATCAGCTGCCCTGACCCGCCTTATCAGGGGTATCAGTAGTGGTCAGTGTAGGTCAGGTGGGCCAGTGTAAGAATCAGGTAGGTAGTGCAAAGGGGGTGGAGTCAGGGGCAGAGCCAATGGGGGGAGGCGGCAATATAAGGTTTCCCCTAGGGTGTCAAAAATCTTAGCACCAGCCCTGGTCCTAGTGTCAACTAAATGACCCAACTGAAACAAGACGGAAATATCTGTGACGTTTGGCTGTCCAGAATCCTCATTCACCACTTAAAGCGGAGGTGCCGCGGAAAAAAAATATTAAAAGCCAGCAGCTACAAATACTGCAGCTGCTGACTTTTAATATATGGACACTTACCTGTCCTGGAGTCCAGCGACATCCGCAGCAGAGGACAAGCAATCGCTCGTCACTCTGCTGCCCCCACCGCCATCCTCGTTGAGGGAACCAGTAAGTGAAGCCTTACAGCTTCATGCCCGGTTCCCTACGGCGCATGCGCGAGTCGCGCTGCACTGTTCTGAATGGTCCCCTGTGTTCTGGGAGCCGAGTGTCTCCCAGAACACAACGGGTATTCTGCGGGAAGTGACGCTCTTCCCGCAGATTTCCCACAGAGAGGACTCCCGGAAGTGGGTGCGAATACCTGTCTTAGACAGGTATCTGCACCCCCCTCCCCCCTGAAAGGTGTCAATTGTGACACCGGAGGGGGGGAGGGTTCCGATCAGCGGAAGTTCCACTTTCGGGCAGAGCTCCGCTTTAACAACTGCGCTAGCCAAATGATTGCTATAGCACGGCTCGATAACTCTGGGAGGACGTACTATGACGTCCTACCAGAATTGCGCTCCCGCGCCCCCCCCTTAGGGGGGGCGCACGTGATTATCCGTGACCGACGGGTCCCGAGGACCCGGCGCATCACGGTGAATGGCCGCTGACAGCGGCCGTTTACCAAGTGAACGTTCCGTCAAATGACGGAGCGTTCACTTGTAAATAAACCGGCGTCATGTCCAGTTCCTCTCTCCCCTCTCTGTACCGATCGGTACAGTGTGAGAGGAGAGGGGGAGAGATCGGGTGCAGCAGCGCTGTGGGCTTTGGTCTGTAGTGCCCACAGCGCTGTTTTGTGCCCAGTGCAGCCTCATCCATCCATGCTCAGCCCTGTCCATACTCATACTCAGCCATCCATGCATGCACAGCCATCCATCCATGCTCAGCCATCCCATCCACACTCAGCCATACTCAGCAATACCCAGCCATACTCAGCAATACCCAGCCATACTCTGCTATATCTAGAAATACTCAGCCATACTCAGCAATACTCAGCCATCCCCATTCATGCTCATCCATGCCACTACAGTGCCCATCAGTGCCACTACAGTGCCCATCAGTGTCTCACAAAAGTGTAATAGGTAGTCAAATTAGATTTGACATTTATGCCCTTAGAACACCTGATGGTGCTCCCTGCATGTTGGGCCTCTGTATGTGGCCAGGCTGTGGTAAAGTCTCCCACATGTGGTATCGCCATACTCGGGAGGAGTAGGAGAATCTATTTTGGGGTGTAGTTTTTGGTATGTACATGCTATGTGCTAGAAATATTGTATAAATGGACAACTTTCCACAAAAACTTGTAGAAAAAAATTACATGTTCAAAAGACTCATTATGCCTCATAGATTATACGTTGGGGTGTTCTATTTCCGAACTTGGGTAATTTTTGGGGCATTTCCATTGTCCTGGTGCTCCAGAGCCTTCAAAAGTGCAAGAGGTAGTCAAGAAATTATATGTGTATGTCCGGTCACCTGATGCTAGGTGACAGATGCACCCCGTTGGGGTCAGGAGTGCACCGCTAAGGTAGTGGACCCTACGGCTAACTGCTGCGTATAGAACTCTAGGTGGTTCAGGAAGGCAGGTCCATTGGAGCACCAACACGGGTCCCACAGGGAGCTAAAGCATAAGATTCCCCAGGGTGTGGAGTCTAAGAACCAGCAGGTGTTCACCAGAGCCTCTAGTGGTGAGGATGGACTGCGCTGCAACTGGCTCCAGGTCGCGGCCCCCAGGGTCTCCCAGCTCACGCTTATGGTAGGCTACAGGAGGATGGAGAGGAAGCAGCAGCCCAGGACAACAAGGGATAGTAAGGAGATAAGCCAAAGATCAGGGCGACTAGCAGACAAGAATAAACAGAGAACACGCCAAAGGTCAGGGTCACAAGCAGACAGGGATAGTCGAGAACACGCCAAGATCGGTAACAGAGACAAACGTAGAGCACACGGCAAGCAGGAAACAGGAAACCAAACACACAATATTGCACGGCAAGGCAGGCTTGGAGAACACAGTGTTAAATAGTGGTTCCTGTTGAGGCTAGGGTGGAGCCACACTGAGGGAAGATTACTTAACCATGCAGGTGTGAGAGTACAAGCCCTAAGGCTGATACATAGACCAGGTAAGAGACAGAGTGGTCATGAATGTATTACTGCAAGGTCATGACAGTGTAATTTATGCTCCTAGAACACCTGACCGTGCTCCCTGCATGTTGGGCCTCTGTATGTGGCCAGGCTGTGTAAAGGTCTCACACATGTGGTATCGCCATTCTCAGGAGGAATTGTAGAATGTTTTGGAGTGTAATTTGTGGTATGCATATGCTGTGTTTGAGAAATAACCTGGTAATGTGAGAATTTTGTGAAAAAAAAAATAAAACTTTATTTTGCAAAGAATTGTGGGAAAAAATTACATCTTCAAAAAACTCACCATGCCTCTTACTAAATACCTTGGAATGTCTACTTTCCAATAGGGGTGCAACGGATCAAAAAACCCTCGGATCGGATCGATCCTCGGATCAAAGTCACGGATCGGATAATTTTTCGGATCAGCAAGAAAAAAAAAAAAAGACAAGACAAATCTTGTTACCCCCACTGGAGCTTATATGCTTAAATACAGTATTTGTAAATCCGAAGGACTGTTTACATGTCACATTTTAAAAGCAGCAGCAAACCTGCTGACCTTACATGGTTGCTAATGTGACAGAACTCCTCTGATTTTCATATTTAACTAAATGTTAAATGTGAAAATCAGAGGTGTTCTGTCACATTAGCAAGCATGTAATGTTTGCTGCTGATTTTAAAATTTAACATGTAAACAGTCCGTTGGATTTCCAAATACTGTATTTAAGCATATAAGCTCCGTTTTGTGTTGAAAATAACTGTGAAATCTAAAACTCCGTTGGGTGTAACAAGATGTCCGCTTGCCCACTTCTCACTATCATTACTGTGCAGGAGTGTGGGGTGGAGCAAGATGGTGGCGACGAAACGTCACTTCCTGACGGGACAGCCGCCGCCGGGTGTACCAAGATGGCCGCCGCTCCGGAGCTAGGGCCTTTCCTTTGGCCGAGGCTGCGGAGCGTTTCGCTGATCGCGTGGTGTGCCGATCCGAACAGGGTGACCCATTCGGTTCACGGATCGTTACCAATCCGTTGCACCACTACTTTACAAAAAGGGGTAATTTGGGTGGTATTTGTATTTTACTGGCTTGTTAGGGTCTCAGGAAATACCGTCAGTACTTCAGGTGTGATCAATTTTTAGAGATTGGCACCATAGCTTGTGAACTCTATAACTTTCACAAAGGTCAAATATTATACAACTGATTAGGGTTATTTTTACCAAAGATATGTAGCCGTATAAATTTTGGCCAAAATTTATGAAGAAAAATTACTAATTCGCTAAATTTTATAACAGAGACGAAGAACAGTTAATTTTTTTACAGAATTTTCGGTCTTTTTTCTTAGCGCAAAAAATAAAAAACCCAGTAGCGATTAAATACCACCAAAAGAGAGCTCTATTTGTGTGAAAAAATTACATAAATTTCATATGGGTACAGTGTTGCGTAGAGTAATTGTCATTCAAAATGTGAGAGCACCGAAAGCTAAAAATTGGTCTGGTTAGGAAGGGGGTTTAAGTGCCTAGTGGGCAAGTGGTTAAGGATAAATTTTACGTAAGGGGAAATTGGCATTTTAGTATTTCACCATAGACCTCTAAAGCCCTGTACACACGATCGGATTTCCTATGGATTCAAATCCGATGGATTTTTCCATCAGAATTCCGATTAAGCTGACTTCCATCAGTCTTGCCTACACACCATCAGTCAAAAATCCGACCGTCCCAAACGCTGTGACGTAAAACACTCCGAGCCGAGAAAAATTAAGTTCAATGCTTCTGAGCATGCGTCGACTTGATTCTGAGCATGCGTGGGTTTTTTCTCCGATGGAGTTCCACACAGACGATCGGAATTTGCTAATGTTTTTTCTTTCCATCAGATAAATTTAAAACATGTTCTATTTTTTCTCACCGATGGGAAAAAAGACCGATGGGGCCCATACACGATCGGTTTGTCGAATGAAAAAAGTCCATCGGACTGTTTTCATCTGTAAAACCGATCGTGTGTACAGGGCATGAGAAATACATGGCGTTAAGCATGTTGGATGGGTGTATCTGAAAATCACTATTCCACAGCAGGGAGTTAGGGTGAACAGTCTATAACTTCTCCACTTCACTCCAAGAGGCCAAAGTAAATTGCTTTGTAGTATTTAAGTAGGTTTGGAAAAGCAAGGCCTTGGTTACAGGAACTGTAAAACCTTGTTAGATATCCTATGTAGAAATAAAGTGAAAAAATATCATATAAAGGGCGCCAACATTTAACATTCCTTAGCTGCCCCTTTAAGTGTTTTAAACCACTAAATAAATTAAAAATTATAAGGCTACTTCTACACTCTGTGTTTACAAACCTAAAAAAGATTGAATTGAAAATGTATTGCTATAAAGCAGATGCAAGAGGTACAACAAACACTTTCATATGACAATACACCAAATACCCCAGACAGTCAATTTCTATTATTGTTATTCTTTCAAATAAAGATACTTTTATCAGTGTCCATACACCTGTGAAAATGATTTCCACTTTTACAACAAATAACTATTATGCAATTCGGTTCCTGTCTATACATATGTGAAAGTCCCATCCATACACCGTATCTTTAGATATTAGTGACAGTTTCTTTACTTCAAAATAAAGTGCTCCACCAGGTGTGGTAAAGGGAACCACTTACCAGACTCCTATGGCCATAAAGATCTCCTCAGCTTTTGGATTATATCCACATGGAAGAAGGTGAAATGAGCTCAACATATAATATGCCCTCCTCTACAGCTCCTCTGCCGCATCCAAATGGGAATCACGGATCCAAAAAATATATAAATAGGATGGTTCTGGACGTTTATTTAAATTCACCAAATTAAAACTAAACCAACAATATGCATTTGCATTATTTTGTGCCAAAAGCAGCACCAGCACAAACAGCCTCTGATATCGGAGCTCTCCAAAGGGACCTGGCGTGCGTTCCCCCAATTCTGGACGTGACATCACCGAAAATAGCATCAAACCAATTTCAATGTATTTCACCAATGGGCATCATCAGGAAGTCCCAGATATTCTGTGTTGTTTTTATGGCCATGTGAAGTTTAATAGGTCTCTTTATAATTTTTTAAGATGTGCGGTACGGATAGAAATCGGTAAGTATAACAATTTAAACTGTCGCTATACAGCCAAAGAGAGAGATGTAGAAGTTTCTCCAGTAAGTTAAAATGTCCTAATTTTGTGATAAAGAGGTAGTAAGCTTTTCGAATATGGTGAATCATAATTAGGGGTAATCTTAAATCTGAGGTATTTTAAGTTCATTCATCTTCCAAGTGTAATTTTATAGCAGATAGTGCGCTATACAAGTCAAGAGCCTTATGGAGATAAAGAAGTAAGCGCTGTTTTTGGATCAATGTAAGAAGCATGTCATCTGTAAAGAATAAAATCTTAAGTGAAGAGCAAATCTTAAAGAGGAACGGCAGTCTGCTCACATAATTTGTAATAAAAACATATTTGCCATTCTGAAGCTTCCCTCCAACCACTTTACATATTATTTTGTTTATACAGTGATTCTGTACTTGCCAAATATGCTTCAGAAATCTCCCTCCACTGAGTCTGGCTGCAACCATTTTAACTGTGGGCAGCTGAAGCTGTTGCCTGTTCACTTCCTGGATTTACACAGAGGCACATCTCCAGCTCTGCAGCCCTGCAGCTCTCATTGGCCCTCTTATAACTCATCCCCCCTCCCTTCCTGGCAAACTCTCAGGAGAGAGAGAGCTGTGCATGATGTCATAAGCTTAAGCTTTTTACCAAACAGGAGGTGGGCTGTATAAGGTATTTACTGGCAGAGAATGTTTTACTATCCAAAGTTAAAACAACAAAGGCAGAAGATTTAATAGATGGAAAGTTAAAAAAATTACTGAAAGTCCGCTTTAAAAAGAGCAGAAGCTCTAATTATGTGAATTAATGATTTTTACCAGTAGGGGGTGATAGTGCAGGTCCCACCAGAACAGGTCTTTTAGGGGGTTTTACTCAATGTGTTTCTTGTTAAGAAACCTTCAGGGAAATTGCATATGATAATCAGTTTAAAAAGATTAAACAAGTTTCTGTTGTACAGGAAATTCAGGATGGAAAACATCTACTCAATGAGGAAAACCTTACTGAAAGACATGTTCATGGTCGTGCTATATTTAAGAGATGCTTATTTGCACATCCCTATTCACTCAAACCATCAAAAGTTTCCTAAGGTTTGCTGTCCAGAATAAGAAAGGAATTCAGCATGGGCAGTTCCGATCCCTGAAATTTGGCCTCTACGCAGCTTCCAGAATATTTATAAAAGTATTGGCGGAGGTAATGGCTAACTTGTGGCTGTAAAGGATAACTTTGATTTCTTACTTGGATGACATGATCCTGTATGCTTCTTTGAGGGAGAAAGTTCCTCTGGATTTAGACAAGATTGAGATGATTAACCACTTCCCTACGGCATTATAGCCACAAGACGGCTACATCGTGGCTCATAGTCTTACTGGAGAGCCGCCAGTTCTGGGAGGGCGGTTGGACGTCCTCCCAGAACCACGCCCCCTGGGGTGCGCATGGTGCGCTCTGTGTTCACTGTGTTTTTTGGACACAGCTGACCACAGATTGCGGTAAAGAGCCAATCACAGCAGCTCTTTAGCATATGATCAGCCATGTCCAATCACAGCTGGTCACATATAGACAAACTTGCTGGTTATTTGCAGTCCTTTCCTCACATGTTGTCTCTGTGTGAGGAAAGGAGAGACGATAACCGGCAAGGTTGACAGGGCACAATGAGTACATTATTTACATGGATGTTCTGATTATCAGTGCAGCTCCATGAGTGCCCATCAGTGCAGCCTCATCAAGGCACATCGATGAGGAAGAAAAATTACTTATCTGCAAAATTTTATAACAAACGAAATTAAAACATTTTAGAAAAAAAGAAGAAAGGAAAAAAAAAACTAGTGAGCAAATGGCACCAAAAGAATGCTTTGTCTCAAAAAAATGATACAAATTTAATTTGGGTACAGTGTTGCAAGCAATTATCATTCAAAGTACAACATCACTAAAAGCTGAAAATTGGCCTGGGCAGGAAGGGGGTGAAAGCACCCAGTATTGAAGTGGTTAATCAATACAGAGAAATTTTCACTGGAACCAGCACAGACCAGGATGTTTCTAGGTTACCGATTAGATTCAGGAATACAGGGAATCTTTCACAAGATCCAAATTCCTAGCACACACCGAGGCAAGTGCAAAATTGGTATCCTTGAGAGAAATCATGAGGTTACTTGGACTCATGACTTCATCAATTCCAGCTATCATTTGGCCACAGCTGCATTCAAGAGATCTTTAGAGTTACCTATTGGCCTCATAGGATCAAATAAAAGATTCTTTAGACAAGAAGGTTTCCCTTCCTTAATAGGTCTTTCAATCTTTAATTTAGTGGCAAAACCTGGTGAATCGGTCATGAGAGAGATACTGGGCTCAGTCTTCCCCTCTAAAAATGACTATGGATGACAGGGGCTGGGGCACACACTCCCTTGGATCATCATGCACAGGGATTGTGGAGCACAGTGATGAGAGACAAATCCTCCTCAAACCTGAAGGAGCTTACAGCAGTAAAGAAGCACTGTGGCCTATCTAAACCATCAAGAGGGTATAAAGTCCCCCTCTCTATTGAAGAGATTTAAATTTCGGCGCTATACATCAGAGGTTCCCAGATTAGCTTGGCTTAGCAGGAAGCCAGTACATCAGGAGAACTGGGAATTGGATCAACATAGACCTCTTTGCATCTTTGTTATCTCAAAGTTGAGACTTCGACCTGGGGTGTGATTTTCCCCTCTGGCCCTGATTCCAAGAATCTTTCAAAAACTTAAGAGCAGAAAATTGGTTACGAGAAAGATTTATTCTTAAAAGTTTGGAATGTTTGTTTTTTTTTCTTGAAAAAAAAGTCTCCCTATTATCCCAGTCATTTTGGATTTTCTCCAGGAAGGCGTAGTTTTCTTAGATCAAAAGCTGGCTGATGATCCTTTACTCCTCCATAGGTTTTTGTTGGCCAGGGAGTGTTTGGACTTCTGTTTGTTAAAATGTAGTGCCTCCCTGGGATCTTTCCTGAGTACATAAGGGGTTAATTGGAACTCCATATGAGCCCTTACAAGAGGCCTCCATTAAAGATTTAACTCTTAAAACTGTTTTTTTGGTGGCAGTTGCGATAGCTAGGAGGATAGGTGATTTACAGGTTTTGGCCATTAAAGATCCTTATCTTACGTTGTGCAATCCTTCCAGTTAGGGTTACTGAAGTCAGATCCTATGTACCTTACTTTTTTTCATAGAAAAATTCGTTTTGCTTTCCCTTCCCAAAAATGACAAGGAAAGTATTTTCCATACTTTAGATGTTCAAAGGTGTATTTTGCAGTGTTTAGAGAAAACCAAATCGTTCGGGAGATCTAACAATCTTCTACAATTTTTCTGTGGCCTGTGAAAGCGGTTACAATCATTGAAAAGCTTGGTGGCTACGTGAATTAGGAATGCCATTACTTTCGAAAAAGAGGAATCTCGCCCTGGGACTTTAAGGTGAGGTGAGCACCGTTATGCCAAAAACACGAACAACGATAAATACAGTATATATTTATTTCAAAAAAGTACATGCATAGTTATCAGTAAAAGCCAATTCATACAAAAACACATCAATAAAATTGAAGAGTGGTACATAAGTAGCAGAGTAGTCATATAGCATACAGGCATCAAATATACCCAACGCGTTTAGCGAGGCTCAGCTCGCTCTTCAGGAGTGGATGCATATAGTATGTACCTGGGTGAAGAGAATACATATTGGATATATGGCAAGATGGTAGTATTTTGGGTAAAGGGTGAGAGGGGCCTAATGGGTGAGGGCCCCATACTCACCACTGCATGTAACCAAACCGACGGATGTGCAGCTTCTAGGTGATGGCGGCAGGCGTCTCACCAGGGAGCTGAGGAGGCGGAGCCACACAGGACCCTGCCCAGGACAGATTGTAGGAAAGGTATTGCCTATTTTTTCGCAGACACTCCCGAGAGTCATCAGGATGACAGAACACGCCCAGCCGTAATGATGTTACAACCTGTGGACGTCAAGCGGCTGACGGATAGACATGGCGCCGTTGTGTAGGTGGCCCCACTCGCTCGGAAAAGCGGGCGGGGACAGCAGGGGACAAGAAGTCCCCTTTGAATACACAATGCAGCTCCCAGGCAAGACATGAAATACCACCAAGGGCAGAAAGGAACACACCAAGGGGATGGAGATGTATACCTGAGATTAAAAAATTCTGTAGTTGGCCAATATAGGATGATGACATATAATGCAATTGTAATATGTTGATTGGCAATGGTGACAGCAGACCAGTTGTGGGCTGTGTGGGTGTCTTCCACCCGGGTTAATTGAGAAAAGGAAAGGAAAGGTCTGATGTCACCGGTGACACACCTCCATCCCTGAATTATGCAACAGAAAAAGAATCTCGCCCTGGGCCTTTAAGGTGAGGAAATGCCATTACTTTAGTTTACACAGCAAAAGGCAGTCAGATTCCTCCATCGGTTGATGCTCATTTCACTCATGCCTCATACACACGACCGGTTTTCCCGTCGGGAAAACTGCCATGACTGCTTTTGGCCGGGAAAACCGGCCGTGTATGTATGCTCCATCGCAGTTTTCCCGACGGTCTTTTTCCCGTCGTGAAAACTGGTCGTGCGTATGCTTTTCCGAGGGGAAAAAAACTGAGCATGGTCAGAATCAAGTATGAGACGGGAGCACTCATTCTGGTAAAACTATCATTTGTAATGAGCATTTGTAATGAGATAGCACATTCGTCACGCTTAAAATTATTGCATTCTTTAAATGCAGCGCATTCTTTTCTTCTTTTTAATGCTACAATAATGAAGTTGTTTTGTTGCTGATATTTACACAGAGTTCTGACAAACTTGTTTCTTTATTATTTCTCGGGATCTCATGAATAATCTTTTGTTTTTGAAAGCCAGATCTCCATAATAATGTTTTATTTATTTATTTTTTATTTGTTTTGTTTTTTATTTTAATCAAGATCTGCATTGTTGTGTATTTATTTAAAAATGATTTCTACTGATCTCCATATATATTTTATATATATATTGGTCGGTGTCCCTTGTTAATTTGACTTTGTATTTTAGAAATGTTCCTACCTACTCACAAACAAACTGTCCTTTTTTAATGAAAACACATAGGCAAGTATTTACTGTAAAAATAAATTCCATTTATTCTGGTATATAAAAAAATAAAGAGGAAGGCAACGCTGGAGAACCTGCTGCAATTTGTGCAGCCTTTGGACCCCAGGGCACAAATCAAATAATAGAAAACTAAAATTGGGAGCTTGAGAAGCACATACAATTGGGAGCACAATCTGGTCCTGGACTCCCAGAGATCAGGAACAGCAGCAGATGACATACATGTCCCCAGTCAGTGGTACTACAACAGATTGTGTCTTCTGTCAGACCAGACTGAAGCCAGGCCATCACTTTCTTCCTTGTAACCTTCCCTGCAGCCTTCCTTGCACGCATCCTCGGAGCCTGTGCCTCTGGAGGTGGACTTATGGCAGGAGGAGGATGGCCGACCTCTGAAAGGTCAGTATATTGGGTAAGTTGGCCCATCAAACCTTTGTTTATGGCCTTAAATATTATGGTCTCACAGAGGAGGCCTTGGCCCATCTCCATCCTCTGCATTTTGGCTGCCATTAGGGCGGCATAGCCCTCTTCAGTAGTGGGGGGTTCTCTGAGGACCGCATTAGCCTCCCTAATGAGGGAAAGTGCTTTCTCCTCCGTGTACGCAAATTACCCCTCTTGGCCCTTCTTGTTGGAAGGCGGAGGGAAGGCATCTGCGATGTAGTGCTGCCACTGGGCCCGGCCACCTCCTGGCTGCCACTGGGCCCGGCCACCTCCTGACTGCCACTGGGCCCGGCCACCTCCTGGCTGCCACTGGGCCCGGGCCACCTCCTGGCTGCCACTGGGCCCGGGCCACCTCCTGGCTGACACTGGGCCCTGCCTCCTCCTGCCTGCCACTGGGCCCGGCCTCCTCCTACCTGCCACTTTCCAGCCCCTCATCCTGGCTGAGCTCTTCCTGTGTCTAAAAAAGTGACATAGTTTTTAGTTTTTCGTTCATCAATCACACACAATTTTCAGCTTATGACTATTGCAAATTGAATGTTAATAAATAGAAGACTATCATTCCGACCCCAGCAGTTTTCATTCTTGTCCCAATCATTTTTGGCCACTACTGTCTATGGATATGTAAACAACTTTTTGTTCAAACATTAATTTGTTATCAATAGTAACATCTATTTCACATCATTAATTTTAGGACAAGAAATCTTTAGAAAAATACTATACCGGGCTCCAGATGTCCACATCCGGTTCTTCTAGGATCACAGGTTGGTCCTCAGAAGGCTCAGCTGTGGTGGAGGGAAGAGAGGAGGGATGGCTGGAGGGAAGGGTAGAAAGTGATGGCCTCACTTCAAGATGGTCGTTCAGAAATTGCAATCTGTTATAGTACCACAGAGTAGGCACATATACATCCGCTGCTGCTGCTCCTGACCTCTGTGAATCCAGGACCTTATTGCGATACTTCCTGTATGTGCCCCTCAAGGTCACAATTTTTGTGTCCACATCATGGATGGTTGCAGTGGGGACCCGTGTCTGCACAAATTGGAGCATGTTCTCCAGCACTGCCGTCCTTGCTCCTCTTTTTTTGTTGATGGGATTTTTTGTTTCCCACAGAGCAGGCAGCTCCCTGTACCTGTCAAGGAACTCACAGATAAAGTCATGAACCTTAAATACATTCATTTTTTCTAAAAGACAAAACACAAGACAAAAATACTGTCAGTCCAGACTCTACTAATCTTTATTCCCATATATAGGCCACAATCTCAAAGCAGTATAGGCCACTGATGACCCAAGTTAAAATGTTACCTTCGATCTCACGTTTGGCGCTTACTCCTTCCTCCGCACACAGAACGTATTTATGACACATGCATGTTAGCTTTATATACACTGCGCATGCGTTAAACTCCACACACGTCGCCCGCCCATGACGTTCTTTCTAGAATATTTCCCGCCCCTTCTCTTTCGGCGCGCAGTGGGAGACGACATGGCGGAGTCACATCAGGTGTCTGATAATTCCAGTGACTAGGAGGAAAGCCCGGAGCCAGAAACGTCACGATCAAGGAGGAGATTTAAGGCCTCAAATATGTCCTTTGCAGAGATGGCGGAGATGGTGGACATCTTGAAGAGGACAGATTATGATGGGAAGCATGGTCCGTATACCAACCCTAATTTAAGAAAGGCGAAGATCATAAAGAAAGTTGTGAGAAGTCTGCACAAGAATTTTGGGGTACGACGATCCAAGGAGCAGCTGAGGAAACGCTGGTCAGACCTGAAACTAAGGGAGCAGGATCAGTACAGAAGGAGGAAGAAAATGCAAAAAAATAAGTAAGTATTTGTCCTGTGTAGGGCTGCAACGATTAATCGATATTATCGATAATAATCGATAATGAAAATCGTTGTCAACGATTTTCATTATCGAATTAGTTGGTCCGCACCTTGCGCCTGTCCGTCCGTTGCAAAAATCCTTCCCTCCTGTGTACTGTAATCCTGTGTCTCCTTCCTGTGTCCTCGGCGCTGTGACCAGGCACGTCCTTGCCGCTGCACGTCCGCGGCGCGCCTCTCCTCCTTGCTGACGTCATTCCCACAGATCTTCTCAGCCCCGCCTGCTGCTGCCTCGATGGAACAGAGAGGCGAGGGCGAGAAGCTGTGAGGAGACTGAGCCGAGCTGCAGTGTGAAAAAAGGTAGCGGCTAGCAGCTAAGTAAAAAAAGTACACAGCACCCACAAACAGTACACATTCAGTCAGTGCCCCAACTTATGTATTCCGGGGGGGGGGAAGTGCCCCATCATTGGTTTTCCTGGGAGGGAGGGGGAGAATAGTAATAGCCCCATTGGTGTTTCTGGGGGAGAGGGGAATAGTGCCCCATTGGTGTTTCTTGGGGGATGATAGTGCCCCATTGGTGTTTCTGGGGGAGAGGGGAATAGTGCCCCATTGGTGTTTCTTGGGGGATGATAGTGCCCCATTGGTGTTTCTGGGGGAGAGGGGAATAGTGCCCCATTGGTGTTTCTGGGGGGATGATAGTGATTCATTGGTGTTTCTGGGGGGGATAGTGCCCCGTTGGTGTTTCTGGGGGGGGATAGTGCCCCGTTGGTGTTTCTGGGGGGGGATAGTGCCCCATTGGTGTTTTCTAGTGGGGATAGTGCCCTATTGGTGTTTCTGGGGGAATAGTGCCCCATTGGTGTTTCTGGGGGGGGTAGTGCCCCATTGGTGTTTCTGGGGGGGGGGGGTAGTGCCCCATTGGTGTTTCTGGGGGGATAGTGCCCCATTGGTGTTTATGGGGGGGATAGTGCCCCATTGGTGTTTATGGGGGGGAATAGTGCCCCATCATTGGTGTCCCCGGGAGGAATAACGCCCCATCATTGGTGTCCCCGGGAGGAATAACACCCCGTCATTGGTGTCCCCGGGAGGAATAACGCCCCTTCATTGGTGTCCCCGGGAGGAATAACGCCCCATCATTGGTGTCCCCGGGAGGAATAATGCCCCATCATTGGTGTCCCCGGGAGGAATAATGCCCCATCATTGGTGTCCCCGGTAGGAATTCATTATTACTTTTAAATAAACGAATAAATGGCACATTCAGTTTTTTTTTATGATTTTATCCGATTAATTGATTAATCGAAAAAATAATCGGCCGATTAATCGATTATGAAAATAATCGTTAGTTGCAGCCCTAGTCCTGTGTCCAGATTATTATTATTACTTGCATGTTGCTCCATGTGCTTTTCTTTACTGTTGTACATTTGAAAATTGCAACTTGCAGAATCGTGGGCACAGTAATCGGTCGTAGTCAACATCGTTCATTCGGGCAGGGTTAACTACTTTTGGTAATGTCTATTTGTCTGAAAAGAAGTTTAGTACATTGTTGTCTAGATGTGTTTGTAACTAGAATGAAATGCAAACTTTATTCAGTGTAAAGGAGAGGACACTCAGCAGCTGTTTCCACATCTGGACTCAGGAGCGCTAGTGTGGGACACCAGAACAACCTTTTTAGGGTGTCCCACCCAGGTGCTCCAGTGGATACTTGGGGTGTCTGCATGTGTGAAACTTGGCCAAAAAAGGTAAGTATTCCAGCTTTGGTAAGGGAAAAAAATCAGGTCTTCAGTTTGGAACAGACAATTGTACCCCACTTCCAAGCAATGTTTCATATTCCTATTTCTGGCCTCAAATATCTGTGTGCTAAGTATACCTTTTTTCTCTTATGTTCACTGACTGACACAGCTCCTTTACTTTAGACCATCGGGTTGTTACGCCACCTTCAGGAGAGGACTAGGCAGAACATGTTAACATGTACAAAAAAACAGAACTTTCTAGTTCCGCCCAAGGGGCGGTCCCTTCAGTAACAACCCCCCAGCCTGCACCTTGCAGCCTCAGTTTTCTTCTGCCTAGTGAAGGAGAAGGACCTAGGAACCCTGCGGGCCCATCGGTCCGTGTTTTTTTTTTTTTCTGCAGAAGTTTGCCTTTTGCGCAAGATTAGGATCCTGGGATCTGCTATCAACAGCCGGCTGGGTGACAGGCTGGATAACCTTATCCTTGTAGTCTCCCCAGCCTGGCCAGCGAGCGTGTGCAGACCAGAGCTCCGCGCTGGGTCGGCTACAACATGCCCCTCAGGCTCCAGGGGCGGCCGGTGAGCGTAATGCTCCGGGGCACACATATGACCAGGCTACTGATGTCTGCGTCACAGTGTGCCGGGCCAGCAGCCACCCCGTACTGATCGGAGAGTGGGTCTGTGATGGAATGTCCCCAGCTCTGTCCTGGTGGGGCTGAGCAGCTGGGCATTCCCTGGGAGGTCGATTCGGGGGTCCCTCTCCTCCCTCTCTTCTCTCCCTGTCCCTATCTTCCCTCCCCCCCCCTGTGGGGGATGCTGCATGGGCTGCTACTCGGTGTGTGTGTGCCACATGGACAGGGGTCCCCCTGGGGGGCTCTCACCTTGGGTGGGGGGCTGCGCTGGGTGGCTGTGTCCTGGGTGTCTGTTGTCTCTCCCCTGGGTGTCTGGAGGGCTTCTATGCTGATCTCTGCTGTTTTTTCACTGTGTCTTTCCCTGCATACAGTTGTTTGTCGGCCATCTTTGGTGTGCCAAAAGGCCCAGGGAGAAGCATGGTCAGGAACCATTTTCTTGTAGTTCGGGGGCCATTTTCCCTGTGATTATGTCCTTTATACTGGACGGTCGGCGGCCATTTTGTTGTAGCCTGGCGTGTTTTTTATGCTCAGCGCTGATCCAGGAGGCTCAGAGCGGCGCGGTTTCCTCTCACAGACACCTGGGAGCTGACACAGGCACACCTAGCTGGATGGCGTGGAACTCGGTCAGGGTGGTGAGTCCTGCGGTGGGGGCCCCTCAGCCTGCAGCAGTTAGGAGGGTGGGACCATTCACTGTCATAAGTCCCCAACAGGCGGCAGACAGGGTGGGTCAGCATGGCTTCGGAACCTAGTGTTTCCTCCCCCGAAATCCAGGCAATTGCAACCGGTTCGCCTGCAGTCAGTGCGGTGCCTCTGGACGCTTTGTCGGCGGTCCTTAACTCGTTTGTTGCCGAGATGGAGGTGGTGTGTGGGCGCAAAGGTGGTAAAAAGCAGCCTCCGGCCCCCCCCCCCCCCCCCCCTGGGGAGAGCTCTGACGCAGACTCGGGCCACGCTGAGGCTGGTGACCCCTGCTCTGTTGTTTCAGATGACGCTGACCAGGACCGATCGGACAGTGAGGATGAGTCCCCGTCCGGGTCCGCGCACAACAAAGCGCTAGTTGGAGCACTTATCACAGCTGTGCATGATACCCTGAAGATTCAGGATACGGCAGATTCCTCTGCTGAAGTAGTGGTCCCTTTTGGGTCCCGTAAGCCTGCCCGTACACCTAAGGTGTTTCCGTATCTGACTTACTTCGCTACGTTCATATACAAGGAATGGGGGCGTCCGCAACGGACCTTTTCGGTCCCAAAATATATGGCGGTGCGTTACCCCTTTGAGGAGAGCCTTCTTAAGAAATGGTCGGCTCCTCCGGTCGTGGACCCCCCTGTATCCAGGTTAAATAAGGTAACCACGATCCCGGTAGAGGGGACTCCTGCCTTTAAGGACCCCACGGACAGGAAGGCCAAGGCAGTGGCCCATTCCTTATTTACGGTTGTGGGGTCAGCGATGCGACCAGTACTGGCCTCCGCGCTCGTGTCACAGACACTGACCGAGTGGGCAAAACGTTTGCACCGGCGAATTGGGGGAACAACAGGCTTCTCCTGTCTGCGTGGAACTAGCAGACCAGTTAGTACAAGGCCTTAAGTACGTTTGTGACCTAGCCCTGGATACCCTCCCTCTGATATCCAGGGCTTCGGTGTCAGCAGTGGTGCTGAGGCGCCTGATTTGGCTAAAATGCTGGTCTGCAGACCAGGCATCTTAAAAAGCATTGACGGATCTACCCTTCCTTTTAGCAAACGGCTCTTTGGAGCCTCGTTGGATGACATCATTAAGGATGCCACCGGTGGGAAGAGTACCTTACTCCCGCAGACTAGGAAGGCTAAGGAGCCACGCCGTAGGCAAGGTCCCTCTTTTTCCACTCACAAACGACTTTTTCGTCCCTCCGGGGCTTCGGCTAAACGTCCGCAGCCCGACAGGACGACCTCTGAGGGACAAAAGCGTCCCTGGAACCGCAAGCCTAACAAGCCTGCGAGCAAAAGCGCTACCGCATGAAGGTTTGCCCCCGCCCGCCACACGGGTGGGGGGTCGCCTTCGGGAGTTTGCAGCCCGGTGGGCCTTTCGGCTGTCCGACCGATGGGTCTGCAAACTGATTTCCTCTGGCTACAAGATAGAGTTCCTCTCTTGGCCACCAAACAGATTCTTCCCCTCCAGCATACCCGTGCTCCCGGCTCGCCGGGAGGCCCTCATGGGGGCGGTAAGGGACTTGCTGAGTCACGGGGTGATAGTACCTGTTCCGGAGCCGGAAAAATTCCAGGGGTTCTACTCCAATCTGTTTGTAGTTCCCAAAAAGGAAGGGGTGCGTCCAATCTTGGACCTAAAAGCCCTCAATTGCTTCGTGAAAGTACAGAGGTTCAGAATGGAATCAGTTCGCTCTGTAGTCGATGCACTCCATCAAGGGGACTTCCTGGCGTCCTTGGACATCCAGGATGCGTACCTGCACATACCCATATATACCCTTGGCATCAGAAGTTTCTACGATTTGCAGTTGGGGATGCCCACTACCAGTTCGTGGCTCTCCCTTTTGGCTTGGCATCAGCCCCCCGAGTCTTTACCAAGGTATTGGCTCCAGTTCTGGCGTTGTTGCGACAACGCGGGATCGCGATCGTAGGCTACCTAGACGATCTACTCCTGAGAGCATCTTCCACCTCAGAATTAAAGGAGGATGTGGCGATCACCATGCAGACCCTGCAGGAGTTTGGGTGGCTGTTGAACCTAAAAAAGTCAGTACTTTTACCGACTCGGCATTTGGAGTACCTGGGCTTACTGCTGGACTCCGTGGAAGCGAGAGTGTTTCTCCCTCCGGACAAGCTACAGACTCTCAGAGCCGCGGTAAACCTGTTGGTGAACCGCAGGTGGTCGTCCCTACGCTTCTGCATGCGAGTCCTGGGGCTCATGGTGGCCTCCGTCGAGGCAGTAGCGTATGCTCAGTTTCACACCAGAGTCTTGCAGAAGGAGATCTTGACAAAATGGGACAAATCTCCGTTATCCCTGGATCGGCGGATTCAGGTGAGCCGGTCGGTCAAGGACTCCCTGCTCTGGTGGCTGAGATCCCCTGCACTTCGGTCCGGAAAGTCGTTCCTACCTCTACATTGGACAGTGATCACGACGGACGCCAGCCTGTCCGGCTGGGGTAAAGTACTGGGAGTACAGTCGTCCCAGGGCCTCTGGTCGGAGGAGGAATCCAAGTTGCAGATCAATGTGCTCGAGCTACGTGCGATCAGGCTATGCCTCTCCACGTGGTCAATGAGACTTCGAGGATGTCCGATCAGGATCCAGTCCGACAATGCCACGGCAGTGGCATATGTCATTCTAGGAGGAACGAGAAGCTCGGCCGCCGCACGGGAGGTCGCACACATCCTTCAGTGGGCAGAGCGACATGTACCGGCCCTGGCGGCCATTTACATCCCGGGAGTGGAGAACTGGCAGGCCGACTACCTAAGTCGCCAGATGCTGGACCCAGGAGAATGGGCACTGCATCCGGATGTGTTCAGGCTACTGTGCCTGCGGTGGGGCACACCAGACGTGGATCTCCTGGCTTCCCGTCTCAATCGGAAGGTGCTGAGGCTCGTGTCCAGGACAAAAGATCCTTGGCCAGGCGCGCTGGTGGCTCCGTGGGGTCAGTACCAACTGATCTATGCTTTTCCTCCGCTCAAGCTACTACCACGTCTGCTCCGCAGAGTGGAGGCCGAGGGGATTCCAGTCATTCTGATTGCCCCAGATTGGCCTCGGCGTCCCTGGTACGCAGACCTACAGTAGGTGCCGCCGATATTGTATTTCTATCACGCTCCCATCGCCGAGATTCTCGGCGACAGGAGTGCCGAGATCTCGGCAGCAGGGTGGCGACACGTGTCGCGCTCGCTGCAATAGCGAGGAGACGCGACACTGTATTGAGCGGGGATCCGACGCGGATTCCCGCCAATACCAGGCACTGCGTTTGGTATGAATCCTGAGCGGGAACTCCACGCCAATTTTTAAAGAAAAAAACGGCGTTGGTTCCCCCTCCAGGAGCATACCAGGCCCTTGGGTCTGGTCTGGATTTGAAGGGGAACCCTACGCCGAAAAAACGGCGTGGGGGTCCCCCCTCAAGATCGAAACCAGACCCTTATCTGAGCACGCAACCTGGCAGGCCGCAGGGGAAGAGGGGGGGACAAGAGCGCCCCCCCTCCCTCCTGAACCGTACCAGGCCACATGCCCTCAACTTGGGAGGTTTGGTGCTCTGGGGCAGGGGGGCGACCTGCGCCCCCCCCCACCCCAGAGCACCCTTTCCCCATGTTGATGAGGACAGGGCCTCTTCCCGACAACCCTGGCCGTTGGTTGTCGGGGTCTGCGGGCGGGGGGCTTATCGGAATCCGGGAGCCCCCTTTAATAAGGGGGCCCCCAGATCCCGGCCCCCCCACCCTATGTGAATGAGTATGGGGTACATCGTACTTCTAACCCATTCACCTGGTGGAAAATAAATGTCAATAAAAACACAACACAGTTTTTAAAAGTATTTTATTGCACTGCTCCGGAGGTCTTCTTCCGACTTCGAGGGTCTCCGGTGTCGTCGCCGCGTTTTCCGGTTCTTTCTTCTGCCGGGCCACCGCTATCTTCTTACAGCTCTTTTGCTAGCGGGACCCGGTCTTCTCCGTCGCCTTCTCCCCTCTTCTTCTCTCCGGTTCTTTCTTTCTGTGCCCCGGAGCATGTGACTGTGACGTCATGGGACCATGTGACTGTGACGTCATGAGAAGCCTATATTAATCTCTGTGGACCGAAGATTTATCATTACTGCGAGAGGAAGCGACGAGTCAACATCGAGGAGGAGAAGAGGGAAGAAGACGGCGACGACGGAGAAGACCGGCTCCTCCACTTGCAAAAGAGCTACCAAGAAGTTAGTGGAGGGGCTGGAAGAAGGACAACGAAGAGCCGGACGAGACGACGGAGAAGACCGGGCCTCCCCTAGCAAAAGAGCTAAAAAGAAGTTAGCGGAGGCCCGACGGAAGAAAGAACCGGAGAGCGGAAGAAAGAACCAGAGAGCGGGAGAAGAACCGGAGAGCGGGAGAAGAAGAAGGCGACGGAGAAGACCGGGCCTCCGCTAGCAAAAGAGCTAAAAAGAAGTTAGCGGAGGCCCGGCAGAAGAAAGAAAGAACCGGAGAGAAGAAGAGGGGAGAAGGCGACGGAGAAGACCGGGCCCCGCTAGCAAAAGAGCTGTAAGAAGATAGCGGTGGCCCGGCAGAAGAAAGAACCGGAGAACGCGGCGACGACACCGGAGACCCCCGAAGTCGGAAGAAGACCTCCGGAGCGGTGCAATAAAATACTTTTAAAAACTGTGTTGTGTT
Source organism: Rana muscosa (assembly GCA_029206835.1). Taxonomy (NCBI): domain Eukaryota; kingdom Metazoa; phylum Chordata; class Amphibia; order Anura; family Ranidae; genus Rana; species Rana muscosa. The sequence continues at coordinate 407,227,821 of CM055117.1, forward strand.
TTTATTTCCATTTATTTTCCACCAGGTGAATGGGTAGGGGTACGATGTACCCCATACTCATTCACATAGGGTGGGGGGGCCGGGATCTGGGGGTCCCCTTATTAAAGGGGGCTCCCGGATTCCGATAAGCCCCCCGCCCGCAGACCCCGACAACCAACGGCCAGGGTTGTCGGGAAGAGGCCCTGTCCTCATCAACATGGGGGCAGGGTGCTCTGGGGTGGGGGGGCCGCAGGTCGCCCCCCTGCCCCAGAGCACCAAACCCTCCATGTTGAGGACATGCGGCATGGTATGGTTCAGGAGGGAGGGGGGGCCGCTCTCGTCCCCCCCTCTTCCCCTGCGGCCTGCCAGGTTGCGTGCTCGGATAAGAGTCTGGTTTGGATCTTGAGGGGGGACCCCCACGCCGTTTTTTCGGCGTAGGGTTCCCCTTCAAATTCAGACCAGACCCAAGGGCCTGGTATGCTCCTGGAGGGGGAACCCACGCCGTTTTTTTCTTTAAAAAAATTCATACCAAACGCAGTGCCTGGTATTGGCGGGAATCCGCGTCGGATCCCCGCCTATCGGCAATGCGTGTCGCTCATCGTGAAAGGAACATTTTTTCCTTTCCCGATGACGAGACACGAGACAGCTCAGCGCTGGCTCTCGCGACGAAGCTCATAGGGTGTCAATATCGCCGCTAGAAGCGGCGAGATTGACACAATATCGGCGGCACCTACTGTAGTGTGCCTGGTGGCGTCTGCCCCCTGGCGTCTGCCGTTACGAGAGGACCTTTTATCTCAAGGTCCGATTCTCCATCCTGCTTTACCATCGCTGGGTTTAACGGCATGGCTGTTGAGAGCCAGGTGCTAACGAACCGGGGCCTATCGGACTCAGTGATTTCAACTATGTTGAGAGCTCGGAAATCTTCGTCTCGGAAGATATATCATCGTACCTGGAAGGCCTACATCGCTATGTGTGAGGAGAAATGCTGGCGTCCGCGCTCCTATTCCGTATCTAGGGTCTTGCTGTTTCTGCAGCGAGGAGTTGACAAGAAATTGGCTTTAAGCACCATTAAAGGACAAATATCGGCCTTGGCTGTCTTTTTTTCAGCGACCCCTGGCATCTCACTCTCTGGTGAGCACCTTTGTTCAGGGGGTTCGGCATGTAGTTCCTCCGGTGCGTCCACCGTTACCCCCGTGGGATCTGAACCTGTTGTTGTCGGCGCTTCAGAAGCCGCCGTTTGAGAATATCAGTGAGATTCCCTTGTTGACTCTTTCCCAGAAAGTTGTCTTTCTTGTGGCCATTACATCGGCCAGGAGGGTTTCGGAACTGGCAACCTTCTTTTCTGCCGAAGGTGGTTTCAGTGTTCCAGAAGACCTTGTATTGTCATCTCTGTGCCCTAGACCGACGCATCCTAAGGAGGGGTAGCCCTCCATTCCCTGGACATGGTCCGAGCTTTAAGGGTAAATTTGTCTGCCACGGCTCCCTTTCGGAAGTCAGACTCTCTGTTTGTTTCGGTAGCTGGTCCGAAAAAAGGCATGGCGGTCTCGTCGGCCACCATTTCCAGGTGGATCAGACAGATTGTGGTTCAGGCCTATGCCTTGAAGGGGCAGGTGCCCCCCTTTCCGGTCACGGCCCATTCCACCAGGGCAATTGGAACCTCTTGGGCTTTCCGACATCAAGCGTCTGTCGCTCAAGTGTGTAAAGCGGCGATTTGGTCGTCTGTTCATACTTTTACAAAATTCTACAAAGTAGATGTCAGTGCATCGGCTGATGCCTGGTTTGGCCGCAAAGTTTTGCAGGTGGCCGTGTGATTTGCAATTGCACTTGATTTTTGGCAAGAACCACAGTTACTTTTCAGTCAATGCACTGTTGCATTGTTACCGCAAGTTCTGAGGCGGTTAGATAAGGTGGTGTCTCCCCTGTTAGGGAGTACTTCTGTTTTTGTGGGTGAAGTTTTTTTATGCTTTTCCCACCCCTCGTTTGACACTGCTTGGGGACGTCCCGATGGTCTAAAGTAAAGGAGCTGTGTCAGTCAGTGAACGTAAGAGAAAATAGGATTTTTGTACTCACCGTAAAATCCTTTTCTCTGTAGTTCACTGACTGACACAGCACCCACCCCTCCTATTTTTTACGTTATACTGCTTGTTGACGTACTGAGGCTGCAAGGTGCAGGCTGGCGGGTTGTTACTGAAGGGACCGCCCCTTGGGCGGAACTAGAGAGTTCTGTTTTTTTGTACATGTTAACATGTTCTGTCTAGTCCTCTCCTGAAGGTGGTGTAACAACCCGATGGTCTAAAGTAAAGGAGCTGTGTCAGTCAGTGAACTACAGAGAAAAGGATTTTACGGTGAGTACAAAATCCTATTGTTTCATAGGGGAGCAAAGACTTGGAGGACACCACTCCGAGGACACCAGGAACCCCACACCTCCTAAAGAAGGGGACCAGAGAGAACACCAACAAGATGGAGAGGTGGAGGAAGGAGAGGTGGATTAAGTGGTGGAAATTGTCACCACAACAGGTCAGTGTCTGTCACCACAGCTTCAGGTAAGAGATGTATGCCTGCATGTTTATTTATTTTTTATTTTTTTTAGGTGATGAACATGTTGGTGAAGAAGGAACTCCTCATTTCACAAGTGCTAGTGCACAAATAATAATCCAAGAAATAATGGTGTGTAGTCAAGAACTAGACATTATGAGGAATAATATGAATCGTATGGAACAAAATTTTAAGAACATGATTGATGTTTTGGGGCGAATATAAAGAAACACAAAATTCCCTCCTTTTGTTATTTTATGCAGTTTTAAAAAATGACAACTTTATTCAAGCCAAATTTTGAAGATGCACACAGTGGGTCAACATGTGCTTGCTGCCATCAGGGGATATCAATGTACACGTTTTGTGGGTGCAACCCCTTCCTCGCAACTCAAGTAGGTGAGAGTAAGGGGTTGCACCCCCAAAACACGTCCATTGATCCCCCATGATGGCAGATAGCACATGTTGACATTAGGCATGGGATCAGGAAGGAAATCCACATTTCAGATTCGTATTTGTGTGCATCTTCTAAATTAAATTTGGCTTGTACAGGGGTGACATCACCCCCCCATCTAATAAAGGCAACATCAACAAATTGTTGACATACTATTATAATGTCTGATATTGCCTTCACATTTTGTACGTTGAACTTTGTAAGTTCCAGAGTTTTGTATGTTATGTTTTGAAACATGACTGTTATTGCAAAATAAAGCCAAAAAATAAAGTTCAAGTAAAAGCAGTTGTATATATTTGTAAATTTTTTTTTTATAAGGCACATGTGAATGTGCGCACGGAGTAAAATGTTGAAAATCTACAATGTGTGGCTTCTTCTTTCTATGCTCAATACCATTTTCTTAAAGTGGAGCTCCACCCTAAATAGCAACTTTTGCTATTTGGAACCCTCCCCCCCTCCGGTGTCACAATTGACACCTTTCAGGGGGGAGGGGGGTGAAGATACCTGTCTAAGACAGGTATTTTCACCCACATCCGGGAGTCCTCTCTCCGGGAATCTGCGGGAGTTACGTCACTTCCCGCAGACTTCCCTTGGTGTTCTGGGAGACACTCGGCTCCCAGAACACAGGAGCACCAATCAGAACAGCGCAGCGCGACTCGCGCATGCGCCGTAGGGAACCGGGCATGAAGCCGCAGGGCTTCACTTCCTGGTTCCCTCAGCGAGAATGGCGGAGGGAGCAGCAGAGCGACGAGCGATCGCTCGTCCTCTGCTGCGGACGTCGCTGGACTCCAGGACAGGTAAGTGTCCAAATATTAAAAGCCAGCAGCTGCTGTAGCTGTAGCTGCTAGCTTTTAATATATTTTTTTCCGGCGGAGCTCCGCTTTAAGGAATTTGGTGTTTACAGTGACAATGGGGGTTATTTACTAAAGGCAAATCCACTTGGCACTACAAGTGCACTAGGAGAACCTAGGAGACAGCTAAAAGAAACACATTAAATCAAATTCAAGATGTTTTCAGGACAATTTTTTTTTATTGTATGACAAATCACGATTCTTCTGGCATAGCAATTGCCCCCCTACCCATAAAATAGTCCACATATCTTTGCCGCACATTACAGGCCCTTTGGGGGGGGGGGGGTAAGCCAGTAGGGACAGCTTCAAGGGACGAACTTGAATTTGGTCCTGAAGGGCGGCCTCAGGCCCAACTGATGCCATGCAATTTTGAGAATGTTTTCTTAAAAAATTGTGCAGCACACAGCACGCCATTACTACATGGTTGAGTTTATACTCCACAAGATTAATTGAGGTCTGAAACAGGTGGAACCGGCTGGCCATTATGCCAAACACATTTTCAACCACTCTTCTGGCCAGCCGGTAATTGAACACCCTCCTCTCAGGGGTGAGGGTCCTTTGGGGAAATGGCCTCATCAAATGGTTTCCAAGTCCAAAAGCTTCATCTGCCACAAAGACAAATAGTAGTCCCTCAAGGTTGTCTGACGCAGATGGCAATGCCAGGCCACCACTCCGTAGACATCGGGAGAACTCCGTCTTGGAAAAAACTCTGTCTTGGAAAAGACTCTGCCATCGGATATCCGGCCATTTTTTCCTACGTCCACATAAGGCAAATCATATGTCGCCGTCATCACCGCCATCATCACTATACTATGGAACCCCTTATAGTTATAGTAGTAAGACCCCGAATGAGGTGGTGGGACGATGTGGACATGTTTCCGATCTATTGCCCCTCCACAGTTGGGAAAGCCCCACCGCTGGGCAAACTGGGAGGCCACATTCTGCCATTCCTGTGGTGTTGAAGGAAACTGTGGAGTCAAACAAGAACAAAATATATTAGTACTTTTGCACATAACATTGCAAGCAGATTATACAAAAACATTCTTGGCCAACATCAGTATAACATTTATTTTAAGGAGTATTTAAAGACACAAATATAAGGTCCACTTATCAGATTCCTCACCCCCTCTGATGGCCCATTGTAAAAATTTGAGGGGGGGGGGGTTCTAGATGAGTTTGGGGCCCTCAAAAATAAAGGCTCTGGCACTCTGTGTGAATTTAATGATAAGAAAAACATTTGTACACATTTTAGGGGGGGGGGGCGGACGGTTCTAGCTGAGTTTGGGAGCCCAAAAAAAGCCTCTGCCACTCTACCTGAAATAAATGAGAACAATAACATTGGTACACATTTTAGGGGGTGTTTAGGGTGAAGCACTACAATGGAGCTGACAAAATGCATTGTTAAGTGACTAGGCTAGGTGGATATGGGCCCAGGATAGCATGCTGGAGAGGTTTGTGAAGGGAAATATGCATGAAGGCCAAAAAAGGAGCATTAAAAGCTTACAGCATGCATGGGGACAAAGGGGACATTCACAGCATATTACAATCATGGTAATTAGGGAATGATGAAATAAATACAATACATTAGCAAACATTAAATACATAGAATGTGATGTTACAGGAGAAAACTTACCTTAATATAGTCCTTCTGCAGGACTTGTATGATGGTAGAACAGGTCTCTAGTATAATGATCCCCAGAGCCTGGAGGGAGATGCCTGTCGAGAACTTCAAGTCCTGCAGACTTCTCCCAGTCGCCAGGTATCGCAACGTAGCGACTAGCCTCTGCTCAGCAGTGATGGTTTCCCGCAAGACGGTGTCCTGCCTCGTGATATAGGGGGACACCAAAGCCTACAGCCGGTGAAAAATGGGGTCCGTCATCCGGAGATAATTTGTGAAGTCATCAGGGTTATTCTCCTGGATATCCCGCAGCAGAGGCATGTGACAGAATTGGTCACGCTGGAGCAACCAATTCTTCGTCCATGAACTCCTCCCCACCCTGTTCATGGACTGGACTTGGGTTAAAGCATAAACCCCCAAACCAAGCTCCTGCACAGCACGAACTCTACGACGAGTACGTACCCGCAACATTGCTAGAAAACGGTCGGCTGGTCAGAACGAACTAACAGAACACACTGAAGAACAGCAAGGCCTATGGAGAACGACCTGAAAATCAGAAACGAGCGGACATGATCGCACAGAAAAAACTGATACGAACTCACTACACGCACTGAAAGACAGATACGAACCCACAAGCACCTACTGAACAGCAGAAAACGATCTGGAAAGCACGAAGGCTGAAAAGCGCGAATCGTCTGTCAAACTTTTACTAACACGCAATGACCCGAGATCAGCAAAAGCAGCCCAAATTGTGGCGCCGTTTGAATGGAACTTCCCCTTTATAGTCCCGTCGTACGTGTTGTACGTCACCGCGCATTGGAAGGGCGGTATTTGGCCTGAACATGCTTGAGAGGAATCCCGCCGGGAAAAACGTTTTTTTTCATGCCGAGAAACACGGTCGTGTGTACGAGGCATTACTCTCTAGTAACATCTTCGGCAGAAAGAACAGAGGCATCAGTAAAACAAATCTGCAGAGCCACAACATGGTCAAGATGAGAGGTCTTCTTTAAGCATCATAGAATGGAGGCATTGTCGCAGCATTACCTACCTCAGCAAAAAGTTTCCACAGACTGTCATCCCACCCTAAGGGTATGAGCTTATTTATTTTATTATCCTCTCATGTGGCTGTCCTGAAAGATGATTGGGGAAACTGATAAGGGTGGAACCATTCATTTCTCATTTGGCTGTCCTGGAGGATTCCTAGAAACACAGTTACTGGTAAAGCTAAGCCTCAGTTCACACTAGAGTGTAATGCGGAAAATTGTGATCCATGTGCGTTTCCCGTTGTGCATTCAAATCGCAATGCCCTTGCAATCTGCAGCAGGTATCAGTGCAATCTTAACGACACCCCAAAGGCAGAACACAAACGCAGTGCTTTAGCCTGCACCGGATCGCATGGCTCAAAATGACCATGCAATCTAGTCGCAGTGCCTTCCCAAAATTGCTGCATGCATGAATTTGGTGCAGATGCAGTGCGCTTTGAGCTATTTAAAATGGCTCTAATCACACCGCACTGAATCGCACGTGAATTGTACAGGAATGTGGTGCAGTTCCTGTGCGATTTTTTTTTATATATGATTCTTCATAGTGTGAACCTAGGTTAATGGAAACTACTTGTTTTTAACGTAAACTGTTGGGGTCAGTTCGGTTTGTTGCAGGCTGGCTGGTAAGTGAGCTGGGAATTTTTGTTTGCTGTTTTTTTGTAATGTAGACTATCAGCTGCTAATAATCCAAATGTTACCTGGGAAAGGAGCTCTCTTTAGTTGACTGGCAAAAATCATTCCACTTTACGCACGAATCCTCTATATCCTATTCTACCCAGGATTTTTTTTAAAACTTCTCTCCCGATGCTACAGAGACCCTCAATCTCGAAATAAAATATTTCTGTCTGTACCTCTCTCGTGTTGGAGATGCGACTCGGCGGAGGGAAGTTACCTGCACATCTGGTGGGACTGTAAGGCCATACAGCCCCTATGGTCACAGGTTTTTGCCGTATATAGCAGCTTATACAATCAGCCACTGACACCCACCACAGAGATGGCTTTATTGTCCATGCTTCCAGGCTCCATAGCCTCCCAGAAATGCACCCCGCTGCGCTTTTTCCTATCAGCCCCCAGACAACTTATACCCCTATTTTGGACCTTGGCCTTATGGGTCTTCATGGTCAACGACATCATGCGCATGGAGGAGATGATAGCCCTAGACAATGACACCTTTGACAAATCTAAGACATTATGATGGATCAATTACTCTGCCTCAGACTCCCTTAAAGCGAGGATGGCACCCAATGGTCCACCCGGACACACCTCCTGAATCCACCATACAGGTTTGCCACACCAAGGTCTGCCCAGTACCCCCTAACCCTCTCTTCCCCTGCAGTTTGTCTGCACCTTCCCCCCCCCCCTTCCCTATCCCTGGAGCCCACACACGATCGTTTTTTAATGACCAAATTAAAAAATTGCATTTTTCTCGTCATGAAAAACGGTCGTGTGTACGTGGAATAATAATGCAAATGTTTGTAGTCATCATCAAACTATTTCCGAACTTTTTCTTAAAGTTTATTTAACTCTCCTTTGTAGGTTGAAGGTGTGTCTGTGATGTCTGATGTTATTTTTTTCATACAAGATGATTTCAGACCTGATCAGCTTTCTTCAAGTAACCCACCTTGGGTCTGTGTACATGATTGCAACCACATATTTAGCACATTGTACTGTACATGGATGATGCAGACTTTAAAGTGGTTTTCCGGCCGAAATTACACTTTTTAAATAAAAATAACCCTAGAATACACAATTTTAATGTATTCTAGTAAAGTTAGTCTGTAAACTAAGGTCCGTTTTGTTAGGTTATTACAGCATTTAGATAGTTTATAAACTAGAAATAGACTGTGGCCATTTTAAGTCTGGGCATCTGAAGCCAGACTGTATTACTTCCTGGATATCAGGCTTGCAAATCTCGCACAAGCAGTGTATTCGGTTTCAGTTTTATGTTACCTTTTCTCTCCAGTTTCATAGCAAGTTGCCGCCCCCTATTTATGTAAACATCTCCTCCCCTCCTTCCCTCCAGTATGTACAAGCAATAATATTCTGCTGCTAAAGGTAAGAGCTTTAAAAATATCCTAATTGTAAACTAAACCATTTGTTTCTGTGCAGATATATCTACATTATATATATATATATATATATATATATATATATATATATATATATATATATATATACATTCTTATTATGTAGCTATATCTGCACAGAAACAAATGATTTAGTTTACAATTAGGATATTTTTAAAGTGGTTGTAAACCCATATAATTTTTTTTTCTTTTAAGCCAACCTGCAAGATAAAGCTATGAGCTAGTATGACTAGCATACTAGCTCATTATGTACCACTTACCTTAGATCGGGGCCCCCGAAGCCGTCCGTGTCCCTCTCTCCAGCCGCAGCCATCGCTGCGGTGATAGCCGGAATGTTACTTCCGGGTATCGCCGCTCCAGCCAATCACAGCGCCGCTCCGGCGCTGTGATTGGCCGGAGCGGCGAAGACATGACTCCGCGCATGCGCGCGGGAGCCGTCAAATTCGGCTAAGCCCAAGCGTTGCTGGGACTTAGCCGAATTTGTGAATGGGATTACCCCATGAATGCGCCGTTATCTACGTCGCGCATGCGCCGTAGACAGCGGCGCCTCTGATTTTAGTAAATATCTCCTAAACCGTGTAGGTTTAGGAGATATTTCTTGCACCTACAGGTAAGCCTTAATCTAGGCTTACCTGTAGGTGCAAGTTGAAAAAGTGGGTTTACAACCACTTTAAAGCTCTTACCTTTAGCATCAGATTTCTGTATTTGAAGGTGAGGAATGAGGGACGAGAAGGCCGAAGGTGAGGGATGAGGGACGAGAAGGCCGAAGGTGAGGGATGAGGGACGAGAAGGCCGAAGGTGAGGGATGAGGGACGAGAAGGCCGAAGGTGAGTGATGGCCATTAATCCATGCCAGGTGAATGTTAGTAAAAGCAGAGCACACCACCCACCTCATGGCTGCCCTATTCCACTACTGCTTGCTCACTCACTGCCACAGCCCTGTAGAGGGTGCAGAGTGGTCAGAGGGGCCGCAGAGTAGTCAGGGGGACCGCGGCGTGGACAGGGGGACCGCGGCGTGGACAGGGGGACCGCGGGGTGGACAGGGGGACCGCAGCGTGGACAGGGGGACCGCGGGGTGGACAGGGGGACCGCGGGGTGGACAGGGGGACCGCGGGGTGGATAGTGGGACAGTGGGGTGGATAGTGGGACAGTGGGGTGGATAGTGGGACAGTGGGGTGGATGTCCCCAGCACAGCCCATTGCCACCATTACATGTCCCCCAGCACAGCACATTCCCACCATTACATGCCCCAGCACAACACATTACAAACAGTACATGTCACCAGCACAGAATATTGCCAACATTACATGCCCCAGCACAACACATTACAAACAGTACATGTCACCAGCACAGAATATTGCCAACATTACATGCCTCAGCACAGCACATTACAAACAGTACATGTTACCAGCACAGAACATTGCCACCATTACATGCCCCAGCACAACACATTACAAACAGTACATGTCACCAGCACAGCACATTGCCACCATTACATGCCCCAGCAGAGCACATTACAAACAGTACATGTCACCAGCACAGAATATTGCCAACATTACATGCCCCAGCACAGCACATTACAAACAGTACATGTCACCAGCACAGAACATTGCCACCATTACATGCCCCAGCACAACACATTACAAACAGTACATGTCACCAGCACAGCACATTGCCATCATTACATGCCCCAGCAGAGCACATTACAAACAGTACATGTCACCAGCACAGAATATTGCCAACATTACATGCCCCAGCAGAGCACATTACAAACAGTACATGTCACCAGCACAGAATATTGCCAACATTACATGCCCCAGCACAGCACATTACATACAGTACATGTCACCAGCACAGCACATTGATATACTCCGACGAAGATCTCGCTGCTAGGGACGCTAGGTGAATACTGGCAACAATAGCCTGGTTGCCCTCATTTAAAATGGCGCCGGCGTCATTTCCGGTTTCGCGTCATTTCCGGTTTCGAGAAAAACTTGATTCTACAGCCCAGGGACGGCTATGCCTTCTGGGATTGATGACAAAAATCTCCCAGGAGGCATAGCGGTCCGTAGATGACGCGCTGAGGCTGCTGCGCCGCGGCCGGAACAACAATAAAATACATATATAACAGTGAGTTTTTTACAAAAAAAATTTAATATGCCAAATCGATTTAAGGGGACAGAGCTACAAGGGATGCAGCCAAGTTGTTAAAGAGGGTGGAACTCCACTTTAAGTAAGTACTTTGTAAGTATTAATTGAATCATCTAACCATGTCTTTTCACCTGCAGAGATATCATGTGGCGATCCTGGTACTATACAGAATGGCCAGATGTCTACTCCAAATTTCGATGTTGACTCAAAAGCCACTTACACCTGCAATGAAGGGTAGGTTTACATAATATAATATTTGACCATGCATATAGTATTGTTTTTATGTACACATTTATAATCATCCTCTTTCTATTTAAAGTGGTTCTAAAGGCTGGAAGTTTTTACCTTCATGCATTCTAAAAACATTGTGTGCAGCTACCCCCCCAGCCCCCCTAATACTTGAGCCCGATCTCAATCCAGCGATGTGCCTGAGAGCAACTGCCACTCGTCTCTCCCCGAACCCAAATGAATAATAGACATGTGGAATTCGTTTAGTTCCGAATTAGTTTTTTAACTAATTTTGACAAATTGATTCCGAAATTTAAAAATGTTTCGAATTTTGACATTTCAGAAATTTAGAAATTTCAAATGTGGAAATTTCGGAAATTCTAAATTTGGAAATTTGAAAATTCGAAAATCCGTAAATAAAAACGAAAATTTGAAAACCCAAAAATCAGAAATAATAACTAACTGATAATAACTATTACTAACTATTAAATTATAGGTATTGGAATTTCCTTTCAAATTTGGCTGTTAGTGAACGTAACGAATACAAATTTATCCGAAGATACGAATTATCCGAAATATTGAATGCCATATCTAAACAAATGGAACGTAACGATCTAATAATAATAAATAATAATAATAAAAACTTTTTATTATTAATTATTATTGATTTGTTCCATTACATTTGTTTAGATGCGGCATTTGGGATAATTCGTAACTTCAGATAAATTTGTATTCGTTACATTCACTAACAACCAAATTTGAAAGGAAATTCCAATACCTATAATTTAATAGTTATTATTTAAAATTTTACAGATTTTCCTTTTTTTCGGATTTTCAAATTTCCAAATTCGGAAATTTGAAAATCGGAAATTCGAAAATCCGAAAATTTGAAAACTCAGAATTTGGAAATTCGAAAATTCAGAATTCAGAAATTCAAAAATCCAAAAATTTGGATTTTCAAATTTCCGAAAAAAGCAAAAAAACGAAAGCAAACAAATTTTTCGGCAGTGCACATGTCTAATGAATAACCCAGCACTGAATTCATTATATGGGTCACCTACAGTTTTGTTAATAAGTTTACATACCCTGGCAGAATTAATGATTTCTTGGCCATTTTTCAGAGAATATGAACAATAATACAAAAACTTTTCTTTCACTCATGGGTAGTGTTTGGCTGAAGCCATTTATTATCGATCAACTGTGTTTACTTTTTTAAAATCATAATGACAACAGAAACTAGCCAAATTACCCTGATCAAAAGTTTACATACCCCAGTTCTTAATACTGTGTATTGCCCCCTTTAACATCAATGACATCTTGAAGTCTTTTGTGGTATTTGTGGATGAGGCTCTTTATCTTCTCAGATGGTAAAGCTGCCCATTCCCCTTAGCAAAAAGCCTCCAGTTCCTGTAAATTATTCAGCTGTCTTGCATGAACTGCACGTTTGAGATCTCCCCAGAGTGGCTCAATGATATTGAGATCAGGAGACTGAGATGGCCACTGCAGAACCTTCACTTTATTCTGCTGTAGCCAATGACAGGTCGACTTGGCCTTGTGTTTTGGATCATTGTCATGTTGGAATGTCCAAGTACGTCCCATGCGCAGCTTCCTGGCTGTTTCTCCATTTTTTTTTTCCTTTGATCACAGTAGGAATGGTGTACCTTTCATCATAGAACTTGACTCCTCTTCAAATGAAGCGTTTATGGTTGTGGCCAAAAAGCTAAATTTTGGTCTCATCACTCCAAATGACTTTGTGCCAGAAGGTTTGAGGCTTGTTTCTGTGCTGTAAGTGGGATACTTTGTGGCATTTGCATAGTAATGGCTTTCTACCAGGGCCAGGACAAGGGGTGGGCAGGAGGGGCGGCTGCCCCTGGCGCAATGGTTTATTGCAGGGATGGGGGGGGGGGCACCCAGACCCTAACCCTAAAGGAAAGGGGGGCGCAGTTTGGCATCTTTGCCCTGGGCGCTTGATGACTTTGTCCCGGCACTGCCGATAATGTCCCTCTTTTGTCCCTAGATGCCAACAAGGCATTTGATAGTGTCAGCTGGAGGTATCTATGGGCAGTATTGGATAAATTTGGCTTTGGGGAAAGATTCATAGCTTGGGTCAAGCTGCTATATGCTTCCCCTCAGGCGACCATTAGGGTGGCTGACAGAATGTCACCAGCTTTTGCTCTGGGCAGGGGAACAAGGCAGGGTTGCCCGCTGTCTCCCCTGCTCTTTGCGATTGCTATAGAACCGTTGGCAGCCCTGGTGCGGGCCAGCACCCGCATTCGGGGGTTCCAATATGGTGCATTACAGGAGAAGATCATGTTGTATGCAGATGACATGCTACTCTTCCTTGGGGATCCCACCCATTCCCTACCAGGGATTATGTCTACAATCACACAGTTTGGTCATTACTCGGGTTTGACCATTAATTGGTCGAAGTCAGCCTTGATGATGCTGGATGAGGACCGGGAGGTGGATCTTCCCGACTCTTGTCCCATCCCAGTGGTGACCAGCTTTAAGTATTTGGGGGTTCAGATTTCACCCAGGCTTGGAGACTATTGCTCCCTTAATGTACACCCCTTGTTATCTCGATTTCGGGATAAAATCAATACATGGAATACCCTCAAAATTTCGATTGCAGGCAAGGCCAATTTAATCCAAATGATTTTAATGCCCCAATTGCTTTATTTTCTACACAACTCACCAGTTGTAATACACCTGAAAATCTTTAGAGTAGTAAACACCCTTTTTCAGCGGCTGCTCTGGCATGCCAAGCCCCCCTAGAATCCGGTTGGAGCAGCTATAACAGTCCAAGGACAGTGGAAGGTTGGCGGTACCCAACCCTTGGCTGTACTATATTGCGGCCCAGCTGCAGCATTTGATCGGCTCTATGTCCCAGGATCTGGGGAGCTCGGCGGCGCGGCTGATGCTGCTGGCCACTGGTGCCGAGACCAATGGGACTAGTGGCACAAATGTTCCTGAAATCCAACAAACAGACTACGACACTTTCGCTCATACAAAAGATTTGGAATAAGGGCAGACAGCTTCAGGGGGTGCAGGAATTCACGGAATATAGCCCTATCTGGGACAATCGGTCATATGGGGAGCTGGTCAAGTTGCAACAGGGACCCAGATGGCGCGCTCATGGTGTGACTCTGCTATCCCACATATTTGCTAATTTTAAGCTGCTGACCTTCCCTGAACTGCGAGCTAAGTTTGACCTGCCTGTTACCCTGCACTATTACTACCTTCAGCTCCAACATGCGGTTGCTGCGCAGGGAGACGCTGTGGAATGGGCCCTGTCGCCGCTCCTGTGTTCCATGTGCTGCACACCAGCACTGCAACTAAAGGGTTCATCTCCCAATGCTACCAAATGTTGCTGGCGAAACACCTGCGAGCGTATCCTTGTAAGGCAGAGTCCTTGTGGGAGAGGGACCTTGGCCAACTTACGGGAGATCAGTGGGAGGAAGCCATGCAATCCATAACCTCATGCTCTTTAAATGTGGCGCAGAAAGTGTCCCAACTATATATCTTGTTGAGAGTACATTACACCCCGTCAAAACTACATAAGATGGGAAGGCTGCCAGTCCCTTTGTGCTGTCGTCGGCGACACAATGGGGAGCTCATTCATCTCCTGTGGAGATGCCCAAAGCTTCACAGGTATTGGAGCAATATGGTGGGTACACTTAATGGAGTATTTCAAACGAAAGTCCCTGTAGACCCTATGTGCTGCTTGCTGGGGGTCCTGGAGGATGTGATTCCAGAGGAATTGGTCAGGGTTGCATTCTCGAGAGCACTATTTCAGACCAGGAAACTTATATTGATGTGATGGAAATCGACCTTGCCACCTACCTTCGCCTCATGGATAACACATATGGGAAATACTCTCATTATGGAAAAATATATTTACCAGCACAGGGGATGCCTGGGCAGGTTTGAATGTATTTGGTCCCGCTGGCTAGATACTCATGGTTAAAGCCCTAGGGAGCTTGTGATGTCTAGAATTTTACTGTGTCCATAGAACTGAAATGTATATGTGTGGTGAATCTGGCGATGAAGTATTGGATTGTTAAACTTGAATGTTCGCACGTTGTTTGTGTGCGGGAAAAAATTCCTGTAAGTTCTTGTGCATTGAAAACTGTTGTGTTCAATCTTATGTTCAATAAAAACCTTTTTGATTTAAAAAAAAACCGCTAAAATGGTGCCGCCGACATTGTATATTCATCGCGATCCTATCATGGAGATTCTCGGCGACATGGGTGCCGACATCTCGGCGTCAGGGTGGCGACACATCTCGCGCTCGCTGCAATAGCAAGGAGACGCGGCACTGTATTGAACGGGAATCCGACGTGGATTCCCGCCAATACCAGGAACTGTGTTTTATAGAGAAGAAAATAAAAAATATGGACAGCCGCACTCCAAAAAACCTTTGACGGTCGCCTTTATTGTAAAAAATGGAAGATCACACCAAAAATCATCACAGCATAGCCGGGGTAACAGCTTACATGTTTCACACTGAAGGTCAGTGCTTAATCATAGCTGATTAATATATATTTATTTAAAACAACATGGAAACACTTACATCAATTACTGTTCAACAGACGCATGTAATCTCCTACAAACATAGACACTTCCGCTCTCAGCCGCCGGGCGGAAGTAATGTCACCACTGGCTCTCCTTCTTGGTCCCTTACGCGTTACGTGGCTGTACACACCACAGGTTACCCTATGATTAAGTGGATTTCTTTCTCGTACATCACGGGACACAGAGCGGCATAGTCATTACTATGTGGGTTATATAGATACCTTCAGGTGCTGGCACTGGCAACTTCCAAAACCGGAAGTACCATCCCCTATATAAGCCCCTCCCATCCGGGAGTACCTCAGTTTTTTGCCAGTGTCTAAGGTATTGGCCAAGAAGTAACGTGTTTTTCACTGAGCTTGCGTACAGGTTCTTTTGGGCCTCAGTAAGCTATTCCGGATCCGACCAAAAAAGCTTCATAGCTAAACGGTCGGTACCCGGGCCTTGCAAGAGAAGAGCAAGGTTTTGCCTGTAATGCCTCTCTTAGGAGGGCTGGACCCTGGGATCCAGAGCTCTGGTCATACCCACGACCAAGATGTTTTCTGTGCAGGGTGCTATACAGGTCCAGGGGAGTGGAATCCTTGGGAACCCGGTCCCTGAAGGTTTAATTACAATGCCTGCCGTGATAGGTGAAGTTTGGGCTTCTGTGGACCAAACAGAGTGCTGCGGCGAGGAAAAGGTAAGTGGGGGCCCTCAGGAACTTGGTTCTATTGGGGGACCCCCAAGCCTATTTTGTCTTTCTGCCTGTTACCTAAGGTATTCCCGCTAATATTCTGTGCATGCCTGTTACTACTGAGAAAATGTAAAAATTTTAATAGTAGGCAAGAAAAAAAAAAAATGTAAGACCGCGGTACCTGTGTTAAACACTAGAGGCCGCTATGGTTCTTTTTCTTGTAAATGTGGATTTTTTTCTTCCGAAGTCAATCCAGGCAGTTGGTAAGTTTTCTCTTTGGGAAGCTGTCTCCTCTGCCCTGTTGCTGCGCTCATCCATCCCCGGGCCCTGCGGCAGGGACCCTGGCTCCCATCTAGCTCCTTATTTTTTCAAAAAAGGCGCCGAAGGCGCACGTGCACGCGCCTCTCTATATAGAGGCGATCTGGAAAAAGGGGCGGAGCGGGTGGATGACGCTCGGTGTGCGCCGCGGCGCTACTGCACATGTGCGGGCGTCCAGCATGTTTAAAGGCAATCACAGCTGGCTATTGAAGTGCACAGACAGAGCTAGCAACAGTAAAAAGGCACACAGAGGCGGTTGATGCAGGCATCCCCTAGAAAGGCACTTTAGTAGACACCAACTGTTATATAGCAGCAATTGTGCTAGACTATTCTCAGTAAAAGTGGTGTATTACGGCTGGAATACCTCAGCTTTGGGCTTAGGAATATGCCGTCCAGAAAATCCGGAACTAAATCTTCCAGGAAGCGAAAGGGGTCTCCATCGGGCTCTGAGGATCTTGGGCATGCTTCTGCTGCACCAGTCTCCCCTGAAAATTCAGAGGTTAGTGACCGTAGAGACCCCGCAGGAGTACCTGGTACTGTGGCTGTCCTCAGTTCACCTGCTCCTGTGTATGTAACAGAGGAGGTTTTTTCCTCAGCTCTGGGAGGATTAGAAGAGAGATTGTCAACATTAATCGCTGCCTCCCTGTCACAGGGAAAGCACGCCCGATCTCCGTCTCCTCCTTCAGAGTACCTGTTAGCGGAGCAACAGTCCCATACAGGGATCGACCTGCCTGAAGGGGATCAGGAGGAGGTTGATTCTGTTATAGAGGAATCAACTGTGGAGGAACCTTAGCATCTCAAGCTGAAAGATTATGGGTTCAGTCTTTGACTAACATGGTCCGATCAGCATTTAAAATGCACCTTGCGGAACCATCAACCACTACTGTCTCCTCGCTGGGATCGCTAAAAGCTCCCCAGACTGTCTGTTCCTTTCCACTTCACCCTTTATTGGAAGGGCTCATGTACCAGGATTGGGAACATCTTGATAAAATATTTACTTCCCCCAAGAGATTTCCGGTGGTCTATCCCATGGAGGATAAGTTCATCAAAAAATGGAGGGTCCCTACAGTGGACGCAGCCATCTCTTGTGTGAATAAATCATTGACATGTCCAGTGGATAATGTCCAAATGTTCAAGGACCCAATAGATAAAAAATTGGAGTCCTTATTAAAATCTGCTTTTTCTACAGCAGGCTTGGTGACACAACCAGCAGTGGCAGCTATTGGGGTCTGCCAAGCAGTGAAGGATCAGTTGAAACAGGTCTTAAGGGACTTGCCAGATCAGCAGGCCCTTGCCCTAGCTGATCTACCTAGAGCCTTATGCTTTGCGGTTGACGCCATAAAGGATTCAATCCATCAGGCCTCCCGCCTTATGCTGTCTGTAGTACATATGCGCAGGCTTCTATGGCTCAAAAACTGGTCTGCTGAAGCTCCCTGTAAAAAATTGCTGGTTAGCTTCCCATTTCATGGTGAACGCTTATTCGGGGAAGACCTGGACAAATATATCCAGAAAATTTCCAACGGTAAAAGTACACTCTTGCCGGTTAAAAACAGAGTTAGAGGTCCCTCTTTTAAGAGGCCTGCTTCTCCAGTCCCTGGGGCATCGGCTGTGAAACAGTTCCGACGGCCTCCTCGGTCAAATCCCGGGGGTAAAAATCAGGGACAATCGCAGGGTAATAAAAAACCCTGGGTCAGGAGAGGTACAAAACCTCCCCCAAAGTCAAATGCATGAAGGGTTGCCCCCACTCAATCGGGTGGGGGGAAGACTCCAGTTGTTCGCAGAGACCTGGCGGGACACGATCAGAGACAGATGGGTGCTCTCCGCAGTAAGTCTGGGATACAGATTGGAGTTAAAAGACTCTCCTCCTTCCCATTTTATGAGGTCAAACGTGCCAAGGGATCCCCGGAAGAGAGAGTCCCTCCTGTTGGCACTAGAACAACTATTGCTCCAAGGAGTAATTATGGAGGTTCCCCTGGAAGAATGGGGGTTCGGGTTTTACTCAAACCTCTTTACAGTCCCGAAGCCAAACGGGGACGTGAGGCCCATATTAAATCTAAAAGGGCTAAACAAATTCCTGCATATCAGGACTTTCCGGATGGAGTCGATCCGATCGGTGGCCACTGCCCTACAAGGGGAGGAATGGTTAGCCTCGATCGACATCAAAGATGCTTATTTGCACATTCCCATCTTTCCAGTCCACCAAAAATTTCTACGCTTTGCAGTAGAAGGGCGCCATTTTCAGTTCAGAGCCTTACCCTTCGGTCTGGCCACAGCACCACGAGTGTTCACAAAAATTCTGGCCCCATTATTGGCCAATCTAAGAACGCAAGGTGTAACGATAATGGCATATCTAGACGACTTGTTGCTGATAGACCACTCAGTGAAAAAAACTAGAAGTGGTCGTTCACAAGACAATCAAGTATCTGGAATCTCACGGTTGGATTATCAACCGAGACAAGTCAGCCCTAAAACCAGTCAAAAGTCTGGAATACTTGGGGCTAAGGCTAGATTCAGGCCAGAGGAAAATATTCTTGCCTCGAAAAAAGGTGTTGTCTTTGAGAGATTTGATCCACTTAGTGGGTACAAAAAGACAGCCGTCCATACGCCTGTGCATGAGGCTGCTGGGAAAAATGGTGGCATCATTCGAAGCAGTACCCTACGGTCAATTCCATTCAAGGAATTTGCAAAGGGCCATACTGTCAGCCTGGAACAAGAAAGTTCAGGCCCTAGACTTACCAATGTCCTTGTCCCCTTCCGTTCGCAAGAGCCTCCGTTGGTGGTTGGTTCCCCAGAATCTGGAAAAAGGGAAATCCTTCAGTCCGATTTCTTGGAAGGTGGTCACTACAGATGCCAGCCCTATAGGCTGGGGAGCAGTACTGGAGCAATGGTCTCTCCAGGCCAGATGGTCGGATGCGGAAAAGGCCCTGCCCATCAATCTCTTAGAGATACGAGCAGCCCGGTATGCCCTAGTAGCATGGACATCCAAACTCCAAGGGTCCCCTGTCAGAATTCAATCAGACAATGCCACGGCAGTGGCATATATCAATCATCAGGGTGGCACCAGGAGTCGTGCAGCCCAGAGGGAAGTAAATTGCATCCTGAAATGGGCAGAAAGATATGTCCCAGCCATATCCGCGGTATTCATTCCAGGAGTGGAGAATTGGAAGGCGGACTTTCTAAGTCGCCAACAATTATGCCCAGGGGAATGGTCCCTTCACCCCAAGGTTTTTCGGACAATATGTCAGCGGTGGGGAACACCGGATGTAGATCTGCTAGCATCCAGATTCAACGCAAAGGTGGACAGGTTTGTCTCTTGGACAAGGGATCCCCTAGCTTGCGGCTCGGATGCCCTAGTGTTCCCTTGGGATCAGTTCAAGCTGATATATGCATTCCCACCGCCACAATTGTTACCTCGATTACTCCGCAGAATCAGGGTAGAAAAGAAACCAGTGATTCTGGTGGCTCCAGCGTGGCCCCGAAGAGCGTGGTACGCGGAGATTGTAAAAATGTCTGTGGGGAGTCCTTGGACCCTCCCACATCGTCCGGACCTGCTTTCGCAAGGACCGATATACCACCTTTCCTTACCAGCCCTAGGTTTGACGGCCTGGCTATTGAAGCCCACATTCTAAAAAAGAGAGGTCTCTCTAATCCTGTGGTATCTACCATGATCAATGCCAGGAAGCCGGTATCCAGGCAGATCTACTATAGAATCTGGAAGGCGTACATCGCCTGGTGTGAGGCCAAGAAATGGCATCCACGAAAGTACGTAATAGGTAGGATTCTGGACTTCCTACAGTGGGCTGTAGATAGGAAGCTTGCCTTGAGTACTATCAAGGGTCAGATTTCGGCCTAGTCAATATTTTTTCAGAGACCCTTGGCTTCGCATTCACTAGTCAAAGCCTTTATACAAGGAGTGATGCGTATTAAGCCCCATACACACTATCAGTTTTCTTGCAGGTTTTTGTCTTCAGGTTTACCAAAACCATGTAGTGCAAGGGCCTGCCTGATTGCATACGAATTGAAACTCTTAAGGTTTGACCTCATATTAGATGGTTTTGGTAAACCTGAAGAGAAAAACCTGCAAGAAAACTGATAGTGTGTATGGGGCTTTAGCCCTCCGGTTAATATTCCCATATGTCCATGGGACTTAAACCTGGTTCTGTCGGTTCTACAGAAACAACCATTTGAACCATTACAGCATATTTCCTTGGTTCTTCTCACCAGGAAATTGATTTTTCTAGTAGCCATTTGTTCGGCTAAAAGAGTGTCGGAATTAGCCGCTATGTCCTGTAGGGAGCCATATCTGGTTATCCATAAGGACAGAGTAGTGTTACGTCCTCATCCAGCCTTTCTTCCTAAGGTGGTATCGAGGTTTCATTTGAACCAAGATGTGGTTCTTCCTTCTTTTTTCCCCAAACCTAGTTCAGTAGAGGAAAAATTATTACATTCTTTGGATGTAGTAAGAGCAGTTAAAGCTTATCTAAAAGCCACTGCTCAGATTCGCAGAACGGATACTTTGTTTATTCTGCCGGAAGGCCCCAGAAGGGGTCAGGCAGCGTCAAAATCTACTTTAGCCAAGTGGATTCGACAGGTCATAATGCAAGCCTATGGCTTGAGAAGGAGACCGCCTCCGTTCAAAGTTAGGGCGCACTCCACGAGAGCAGTTGGAACTTCATGGGCAGTGCATCACCAGGCCTCCCTGGCTCAAATCTGTAAGGCCGCAACATGGTCTTCAGTACACACGTTTACTAGGTTCTACCAGGTGGACGTTAGAAGTCAGGAGGATGTCGCCTTTGGGCGCAGTGTGTTGCAGGCCGCAAAAGATCCTCATGTCTGATAGCGCTCAGCTTATGTATGGTGTATCCCCCCCTCATTGGGCATTGCTTTAGGACATCCCACATAGTAATGACTATGCCGCTCTGTGTCCCGTGATGTACGAGAAAGAAAATAGGATTTTTATAACAGCTTACCTGTAAAATCCTTTTCTTGGAGTACATCACGGGGCACAGAGCTCCCACCCCTCTTTTGGGGACACTTATTGCTTTGCTACAAAACTGAGGTACTCCCGGATGGGAGGGGCTTATATAGGGGAGGGTACTTCCGGTTTTGGAAGTTGCCAGTGCCAGCACCTGAAGGTATCTATATAACCCACATAGTAATGACTATGCCGCTCTGTGTCCCGTGATGTACTCCAAGAAAAGGATTTTACAGGTAAGCTGTTATAAAAATCCTATTTTTGGGATTTTGGATTTTATATTTTTTATACTGCACAGAGACTCATTTTTTATTGTATTTTTGGATACTTGATTCATTTATTTTTTGACTACACAGAGACTCACTATTTGCACTTTATTGGTATCAGATATCTATTTTTGCACAGAAGATTTGTATTTTTTACTGAGACTCACATTTGTTGTTTATACCTTTGCATGGGATCTATTGCATGGGATTTTTTGCCTTTATTATTGGAGCACTTAAATGGATTATTTTTTTATACATATTGTGTATGATGCTATCACATCACGGACTATTTAGCCTTTATATTTTTTAACTTTATTATATACCCACTTGGTTGCACTTTAATGAAAGGGATTTGTTTTTAGCAAGCGCCATTACACCCCCCCATTTTCACATGGTGTGAACTAGGCCTAAGTGTCAGTCTCTGGAATTTATAAAGACTGACACAGACATATTCTGCAAAAGTGTCTCTTGCGTGTTCTAAAAGTGGTGTGGTGCAAAATGTGCCAAAAACATGTAGCGGTTTAAAACTTGTACTTTTGTGCACGCACGCCACCTTGAGAATGCATGCGAGACAATTTTGCAAAATCTGTCTTCGCCAGTTTCTCTCTCTGTACGTCAAAGTAGAGCTGCACAATTAATCGTTAAAAAAATCGCGACCTCGATTCAACCCCCCTCACGATCTTAATTCCACGATTCTATGTAAACAGTGCAGAGCCGTTCTCTGCTTCCTCACAGTTGTCAAAAAAAAAGAGCCTCTAAATGTTTATCAACATTTCTTGGCGCTGAGAGATAACTAGAAACAATGTAACGTTTGGTTCTTTTAGATCAAAGGGATGAACTCCGGTCTGCAAACGAGGTCAGTTTGACCACTTAAAGACTTACAGTAGGTGCCGCCGATATTGTGTCAATCTCGCCGCTTCTAGCGGCGAGATTGACACCCTACGAGCTCCGTCGCGAGAGCCAGCGCCGAGCTGTCTCGTCATCGGTTAAAGGAAAATGTTCCTTTCACGATGAGCGACACGCATTGCCGGTAGACGGAGATCCGACGTGGATTCCCGCCAATACCAGGCACTGTGTTTGGTATGAATCCTGAGCGGGAACTCCACGCCAATTTTTTAATAAAAAACCGGCATGGGGGGGGGGCGTGGCTGAGAGTCCATGAGAGCGGCTGCTTAATCTCATAGCTCCGGCTCCACTTATCCATCCTGCAGGCATCCTACCCTCAATCTGCTACCTAAAGGCACAGTTTTGCTCCTAAGGACGGCGGGCACCAGATACAGGCATGATGGTGAATAAATACGGGCCACCCGCGCCCCAATCAACGGCGGAACAACTGGCCCGGTTTAGAAGGCAAGATGGCGCCGATCCTCCGGCAGTGCACGAGGCCGCGCTGCAGTCATCTACATCTGCAGCACAGGATTCCTATCAGGGGGTGAGTGGCTCTGTCCCTGCTGTGTTTCGCACCCAGGCTGTGCACACTGAACCCTTAGACTCCCCAGCATACTCAGAGGAATCTGCATCCCTGAGCCCCTCCATTGATGAGCCCAGCCTGGCTGAAATCCTGGTAGCCATTAAAGATGTCAAAACCTCCCTCACTTTACAAATAGAGAGCATCCACATTGATTTCTCCCTTTTGAAGCAGGATGTTCAGAGTTTGAGGGACAGGACTGGGGAGGTAGAGGGTCGTGTCAGCTCCCTGGAAGACTCTGTGCATCCATTATCTGCCACTGTACGCACAGCCACGGATGAGTTGGGGGTCCTCAGAGCTAAGCTGGACGATTTGGAGAATCGTTCCAGAAGGAACAACCTCCGATTTGTGGGGTTCCCGGAACGATCGGAGGGTCCCCGCCCGGAAAGATTTCTACACAAATGGTTGCGCGATGTATTCGGGGTGGAAGAATTTTCCAACACCTTTGAAATTGAGAGGGCGCACCGCACCCCCCCACGTGCCCCACAACCTGGGGCCCCCCCGAGATCTCTCATTGCAAAATTCCTTAACTTCCGGGACAAGGTTACTATTCTACGCCTGGCCAGAGAAAAAGGTCCCCTCAAGTTCAACAGCAACAACATATCCATCTATCCTGACTTCTCTGCTGAAGTACAGCGCCAGCGAATATCCTTTGCAGCAGTGAAAGATCGTCTCCGTAATGAAGGTCTTCCCTATGCTATGTTGTTCCCTGCTAAGCTGCGGATCATCCATGAAGGCAAAGCCCACTTTTGCTTTTGTCCTAAAGAAGCTATGTCCTGGTTAGATTCAAGATTTGGGAAACAACCCAGACAACAACGCCGCAATTGAATCCTCGAGTGAAGGAACATGAGTCTCCAGATGACCCTTCATTTCCCCTTTCTTTATCGTACACCACGGGACACAGAGCTAGTCATTACATAATGGGTTAAGGGTCACCAGCGGTGATTGGACACTGGCACAACCAATGGAAGACAGTTCCCCTCCATATAACCCCTCCCATCAGGGAAGTACCTCAGTTTTTTCGCCAGTGTCGAAAGGTGTTGGACGCGTTAGGAGGTGCTAAAGGAAAGCTCTACCAAAGAGACCCTCTGGGGGTAAAAGAGCTATGCTTTCGGATCCATCCAAGACGCCTACAAATGAGCTGAATCTGGATGGGATCCGGGCCTCATCCATGAGGCGTCGCCTGTAATGTCTCTCTTCGGAGGACTGGGCTCTAAGATCCAGCACTTTCGCTATTTCGCTATAAAGTCCTGGTAAGAGTCTTGTACAAGGCCCAGGGGAGAGGTATCCTTTAAATAGGAACCCATATCCCTGAAGGTTGGCACACATAGCCCACCGTGAAGGGTGAAGTTTGGTATCTGTCTGAAATCTTTCAGCAGAAAAACCTGCGGCGTGGATAAGGTGAGATTAGAAGGTCCATAACTAGGTTGGGACCTTTTTCAAAAAGTGGATGTCTTCTTTTTTTCCACCACTGGGGGGAGTAAAGAGCTGAATATACTCACCTCACTCTGTTCAGTGTCGGCTTCGGCGAAGTACACTGCTCGTCACCTCCGCTGCTGAGCTTGCTGGGGCACCCCGATCCTCCTTTCGGTGGCCGACCAGACACCTGCAGATGCAGGTAAGTGGGACAAGGGCTGATGAGAGTCCTCTCTCACTATGGCCACCGCCATAGCGCTAAGGGCCGCGCGCGCGCACGCTTTATCGGAGGGGGGGCGAAGGCGTGCGCGGGCACGTGGCGCGCGCAGGCACAGAAACGGCGCCAAATTTAAAAGACTGTCAGTGTGAGAAGCACTGCAGCAGCAAGCAAGCTCGTTAGTTCTCTTGTTCCTGGCAGAGAAACACAGCAGCTATACAGGGACGTAAGACTCCATGTGGTTGGATTGGGTACTTCCTAGAAGACATCCATGTTATGCATAGTTATGTGTTAAAAGTTGCATACTTAATGTATTTGCTAAACTGAACACGGTAGTATATGCATTTAGGTACCTTGTATTTTGTCTAAACAGTAAGCCTTCCAGGGGAAGTAATACGGACAAAAAGAGATAAGAAAGCACCACCGCCTGAGAGGAGGCTCTAACTGTGCTGACTCGGTACCTTTCTCTCCTGTGTTGCTAAATGCACCTGTTCAGGATGAGCCATTACCTCTGTCAGGTATGGCGGCTTCCCCAGTGAAGCCTGGGCCTGTATATGTCACTGAGGACACTTTATCAGCTGCCCTAATTAATCTGGAGGAAAAAATTGCTACCTTAATCGCTAAGTCCTCTAAAAAGGGACAATAAGCGAAGCAGGTCTCTTCCAGTATTGGACCTCCCTTCAGAAGTACCTGAGGGAGGAGGATGAGGAGGAGGAGGCTACATCAGCAGAGGATGAGGAGCCAGATTTTAAGGTCACAGGTACAATGCTATAGCAGTGCATTTAAGTTAACCTCTGCGGAGGTAACGGAATTACCTGTCTCCTCCCTAGGGTCATTAAGATCCCTGCAAGGTGCATGCTCCTTCCCGGTTCATCCGTTACTAGAGGATCTAATATACGCAAACTGGCAACATCCAGATAAGCGTTTCTCACCTCCAAAAAGGTTTAACATTCTTTATCCTATGGGGGAAAATTTTGTTTTAAAGAAATGGAGCCTGCCTGCGGTAGTTGCGGCTATTTCTTGTGTAAATAAAAACCTGACATGTCCGGTGGATAATGTACAAGGGTTTAAAAGATCCTTCTGGGAGGAAGTTGAAATCCTCCTTCCTTTTGGCTGGCTCAATTACCCAACCTGCAGTAGCAGCAGTCGGTATGTGTCAGGTCATCAGCCAACAGGTAAAGCAGGGGCTGAAGGAACTGCCTTCAGAGCAGGCTAGAAATTGGGAAAATTTGCCTAAAGCCTTATGCTTCACAGTGGATGCCATGAGAGATTCTATCATACAGGCATCACGCCTTACACTCCAGCTGGTACAGATGCGCAGAGTACTTTGGCTTAAGCATTGGTCAGCGGAAACCCCATGCAAAAATCTGTTGGCAAGTTCCCGTTCCATGGCGAACGCCTATTTGGGGAAGATTTAGAAAAATATATACAGAAGATATCAAGTGGTAAAAAGACTTTTACCTGAGAGAAAGAACAACAAGAGATCTTGTTTTAAACGCTCTCTCTCCCCAGCTCCCGGGAAATCTGACTCCAACCAGTGGCGGCGGCCTGTTTTAGCCGCCCACAAAAGCCAAGGGGCAAGCTCAGAAGAACAAGAAGCCGTGGGGTGCAAGAGCTAATAAGCAATCCCCCAAAGCCTCTCAGTGAAGGGGCGCCCCCGCTCGGCCGAGTGGGAGGAAGGCTTTGTCAGTTCTGAGCGACTTGGTGGTCAGAAATCCAGGACAATTGGGTAGTATCCACAATATCCTCAGGGTACAAACTGGAATTTCGAGAGATCCCACCTTCTCAATTCCGAGGTTCAAGACTCTCCAAGGATCCACAAAAAAGAGAATCCTTCTTCAAAGGTTTGAATCACTTAATGGCTCAAGGGGTAGTTACAGACGTACCCCAAAAAGAGCGAGGTTCAGGTTTTTACTCAAACCTCTTTGTGATTCCAAAGCCAAATGGAGATGTCAGACCCATCCTGGATCTAAAATCCCTAAATCGGTTCCTGAACGATCGCCATTTTCGAATGGAAACGATCCGATCCGTGGCCGCCACTTTAAAGGGCGGAAAATTCATGGCGCCCATAGATATCAAGGACGCACATTTACACATACCCATCCTCCCCGCTCACCAAAGATTCCTAAGGTTTGCGGTAGAAGATCGCCACTTTCAATTTGTGGCTCTGCCGTTTGGTGTAGCCACCGCGCCCATAGTATTCACAAAGGTGTTAGCTCCTCTGTTAGCAAACCTAAGAACACGGGGCATTGCGGTAACAGCCTATCTGGACGATCTACTAGTAATAGATCAGTCAAAGGAGGGATTGGGTCACGCTGTACACACTACAGTAGGATACCTGGAGCATTTAGGATGGATTATAAATTTACAAAAATCCTCTCTCCAGGCCCAAAGAAGGATAGTGTACCTGGGCATGATCATAGATACAGCCCAAAACGGGGTATACCTGCCAGAACCGAAGATACAGTCTCTGAAAGACCTGATCCACAAGGTCAAAGCAAACAAGAGGCCGTCTATTCGCCTTTGCATGAGACTATTGGGAAAGATGGTAGCCTCCTTCGAGGCGGTCCCTTACGCCCAGTTTCATTCGAGACTACTTCAAGGCAATATTTTAGCTTCCTGGAACAGGAAGAGCCAAGCTCTGGATATACCCATGCGCCTGTCCTCACAAGTACGCCACAGCTTCGATTGGTGGCTAGAAGCCAGGAATTTACGGAAGGGAAAGTCCTTCCTCCCAGTGGCCTGGAAGGTGGTATCTACGGATGCCAGCCTATCGGGCTGGGGTGCAGTATTCGAGGAGGCTTCTACCCAGGGAACCTGGGCCAAGACTCAGGGGATCCTGCCCATCAATGTGCTAGAGATCCGGGCGGTATATCTAGCCCTCAAAACCTGGACATACAGGTTACAGGGCTACCCAGTTCGGGTTCAATCCGACAATGCTACTGCAGTAGCTTACATCATTCACCAAGGAGGCACCCGCAGTCGGGCAGCCCAAAGAGAGGTGAACCGGATCCTGGCATGGGCAGAAGAGCATGTACCTTGCCTTTCTGCAATCTTCATTCCAGGGATAGAAAATTGGCAAGCAGACTACCTGAGTCGTCAGCAGCTGCTACCAGGAGAGTGGTCTCTTCACCCCGAGATCTTTCAGGCCATATGTCTGAGATGGGGAAACCCAGATATAGACCTGCTAGCTGCCAGGTTCAACAAGAAATTGGACAACTTTGTGTCCAGAACGAGAGATCCTCTAGCCTACGGGACAGACGCTCTAATAATACAGACGCTCTAATAACGCCATGGAATCAGTTCTCACTGATCTATGCATTCCCTCCGATCCCTCTTCTACAAAGACTGCTTCGCAGGATCAAGGAGGAGGGAATACCAGTAATCCTAGTGGCCCCAAACTGGCCCAGGAGGCCTTGGTACGCCGAGATTGTAAAAATGGCGATAGGAAGGCCCTGGAAGTTTCCACTTCGACACGACCTGCTGTCACAGGGTCCAGTATTCCACCCTTCCTTACAAAGGCTAAAGTTGACGGCCTGGCTGCTGAGACCCACATTTTTAAAAAGAGAGGGGTCTCTGGTCCGGCTCTTTCTACGCTCATTAATGCTAGAAAGCCAGCCTCCAGACTCATCTATCAGAGAGTCTGGAGAGCATACGTTTCCTGGTGTGAATCCAGATGTTGGAATCCTCAGAAGTATGAAATAAGTAGGATTCTTGCTTTTTGCCAGTTAGGAGTGGATATGAATTTAGCCCTTAGCACCATCAAAGGGCAAATATCGGCTCTATCAGTCTTCTTTCAGAGACCATTGGCATCTCACTCCCTAGTTCGGACATTCATTAAGGGGGTACTGAGGATAAATCCTCCAGTTAGGACTCCCTTGTGTCCATGGGATTTGAATTTGGTATTGTCAGTGTTGCAAAAGCAACCTTTTGAACCTATTCGCCATATTCCTTTAATTATATTGAGTAGGAAGTTGGCCTTTCTGATTGCTATAGCTTCTGCTAGGAGAGTATCAGAGCTAGCAGCTCTTTCTTGTAAAGAGCCTTATCTAATTTGTCACAAGGACAAAATCGTACTACGACCCCATCCGGCTTTTCTACCTAAGGTGGTGTCGGCTTTTCACTTGAATCAAGACATTGTTCTGCCTTCCTTTTTTCCAAACCCGCGGACGGCGGGGGAAAAATTATTACACTCTCTAGATCTACTGAGAGCGGTAAAGGTGTATCTGCAAGCAACCGCTCAGATACGTAAAACAGATGTTTTGTTTATTTTACCAGATGGGCCCAAGAAGGGCCAAGCGGTATCAAAATCCACCATTTCCAGGTGGATTAGACAAGTAATTATTCAAGCTTATGGTTTAAAGAACAGGACTCCTCCTTTTCCTGTTAAGGCGCACTCTACCAGGGCGATAGGTGCTTCATGGGCAGTGCACCACCAGGCTTCGATGGCTCAGATCTGTAAAGCTGCAACTTGGTCTTCAGTCCATACATTTTCCAAATTCTATCAAATAGATGTGAAAGGACATGAGGATTCCGCCTTTGGGCGAAGTGTGCTGCAGGCAGCAGTATAGGGCTTCTGGTCCGCAAGAGGCCTGTTTTGATCTGTGTCTCCCCCCCTTCATATGAGCATTGCTCTGGGACGTCCCATTATGTAATGACTAGCTCTGTGTCCCGTGGTGTACGATAAAGAAAGTAGGATTTTTATAACAGCTTACCTGTAAAATCCTTTTCTTGGAGTACACCACGGGACACAGAGGTCCCCCCCTTCTTATGGGAACCTTACTGCTTTGCTACAAAACTGAGGTACTTCCCTGATGGGAGGGGTTATATGGAGGGGAACTGTCTTCCATTGGTTGTGCCAGTGTCCAATCACCGCTGGTGACCCTTAACCCATTATGTATTGACTAGCTCTGTGTCCCGTGGTGTACTCCAAGAAAAGGATTTTACAGGTAAGCTGTTATAAAAATCCTATTATCTGCTTCCCAGGGGCTCGGTCTTCTGGGAATCAACTTGTTACTGTGACTTTCTCCCCCTGGTCAGAGGCTGGCCCTAATTGCCTTTCCCCCCCTTTTTTTTTTTTTTTTCCCCTACAGAGGTCACTCTTGCACTATTAACAATCCGGATAAGAGCTCCTATTATTACTGCCCTTTGAACTGCAGATTACTATCACTGTGCCTCTTGCACTTATTACTGTCTGTGCCTTTAATTTTCAAAAGGGGTGGAGAGGAAAAGGAAAGAAAGAAGAGATTCTTTTGATTTATTTTTTCTATCTCAAAAAGAAGAGAAATGTTTTATATATTTTTTTTTTTTTCTCTTCCCTCCAGATTCTACAACAGGGACGTTTACACTGCAGTTGTGAGCCATTATGGAACTGCTGCTTCCCCCCATACCAGTAGGTGGCGAGGCCACAGGGTTTTTCGCTTCTTCCCCAGACTGTTGCTGAGGGGGGAATGTTTTTGTTTTGGGGTTCAAGGCTCACTGTGTTTGGGTTGGTAGAGCAGGGAGGGGGGTGGATTAAGGGTGGGATGTTTATTTCGGCGGTCCTCTCACAAGTTTTAGGTCTTGAGAAGGACTGGCCTCTTTGGTGTTTGGTTGGTATAGCTGCTCCTAGGAAAATGTTCTTTTTGCCACTATTGCACACCTATTATAGACAGTGTCATAGAAACTGTTTGTGGTATGCTGCATCACATGGTTATCCTTGCATTGTTCCTGTATTCCTTATACTTACTCATGGCTGACACTTTAAAACTGATTTCGTGGAATGTTAGGGGGTTGAACTCACCTCACAAGCGGTCCCTGCTGTTTTCCTATCTAAAAAAATACAGACCCCATATCATTTGTCTCCAAGAGACCCACCTTACTGGCTCTAAGCTTAAGTCCCTTAAAAGGCCCTGGCTGGCCAGCCACTATCATGCCTCTTATTCTAACTTCTCCCGTGGGGTCTCGATTTTGTTGGCGAAGTCCCTCCCGGCTGAGACTTTGCTTGTGAAGTCGGATCCTGTGGGACGATTTATTATAATAACCCTCCGTATAGCCTCCACAATTTTTACATTGGTGAACATATATATTCCTCCACCGTTTTCCTCAGAAATCCTTTCCCATTTGTCTCTCATGTTACTGTCCCGATCCCCGGGTCCCCTGCTCTTTGTAGGTGATTTCAATGCTGTACTCGACCCTTCAGTAGACCGCTTGCGGGGTGGGGGCAGGCCGTACCCCTCTTTTATTGACTGGACCCAGGTATTTGCCCTTACCGAGCTATGGCGTTGGAAGCACCCGGATGACAGACAGTTTTCCTGTCATTCGGACTCCTTCCATACTATGTCTCGCATAGATATGGCATTTGCCCCGGCGGATGTACTCCCCCTGGTTCATTCCATAGCTTACCTGCCTAGAGGGATCTCGGACCATGCTCCTTTGCTGATTGGTCTTCTCCTCCTGCCAAAATCGGGCCCCCGGGTCTGGAGATTGAACTCACATTGGCTTGAGGATGAGATTGTTCAGGCAGAGTGCCAGAAGGGCGTGACTGAATACTGGCAACTGAATCAGGGTACTACTGGACTCACCACTGTCTGGGATGCTTCCAAGGCAGTGTTGAGAGGTGCCTTTATGTCAATTACGGGTATTCTGCGTAAAAATAATCTACAACGTACTGAGGAATTAGAACAGACTATGGTGAAGGCGGAGGCAGAGTACTCTGAAAGGCCCTCTGCGGCCACGTTAGCCCCGTGGCTTCATAGTCGCAGGGAATACGAACTTCGCTTGTTAGATCTCACTAAAAAACGTTTACTCTGTCACGCAAAAGACTTTTGAGCATGGTAACAAAGCAGGGCGCCTACTCGCATATCTTTCCAGACCTGACCATGCCCCTATTTCTATCCCCAGGATATTAGTTTCAGGAACTACGATTAGTACTGTCCCTCAGGATATAGCAGAAGCCTTTCTCTCCTTTTATCAAGACCTCTATACTTCCAGAGTTACTTATTCAGAGACACAACTAGATGACTATTTAGGCCAGGTGTCGCTCCCCCGATTGACAGACCAGGTCCGGGGAGAGTTGGATGAGCCGCTGTCTGTGGAAGAACTTTCATTGGCAATTTCACGGATGCCGGCTCATAAGACGCCAGGTCTGGACGGGTTCCCAGTGGAATGGTATAAGCAATTTCAGCACCTTCTTGGCCCTATTTTGCTTAAAACATACAATGCAGCATTGCAGGAGGGGGTACTTCCTCCCTCTATGAGAGAGGCACTTATTGTTTTACTTCTTAAACCGCGAAAAGATCCGTTAAAATGTGACTCCTATCGGCCGATATCGCTTATTAATGTTGATACCAAAATTCTAGCCAAGGCTCTGGCGAACCGCCTGAACAGGGTGATCCCAGGGCTAGTGGGGAGTGATCAGGGTGGTTTCATACCCGGTCGATCAACCCGGATGAACATTCGTAGACTGTTCCACAACTTGACGTTTCCACATGACTGTCCGGCGACCCGAGTTGTGGTGTCCTTGGACACCTGCAAGGCCTTTGACAGTGTGGAATGGCCATACCTGTTTGGGGTCTTGCAGTTGTATGGCTTTGGTCCACGGCTGATAGCCTGGATCAAACTCCTCTATACCATGCCACTCGCCCGCATTCGCATTAATTCTCAGATCACTGACACATTTAAGATCACCAGAGGCACTCGACAGGGTTGCCCTTTGTCGCCCCTCCTGTTTGCCCTGGCCATGGAACCCCTTGCTATTCGGATCCGTAATTCACCACTCCTTCACGGATTACCCATAAATGAGATAGAAGAAAGGATCTCGCTCTATGCAGATGATACATTGGTTTACTTAGCAGACTCTCAGGACTCACTTACTAGTCTGTTGACCACGGTGACAACCTTTGGAGACTTTTCTGGATTCCGAGTGAACTGGGAGAAATCTACACTCTTCCCCATAGATCAGACTCCTGCTCCACAGGTTCACTCGGATTCCAGACTACAAATAGCCACCTCCTTTAGATATCTAGGTGTTATAGTTCAATTGCCATTATCCCTATATATTACCAATAATTTAGGCCCTTTACTACTCCAACTGCAAACCCAAACTAAACAATGGAAGGACTTACCCCTGGATCTGATGGGGCGAGCCAATATCCTAAAGATGATATATCTTCCTAAACTTTTGTATGTCCTGGCTAACTCCCCCTGCAAAATTCCCAAAACAATCTTTAAGAGTATTGATTCGATTTGTATAGCGTTCCTTTGGAATGGTAGGCCCCCTAGAATGGCACTGGAAACTCTGCGCCTTCCGTCCCACTTGGCAGGATTAGCTTTCCCTGATTTTTACCTTTACTATCAAGCATCCCAACTGGTTAATATTCATGATTGGCTGCACCCTGACCCGAATAATGCCTGTACCACCACTGAAGGTGCCATGGTCTCATCATTCGAAACATTGCATAACATTGTTTATCGTGGATGCACGCCCCCGGGACCTGGACTGACTATTTTACGTACATCTCTGTCCCTATTTAAAACAGTGACGCTTAAACACGCCCCTGGCTCCTGGTCAGTCTCCCCTAATAGTCCACTTTGGTTTAACCCTACATTACCAGAATTTGGCTCCCTGCCTGACCCACAAAGGTGGACCTCTCGGGGGATAAAATACTTATGTCACATATACTCACCTCAAGGATTTAAATCTTTCGCGCAGATGAGAACTGACTTTGACTTACCATATAACTACTTATTTTTTTACTATCAGCTTAGACACGCTGTGCGAGCACAGTTTGGTTCACTAGACAACCCGCTTGTGATTTCTGACTTAGAAAAACTCTTACGATCCCCAGACCGCACGAAACGTATCTCTACTTATTATTTAGCACTGGCGGTGGGCTCCAACCCTAGATTCAAGGCATCACAATGTAAATGGGACTCCCTAGATATATCCATAACAGAGGAGGACTGGTCCGAATTCTGTGCCACTTTCAAGGCTTCTGTTGTATCCTCCAGGGACAGGATCATCCAAATAAAAATCTTCCACCAATCGCATCTCACCCCGGCCAGGATGCACAGAATGGGCATTTTGTCCTCGGCTGAGTGCTTTCGGGGATGTGGATATACAGCTGACTTCATTCATTGCTTCTGGAGTTGTCCCATAGTGCAGGAGTTTTGGAGGAGAGTAGACTCCTTTCTCTCTTCAGCGCTGGGGCTTCCCAACATATTAAATCCCAAGAATTGCCTCCTGGGGGTCTTTGGCGACCTCACTGTTCCCTCCCAGGTCAAACGATTGCTTCGGATCCTTTACTGTTATGCTAAAAAATCAATTTTATTGACCTGGAGGGGAGCAGCAACCCCAACAGTGGGGCTATGGTTGAAACTAGTCAATGATGCCCTTCCACTTTACAAACTCACTTTTGAGATCCGCAAAAGGAAGAAAACATTTTATAAAATTTGGGGCAGGTGGCTGGCTAGCCCCCTGACCCTTTCCCCCATACTGCCATGAAAGAGTAGGTAGGTTGTAGCATACCTTGAACCATAACTACACTCCTATGCAATTTTACCAGCTATGACTGTCTAGTAGGTCTATTATGTTGCTGTAATTTGTCTTTATATTATATTATGCTGCTTAAATGGATGTGCAGATATTCTTCTGTGTAAACTGATATAGGAGCAAGTTGTTAATGTTGTGTGTGGGACAGGCCTGGCTAGGCCCCCACATATTGTCTTTCTATGTCTGTATGTTATGGAAAAATGTAATAAAACATATCTTTAAAAAAAAAAAAAAAAAAACGGCATGGGTTCCCCCTCCAGGAGCATACCAGGCCCTTGGGTCTGGTATGGATTTGAAGGGGACTCCCCTAAGCCGAAAAATCGGCGTGGGGGTCCCCCTCAAAATCCAAACCAGACCCTTATCCGAGCACGCAACCTGGCAGGCCGCAGGGGAAGAGGGGGGGACGAGAGCGGCCCCCCCTCCCTCCTGAACCGTACCAGGCCGCATGTCCTCAACATGGGGGGTTTGGTGCTCTGGGGCAGGGGGGCGACCTGCGGCCCCCCACCCCAAAGCACCCTGTCCCCATGTCGATGAGGACAGGGCCTCTTCCCGACAACCCTGGCCGTTGGTTGTCAGGGTCTGCGGGCGGGGCTGATCGGAATCCGGGAGCCCCCTTTAATAAGGGGTCCCCCAGATGCCGGCCCACCACCCTATGTGAATGAGTATGGGGTACATCGTACCCCTACCCATTCACCTGGTGGAAAAAAATGGCAATAAAAAAAACACACACAGCTTTTTAAAGTAATTTATTGCACAGCTCAGGGGGTCTTCTTCCGACTTCGGGGGTCTCTGGTGTCATCGCCGCGCTCTCCGATTCTTTCTTCCTTCTGCCGGGCCACCGCTATCTTCTTCCAGCTCTTTTGCTAGTGGGGCCTGGTCTTCTCCGTCGCCTTCTTCCCTCTTCTTCTCTCCAGTTCTTTCTTCCTTCTGCCGGGCCTCCGCTATCTTCTTCCAGCTCTTTTGCTAGAGGAGGCCCGGTCTTCCCCGTCGTCTCGTCCGGCTCTCCGTTGTCCTTCTGCCGGCCCCTCCACTATCTTCTTCCAGCTCTTTTGCTAGTGGAGGGGCCGGTCTTCCCGTCGGCTTCTTCTTCCCTCTTCTCCTCCTCGATGTTGACACGTCGCTTCCTCCCGCTGTAATGCTGGCTGTTCGGTCCGCAGCGATTTATATAGGCTTCTCATGACGTCACAGTCACATGTTCCCATGACGTCACAGTCACATGCTCCGGGGCCACCGTCGGCGTCTTCTTCCCTCTTCTCCTCCTCGATGTTGACTCGTCGCTTCCTCTCGCTGTAATGCTAAATCTTCGGTCCGCAGAGATTTATATAGGGTTCTCATGACGTCACAGTCACATGTTCCCATGACGTCACAGTCACATGCTCCGGGGCCGACGGGAAGACCGGCCCCTCCACTAGCAAAAGAGCTGGAAGAAGATAGTGGAGGGGCCGGCAGAAGGACAACGGAGAGCCGGACGAGACGACGGGGAAGACCGGGCCTCCGCTAGCAAAGAGCTGGAAGAAGATAGCGGTGG
Organism: Rana muscosa; assembly: GCA_029206835.1. Classification (NCBI taxonomy): domain Eukaryota; kingdom Metazoa; phylum Chordata; class Amphibia; order Anura; family Ranidae; genus Rana; species Rana muscosa. Next base: position 407,263,728 of record CM055117.1, read on the forward strand.
CCCGGCAGAAGGAAGAAAGAACCGGAGAGTGCGGCGACGACACCGGAGACCCCCGAAGTCGGAAGAAGACCCCCAGGAGCTGTGCAATAAATTACTTTAAAAAGCTGTGTGTGTTTTTTTTATTGCCATTTTTTTTTCCACCAGGTGAATGGGTAGGGGTACGATGTACCCCATACTCATTCACATAGGGTGGTGGGCCGGTATCTGGGGGGCCCCTTATTAAAGGGGGCTCCCGGATTCCGATCAGCCCCGCCCGCAGACCCCCGACAACCAACGGCCAGGGTTGTCGGGAAGAGGCCCTGTCCTCATCAACATGGGGACAGGGTGCTTTGGGGTGGGGGGGCCGCAGGTCGCCCCCCTGCCCCAGAGCACCAAACCCCCCATGTTGAGGGCATGCGGCCTGGTACGGTTCAAGAGGGAGGGGCGCTCTCTCGTCCCCCCCTCTTCCCCTGCGGCCTGCCAGGTTGCGTGCTCGGATAAGGGTCTGGTTTGGATTTTGAGGGGGACCCCCACGCCGATTTTTTAGCTTAGGGGAGTCCCCTTCAAATCCATACCAGACCCAAGGGCCTGGTATGCTCCTGGAGGGGGAACCCATGCCGGTTTTTTATTTAAAAATTGGCGTGGAGTTCCCGCTCAGGATTCATACCAAACACAGTGCCTGGTATTGGCGGGAATCCACGTCGGATCTCCGTCTACCGGCAATGCGTGTCGCTCATCGTGAAAGGAACATTTTCCTTTCCCGATGACGAGACAGCTCGGCGCTGGCTCTCGCGACGGAGCTCGTAGGGTGTCAATCTCGCCGCTAGAAGCGGCGAGATTGACACAATATCGGCGGCACCTACTGTAAGTCTTTAAGTGGTCAAACTGACCTCGTTTGCAGACCGGAGTTCATCCCTTTGATCTAAAAGAACCAAACGTTACATTGTTTATAGTTATCTCTCAGCGCCAAGAAATGTTGATAAACATTTAGAGGCTCTTTTTTTTGACAACTGTGAGGAAGCGGAGAACGGCTCTGCACTGTTTACATAGAATCGTGGAATTAAGATCGTGAGAGGGGTTGAATCGAGGTTGCAATTTTTTTAACGATTAATTGTGCAGCTCTACTTTGACGTACAGAGAGAGAAACTGGCGAAGACAGATTTTGCAAAATTGTCTCGCATGCATTCTCAAGGTGGCGTGCATGCACAAAAGTACAAGTTTTAAACCGCTACATGTTTTTGGCACATTTTGCACCACACCACTTTTAGAACACGTAAGAGACACTTTTGCAGAATATGTCTGTGTCAGTCTTTATAAATTCCAGAGACTGACACTTAGGCCTAGTTCACACCATGTGCAAATGGGGGGGTGTAATGGCGCTTGCTAAAAACAAATCCCTTTCATTAAAGTGCAACCAAGTGGGTATATAATAAAGTTAAAAAATATAAAGGCTAAATAGTCCGTGATGTGATAGCATCATACACAATATGTATAAAAAAATAATCCATTTAACCACTTAAGCCCCCGGACCATTTGGTAGCTAAAGGACCAAAGGTGATTTCAGAAGTTTGCACTGCGCTGCTTTAACTGTAAATTGTGCGGACATGCAATGTTGTACCCAAACGAAATTTGCGTCCTTTTCTTCCCACAAATAGAGCTTTCTTTTAATGGTATTTGATTGCCTCTGCGATTTAAATTTTTTGCGATATAAACGGAAAAAGACCGAAATTTTTTTAAAAAAATGATATTTTCTACTTTTTGTTATAAGAAAAATCGAATAAACTCAATTGTAGTCATACATTTAGGCCAAAATGTATTCAGCCACATGTCTTTAGTAAAAAAAATGTCAATAAGCGTATATTTATTGGTTTGCGCAAAAGTTATAGCGTCTACAAACTAGGGTACATTTTCTGGAATTTACACAGCTTCTAATTTATGACTGCCTATCTCATTTCTTGAGGTGCTAAAATGGCAGGGCAGTACAAAACCCCCCCAAATGACCCCATTTTAGAAAGTAGACACCCCAAGGAAATTGCTGAGAGGCATTTTGAGCCCATTGAATATTTTATTTTTTTGTCCCAAGTGATTGAATAATGACAAAAAAAAAAAAAATTGCAAAAAGTTGTCACTAAATGATATATTGCTCACACATGCCATGGTTATATGTGGAATTGCACCCCAAAATACATTCTGCTGCTTCTCCTGAGTACGGGGATACCACATGTATGGGACTTTTTGGGAGCCTAGTCGCGTACGGGACCCCAAAAACCAAGCACCGCCTTCAAGGTTTCTAAGGGCATAAATTTTTGATTTCACTCCTCACTACCTATCACTACCTATCACAGTTTTGAAGGCCATAAAATGCCCAGATGGCACAAACCCCCCCAAATGACCCCATTTTGGAAAGTAGACACCCCAAGCTATTTGCTGAGAGGCATGTTGAGCCCATTGAATATTTTTTTTTTGTCCCAAATGATTGAATAATGACAAAAAAAAGAAAAAATGTACAAAAAGTTTGTCACTAAATGATATATTGCTCACACATGCCATGGTTATATGTGGAATTGCACCCCAAAATACATTCTGCTGCTTCTCCTGAGTACAGGGATACCACATGTGTGGGACTTTTTGGGAGCCTAGCCGGGTACGGACCCCCAAAAACCAAGCACCGCCTTCAGGATTTCTAAGGGCGTAAATTTTTGATTTCACTCCTCACTACCTATCAGTTTCGAAGGCCATAAAATGCCAAAATAGCACAAAACGCCCCCAAATGACCCCATTTTGGAAAGTAGACACCCCAAGCTATTTACTGAGAGGCATGTTCAGTCCATGGAATATTTTATATTTTGCCACAAGTTGCGGGAATATGACAAACTTTGTTTTTTTTTGCACAAAGTTGTCACTAAATGATATATTGCTCACACATGCCATGGGCATATGTGAAATTACACCCCAAAATACATTCTGCTGCTTCTTCTGAGTACGGGGAGATACCACATGTGTGGGACTTTTTGGGAGCCTAGCCGCGTACGGGACCCCAAAAACCAAGCACCGCCTTCAAGGTTTCTAAGGGCATAAATTTTTGATTTCACTCCTCACTACCTATCACAGTTTTGAAGGCCATAAAATGCCAAGATAGCACAAAACCCCCCAAAATGACCCCATTTTGGAAAGTAGACACCCCAAGGAAATTGCTGAGAGGCATGTTGAGCCCATTGAATATTTTTTTTTTGTCCCAAGTGATTGAATAATGACAAAAAGAAAAAAAAAATGTACAAAAAGTTGTCACTAAATGATATATTGCTCACACATGCCATGGTTATATGCGGAATTGCACCCCAGAATACATTTGGCTACTTCTCCTGAGTACGGGGATACCACATGTGTGGGACTTTTTGAGAGCCTAGCCGCGTACGGGCCCCCGAAAACCAAGCACCGCCTTCAGGATTTCTAAGGGCACAAATTTTTGATTTCACTCCTCACTACCTATCACAGTTTTGAAGGCCATAAAATGCCAAGATAGCCCAAAACCCCCCACAAATGACCCCATTTTGGAAAGTAGACACCCCAAGCTATTTGCCGAGAGGCATGGTGAGTATTTTACAGCTCTCGTTTGTTTTTGAAAATGAAGAAAACTTTGTGACAAAAAGCGAGATCTGCAAAATACTCAACATATCTCTCAGCAAATAGCTTGGGGTGTCTACTTTCCAAAATGGGGTCATTTGGGGAGGTTTTGTGCCATCTGGGCATTCCATGGCCTCCGAAACTGTGATAGGCAGTGAGGAGTGAAATCAAAAATTTACACCCATAGAAATCCTGAAGGCGGTGCTTGGTTTTCGGGGTCCTGTACGCGGCTAGGCTCCCAAAATGTCTCCCACATGTGGTATCCCCGTACTCAGGAGAAGCAACAGAATGTATTTTGGGGTGCAATTCCACATATAACCATGGCATGTTTGAGCAATATATAATTTAGTGACAACTTTTTGTACATTTTTTTTTTTTCTTTTTGTCATTATTCAATCACTTGGGACAAAAAAAATATTCAATGGGCTCAACATGCCTCTCAGCAAATAGCTTGAGGTGTCTACTTTCCAAAATGGGGTCATTTGGGGGGGGGGTTTTGAACTGTCCTGGCATTTTATGCACAACATTAGGAAGCTTATGTCACACATCATCCACTCTTCTAACCACTTGAAGACCAAGCCCTTTCTGACACTTTTTGTTTACATGAAAACATTTTTTTTTTGCAAGAAAATTATGTTGAACCCCCAAACATTATATATTTTTTTAAAGCAAAGGCCCTACAGATTAAAATAGTGGGTGTTGCATTTTTTTTCCACACAGTATTTGCGCAGCGATTTTTCAAACGCATTTTTTGGGGGAAAAACACACTTTTTTTATTTTTAATGCTTGATGAAATAAAAAAGATGATCTTAGGCCGAGTACATGGATACCAAACACGACATGCTTTAAAATTGCGCACAAACGCGCAGCGGCGGGAAACTACATTCATTTTTAAAAGCATTTAAAAGCCTTTACAGGTTACCACGTTAGATTTACAGAGGAGGTCTACTGCTAAAATTACTGCCCTCGATCTGACCTTCGCGGTGATACCTCACATGCATGATGCAATTGCTGTTTACATATGACGCTAGACCGACGCTTGCGTTCGCCTTTGCGCAAGAGCAGGGGGGGACTGAAATCCTGGTAGCCATTAAAGATGTCAAAACCTCCCTCACTTTACAAATAGAGAGCATCCACATTGATTTCTCCCTTTTGAAGCAGGATGTTCAGAGTTTGAGGGACAGGACTGGGGAGGTAGAGGGTCGTGTCAGCTCCCTGGAAGACTCTGTGCATCCATTATCTGCCACTGTACGCACAGCCACGGATGAGTTGGGGGTCCTCAGAGCTAAGCTGGACGATTTGGAGAATCGTTCCAGAAGGAACAACCTCCGATTTGTGGGGTTCCCGGAACGATCGGAGGGTCCCCGCCCGGAAAGATTTCTACACAAATGGTTGCGCGATGTATTCGGGGTGGAAGAATTTTCCAACACCTTTGAAATTGAGAGGGCGCACCGCACCCCCCCACGTGCCCCACAACCTGGGGCCCCCCCCGAGATCTCTCATTGCAAAATTCCTTAACTTCCGGGACAAGGTTACTATTCTACGCCTGGCCAGAGAAAAAGGTCCCCTCAAGTTCAACAGCAACAACATATCCATCTATCCTGACTTCTCTGCTGAAGTACAGCGCCAGCGAATATCCTTTGCAGCAGTGAAAGATCGTCTCCGTAATGAAGGTCTTCCCTATGCTATGTTGTTCCCTGCTAAGCTGCGGATCATCCATGAAGGCAAAGCCCACTTTTGCTTTTGTCCTAAAGAAGCTATGTCCTGGTTAGATTCAAGATTTGGGAAACAACCCAGACAACAACGCCGCAATTGAATCCTCGAGTGAAGGAACATGAGTCTCCAGATGACCCTTCATTTCCCCTATCTGCTTCCCAGGGGCTCGGTCCTCTGGGAATCAACTTGTTACTGTGACTTTCTCCCCCTGGTCAGAGGCTGGCCCTAATTGCCTTTCCCCCCCCCCTTTTTTTTTTTTCCCCTACAGAGGTCACTCTTGCACTATTAACAATCCGGATAAGAGCTCCTATTATTACTGCCCTTTGAACTGCAGATTACTATCACTGTGCCTCTTGCACTTATTACTGTCTGTGCCTTTAATTTTCAAAAGGGGTGGAGAGGAAAAGGAAAGAAAGAAGAGATTCTTTTGATTTATTTTTTCTATCTCAAAAAGAAGAGAAATGTTTTATATATTTTTTTTTTTTCTCTTCCCTCCAGATTCTACAACAGGGACGTTTACACTGCAGTTGTGAGCCATTATGGAACTGCTGCTTCCCCCCATACCAGTAGGTGGCGAGGCCACAGGGTTTTTCGCTTCTTCCCCAGACTGTTGCTGAGGGGGGAATGTTTTTGTTTTGGGGTTCAAGACTCACTGTGTTTGGGTTGGTAGAGCAGGGAGGGGGGTGGGTTAAGGGTGGGATGTTTATTTCGGCGGTCCTCTCACAAGTTTTAGGTCTTGAGAAGGACTGGCCTCTTTGGTGTTTGGTTGGTATAGCTGCTCCTAGGAAAATGTTCTTTTTGCCACTATTGCACACCTATTATAGACAGTGTCATAGAAACTGTTTGTGGTATGCTGCATCACATGGTTATCCTTGCATTGTTCCTGTATTCCTTATACTTACTCATGGCTGACACTTTAAAACTGATTTCGTGGAATGTTAGGGGGTTGAACTCACCTCACAAGCGGTCCCTGCTGTTTTCCTATCTAAAAAAATACAGACCCCATATCATTTGTCTCCAAGAGACCCACCTTACTGGCTCTAAGCTTAAGTCCCTTAAAAGGCCCTGGCTGGCCAGCCACTATCATGCCTCTTATTCTAACTTCTCCCGTGGGGTCTCGATTTTGTTGGCGAAGTCCCTCCCGGCTGAGACTTTGCTTGTGAAGTCGGATCCTGCGGGACGATTTATTATAATAACCCTCCGTATAGCCTCCACAATTTTTACATTGGTGAACATATATATTCCTCCACCGTTTTCCTCAGAAATCCTTTCCCATTTGTCTCTCATGTTACTGTCCCGATCCCCGGGTCCCCTGCTCTTTGTAGGTGATTTCAATGCTGTACTCGACCCTTCAGTAGACCGCTTGCGGGGTGGGGGCAGGCCGTACCCCTCTTTTATTGACTGGACCCAGGTATTTGCCCTTACCGAGCTATGGCGTTGGAAGCACCCGGATGACAGACAGTTTTCCTGTCATTCGGACTCCTTCCATACTATGTCTCGCATAGATATGGCATTTGCCCCGGCGGATGTACTCCCCCTGGTTCATTCCATAGCTTACCTGCCTAGAGGGATCTCGGACCATGCTCCTTTGCTGATTGGTCTTCTCCTCCTGCCAAAATCGGGCCCCCGGGTCTGGAGATTGAACTCACATTGGCTTGAGGATGAGATTGTTCAGGCAGAGTGCCAGAAGGGCATGACTGAATACTGGCAACTGAATCAGGGTACTACTGGACTCACCACTGTCTGGGATGCTTCCAAGGCAGTGTTGAGAGGTGCCTTTATGTCAATTACGGGTATTCTGCGTAAAAATAATCTACAACGTACTGAGGAATTAGAACAGACTATGGTGAAGGCGGAGGCAGAGTACTCTGAAAGGCCCTCTGCGGCCACGTTAGCCCTGTGGCTTCATAGTCGCAGGGAATACGAACTTCGCTTGTTAGATTTCACTAAAAAACGTTTACTCTATGTCACGCAAAAGACTTTTGAGCATGGTAACAAAGCAGGGCGCCTACTCGCATATCTTTCCAGACCTGACCATGCCCCTATTTCTATCCCCAGGATATTAGTTTCAGGAACTACGATTAGTACTGTCCCTCAGGATATAGCAGAAGCCTTTCTCTCCTTTTATCAAGACCTCTATACTTCCAGAGTTACTTATTCAGAGACACAACTAGATGACTATTTAGGCCAGGTGTCGCTCCCCCGATTGACAGACCAGGTCCGGGGAGAGTTGGATGAGCCGCTGTCTGTGGAAGAACTTTCATTGGCAATTTCACGGATGCCGGCTCATAAGACGCCAGGTCTGGACGGGTTCCCAGTGGAATGGTATAAGCAATTTCAGCACCTTCTTGGCCCTATTTTGCTTAAAACATACAATGCAGCATTGCAGGAGGGGGTACTTCCTCCCTCTATGAGAGAGGCACTTATTGTTTTACTTCTTAAACCGCGAAAAGATCCGTTAAAATGTGACTCCTATCGGCCGATATCGCTTATTAATGTTGATACTAAAATTCTAGCCAAGGCTCTGGCGAACCGCCTGAACAGGGTGATCCCAGGGCTAGTGGGGAGTGATCAGGGTGGTTTCATACCCGGTCGATCAACCCGGATGAACATTCGTAGACTGTTCCACAACTTGACGTTTCCACATGACTGTCCGGCGACCCGAGTTGTGGTGTCCTTGGACACCTGCAAGGCCTTTGACAGTGTGGAATGGCCATACCTGTTTGGGGTCTTGCAGTTGTATGGCTTTGGTCCACGGCTGATAGCCTGGATCAAACTCCTCTATACCATGCCACTCGCCCGCATTCGCATTAATTCTCAGATCACTGACACATTTAAGATCACCAGAGGCACTCGACAGGGTTGCCCTTTGTCGCCCCTCCTGTTTGCCCTGGCCATGGAACCCCTTGCTATTCGGATCCGTAATTCACCACTCCTTCACGGATTACCCATAAATGAGATAGAAGAAAGGATCTCGCTCTATGCAGATGATACATTGGTTTACTTAGCAGACTCTCAGGACTCACTTACTAGTCTGTTGACCACGGTGACAACCTTTGGAGACTTTTCTGGATTCCGAGTGAACTGGGAGAAATCTACACTCTTCCCCATAGATCAGACTCCTGCTCCACAGGTTCACTCGGATTCCAGACTACAAATAGCCACCTCCTTTAGATATCTAGGTGTTATAGTTCAATTGCCATTATCCCTATATATTACCAATAATTTAGGCCCTTTACTACTCCAACTGCAAACCCAAACTAAACAATGGAAGGACTTACCCCTGGATCTGATGGGGCGAGCCAATATCCTAAAGATGATATATCTTCCTAAACTTTTGTATGTCCTGGCTAACTCCCCCTGCAAAATTCCCAAAACAATCTTTAAGAGTATTGATTCGATTTGTATAGCGTTCCTTTGGAATGGTAGGCCCCCTAGAATGGCACTGGAAACTCTGCGCCTTCCGTCCCACTTGGCAGGATTAGCTTTCCCTGATTTTTACCTTTACTATCAAGCATCCCAACTGGTTAATATTCATGATTGGCTGCACCCTGACCCGAATAATGCCTGTACCACCACTGAAGGTGCCATGGTCTCATCATTCGAAACATTGCATAACATTGTTTATCGTGGATGCACGCCCCCGGGTTTGGACTGACTATTTTACGTACATCTCTGTCCCTATTTAAAACAGTGACGCTTAAACACGCCCCTGGCTCCTGGTCAGTCTCCCCTAATAGTCCACTTTGGTTTAACCCTACATTACCAGAATTTGGCTCCCTGCCTGACCCACAAAGGTGGACCTCTCGGGGGATAAAATACTTATGTCACATATACTCACCTCAAGGATTTAAATCTTTCGCGCAGATGAGAACTGACTTTGACTTACCATATAACTACTTATTTTTTTACTATCAGCTTAGACACGCTGTGCGAGCACAGTTTGGTTCACTAGACAACCCGCTTGTGATTTCTGACTTAGAAAAACTCTTACGATCCCCAGACCGCACGAAACGTATCTCTACTTATTATTTAGCACTGGCGGTGGGCTCCAACCCTAGATTCAAGGCATCACAACGTAAATGGGACTCCCTAGATATATCCATAACAGAGGAGGACTGGTCCGAATTCTGTGCCACTTTCAAGGCTTCTGTTGTATCCTCCAGGGACAGGATCATCCAAATAAAAATCTTCCACCAATCGCATCTCACCCCGGCCAGGATGCACAGAATGGGCATTTTGTCCTCGGCTGAGTGCTTTCGGGGATGTGGATATACAGCTGACTTCATTCATTGCTTCTGGAGTTGTCCCATAGTGCAGGAGTTTTGGAGGAGAGTAGACTCCTTTCTCTCTTCAGCGCTGGGGCTTCCCAACATATTAAATCCCAAGAATTGCCTCCTGGGGGTCTTTGGCGACCTCACTGTTCCCTCCCAGGTCAAACGATTGCTTCGGATCCTTTACTGTTATGCTAAAAAATCAATTTTATTGACCTGGAGGGGAGCAGCAACCCCAACAGTGGGGCTATGGTTGAAACTAGTCAATGATGCCCTTCCACTTTACAAACTCACTTTTGAGATCCGCAAAAGGAAGAAAACATTTTATAAAATTTGGGGCAGGTGGCTGGCTAGCCCCCTGACCCTTTCCCCCATACTGCCATGAAAGAGTAGGTAGGTTGTAGCATACCTTGAACCATAACTACACTCCTATGCAATTTTACCAGCTATGACTGTCTAGTAGGTCTATTATGTTGCTGTAATTTGTCTTTATATTATATTATGCTGCTTAAATGGATGTGCAGATATTCTTCTGTGTAAACTGATATAGGAGCAAGTTGTTAATGTTGTGTGTGGGACAGGCCTGGCTAGGCCCCCACATATTGTCTTTCTATGTCTGTATGTTATGGAAAAATGTAATAAAACATATCTTTAAAAAAAAAAAAAAAAAACGGCATGGGTTCCCCCTCCAGGAGCATACCAGGCCCTTGGGTCTGGTATGGATTTGAAGGGGACTCCCCTAAGCCGAAAAATCGGCGTGGGGGTCCCCCTCAAAATCCAAACCAGACCCTTATCCGAGCACGCAACCTGGCAGGCCGCAGGGGAAGAGGGGGGGACGGGAGCGGCCCCCCCTCCCTCCTGAACCGTACCAGGCCGCATGTCCTCAACATGGGGGGTTTGGTGCTCTGGGGCAGGGGGGCGACCTGCGGCCCCCCACCCCAAAGCACCCTGTCCCCATGTCGATGAGGACAGGGCCTCTTCCCGACAACCCTGGCCGTTGGTTGTCGGGGTCTGCGGGCGGGGCTGATCGGAATCCGGGAGCCCCCTTTAATAAGGGGTCCCCCAGATGCCGGCCCACCACCCTATGTGAATGAGTATGGGGTACATCGTACCCCTACCCATTCACCTGGTGGAAAAAAATGGCAATAAAGAAAACACACACAGCTTTTTAAAGTAATTTATTGCACAGCTCAGGGGGTCTTCTTCCGACTTCGGGGGTCTCTGGTGTCATCGCCGCGCTCTCCGATTCTTTCTTCCTTCTGCCGGGCCACCGCTATCTTCTTCCAGCTCTTTTGCTAGTGGGGCCTGGTCTTCTCCGTCGCCTTCTTCCCTCTTCTTCTCTCCGGTTCTTTCTTCCTTCTGCCGGGCCTCCGCTATCTTCTTCCAGCTCTTTTGCTAGAGGAGGCCCGGTCTTCCCCATCGTCTCGTCCGGCTCTCCGTTGTCCTTCTGCCGGCCCCTCCACTATCTTCTTCCAGCTCTTTTGCTAGTGGAGGGGCCGGTCTTCCCGTTGGCTTCTTCCCTCTTCTCCTCGATGTTGACACGTCGCTTCCTCCCGCTGTAATGCTGGCTGTTCGGTCCGCAGCGATTTATATAGGCTTCTCATGACGTCACAGTCACATGTTCCCATGACGTCACAGTCACATGCTCCGGGGCCACCGTCGGCGTCTTCTTCCCTCTTCTCCTCCTCGATGTTGACTCGTCGCTTCCTCTCGCTGTAATGCTAAATCTTCGGTCCGCAGAGATTTATATAGGGTTCTCATGATGTCACAGTCACATGTTCCCATGACGTCACAGTCACATGCTCCGGGGCCGACGGGAAGACCGGCCCCTCCACTAGCAAAAGAGCTGGAAGAAGATAGTGGAGGGGCCGGCAGAAGGACAACGGAGAGCCGGACGAGACGACGGGGAAGACCGGGCCTCCGCTAGCAAAAGAGCTGGAAGAAGATAGCGGTGGCCCGGCAGAAGGAAGAAAGAACCGGAGAGTGCGGCGACGACACCGGAGACCCCCGAAGTCGGAAGAAGACCCCCAGGAGCTGTGCAATAAATTACTTTAAAAAGCTGTGTGTGTTTTTTTTATTGCCATTTTTTTTCCACCAGGTGAATGGGTAGGGGTACGATGTACCCCATACTCATTCACATAGGGTGGTGGGCCGGTATCTGGGGGGCCCCTTATTAAAGGGGGCTCCCGGATTCCGATCAGCCCCGCCCGCAGACCCCGACAACCAACGGCCAGGGTTGTCGGGAAGAGGCCCTGTCCTCATCAACATGGGGACAGGGTGCTTTGGGGTGGGGGGGCCGCAGGTCGCCCCCCTGCCCCAGAGCACCAAACCCCCCATGTTGAGGGCATGCGGCCTGGTACGGTTCAAGAGGGAGGGGCGCTCTCTCGTCCCCCCCTCTTCCCCTGCGGCCTGCCAGGTTGCGTGCTCGGATAAGGGTCTGGTTTGGATTTTGAGGGGGACCCCCACGCCGATTTTTTAGCTTAGGGGAGTCCCCTTCAAATCCATACCAGACCCAAGGGCCTGGTATGCTCCTGGAGGGGGAACCCATGCCGGTTTTTTATTTAAAAATTGGCGTGGAGTTCCCGCTCAGGATTCATACCAAACACAGTGCCTGGTATTGGCGGGAATCCACGTCGGATCTCCGTCTACCGGCAATGCGTGTCGCTCATCGTGAAAGGAACATTTTCCTTTCCCGATGACGAGACAGCTCGGCGCTGGCTCTCGCGACGGAGCTCGTAGGGTGTCAATCTCGCCGCTAGAAGCGGCGAGATTGACACAATATCGGCGGCACCTACTGTAAGTCTTTAAGTGGTCAAACTGACCTCGTTTGCAGACCGGAGTTCATCCCTTTGATCTAAAAGAACCAAACGTTACATTGTTTATAGTTATCTCTCAGCGCCAAGAAATGTTGATAAACATTTAGAGGCTCTTTTTTTTGACAACTGTGAGGAAGCGGAGAACGGCTCTGCACTGTTTACATAGAATCGTGGAATTAAGATCGTGAGAGGGGTTGAATCGAGGTTGCAATTTTTTTAACGATTAATTGTGCAGCTCTACTTTGACGTACAGAGAGAGAAACTGGCGAAGACAGATTTTGCAAAATTGTCTCGCATGCATTCTCAAGGTGGCGTGCATGCACAAAAGTACAAGTTTTAAACCGCTACATGTTTTTGGCACATTTTGCACCACACCACTTTTAGAACACGTAAGAGACACTTTTGCAGAATATGTCTGTGTCAGTCTTTATAAATTCCAGAGACTGACACTTAGGCCTAGTTCACACCATGTGCAAATGGGGGGGTGTAATGGCGCTTGCTAAAAACAAATCCCTTTCATTAAAGTGCAACCAAGTGGGTATATAATAAAGTTAAAAAATATAAAGGCTAAATAGTCCGTGATGTGATAGCATCATACACAATATGTATAAAAAAATAATCCATTTAACCACTTAAGCCCCGGACCATTTGGTAGCTAAAGGACCAAAGGTGATTTCAGAAGTTTGCACTGCGCTGCTTTAACTGTAAATTGTGCGGACATGCAATGTTGTACCCAAACGAAATTTGCGTCCTTTTCTTCCCACAAATAGAGCTTTCTTTTAATGGTATTTGATTGCCTCTGCGATTTAAATTTTTTGCGATATAAACGGAAAAAGACCGAAATTTTTTTAAAAAAATGATATTTTCTACTTTTTGTTATAAGAAAAATCGAATAAACTCAATTGTAGTCATACATTTAGGCCAAAATGTATTCAGCCACATGTCTTTAGTAAAAAAAATGTCAATAAGCGTATATTTATTGGTTTGCGCAAAAGTTATAGCGTCTACAAACTAGGGTACATTTTCTGGAATTTACACAGCTTCTAATTTATGACTGCCTATCTCATTTCTTGAGGTGCTAAAATGGCAGGGCAGTACAAAACCCCCCCAAATGACCCCATTTTAGAAAGTAGACACCCCAAGGAAATTGCTGAGAGGCATTTTGAGCCCATTGAATATTTTATTTTTTTGTCCCAAGTGATTGAATAATGACAAAAAAAAAAAAATTGCAAAAAGTTGTCACTAAATGATATATTGCTCACACATGCCATGGTTATATGTGGAATTGCACCCCAAAATACATTCTGCTGCTTCTCCTGAGTACGGGGATACCACATGTGTGGGACTTTTTGGGAGCCTAGTCGCGTACGGGACCCCAAAAACCAAGCACCGCCTTCAAGGTTTCTAAGGGCATAAATTTTTGATTTCACTCCTCACTACCTATCACTACCTATCACAGTTTTGAAGGCCATAAAATGCCCAGATGGCACAAACCCCCCCAAATGACCCCATTTTGGAAAGTAGACACCCCAAGCTATTTGCTGAGAGGCATGTTGAGCCCATTGAATATTTTTTTTTTGTCCCAAATGATTGAATAATGACAAAAAAAAGAAAAAATGTACAAAAAGTTTGTCACTAAATGATATATTGCTCACACATGCCATGGTTATATGTGGAATTGCACCCCAAAATACATTCTGCTGCTTCTCCTGAGTACAGGGATACCACATGTGTGGGACTTTTTGGGAGCCTAGCCGGGTACGGACCCCCAAAAACCAAGCACCGCCTTCAGGATTTCTAAGGGCGTAAATTTTTGATTTCACTCCTCACTACCTATCAGTTTCGAAGGCCATAAAATGCCAAAATAGCACAAAACGCCCCCAAATGACCCCATTTTGGAAAGTAGACACCCCAAGCTATTTACTGAGAGGCATGTTCAGTCCATGGAATATTTTATATTTTGCCACAAGTTGCGGGAATATGACAAACTTTGTTTTTTTTGCACAAAGTTGTCACTAAATGATATATTGCTCACACATGCCATGGGCATATGTGAAATTACACCCCAAAATACATTCTGCTGCTTCTCCTGAGTACGGGGATACCACATGTGTGGGACTTTTTGGGAGCCTAGCCGCGTACGGGACCCCAAAAACCAAGCACCGCCTTCAAGGTTTCTAAGGGCATAAATTTTTGATTTCACTCCTCACTACCTATCACAGTTTTGAAGGCCATAAAATGCCAAGATAGCACAAAACCCCCCAAAATGACCCCATTTTGGAAAGTAGACACCCCAAGGAAATTGCTGAGAGGCATGTTGAGCCCATTGAATATTTTTTTTTTGTCCCAAGTGATTGAATAATGACAAAAAGAAAAAAAAAATGTACAAAAAGTTGTCACTAAATGATATATTGCTCACACATGCCATGGTTATATGCGGAATTGCACCCCAGAATACATTTGGCTACTTCTCCTGAGTACGGGGATACCACATGTGTGGGACTTTTTGAGAGCCTAGCCGCGTACGGGCCCCCGAAAACCAAGCACCGCCTTCAGGATTTCTAAGGGCACAAATTTTTGATTTCACTCCTCACTACCTATCACAGTTTTGAAGGCCATAAAATGCCAAGATAGCCCAAAACCCCCACAAATGACCCCATTTTGGAAAGTAGACACCCCAAGCTATTTGCCGAGAGGCATGGTGAGTATTTTACAGCTCTCGTTTGTTTTTGAAAATGAAGAAAGACATTTTTTTTTTTCAATTTTTAAAACTTTGTGACAAAAAGCGAGATCTGCAAAATACTCAACATACCTCTCAGCAAATAGCTTGGGGTGTCTACTTTCCAAAATGGGGTCATTTGGGGAGGTTTTGTGCCATCTGGGCATTCCATGGCCTCCGAAACTGTGATAGGCAGTGAGGAGTGAAATCAAAAATTTACACCCATAGAAATCCTGAAGGCGGTGCTTGGTTTTCGGGGTCCTGTACGCGGCTAGGCTCCCAAAATGTCTCCCACATGTGGTATCCCCGTACTCAGGAGAAGCAACAGAATGTATTTTGGGGTGCAATTCCACATATAACCATGGCATGTTTGAGCAATATATAATTTAGTGACAACTTTTTGTACATTTTTTTTGTTTTCTTTTTGTCATTATTCAATCACTTGGGACAAAAAAAAATATTCAATGGGCTCAACATGCCTCTCAGCAAATAGCTTGAGGTGTCTACTTTCCAAAATGGGGTCATTTGGGGGGGGGGGTTTTGAACTGTCCTGGCATTTTATGCACAACATTAGGAAGCTTATGTCACACATCATCCACTCTTCTAACCACTTGAAGACCAAGCCCTTTCTGACACTTTTTGTTTACATGAAAAAAAATTTTTTTTTGCAAGAAAATTATGTTGAACCCCCAAACATTATATATTTTTTTAAAGCAAAGGCCCTACAGATTAAAATAGTGGGTGTTGCATTTTTTTTTCCACACAGTATTTGCGCAGCGATTTTTCAAACGCATTTTTTTGGGGGAAAAACACACTTTTTTTATTTTTAATGCTTGATGAAATAAAAAAGATGATCTTAGGCCGAGTACATGGATACCAAACACGACATGCTTTAAAATTGCGCACAAACGCGCAGCGGCGGGAAACTACATTCATTTTTAAAAGCATTTAAAAGCCTTTACAGGTTACCACGTTAGATTTACAGAGGAGGTCTACTGCTAAAATTACTGCCCTCGATCTGACCTTCGCGGTGATACCTCACATGCATGATGCAATTGCTGTTTACATATGACGCTAGACCGACGCTTGCGTTCGCCTTTGCGCAAGAGCAGGGGGGGACAGCGGTGTTTTTTTTTAATTTTTTTTTTTTATTATTTATTTTGCTTTTTTATTTTATTTTTAAACTGGTCCTTCCATATCTTTTTTTTTTTTAATCATTTTTATTGTTATCTCAGGGAATGTAAATATCCCCTATGATAGCAAAAAGTAGTGACAGGTACTCTTTTTTTGAAAAAAATTGGGGGGTTAGACCCTAGATCTTCCCTCTGCCCTCAAAGCATCTGACCACACCAAGATCGATGTGATAAAATGCTTTCCCAATTTCCCAATGGCGCTGTTTATATCCGGGGGGGGGCATTCCCTCCCACTGCTTGTAAAAGCAGTCAAGAGGCTAATTATCTGCTAGAATTGCTTTTACATGAGAGCCGGCCACTGGCTGAAAAGAATGATACCAAGATGATACCTAAACCCGCAGGCATCATTCTGGTATAAACATTCAAAGTCCAGCAACATACCAGTACGTTGCTGGCCCTTGTTGGACATGTATTGTAATCTTTTTTTTCATGCAGCCTGTTGGCTGAACGAAAAAAAGAGATTGATCGGTGGGTATGCCCACCATTAGAATACGTCCCTTCATCCACCCACTTCTAATGATGGGCATATATGCCGAAGCATGGGGGCATCCTCCCGCAAAAAAGTTATGCCGCGTACACACGGTCGGACTTTTCCACGGGCAAGCCTTCGTCGGAATTTCGACCGTATGTACGCGGCATAAAAGGTTATGCCGCGTACACACGGTCGAACTTTTCCACGGGCAAGCCTCCGTCGGAATTTCGACCGTATATACACGGCATTAGGAGCAAAATCGCTCCTCCGCCCCTGCTGCCCCCATGCTTCGGCATATATGCTCTTTTTTTAACTGTGGTGGTGAAATCACCTCCTACAGCGTTGGAGTCACGGCTTTATGTATCGTGGGAGCAAACGCTGTTGCTGTCAAGATAAATAAATCCGCGATGCAACTGAATGGCGTACCTGCTAAGCAAATGATGGTTAACATTAAAACAAAGTAACATTACAGTACAACAGTAAGACCTTACCATACCATACCTGCAAAGCAAATACCAAAACAAAACCTAGTAAAAAATAAAACATTTTTTTAACGCAACCTGTGCCTAAAATATATATATGCCGAAGCATGGGGGCATCCTCCCGCAAAGAAGTTATGCCGCGTACACACGGTCGGACTTTTCCACAGGCAAGCCTTCGTCGAAATTTCGACCGTATGTACGCGGCATAAAAGGTTATGCCGCGTACACACGGTCGAACTTTTCCACGGGCAAGCCTCCGTTGGAATTTCGACCGTATGTACGCGGCATTAGGAGCAAAATCGCTCCTCCGCCCCTGCTGCCCCCATGCTTCGGCATATATGCTCTTTTTTTTTAACTGTGGTGGTGAAATCACCTCCTACAGCACTGGAGTCACGGCTTTATGTATCGTGGGAGCAAACGCTGTTGCTGTCAAGATAAATAATTCCGCGCTGCAGTTGAATGGCGCACCTGAAAACAAAAAATGACATACCTGAAAAGCAAGCATGATAAAACATTGCAGAATGGAATACAGTAAAAAAGAGCAGAACAATAGAGAGAAAATAGAGAGAGAGAGAGAGAACAATAAAACGACAACTATTTTTTTTTTTTTTTTTTTGTGTTTTTGTTTTTTACGTTTTTTTTTTTCTTTTTTACACTTTTTTTTGTAACTTTAACAACTGTAATGGTTCAGGTCTCTCAAAATGTAATGGCATCTTGGGAGACCCTGTGTAAGTGTGTCCTAGTCTGTGAAATGCTGTACCCTACGCTAAAGTTGAGTGGTAGCGTTCAAAACATTCACCAAGGCAAAGACCAGGTTTGTCAGGACAGAGTGGACAATAATGACGGGTGTCACGCCTAAATCCGCGCTTGCTACAGACACGACATCTTTTTTGGGGGGCTCGTTGGGTAGGGGTACTCGGGAGGACATGCATATAATGCCTCTCATGCAGCCGGCTTACTGCATTTGGTAGGGGATGGTGAGGTGCAGAACCGCCTGGATACAGGAGTTCTGTGACAATCTCATTCTGGAATTTTAGAAGAGATAACGTCCCGCCTGAAGCTCTGTATAGCACATGAGCGTTCAGCAAAGCCAATTGAAATAAGGATAGAGACACTTTTTTGTACCAGCGTCTCGCCTTACGGTCAATTAGATACGGCGCCAACTGGTCGTTGAGGTCCACCCCTCCCATATTTTTGTTATATTCGTGGACACAGAGGGGTTTCTCCACAACACCAGTCGCCGTACGAATTTGGACTGTCGTGTCTGCATGAAGGGAGGTAAGAAAGAAAACATTCTTATTGTCCCTCCACTTCATAGCGAGCAAGTTATTACACTTTACGCAGGCTCTCTCCCCCAGCCTAAGACGAGCATCTACAAGCCGCTGGGGAAAGCCCCGGCGATTAGGTCGCACGGTGCCACATGCTCCAATCTGATGATCAAACAAGTGACTAAACAGTGGCACGCTCGTGTAATAATTGTCCACATACAAGTGGTACCCCTTTCCGAATAAGGGTGACACCAATTTCCACACTATCTTGCCAGTGCTCCCTATGTAATCCGGGCAGTTGATCGGCTCAACCTGACTATCTTTTCCCTCATAAACCATAAAGCTCCATACATAGCCTGTTGCCCTGTCACAGCACTTATAGAGCTTGACCCCGTATCTGGCACGCTTGCTGGGAAGGTACTGCTTGAAAGCCAAGCGGCCAGAAAATTTAATCAGGGACTCATCAACGCAGACAGCTTGATCGGGAATAAACAAGGCTGCAAAACGTTTGTTGAAGTGGTTTATGAGGGGCCGAATTTTATAGAGCCGGTCATATTCAGGGTCCCCACGTGGACGACAAAGTTCATTGTCGTTGAAGTGCATGAACCGCAAAATCTGCTCGTATCGTTTCCTGGGCATGGAGGCAGAGAACACGGGCATGTGGTCAATTGGGTGCGTGGACCAATAAGCACGCAATGACGGGAATTTATGTGTGCCCATGTTGAGGGAAAGGCCCAGGAAGAAGGTCTTAAATTCGGAAACCGTAATTGGTTTCCAATCTTTGGCAATGGAAGGCAACTGGGGATTAGCGGCGATGAATTGACCAGCATATAAATTACTCTGGTCCACAATAGATCTATAGAGATCTTCCGTGAAAAACAGCGAATAATAATCAATTGGCATAAAATCAGCTGTTTCCACCTGAATACCGGGTTGGGCAGTGAATGGGGGAAGTACGGGTTCTGCAGAAGTGGTGGGGACCCAATCAGGATAGGCGAATTCTGCAGGAAGAGCACTATGGGTACGGCGGGCCTGCCTTTGTCTTCTTATTGGTGGCAGCGGGACACTACTTGTGCTTGCCACCTCGCCAGCTTGAACTGCACTTATGGGACTAGCCACGTCACCAAGTGATACTGCAGTGCTGGATGTACGCTCAGGCTGTACTAGGCCGCTGGTGCTTGCCAATTCACCAGAAGGAATAGCGGCGCTAGTACTACTCTGCTCCATGATACGAGAGCCCTGCGGTTCTTGCTCCTCAACAACCTCAGAAGATCGGGATCGGGTACGCCTGACCTTAGCAGGGACCTCAACTTCGTCGTCAGAGCTATCTGACGTGGGGCCGCTGACGTCACTGTCTTCTACGGGAAGATATTCTGAGCCTGAATCTGACAGATACGTGACCTCCTCTTCACTATCTGTCATGCTCAGAATCTCGTAGGCCTCTTTACTAGTGTACCTTCGTCTTGCCATTTTGGGCTCTAAATTTAGGGGTACACTAGTAAGATTCACAGGAAAAAAAGCACCCGACTGTCGTCAGCAAATGTATCAAACGCTACAAAAAAAACTGTTAGCGGTCGCAGGGATCAGGACTGTCTCTGCGAACGCTGCAGTTATGTGTTTTGTGTTTGGTAAGTGACAGTGATTGATCGATACTGCACTTGGGTTGGCTGGGCTGGGCGGAGGGGCTAAACGCAGGTGCTAGCAGGTATCTGGGCTGATCCCGCTAACACTGCGTTTTTGGGAACCCTAAACCGCTGGGGACGCTAGTATAGATCTGATCAGATCAGATATTGATCTGTTCAGATACTATACCACTAAGGGAGGTGTATGCTTTGCGCGTGGGTGTTAGCGTTACTGGCACTAACCTAATGCTGCCTGCGGCGACGCAGGCCCTCTCTGGCGCTAAAACCTAATTGATCTCACCCGCCAGGCGATCAGGGGGTTAAACCTTTATTGGGTTATATACGGCGGGTGCCCTGATGCTATAAAAAGCAAACTAACCAACCAGCGTCACCCGTAACCTTTATATGGTGATCACTGGTAAAAGGGTTAACTAGGGGCAATCAGGGGGTTAAAACCTTTATTAGGTTAAATATGGGGGTACCCGACGCTATATAAAAACCTGACGGGTTACCTAAATATCTAACTGGGTAACCAGTGTCACCAGTGATGCTTATACGGTGATCACTGGTGAAAGGGTTAACTCTAGGGGCAATCAGGGGGTAAAAATAATATATGGGGGTACCTGATGCTCTAAAAACCTGCGGCGAAACTAAAAATAAATAACTGGCTATCTAGGGCACCACCGGCACTAAATACAGCGATCGAAAATACGATCGCTTAGTGACGATGGCGTTAGGGGGTGAAAGGGTTACCTGGGGGGCGATCAAGGGGTTAAACCTTTATTAGGGGGGGTTAGGGGGCTACCCTGGACCTAAAGGGGCCTAAACCTAACTGCCCTGCAACTTTTTACTATCACAGATGACACTAAATGCAGTGATCAGTAAAATAAATGATCACTGCAATCAGTGACACTGTGATTGGGGGCTGGGGGGTGACCTGGGGGGTGATCTGGGGCTGACTGGGGGGTGAAATGTGTGCCTATGTGTACCTAAGTGTCAGTGGACTGTTGGTGCACTAACCTGCTTCTCTCCTCAGCGCCGGAATCGAAAAGACCGCCGCGAGGGAGATGACATCACTTCCTCCTGCCTGTGTTTACATCACATGGCGGAGGAAGTATTTTCATTCGCCGGGAGCGATCGCGAGGGGGTGGCCGAAATCGAATGGTCACCCCCTCATCTCTGATCGCTCCCTAACGATAAACGGCCGCTCACTGTATAGGAGGGGGGTCCGATCGGACCCCCCAACTGTACAAATGCGATCACGTACACTGTACGTGATTGTGCCTGTCTGTGCCATTCTGCCGACGTATATATACAGTGAGCGGTGGTTAAGTGCTCCAATAATAAAGGCAAAAAATCCCATGCAATAGATCCCATGCAAAGGTATAAACAACAAATGTGAGTCTCAGTAAAAAATACAAATCTTCTGTGCAAAAATAGATATCTGATACCAATAAAGTGCAAATAGTGAGTCTCTGCGTAGTCAAAAAATAAATGAATCAAGTATCCAAAAATACAATAAAAAATGAGTCTCTGTGCAGTATAAAAAATATAAAATCCAAAATCCCAAAATCCACTTAATCATAGGGTAACCTGTGGTGTGTACAGCCACGTAACGCGTAAGGGACCAGGGAGGAGAGCCAGTGGTGACATTACTTCCGCCCAGCGGCTGAGAGCGGAAGTGCCTATGTTTGTAGGAGATTACATGCGTCTGTTGAACAGTAATTGATGTAAGTGTTTCCATGTTGTTTTAAATAAATATTTTGAATGGTATCACACTATGAGAGCCCCCCTGTGTTTGATCTCACTTCTGAGAAGCTAGTGCCCCACTCCAAAGCGTTTACTGATGCAGAGGAATCACATGGTCACTCCGGGATCCATAGCCATTGAGGGATATCAATCTTGCTGAGGAGCTGCATCTGCCATTGGGTCAACTGAAGAGGCTGGGGGAAACGTGGGCACTTGGATAGAAGCACCTGCATGTGATTAGCCACTTGCGGATAATGGATCTGTTCTGCACTACTACTTTGGATTTTATATTTTTTATACTGCACAGAGACTCATTTTTTATTGTATTTTTGGATACTTGATTCATTTATTTTTTTGGATTTTTGGATTATTTTTTTATACATATTGTGTATGATGCTATCACATCACTGACTATTTAGCCTTTATATTTTTTAACTTTATTATATACCCACTTGGTTGCACTTTAATGAAAGGGATTTGTTTTTAGCAAGCGCCATTACACCCCCCCCCCCCCCCCCATTTTCACATGTTTGTTGGTGTGTGAACACCTTTTAGTTGTGGCAGCTGCTTAGTTCATTAGTTATTAGATTTATTTGGTCTTTATCCTGGTTTGCGCATCAATTACCCCCCATTTTAATATCTATTTCACACCATGACATCTTTTTTTTTTGTACACGTTCTGCAAGGGCAAAAAAAAAGTTATTCTCCATGTGCCCTGTTCGCACCACAACACTGGTATCACATGCAGATTTTTTTCTGCACAGGAATCTGCAACGTGTATGCATTTTTCTGTGGGAACAAAAAACTGATGTGACAAGACTTTAGTGTGAACAGGGCACATAACTGACACACATAAAAACTGATGTCAACGTGGAAAAAAACTCACTAAAACGCGCATGAAAACTGAAGTAAAACTGATGTAAAATCATGTCTCTGCAAGTGAAATCTGCACAGTTTTCCCATCAGTTTTCATGCACATATGGTGTGAACAAACCCAAAGGCCTGATTCACACCTATTCATTTTAGTGCTTTTTGCATTTTGCCGATTTGCACTACAGATCGTAGGAAACCATGTTAAATGGACTATAATGCAAAAGGCACTAAAAGTGCATAGGTGTGAATTAAGCCCTGCGTTAGAAACAAGATATACCTGTGCTCATATCTCAATAGCTTGTACATGCATGCAGTTGGCTAGCTTAAACATGTATTGCAATATGTGTGACCTAAATATCCCTATTTTTTTTTTATTGTAAAACCTTGAAAGGTTTAACAGTGTGCTGAGGGTTCATCCAGTATTTTTAGTACGAACACATACACTGACACTAAATATGAAACCTTTTTTTCTTACCTAAGACACACAGACACTGCCACACTGACATTTAGGGCTCATTTACACTTGCTTCGGCTTCAACACACATTAACGGCTAGTTTACACTTACTTCAAAACAAGGCTTTGGACAGGTTTTGTTAAAGCTCTCTGAACGCTAGTCAAAGCCCCTGTCACTAAATAAAATGGTTAGCTTACATTCCTGTTTACAGCTTGCTTTTGCTTTGCTTTGGCTTCACTTCAAAAATTATACACTATGTAGCTTTAGTGGTGCTTTAAAGCATCTTCAAAGCCTCCATAGAAATCTATGGCAAAGCTTACTTGAAGCCCCTCCGAAGCTTCACCAAAGCCTCATCGAAGCCCCACCAAAACCTCATCGAAGCACCAATCAAAAGCGAGGTATAAACAGACTGTAAGCTAACCATTTTATTTAGTGTCGGTAGCTTTAACAAAGCATGTTCGGAAGCAAGTGTAAACTAGCCATAACTGACATTTACATTGCCGCAAATTGACACTAACAGCAACTGACAGACTGCCACTAACACTGACACTAAGGCTACAATCACACCGGTGATTAGGGCCAGTGCGAATAGTAGGGGCAGGAATCACTTTTTGAGTATCCAGCAGCGATCACTGCAGGTGATCATTGGTAGTGCAAAGAGCCACAAATAGCTGCGGCTGCCAGCAACCTGTAGTTATAGTGAACCTAGACCAGTGTTTCTTAATTCCAGTCCTCAAGGCGCACCAACAGGTCATGTTTTCAGGCGTTCCATTATTTTGCACAGGTGATTTGATCAGTTTCACTGCTTTAGTAATTACCACAGCCATTTCATCTGAGGAAAATCCTGAAAACATGACCTGTTGGTGCGCCTTGAGGAATGGTATTGAGAACCACTGACCTAGACGCTGAGAGCCGCCGCAGGAATCTCTGATTTCTGCCGCTACTAATGGTACTGACCCTAATCGCCAGTGTGAATGTAGACCAATACTCACTAAACTAAAACAAGACCTGATCTAGTTTATCTATATTTATTTATCTTTCACAACATACTTTTTATTTTTGTACAGACTTCTTCTTAGTGAGGCTGGAATGAACAAAATGTATTTTTTTCTCCTTCACAGAGGAGGAACTACATGGAGTGGGCTATAGAGCGAATGCGGGCAGAAGACCCTGTTGTTCTTGGGTGGGACGTCATATGACATTGCGCCTTCCAAAGCCACTAGGGGGGGGGGCGCGTGAGCCGCGTCACTGGGGACCCGATGCGCGTGCCCCGGCGGCCGCGATGGCCCAGTAACCGAGCAGGACCGCGGATCTGTGTGTGTAAACACACAGATCCACGTCCTGTCAGGGAGAGGAGACCGATGGTGTGTCATAGAGACAACCATCGGTCACCTCCCCCAGTCAGTCCCCTCCCCCCACAGTAAGAATCACTTCCAGGGAACACATTTAAGCCCTTGATCGCCCCCTAGTGTTAACCCCCTCCCTGCCAGTCATGTTTATACAGTAATCAATGCATTTTTATAGCACAGATCGCTGTATAAATGTGAATGGTCCCAAAAATGTGTCAAAAGTGTCCGATATGTCCGCCGCAATATCGCAGTCATGATAAAATTCCCTAATTTGCCGCCATTACTAGTAAAAGAAAAAAAAAATGCTATAAATCTATCCCCTATTTTGTAGCTGCTATAACTTTTGCGCAAACCAATCAATATCGGCCTAAACTGAGGAATATATAAAAAAAAAAAAATGGATATTTATTATAGCAAAAAGTAAAAAATTTTTTTTTTTTTTCAAACTTGTCGCTATTCTTTTGTTTATAGCGCAAAAAATAAAAAAATACCACCAAAAGAAAGCTCTATTTGTGGGGAAAAAAGGATGCAAAGTTTGTTTGGGTACAGCGTCGCACGACCGCGCAATTGTCATTCAAAGTGTGACAGTGCTGAAAGCTGAAAAATGGCTTGGCAGGAAGGGGGTGAAAGTGCCCTGTAGGCAAGTGGTTAAAGAGGAGTTCCAGACACCTGGGAAAAAAAATAACTCAGCAGCTATAAAAAACTGTAGCTGCTGACTTTGAAACAGCCACTCATCTATTCCACGATCCAGCGGTGTGCTCTCCCTAGTGGGTCTCACCCGCTGCCTTCAGTCCCCGGCGCAGGCATCTTCACTATGGGCACCAAGCTGTGACAGCTTGGTGGATGCAGTCTTCTGGAATCTGTTAGTGTCCCAGATAACTGCAAAGGGGAGGGAGGAGAACGGAAGTGGGAAGCAGGTACCTGTCAAAATCGGGTACCCGCGCTCGCCCCCACCCCCCGCTCCTCCGGTGCTATCAGACAATCAATAATCATAAAGTGCATACATATAGTGCAAAAAATTAATAAATAACAATTCATCACGTGTAAATAAATAGATAAATTCATCAAACCAATATATGTAAGGGTTCAGTTCATATAGTCCGTGTTATCATGCCAAGAGTGATGTGTAAAATCAAAATGAATTAATTCTGCAGCTTATACACAGCCCCAAATGAGATGATGGTATTAAAATAGTGCTCAACACATGCACTTCCTAATCTCTTAGTGCTGAAAGTGATCACCCAATAGGGCTCCCTGTTGCCCCAGTGACGACGTCTCTTACGATGAAATGTATGTCAGGACTTAGTGTTGACGCCGGCACGCCCCCTGGGGTGCTGGACAACAATCTGTACCGAATGCGTGTTGTTTTTAAAAGACTTGTGAGTCTTTGCCTTTTATATGAATTTTAAATAATGGTGGACGTTGTGCAATGAGCATTTTTTCCGTCTCTTCACACGCATCCTCCTCCATATAACCTTGTAAAAAGAATACTCTGTGGAGAGATTGGGAGAGCCATATTAAGGGATCGATTACCATATGGGCCTTTTGATGGGAGTTGTATTCCATAACCACAGTGAGGGGTGATCTCACTAAAAGCGAGGCTAGACCGTAATAAGGTCTAAGTACCTGGTAAGAGGCCAATGTGCACATTTTTGGAGTGGAGCCCTATTGGGTAATCACTTGCAGCCCTAAGAAATTAGTAAATGCATGTGTTGAGCACTATTTTAATATCATCATCTTGCTTGGGACTATATCATTTGCATCTTTTGATTTTGCACATTACTCTTGGCATGATAACAAGGACTATATAAACTGAAACCTTACATATATTGGTTTGATTAATTTATTTACATGTGATAAATTAACCACTTCCATACAGGGCACTTATACAGCTTCCTGCCCAGACCAATTTTCAGCTTTCTGCGCTGTTGCACTTTGAATGACAATTGCGCGGTTGTGCTACACTGTACCCAAACTAAATTTTTAGAATTTTGTTCCCACACACAGAGCTTTCTTTTGGTGGTATTTGATCACCTCTGCGATTTTTATTTTCTGGTAAAAAAAATTAAAAAGACCGAAAATTTTGAAAAAAAACCATATTTTTTTTGTTTCAGTTACAAAACTTTGTAAATTAGTACGTTTTCTCCTTCACTGATGGGCACTGATGGGGCTGCACTGACGGGCACTGATAAGGCGGCACTGATGGGCACCAATGAGGCAGCGCGGATGGGCACCGATAGGCAGCACGGATGGGCACCGATAGGCAGCGCGGATGGGCACCGGTAGGCGGCGCAGATGGGCACCGGTAGGCGGCACGAATGGGCACCGATAGGTGGCACGGATGGGCACAGATAGGCGGCACGAATGGGCACAGATAAGCGGCACGGATGGGCACGATAGGCGGCACGGATGGGCACCGATAGGCGGCACGGATGGGCACTGATAGGTGGCACGGATGGGCATGGATGGGCACTGATAGGTGGCATGGATGGGCACTGATAGGTGGCACTGTAATGTGTTAATGGATGCCAATCAGTGCCAAACAATAAGGCCTGCCAATCAGTGATGCCCATTGTGGGCACTGATTGGCATCCATTAGGGGCACTAATTGGCATCCATTAGGGGGCACTGATTTCAATCCCTGGTGGTCTAGGGAGGCATACCTTGTAATGGACATCCCTGGTGGCCCAGTGGTATCCCTGGTGGTCCAGTGGCATCCCTGGTGGTCCAGTGTGGGCATCCTTGGGGGGGCTGTGCTGATAATTGATCAGCACAACCCCCCCCCTGTCAGAGGAGCAGCCGATCGGCTCTCCTCTACTCGCGTCTGACAGACGCGAGTGAGGAAAAGCTGATTACCGGCTTTTCCTGTTTACATGTGATCAGCCGTGATTGGACACGGCTGATCACGTGGTAAAGAGTCTCCGTCTGAGACTCTTTACCTAGATCGGAGTTGCGGGGTGTCAGACTGACACCCTGCAACAACAATCGCTGCGATGCGCGCCCCCGGGGGCGCGCAGCGGCTTAAAATCCTGAGGACGTTATATGACGTCCAGTCAGGATTTTAAAACCACTTTGCCGCCGTCAATCCGCTATAGGGCGGGCGGCAAGTGGTTAATATTTTATTGTTTTTGCGCTATATGCACTTTATGACTATTGATTGTCTGATAGCACTGTAATTTTGTGTAATTAAGTTTACGTAAGCACTTTTTAGTGACAGCGCTACATTTTTCTTTCTATATATTTATTTAGATTTGATTATATAAGCAGTAAGATATTTACACTTAGTGCAGATAGCTCCTATTAACATATATTCTGTGCCCCGGATTGAAGCCCACTTCTTGGACGCCAAATGTGTTATGCAGTTGTAAAGGGGTTAAAGGCCTCTCACTCTGTAGATATCAACACTTTTCCAGTGTAACAACCTAAAATTTAAGATTTCTCCTCACTTTCTTACTGGCTCTGAGACAATTGTTACCAGGAGGGTTGAATCTACCCAGCAGGGAGGAATCAGACAGCAATAAAAACTTGCCAGAGGGTCTTAGCTCTTCCCCACTTTATAAAAAAAAAATTACATTCTGCCTTAACCTACACTTTTTTATGCCGTCACTTTTCTATGTTTCATCTCAATACAGCCTCATTGTCTCCACATTTGCCACAAACCTGAGGGCAGAGATTGCAGTAATGGAATCTCTATGTATCTGTATGTATTTCTTCTACAAATATGTGGTCGGTGCTCTTTTCTACTTGACTTTTTACCAGACATACCGTGTGTGTGTGTGTATATATATATATATATATATATATACACACATATACAGTTGCAAAGAAAAGTATGTGAACCCTTTTGGAATGATATGGATTTCTGCACAAATTGGTCATAAAATGTGATCTGATCTTCATCTAAGTCACAACAGTAGACAATCACAGTCTGCTTAAACTAATAACACCCCTAGACTAATGAGATCTCCAAGAGCTAATTGGAGTGAGGTGTCAGCCAACTGGAGTCCAATCAATGAGATGAGATTGGAGGTGTTGGTTACAGCTGCCCTGCCCTAAAAAAAACACACACACCAGTTCATGGTTTGCTTTTCACAAGAAGCATTGCCTGATGTGAATGATGCCTCGCACAAAAGAGCTCTCAGAAGACCTACGATTAAGAATTGTTGACTTGCATAAAGCTGGAAAGGGTTATAAAAGTATCTCCAAAAGCCTTGCTGTTCATCAGTCCACGGTAAGACAAATTGTCTATAAATGGAGAAAGTTCAGCACTGCTGCTTCTCTCCCTAGGAGTGGGCGTCCTGTAAAGATTACTGCAAGAGCACAGCGCAGACTGCTCAATGAGGTGAAGAAGAATCCTAGAGTGTCAGCTAAAGACTTACAAAAGTCTCTGGCATATGCTAACATCCCTGTTAGCGAATCTACGATACGTAAAACACTAAACAAGAATGGATTTCATGGGAGGATACCACAGAGGAAGCCACTGCTGTCCAAAAAAAACATTGCTACACGTTTACAGTTTGCACAAGAGCACCTGGATGTTCCACAGCAGTACTGGCAAATATTCTGGGGACATATGAAACCAAAGTTGAGTTGTTTGGAAGAAACACACAACACTGTGTGGAGAAAAAGAGGCACAGCACACCAACATTAAAACCTCATCCCAACCGTGAAGTATGGTGGTGGGGGCATCATGGTTTGGGGCTGCTTTTCTGCATCAGGGCCTGGACTGATTGCTATCATCAAAGGAAACATTAATTCCCAAGTTTATCCAGACATTTTGCAGGAGAACTTAAGGCCATCTGTCCACCAGCTGAAGCTCAACTGAAGATGGGTGTTGCAACAGGACAACGGCCCAAAGCATAGAAGTAAATCAACAACAGAATGGCTTAAACAGAAGAAAATATGCTTTCTGGAGTGGCCCAGTTAGAGTCCTGACCTCAACCCGATTGAGATGCTGTGGCATGACCTCAAGAAAGCGATTCACACCAGACATCCCAAGAATATTGCTGAACTGAAACGGTTCTGTAAAGAGGAATGGTCAAGAATTACTCCTGACGGTTGTGCACGTCTGATCTGCAACTACAGGAAACGTTTGGTTGAAGTTATTGCTGCCAAAGGAGGTTCAACCAGTAATTAAATCCAAGGGTTCACATACTTTTTCAACCTGCACTGTGAATGTTTACATGGTGTGTTTAATAAAAACATGGTAACATTTAATTCTTTGCGTGTTATTAGTTTAAGCAGACTGTGATTGTCTATTGTTGTGACTTAGATGAAGATCAGATCACATTTTATGACCAATTTGTGCAGAAATCTATATAATTCCAAAAGGGTTCACATACTTTTTTTTGCAACTGTATATAGTCATGGCCAAAAATATTGGCACCCCTGCCTTTCTGTCAGATAACGCACCACTTTGCCCAGGAAATGTTTGCAGTTACAAATGTTTAGGCATGCTCATGTTTTATTTATTTTGTTTGTAGAGGTATGACTCAAAAAAAGTGGAGAAACAAAAAAGCCAAATCTGAAAGCCAAAAATGGACTGGACAACATTATTGGCACCCTCAATTTAATCCCTATTAGATTGTAAGCTCTTCTGAGCAGGGCCCTCTTAATCCTCTTGTATTTTATTGTACTAAAACTGTAGTGTCTCCCTTTTATTGTAAAGCGCTGTGTAAACTGCTGGCGCTATATAAATCCTGTATAATAATAATAATAATTGGTAGCACCCCCTTTGGAAAAAATAACTGGAATCAATCGCTTCCTGTAACCATCAATTAGTTTCTTACACCTCTCCACTGGAACTCTTCTTTAGCCAACTGCTTCAGGTCTCTCATGTTTGAAGGGTTTCTTTTCCCCAACTGCTGTTTTGCACTCTCTCCACAGGAGGTGCTCTGTGGTATTTAGATCTGGACTCATTGCTGACCAGTTCAATACTCTCCAGCGCTTTGTCTTCAACCATTTCTGGGTGCTTTTTAATGTGTTACATAGTTACATAGTTAGTCAGGTTGAAAAAAGACACAAGTCTATCCAGTTCAACCATTAAAAAAGAAATAAAAAAAATATATATATCGTACAATCCCATATACCCAATTCTATACCCACAGTTGATCCAGAGGAAGGCAAAAAACCCCAGCAGAGCATGATCCAATTTGCTACAGCAGGGGAAAAAATTCCATCCTGATCCCCCGAGAGGCAATTGGATATTCCCCGGATCAACTTTACCTATAAATGTCAGTACCCAGTTATATTATGTACATTTAAGAAAGAATCCAGGCCCTTCTTAAAGCAATCTACTGAGCTGGCCAGAACCACCTCTGCAGGGAGTCTATTCCACATTTTCACAGCTCTTACTGTGAAGAAACCTTTCCGTATTTGGAGGTGAAATCTCTTTTCCTCTAGACGCAAAGAGTGCCCCCTTGTCCTTTGTGTTGACCGTAAAGTGAATAATTCAACACCAAGTTCACTATATGGACCCCTTATATATTTGTACATGTTGATCATATCCCCCCTTAATCTCCTCTTCTCAAGAGTGAATAAATTCAGTTCCTCTTATCAGTTTAGTTGCCCTTCTCTGCACTTTCTCCAGTTCCCCAATATCCTTTTTGAGAACTGGGGCCCAAAACTGAACTGCATATTCCAGATGAGGTCTTACTAATGATTTGAACAGGGGCAAAATGATATCTCTCTCTCTCTAAAGACCATACCTCTCTTAATACAAGAAAGGACTTTGCTCGCTTTGGAAACCGCAGCTTGGCATTGCATGCCATTATTGAGCTTATGATCTACCAAAACCCCCAGATCCTTCTCCACTACGGATCCCTCCAGTTTTACTCCCCCTAGTATGTACGATGCATTCATATTCTTAGCCCCCATGTGCATAACTTTACATTTATCAACATTAAACCTCATCTGTCACATAGTCGCCCATGTGTGTTTTGGGTCATTGTCCTGCTGTAAGACTGATGACCTGACACTGGGTCCTACATTGCACCCCAGAATTCTTTGGTAGTCTTCAGATTTCATAATACCATGCACACAGTCCAGTGCCTGAAGCAGCAAAGCAACTCCAAAACATCAGTGAACCTCCACTATGTTTGACTGTAAGGACTATCAATGTTTCTCTTCTGTCCATGTCCAGGGAGATTAGCTACAGTGCCATGGGCTGTAAACTTCTTGACAATGGTGCGCACAGTGGACACAGGAACATTAAGGTCTCTGTAGATGGTCTTGTAACCTTGAGATTGTCCATGCTTTTCCACAATTTTTGATCTCAAATCCTCAGAAAATTCTTTGCTGCTCTTTCTCTTCTCCATGCTCCGTGTATCACACAGAGACGCACAACAGAAAGGTTGAGTAAATTTTTCCCCTGGTTGCCGGTGTGATTTCTATATTGTCAGCACCTGTTAATTTAATTTAATTACAAATTACAGGAGCATCACAAACTTGGAATGCAATTATTTCTTACAATTTTGAGAAGGTGCCAATAATTTTGTCCAGTCCATTTTTTGAGTTTTGCGTGGAATGTGTCAGATTTGGTATTTTGTTTCTCCAATTTTTTGTGTTATACCAATGCAAACAAAATAAATAAACATGGGAATGACTAAACATTTGTAATTGCAACAATTTTCTGGGCAAAGTGGTGCATTATCTGACAGAAATGCAGGGGTGCCAATATTTTTGGCCATGACTGTACATATATGACCTAAGGCTTGTACAAGCCCATCACAAAGAAAAAATAGGGACTTTCGAGGTGCATATACAGCGGGTAAAATAAATATCAAACATATCACCATTTTTCTAGGTAAATACATTTCTAAAGGTGCAACTGAAAGTTTGATACACAACATTTAGACAAGCCTGTAATATACTTGGAGAATATAGTCTGCTCAGGTGAGACCAAAATTGAACTCTTTGGATGCCATAATACACACCATGTTTGGAGGTCAAATGGCACCACACATCACCCCAAAAACACTATACCAGCAGTGAAGTTTGGAGATGGGAACATCATAGTGTGGGGCTGTTTTTTTAGCATACGGTACTGGCAAACTTCATATCGTTGAAGGAAGGATGAATGGAAAAATGTACCAAGACATTCTTGATAAAAATCTGCTGAAATCTACCAGGATGATGAAGATGAAACAAGGGTGGACATTTCAGCAAGACAATGATCCCAAACACAAAGCCAAGGAAACTCTTAATTGGTTTCCAAGAAAGACCGACAAAGGATTTTGTACGAAGTATTAAACTTCAGTTAGCGTGTTCAATACTTTTTTTATGTGTCATTCCATTTTATTGCACATAACTTAATTTCTGAACTTTATTTGTTTTAGTTTCTTTGTATGTATGGATTGCATGGGCTGTCACCGACATGTGGGGAACATTTTATGTCAACGGCACCCTTAAAAATATATTTACCTAGAAAAATGGTGACGTGTTCAATACTTGTTTTGCCCACTGTATTTATGTATGAGAAGATCTGAGCATTCACATAAAATACTTTTTTTTATAAAATCCATACGTTTTATTGAAAAGAATTGTATTTTATTGTATATGAGAATTGGTTGCATGCCATTGCATCATCTATATACATTCATCGTCTGCTTATCCCCCTACTATTTTAGACACATTGTTATCATTAATATACTGTATATGTATGTAGGTATTATCACAAATCACTCAGTAAAGGTGATTTTCCAATAGAGTGGATGGCAGGCGACAGCTGATAGATTCTGCTTCCTCAAGCAGCAATGGATGTGTATATATAAAATACACAGTCAGAGTTATTACATATACAGTATAGTATATATCTAGTACATTGTAAAAGTATTCATATATCATGTATATTCAGTTCTCATCATTATGCTTTTATTTGTTCATCTTTACATACAAATGGAACAATGACTCACTATATGAATCAAACCCTCCCCTGTGGGACTGCTCAAGGGACGAGTGCACATCAGCAGGCCTGTGTATGTACAGTTCCAAGGTAAAAAAGGATGGGAAGATAGATTTCATGATTGTATTCAAACTGCCAGAACATTACAATATTACTGAGTGTGTTATAAAGCGCCCCACTGTTTTTTAGCCCTGTGATTCACCCAGTGGTACAATATAACTATTTCATGACAGGTGCCTACATTTTTATATATATATATATATATATATATATATATAACATTTTATATAAGTCCATAGGTGCCTAAATTATACGTTAATACCTTTCTATGTCTTCATAGGACAGTCTGTTTTATTGTTAACCACCAGATGTTCTTGATGTCCACCACTAGATGTCACTCAAACCAAATGTAAATCCAATAATAGGTGCACTCACAAATGTCCGTACGGAACATTTTATTGGATTTACATTATGTTACACAATAAGTTACACTATATTACACTATTGGTGGATTGGCACCTCTCTTTCCCTCTAGCCTCTTCTTTTGCAGTGCCTGGGTTCCCAGCCCGCTCTGAGAGGCAGCCTTGATTTTCCCAACAGTGCTAGTCAGAATGTATATACATTTTTTATAGTCCCAAACTTATACCTCTGGGATGTTTCTTAAGATTTATTATATAAATGTCTATATATTCTTTTATATGCACATCTTGCAGTTTTAATGATTAGCAGCCTTGTATTTGAATTTGTAAATAAATATAAATCTCTGCGCTGGTCTGAAAAGAAATGGAACAGCCGCTACTCAAGACCAGAAAGGAATCAAACAATAATACAAATGGTGCGCTATTCCCTGTGCAAAGTGTATGACACAATAAATTGTACAAACTAAAAGTGACAATTCTATAAACAACAATATATGAAATTAATAGCCTCAATCCCTCAAGACTAATATGAATAGGTGCATAAGTGACACATTATGGTGCTCAAAACAGTGTATAAGGATGAACAATCAAAAAACGATATATGAAATAAAATGTGCCTTATGTGATTATTAATTGCATCGCACACAGTTCTTATTCATGAGCAAAAATACATCTAATTGAATCCTTTCAGACAGCTTTCTGCAGCAGTCTCCTATGCTTGAAAGCGCCAGAGTATTGTTACATAGGTACATAGTTACATAGTAGGTGAGGTTGAAAAAAGTCCATCAAGCCCAACCTATGTGTGTGATTATATGTCAGTATTACATTTTATATCCCTGTATGTTGTGGTCGTTCAGGTGCTTATCTAATAGTTTTTTTAAACTATCGATGCTCCCCGCTGAGACCTCCGCATGTGGAAGGGAATTCCACATTCTTGCCGCTCTTGCAGTAAAGAACCCTCTATGCAGTTTAGGTTTAAACCTCTTCTTCTAATTTTAATGAGTGGCCACGTGTCTTATTGAACTCCCTTCCGCAAAAAAGTTTTATCCCTATTGTGGAGTCACCAGTATGGTATTTGTATATTGAAATCATATCCCCTCTCAAGCGTCTCTTCTCCAGTACTCGCAACCTTTCCTCATAACGAACATCTTCCAGTCCATTTATTAGCTTTGTTGCCCTTCTTTGTACTCACTCCATTTCCAGTACATCCTTCCTAAAGGACTGGTGCCCAGAATTGGACAGCATACTCTAGGTGCGGCCGGACCAGAGTCTTGTAGAGCGGAAGAATTATCGTCTTATCCCTGGAGTTAATCCCCTTTTTAATGCATGCCAATATTCTGTTTGCTTTGTTAGCAGCAGCTTAGCATTGCATGCCATTAATGAGCCTGTCCTCTACTAGGACCCTCAGGTCCTTTTCCATCCTAGATTCCCCCAGAGGTTCTCCCCCCAGTGTATAGATGGCATTCATATTTTTGCCACCCAAATGCATTATTTTACATTTTTTTTACATTGAACCTCATTTGCCATGCATTTGCCCACCCCATTAAGTTGTTCAGATCTTCTTGCAAGAGCATCGATAGTTTCAAACAACCTGCGGAGAAGTTATTGCCCTGCTTAGCTTAGTGTCATCCGCAAACACAGAGATTGAATTGTTTATCCCATCCTCCAGGTCGTTTATGAACAAATTAAACAGGATTGGTCCCAGCACAGAACCCTGGGGGACCCCACTTGCCACCCCTGACTATTCCGAGTACTCTCCATTTATCACCACCCTCTGAACTCGCCCTTGTAGCCAGTTTTCAGTATTGCAAAGTGTCTTAATGGATTCCACTTGTGAGTAATCTCCAATGCCTTGAAATATGATGTTTCATGAAGTAAAGTTTGTCTCTTACCAGATATGATGGATCCCTATGCCAAGGTTCACACTGGGCTGGGGGAGTGAAGCCGTGCGATTTCACTCCCGCTGGCAGTCCTGATTTCAGCCGCGATTACAAAGACATCTGTGCAGGTTTCTGCACAGATGTCAATGTAAATCGCGTCCGAAATCGCAAAAAGTAGTACAGAAACTACTTTTTGAAATCGGTGCAGCGCCGCAGATGCGGCGTCGCACCGATTAGGACGGTGCCATTGCCGGCAATTTGCGGCAAATATCGCCGTTTTGAAATGCGATTTGACAT
The DNA here is from genome assembly GCA_029206835.1 of Rana muscosa. Lineage (NCBI taxonomy): Eukaryota > Metazoa > Chordata > Amphibia > Anura > Ranidae > Rana > Rana muscosa. The sequence continues at coordinate 407,299,817 of CM055117.1, forward strand.
GCCAAATCGCATGTCAAAACGCACCAGTGTGAACCAGGGCTATTACAGAGATCAGACTCGCTTGTAAAACATGACCGTCTGTGTGGATATCACTCTCCTTGGTTTTCACAGCCAAACACCTCCAGAGATGAAACTCAGGTGATTCAAACGAACTGACTCACTTCCATAGGCGTCCAGCTCATCCACATCACAGCAATTAGCCAGTATGAACTTCTCAGGTGCAATGATATGTAAACTTTTGCTTCCTTTTGAATGTAGATAGAACTCCAAAATTTTGAAAATGATATATAAGGAAAGAAAAAGACTCAGTGTAAAACCACCATTTATTAAAATGCTTGTAAAGGTTACACTTACAGCAAGGCAGAAAATTCAAGCATGAAAAATGTATTCTGGTGACGATGTAATTTGTCCAACCAGTTGAGTGGCATTACAAGGATTCTCCGATTCGACGTGTTTCCACAAAACGGTCGTCTACTGGGAATGGAGGATACTCTGTAAAGCCAGCCGACTTTCTTTAACCACTTCTCCACCGGGCCTATTCTGGCACTTCTCTCCTTCATGTAAAAATCATGATTTTTTTGCTAGAAAATTAATCAGAACGGCCAAACATTATATATTTTTTTTTAGCAGACACCCTAGGGAATAAAATGGCGGTCATTGCAATTTTTCAAACGCCTTTTTTTGGGAAAAAAAACGGTTTCACAAATTAAAAAATAACAAAACAGTAAAGTTAGCCCAATTTTTTTGTATAATGTGAAAGATGCTGTTACGCCGAGTAAATAGATACCTAACGTGTCACGCTTTAAAATTGCGCACACTCATGGAATGGCGCCAAACTTCGGTACTTAAAAATCTCCATAGGCGACGCTTTCAATTTTTTTACAGGTTACGATTTTCGAGTTACAGAGGAGGTCTAGTGCTAGAATTGTTGCTCGCACTCTACCGCACGTGGCGATACCTCACATGTGAGGTTTGAATGGCGTTTACATATGTGGGCGGGACTTACATGTGTGTACGCTTCTGAGCGCGAGCTATCGGGGACAGGGGCGTTTTAAAAAATTTTTTTTTTTATTTTACTATTTTTCTTTTTATTTTGACACTTTTTTTTACATATTTTTTTTTAGATCACTTTTATTCCTATTACAAGGAATGTAAACATCCCTTGTAATAGGAATCATTGTGACAGGTCCTCTTTATGGAGAGATGCGCGGTCATTAAGACCCCACATCTCTCCTCCAGGCTGGAAAGCATGAGATTGGTGAAAAAAAATTCACCGATCTCATGCTGACAGCCGCAATTGCGGCTTTGTTTATTTCCGGGTACCGGGCGTGACGTCACAACATCGCGCCCGGGACTCCGACAGTCATAGAGATGACTGGTGACCATCTGGTCACCGGAAATCTCTATGCTCGTCATCCGGCGCCGGCCGATTCGTTCTCCGGGCCCCCGATGGCACGGGAGAGCCCGGAGAAGCACCGGATGGCGGCGGGAGGGGGGATGTCCCCTCCCGCCGCCTATAAGAACGATCAAGCGGTGGAACCACCACTATGATCATTCTTATGGTGCACAGAATTGCCGGCCCGACAGAATGATATCTGAATGATGCCTCTAGCTGCAGGCATCATTCAGATATCCCACCTCAAAGTCAAGGACGTCATATGACGTCCTTGGTGGAGAAGTGGTTAAAGAGGAGGTGACACCGGAAGTGCAATTAAAACAAAAGCAGAGTGTCTGGATGAACAGCAGGGCACTTGTATGTACACATGATTCAAAAGGACATGCCTGTGAAAGAAAAATCACACGCATATTGCAAATAGATAATTATGTCAAACAAACCCAAATGTCATTTATATAGGATATTGGTTTATAAAATGTTTCAGCGCTCTGCTGCCATCTTGTGGAATATCTATATACATACATACAATATATATGAATGAAATCCCTCTGTGCCTATACATACGTTGCCAACCTACAAAGATAAATAATACATATATAGCAGAAATTAATATACATATGTTGGGAATAAATTATTTGATTAAATATATTATAGTTACATAGTTAGTCAGGTTGAAAAAAGACACAAGTCCATCCAGTTTTGTAAGTGATAAAAAGGTAAACTAGATTATATCAATATCTAATAATCCAAAAATAAGATGGGTGGGAGAATGTTATATACCAAATGCCCAAAGGATTGATCAAAGCTATATACCAAGGAATAATAACGCTCATTCATTTTTTTTTTTTATATTCTTAAAAATTATCCAATAATATTAATGAATATCACATGAATGTAGATTAATGATATCCAAAAATTTCTATGGAGTATAAATCTCAATTATCATGCACGAGAGAAGCACAGAGAGGCGAAAGGTGTTAATAAAACAATATCCCCTTGTTAGTAACTAATCATTTTAACTAATCACTCATCAATAAGCGCACCATTTGTATTTGAATTTATCTTCCACACACGATTCAATTTTAATTGCTTGCAATTATCTATAATTGACAGCAAGTGGGTACAAAGTTGCTTTTTATTTTTTCTTTATTTTTAACTGGTGATCTGGCCAGTAAATCTGTTGGTTTTCAAAGCAACAAGTTGTTTTACGGATGTAGCAGTTACAGGGTTGAGACAAACTATGTACTACTGATGGGGTTGTTTACAGTGTTCAGCTTTTATATATGTGAAATCTTTATCCCAAAAGGAAAAACCATTTGCTGTAACTGCTTATAAAGTCTTAGCTAGAGTTCAGCTTCAGTGTGTTAGTGTATTGAAATCTGCTAGTGCATCTAACACTCCCCTCCCCCAGCATAAAAATGCTGCAGTCCAAATGTGCCCCTGTGCCCCTTCATTCAGAGTGGGGGCACTCTTTTTTATGAGGTGTGTTACTGACCAGATCACCAGGTGAAAACAGAGGGGGGGAAAAGCCTACAAAATCAAGGTAATGCAGCCACTACATCTAATGATTGGTAAGCTGCAATATATTAGATTTTTAGTTTTGGGTTTAATACTGCTTTAGGTAATTAGAGTGTTGTCAGGGCAAGTAACAGAAGTTTACCCCCCTGTATATTAAACATTAAGAATACCACATGTAGCATTATCTCTTCAGATCATTAGTCTCTCAGTATATTATGTATTAACACAGAAGACCATAACCCACCTTCAGTGTCCAGTTACATAGTTACTGTATATACTCGAGTATAAGCCGAGTTTTTCAGCACTTTTTTTGTGCTGAAAATGCCCCCCCTCGGCTTATACTCAAGTCACCTTTTTGTGCCTGATCTCCTGAATTTTGGGGACCCGGTACTGGCCGGCTGTAGGTCCCCTGGACCTGAAACTTGGCACATATGTAGCCCAATTTCTCCTTTATAAGTGTGCAAAGTTTTTTTGTCTGGAGATCCTATGGACGGGGAGCACCGATTTTTCAAAGCTAGGGACCCCTTCCATAGACTCCCATGTTAAACGTCAGTCTAGTCATGGACACAGTGAGGCATGCACATGGACACAGTGAGGCAGAGTGAGGCACAGTGAGGCATGCAGATGGACACCCTAGGCTTATACTCGAGTCAATACATTTTTCAATTTTTTGTGGTAAAATTAGATGCCTCGGCTTATATTCGGGTCGGCTTATACTCGAGTATATACGGTAAGTTGAAAAAGACACCAAGTCCATCTACAGTAGGTGCCGCCGACATTGTATATTCATCGCGATCCTATCACGGAGATTCTCGGCGACAGAGGTGCCGACATCTCGGCGAAAGGGTGGCGACACATCTCGCGCTCGCTGCAATAGCGAGGAGACGCAGCACTGTATTGAACGGGATCCGACGTGGATTCCCGCCAATACCAGGCACTGTGTTTGGTATGAATCCTGAGCGGGAACTCCACGCCAATTTTTAAATAAAAAACCGGCATGGGTTCCCCCTCCAGGAGCATACCAGGCCCTTCGGTCTGGTATGGATTTGAAGGGGACTCCCCTAAGCCGAAAAATCGGCGTGGGGGTCCCCCTCAAAATCCAAACCAGACCCTTATCCGAGCACGCAACCTGGCAGGCCGCAGGGGAAGAGGGGGGGAGAGAGAGCGCCCCCCCTTCCTCCTGAACTGTACCAGGCCGCATGCCCTCAACGAGGGGGGGTTTGGTGCTCTGGGGCAGGGGGGCGACCTGCAGCCCCCCCACCCCAAAGCACCCTGTCCTCATGTTGATGGGGACAAGGGCCTCTTCCCGACAACCCTGGCCGTTGGTTGTCGGGGTCTGCGGGCAGGGGGCTGATCGGAATCCGAGAGCCCCCTTTAATAAGGGGGCCCCCAGATGCCGGCCCACCACCCTATGTGAATGAGTATGGGGTACATCGTACCCCTACCCATTCACCTGGTGGAAAAAAATGGCAATAAAAAAACACACACAGCTTTTTAAAGTAATTTATTACACAGCTCCGGGGGTCTTCTTCCGACTCCGGGGGTCTCCGGTGTCGTCGCCGCACTCTCCGGTTCTTTCTTCCTTCTTTCTTCCTTCTGCCGGGCCTCCGCTATCTTCTTCCAGCTCTTTTGCTAGTGGGGCCCGGTCTTCGCCTTCTTCCCTCTTCTCCTCTCCGGTTCTTTCTTCCTTCTGCCGGGCCTCCGCTATCTTCTTCCAGCTCTTTTGCTAGCGGAGGCCCGGTCTTCCCCGTCGTCTCGTCCGGCTCTCCGTTGTCCTTCTGCCGGCCCCTCCACTATCTTCTTCCAGCTCTTTTGCTAGTGGAGGGGCCAGTCTTCCCGTCTGCGTCGTCTTCTCTCTTCTCCTCCTCCTCGAGGCTGGCTGTTCGGTCCGCATCGATTTATATAGGCTTCTCATGACGTCATGCTCCGGGTGAGCATGTGACTGTGACGTCATGGGAACATGTGACTGTGACGTCATGAGAAGCCTATATAAATCGCTGCTGCCTATATAAATCGGCTTAGGGGAGTCCCCTTCAAATCCATACCAGACCGAAGGGCCTGGTATGCTCCTGGAGGGGGAACCCATGACAGTTTTTTATTTAAAAATTGGCGTGGAGTTCCCGCTCAGGATTCATACCAAACACAGTGCCTGGTATTGGCAGGAATCCACGTCGGATCTCCGTCTACCGGCAATGCGTGTCGCTCATTGTGAAAGGAAAAACTAAATTTTTCCTTTCCCGATGACGAGACAGCTCGGCGCTGGCTCTCGCGACGGGGCTCGTAGGGTGTCAATCTCGCCGCTAGAAGAGGCGAGATTAACACAATATCAGTGGCACCTACTGTAATTCAACCAATAGAAAAATACAAACTAATGGAAATACTCCATATAAACAATCCTATACCCACAGTTGATCCAGAGGAATAAAAAAAGAATAAAGCATGATCCAATTTGCTCCAGTGGGGAAAAAAATGTATTCCTGATTCCCTCCCCATGAGGCCATCGGTTATTTCCTGGATCAATTACCCTTGGTGTTATTACCTTTAAATGCAATCCTGTTATATTTTCTGTGTTTATGACTACATGCAGCTCTTTTTTTAAACTACTGATCTGGCTAGAACCAGAGGGAGTATATTTCACATTTTCACAGCTTTTACTGTAAAACTCCAACGGCGCATTCTGAGAGGAAGGAGCTTTTGAGCAGAAAAAATGTATGTACATGTCATCGGGTTGAAACGTGCTCATATGCGTGTAAATCTACTTCAATGGCCAGAATAATTATTCTGGCCAGTGGAATCCATTTACGCTCAAATGCCATACGCACATAAACATTTTTAACATTAGAGGATCTTTGTCTGACAAATTTTAGCAGAAAGATTGCTGCTTAGGATTTATTCAATCAGCCTTAAGAAAAAAAAAGTGTTTTTTAATTACGGATCTGAATGCAACTGCATTGTTTTTAATGGAGCCATCCACTCAGGTGCATAAATAAGCATGAGCTGCTCTCAGATCCATAACACAGAATCCAAAAATCTGCATCCAAGAACATGCGCTTTATGGCCCTATGTGTATAAGCCCATGTGTACATGCTTGTAGGCGCATAAATAAGTCTAAACAAAGGGGGGTTTACAGTATCATAAAAACAAATTATGTACTGTATGCATATGTGTCTTTAATGCGTTTAAACTCATCAATATGCAAGTATTTTACTGATCATTATGCAGAAAACATTGTAGTAACATATGTAAATTTTTACAGATGTGTGAACGAGGCCTTATTTTCATAAGCCCATGTGCATGAGGCCTGTAAATGAAATGGTTTGGAATGACACCTACTGGTGAACGTTAAAACAACTGACTGTCCTAGGTGAACATGTTGAAGCTATGGACTATTTATTACATACTCAGATAAAAATAATGCAATACTCTGGCGTTTTGAGTACAATCATGGAATCTGTTTTCCTGTCCTTCTTTTTGACCTACGAACTGTACCTATGTAGCCCTGCTGATATGCTTTGTTTCCCCTGCGGTCCCACAGGGGAGTCTTTTTGGTATGTAAAGATGAACAAATAAAAGCTTAAAGGTGAGAAGTGAATATACATGATATATTTCTATATGAATACTTTTACAATGTACTAGATCTTTATTACACTGTATTTGTGCTAACTCCAAATGTTTATTTTAGATATACACATCCTTTGCTGCTTGAGGAAGCAAAATCTATCTGTGAAACATTCACCTTTCATCCACCCCAGTGGGAAACAACCTTTAATGAGTGATTTGTCTATTGAGATCTATATACTGTACATTTACTCTATATTAACACAAATGGATTGTCTAACATAGGGGGACAAGAAGATAAATGCATATGGATGATGCATGACATGTGAATAATGATAATGTTCTTTTTTAACATGTTGTCATTAAAATGTATGGTTTTTAGAAAGATGTATTGTTTGTGAATTCTCTCATAATTTCATACATAACTATATATATACACCTCAAAAGTCCCTATTTTCTTTTTGTGATGGGCTCTTCAATATAAGCTTTAGATATTGTATAGAAGTAGGTAAACCTTTTCAAAAGCTAAAATCAAACTTTACCTATCCCAACAATAATTTGTTATGCTATCTTGAATTGCAGCGGTCGGCAAGTGTTTAATTACAAAATATTATGGAACTATATAGAGATTAGATAGATATCTAGGGAGTTCAGAATATTTTGTAGCACCTTGGCAACACTGGACTTGGTATGCATGCTGTCAAGCATACCAAGTCCAGTGTTGCCATGGTGCTATAAAATATTCTGAACTCCCCTAGATACCTATCTAATCTCTATATAGTTCCAAAATATTTTGTAATTAAACACTTGACCGCTGCACGCCAATATATATCGACACAATGGCAGCAGTGGGCAAATGGGCGTACCTGTACGTCCCCTTAAATTTGCCGTGTAGCGGGTGCGCGCCCACCGTGTGACCCGCGGGCCCCGCAAACTCGATGTTCGCCGGCGGCCCGGGATCGTGACATGGAAAGGCAGAACGGGGAGATGCCTATGTAAACAAGGCATTTCCCTGTACTGCCTAGTGACATGACAGGTATCTACTGCTCCCTGTCATCGGGAACAGTGATTGCCATCATGTCAGTGGTAGCCCACCCCCCCCCAGTTAGAATCACTCCCTAGGACACACTTGACCCCTTGATCGCCCCTGGTGTTTAACCCATTCCCTGCCAGTGTCAGTTACACAGTAATCAGTGCATTTTTATAGCACTGATCGCTGTATAAATGACAATGGTCCCAAAATAGTGTCAAAAGTGTCCGCCATACTGTCGCAGTCCCGATTAAAAATCGCAGATCACCGCCATTACTAGTAAAAAAATAATAATAGAAATGCCATAAATCTATCCCCTATTTTGTAGATGCTATAACTTTTGCGCAAACCAATCAATATACGCTTATTTCGATTTTTTTTTTTTTACCAAAATGATGTAGAAGAATACATATCAGCCTAAACTGAGGAAAAGATTTGTTTCTCTTACGTTCACTGACTGACACAGCTCCTTTACTTTAGACCATCGGGTTGTTACCCCACCTTCAGAAGAGGACTAGGCAGAACATGTTAACATGTACAAAAAACAGAACTTTCTAGTTCCGCCCAAGGGGCGGTCCCTTCAGTAACAACCCCCCAGCCTGCACCTTGCAGCCTCAGTTTTTTTTTCTGCCTAGTGAAGGAGAAGGACCTAAGAACCCTGTGGGCCCATCGGTCCGTGAATTTTTTCTGCAGAAATGTGTCTTTTGCGCAAGATTAGGATCCTGGGATCTGCTATCAACAGCCGGCTGGGTGACAGGATGGATAACCTTATCCTTGTAGTCTCCCCAGCCTGGCCAGCGAGCGTGTGCAGACCAGAGCTCCGCGCTGGGTCGGCCATGACATGCCCCTCAGGCTCCAGGGGCGGCCGGTGATCGTAATGCTCCGGGGCACACATATGACCTGGCTACTGATGTCTGCGTCACAGTGTGTCGGGCCAGCAGCCACCCCGTACTGATCGGAGAGTGAGTCTGTGATGGAATGTCCCCAGCTCGTCCGGAATGGTAAGTACAGCTCTCCCTGTCTCGGTGGGGCTCAGCATGGCATTTACTGAAAGGTCGATTCGGGGGTCCCTCTCCTCCCTCTCTTCTTTCCCTGTCCCTATCTTCCCTCCCCCCCCTGTGGGGGATGCTGCATGGGCTGCTGAGCGGTGTGTGTGCCACATGGACAGGGGCCCCCCGGGGGGGCTCTCACCTTTGGTGGGGGGCTGCGCTGGGTGGCTGTGCCCTGGGTGTCTGTTGTCTCTGTTGGATGTCTGGATGTCTACTATGCTGATCGCTGTAACGTGGTCTGTCGCCATTTCCTCTGCCTGTTTTCACTGTTTCTTTCTCTGCATGCAGTTGTTTGCCAGCCATCTTAGGTGTGCCCAGGGAGAAGCATGGTCAGGAACCATTTTCTTGTAGTTCGGTGGCCATTTTCCCTGTGATTATGTCCTTTATACTGGACGCTCGGCGGCCATTTTGTTGTAGCCTTGCACGTTTTTTATGCTCAGCGCTGATCCATGAGGCTCAGAACGGCACGGTTTCCTCTCACAGACACCTGGGAGCTGACACAGGACACAGGCACACCTAGCTGGACGGCGCAGAACTCGGTCAGGGTGGTGAGTCCTGCGGTAAGGGCCCCTCAGCCTGCAGCAGTTAGGAGGGTGGGACCATTCACTGTCCTAAGTCCCCAACAGGCGGCAGACAGGGTGGGTCAGCATGGCTTCAGAAACTGGTGTTTCTTCCCTTGAAATCCAGGCAATTGCAACCGGTTCGCCTGCAGACAGTGCAGTGCCTCTGGACGCTTTGTCGGCGGTTCTTAACTCGTTCGTTGCCGAGATGGAGGCGGTGCGTGGGCGCAAAGGTGGTAAAAAGCGGCCTCCACCCCCCCGTCCTCCGGGGAGAGCTCTTACACAGACTTGGGCCCCCGCTGAGGCTGGTGACCCCTGCTGTGTTGTTTCAGATGACGCTGACCAGGACCGATCGGACAGTGAGGATGAGTCCCCGTCCGGGTCCGCGCGCGACAAAACGCTAGTTGGAGCACTTATCACAGCTGTGCGTGATACCCTGAAGATTCAGGATACAGCAGATTTTTCTGCTGAAGTAGTGGTCCCTTTTGGGTCCCGTAAGCCAGCCCGTACACCTAACGTGTTTCCGTATCTGACTTATTTCGATAAGTTCATATACAAGGAATGGGGGCGACCGCAACGGACCTTTTCGGTCCCAAAATATATGGCGGTGCGTTACCCCTTCGAGGAGAGCCTTCTTAAGAAATGGTCGGCTCCTCTGGTCATGGACCCCCCTGTATCCAGGTTAAATAAGGTAACCACGATCCCAGTAGAGGAGACTCCTGCCTTTAAGGACCCCACGGATGTGGGATTATTTACGGTTGTGGGGTCAGCGATACGACCAGTACTGGCCTCCGCGCTTGTGTCACAGACACTGACCGAGTGGGCAAAACTTTTGCACTGCGAATTGGGGGAACAATCGGCTTCTCCTGTCTGCGTGGAACTAGCAGACCAGTTAGTGCAAGGCCTTAAGTACGTTTGTGACGCGGCCCTGGATATCCTCCCTCTGTTATCCAGGGCTTATGTGTCAGCAGTGGTGCTGAGGTGCCTGATTTGGCTAAAATGCTGGTCTGCGGACCAGGCATCTAAAAAAGCCTTGACGGATCTACCCTTCCTTGGCGACCGGCTCTTTGGAGCCTCGTTGGATGACATCATTAAGGATGCCACCGGTGGGAAGAGTACCTTACTCCCGCAGACCAGGAAGGCTAAGGAGCCACGCCGTAGGCAAGGACCCTCTTTTTCCGCTCACAAACGACTTTTTCGTCCCCCCGGGGCTTCGGCTAAACGTCCCCAGCCCGACAAGACGACCTCTGAGGGACAAAAGCCTCCCTGGAACCGCAAGCCTAACAAGCCTACGAGCAAAGGCGCTACCGCATGAAGGTTTGCCCCGCCCGCCACATGGGTGGGGGGTCGCTTTCGGGAGTTTGCAGCCCGGTGGGCCTCTCGGCTGTCCGTCCAATGGGTCTGCGAACTGATTTCCTCTGGCTACAAGATAGAGTTCCTCTCTTGGCCACCAAACAGATTTTTCCCCTCCAGCATACCCGTGCTCCCGACTCGCCGGGAGGCCCTCATGGGGGCGGTAAGGGACTTGCTGAGTCACGGGTTGATAGTACCTGTTCCGGAGCCGGAAAAATTCCAGGGGTTCTACTCCAATCTGTTTGTAGTTCCCAAAAAGGAAAGGGTACGTCCAATCTTGGACCTAAAATCCCTCAATTGCTTCGTGAAAGTACAGAGGTTCAGAATGGAATCAGTTCACTCGGTAGTCGATGCACTCCATCAAGGGGACTTCCTGGTATCCTTGGACATCCTGGCATCCTTGGACATCCAGGATGCGTACCTGCACATACCCATATGCCTCTGGCATCAGAAGTTTCTGCGATTTGCAGTTGGGGACGCCCACTACCAGTTCGTGGCACTCCCCTTTGGCTTGGCATCAGCCCCCCGAGTCTTTACCAAGGTATTGGCTCCAGTTCTGGCATTGCTGCGACAACGCAGGATCGCGATCATAGGCTACCTAGACGATCTCCTCCTGAGAGCATCTTACGCCTCAGAATTAAAGGAGGATGTGGCGATCACCATGCAGACCCTGCAGGATTTTGGGTGGCTGTTGAACCTAAAAAAAGTCGGTGCTCTTACCGATTCAGCATTTGGAGTACCAGGGCTTACTGCTGGACTCCGTGGAAGCGAGAGTGTTTCTCCCTCCGGACAAGCTACAGACTCTCAGAGCTGCGGTAAACCTGTTGGTGAACCGCTACGCTTCTGCATGCGAGTCCTGGGGCTCATGGTGGCCTCCTTTTGAGGCAGTAGCGTATGCTCAGTTTCACACCAGAGTCTTGCAGAAGGAGATCTTGACAAATGGAACAAATCTCCGTTATCCCTGGATCGGCGGATTCAGGTGAGCCAGTCGGTCAGGGACTCCCTGCTCTGGTGGCTGAGATCCCTGGCACTTCAGTCCGGAAAGTTGTTCCTACCTCTACATTGGACAGTGATCACTTCGGACGCCAGCCTGTCCGGCTGGGGTGGAGTACTGGGAGTACAGTCGTCCCAGGGCCTCTGGTCGGAGGAGGAATCCAAGTTGCCAATCAATGTGCTCGAGCTACGTGCGATCAGGCTATGCCACTCCACATGGTCAATGAGACTTCGAGGACTTCCGATCAGGATCCAGTCCGACAATGCCACGGCAGTGGCATATGTCAATCATCAAGGAGGAACAAGAAGCTCGGCCGCCGCACGGGAGGTCGCTCACATTCTTCAGTGGGCAGAGCGACATGTACCGGCCCTGTCGGCCATTTACATCCTGGGAGTGGAGAACTGGCAGGCAGACTACCTAAGTCGCCAGATGCTGGACCCAGGAGAATGGGCGCTGCATCCGGATGTGTTCAGGCTGCTGTGCCTGCGACGGGGCACACCGGACGCCGGACGTGGATCTCTTGGCTTCCCGTCTCAATCGGAAGGTGCCGAGGTTCGTGTCCAGGACAAGAGATCCTTGGGCAGAAGCATCAGACGCGCTGGTGTCTCCGTGGGGTCAGTACCAACTGATTTATGCTTTTCCTCCGCTCAAGCTACTACCACGTCTGCTCCGCAGAGTGGAGGCCGAGGGGATTGGCTTTAAGCACCATTAAAGGACAAATATTGGCCATGGCTGTCTTTTTTCAGTGACCCCTGGCGTCTCACTCTCTAGTGAGCACCTTTGTTCAGGGGGTTCGGCATGTAGTTTCTCCGGTGCGTCCACCGTTACCCCCGTGGGATCTGAACCTGGTGTTGTCGGCGCTTCAGAAGCCGCCGTTTGAGAATATCAGGGAGATTCCCTTGTTGACTCTTTCCCAAAAAGTTGTCTTTCTAGTGGCCATTACATCGGCCAGGAGGGTTTCGGAACTGGCAACCTTCTTTTCTGCCGAAGGTGGTTTCAGCGTTCCACATCAATGAAGACATTGTATTGCCATCTCTGTGCCCTAGACCTGGACGTGGTCCAAGCTTTAAGGGTATGTTTGTCTGCCACGGCTCCCTTTCGGAACTCTCTGTTTGTTTCGGTAGCTGGTCCGAAAAAAGGCATGGCGGTCTTGTCGGCCACCATTTCCAGGTGGATCAGACAGATTGTGGTTCAGGCCTACACCTTGAAGGGGCAGGTGCCCCCCTTTCTGGTCACGGCCCATTCCACCAGGGCAATTGGAACCTCTTGGGCTTTCCGACATCAAGCGTCTGTCGCTCAAGTGTGTAAAGCGGCGACTTGGTCGTCTGTTCATACTTTTACAAAATTCTACAAAGTAGATGTCAGTGCATCGGCTGATGCCTGTTTTGGCCGCAAAGTTTTGCAGGCGGCCGTGTAATTTGCAATTGCACTTGATTTTTGTCAAGAACCACAGTTACTTTTCAGTCAATGCACTGTTGCATTGTTACCGCAAGTCCTGAGGCGGTTAGATAAGGTGGTGTCTCCCCTGTTAGGGAGCACTTCTGTTTTTGTGGGTGAAGTTTTTTATGCTATTTCCCACCCCTCGTTTTGACACTGCTTGGGGACGTCCCGATGGTCTAAAGCAGGGATATGCAATTAGCGGACCTCCAGCTGTTGCAAAACTACAAATCCCATCATGCCTCTGCCTCTGGGTGTCATGCTTGCTGCTGTCAGAGTCTCGCTATGCCTCATGGGACTTGTAGTTTGGCAACAGCTGGAGGTCCGCTAATTGCATATCCCTGGTCTAAAGTAAAGGAGCTGTGTCAGTCAGTGAACGTAAGAGAAAATAGAATTTTTGTACTCACCGTAAAATCCTTTTCTCTGTAGTTCACTGACTGACACAGCACCCACCCCTCCTATTTTTTATGTTATACTGCTTGTTGACGTACTGAGGCTGCAAGGTGCAGGCTGGGGGGTTGTTACTGAAGGGGCCGCCCCTTGGGCGGAACTAGAAAGTTATGTTTTTTGTACATGTTAACATGTTCTGCCTAGTCCTCTCCTGAAGGTGGCGTAACAACCCGATGGTCTAAAGTAAAGGAGCTGTGTCAGTCAGCGAACTACAGAGAAAAGGATTTTACGCTGAGTACAAAAATCCTATTTTTTTTATATATATTTTTTGAGATACCGTATTTATCGGCGTATAACACACACTTTTTTCCCCTTAAAATCAGTGGGATATCATTTTCTTTTACCAATGGGGGGGGGGGGGGGGGGGATTGGGCAGGGGGTGTCATGCCGGCCGTCCCACCTCTCCTGGCCCTGGGACAGCCCGCCGGCGTGCTATAAAGATAAAAAAAAATCACTGCGAGTCCCTTCACATAGATCCTTTGAAGTGTTGTAGTAAGTTTCATAGCCGCAAATACCTCATTCACCCAGTTATTTCTGGCCGCTCTCCTATTCTCGCTCCTCCTCCCCCTCCGAGTGTAGCTTTAGATTGGAGGAGGAGAGCGGTCACATGAAAACATCAGAGGAGAGCGATCATGTGACCAGCCGAAAAGAACACAGTATGTATGAGAAGGGACTGGCAGTGCTTTTTTTTAAACTTTACAGTACGCTGGCAGTGCTGTCCCAGGAGACTGGGGGGGTCTCCTGGGAGTGCAAGGGGGCTGTGTAATGTAAAGGAGCTGTGTACTGTGCAGGGGGAAAATGCTGTGTAGTCTATAGGGGGGGCTACATAATGTGCTGGGATCTGTGTAATGTGCTGGGGGGGGGGGGCTTTGGTCTGTGTAATGTGCTGAGATCGGTGTAATGTCCTGGGATCTGTGTAATGTCCTGGGATCTGTGTAATGTCCTGGGATCTGTGTAATGTCCTGGGATCTGTGTAATGTCCTGGGATCTGTGTAATGTCCTGGGATCTGTGTAATGTGCTGGGATCTGTGTAATATGCTGAGATCTGTGTAATGTGCTGGGGGGGGCTTTGGTCTGTGTAATGTGCAGGGGGGGGGCTTTGGAATGTAAAAGGGGCTGTTGAAAGTTTTTTCCTGAAACTTCCCTCTTAAAATTAATGCGTGTTATACGCCGATAAATACAGTATTTATTATAGCAAATAGTAAAAAATATTGCTTTTTTTCAAAAAATAAAAACCGCAGAGGTGATAAAATGCCACCAAAAGAAGGCTCGATTTGTGGGAAAAAAATCCGTCAATTTTGTTTGGGTGCAACGTCGCATGACCGTGCAATTGTCAGTTAAAGCGGTGCAGTGGCGCATCGCAAACAGTGCTCTGGTCAGAAAGGGGGTAAATCCTTTCGGGACAGAAGCGATAAAAGAAAAAAAAAACCTGCAAAGCATGTGTTTAAAAAATAGACGATGATATATGTAAAATTCTACTGGAATCTCCAAAGATCTTCACTCTCTATGTTCCCGATAGACAGTGTAGGTAAATTTAAAGTGTTACTAAACCCACAACAGTAAAATTTGTCTGTATATGCAGAATAGCATGCTTGTTATACTCACTATGGAACTTAAGGGGTTAATCCTCTGTATTGTGTAAAAAGGCTCTTTCATCCTGTACAGACAAATCATCCCCCTCCCGCAGGGTCTCTCTTGGCAAGAACAGATAAGACGTAGTCAAAGTAGTAAGGCTGCACATACTCAGTTTAGTCTCTATAGCTGGAGAGAACATTTCCTTGTTCAGCTGAGCTTTTCAAGTCACATGATATTGACATCACACATGTGGGAGTATATACGGATCCTAAATGACAGCCCAGTCCCTCCCTCCTCCTCCATGCCCAGTAACTAAAAAAAGAACACTGTGTGTGTGGGATGTCACATCTTGATTCATAGTTGATCCGCCTCCCATAACAGCATGAGGACACAGGCTATAGTGGAAATCTCCTCATACCTGAACACTCAACACTCAGGGAGACCCTGCAGTTTATCACGTGACCATGGTATACCGATAAGCCAAAAAGGTATATAGTTGCAGTATTTTCATGTAAATGAAAATTTATAAGCTGTGGGCACTGGGGGGGGGGGGGGGGATTAATTTATTTCATGATACTGGGTTTAGTAACACTTTAAGCTTATGACTCATGGTAAGTTTTGAAAGCCTGTAAGTGGGTCGGGTTACTGCAAGTCAGGCCGGTTGGCTCTACAGATGCAGATCTCTGGTACCTCCCCCTGGATCTAGAACCCCCAGAAGGCAATCAGCTCAATAATCCTGTTTGTTATTACCTATAAATGCTAGAGGAGCTCCAGTAATTTTTGTGTTTATTAAAATTCAGCAGCTACAAAAAGGGGCGCTGCTGACTTTTTAATAAGCACACACTCACCTGCACCAGAATCCAGTGATGTGGTCACCCGAACCGTCGCTTCTCTCCCCATACCAGCATTTTAACTGTGGGCTCCCGGCTGTGACAGCTTGCGGCTTCACAGCTAGGTGCGCATGCGCAAGTCACGCTGTGCCTGCTGAATGAGACCTGTGACTTGTCCCAGAAGACACCAGGGATGGAGGGGGAGAGGAGAACTTCCACTCGGATGGCCTAGGCCATCCGAGCAGAAGTGGGTGCGGTTACCTGTCTATTGAGAAAATATGCAATAATATACACTATTAATCTATAATCTATAATCTATAACTATTGCATCTATCTATTAATTGCATAGTCCCTTGTTTGCTAGTCTAACCGATCAGAGAATGCTAGGCCTGATGATACAGTGTTATTATAAAGACAGACACAGTTGCTTAGTAAAACAAGTCATATTTACTTCCTTTAAAATAGGAAACATATCTTAACAACAGATATCAGATACAGTCTATAACAACTCTAATAATATACTTAACACATTTCCCAAGATACTCTTCATCGGCTGGTTTCAGATATCAGATAGATTGGAGGCCCCTGTGAGCCTCATGTATTTAGGCCCAAGCCGTCAGGCTGTGAACAGGCTTCCAGAGATCCATGTGGTTTCAGCAAGGTCTTTAGGTCAGAAGAGTCTGAATTCATTCTTACAAACCCTTTTTACAAAACTCACTCATTACTCATTCGCACTCCCTCCCTTGCCAACCCATTTGAATTTTAACCCAATCATTGCTCACAGAGCAGTCCTTCCTCCGTAGATTACATTATTGAGTGTCCTGCCATACTTGGTCACTGGGGGCAGACTTGCAGTCCATTGTCATTAAACTCTTTGAAGCTTCCAACACACCAGGGGGGCTGGAGACAAGCCCTTTTGCCATGCAGATGCTAATATGCTACAAAGCTTTGACTGTAAAGTCCAGAACTATGATCTTAAGCCATGTTTGCTCCTCTAACACTGTCCAAACTAGGTAACTGCTCCCCCCCAAACAAAATATTACATCCAAATCAAATCAATATTTAGTGTGACCATCCTTTGAATTCAAAACAGCATTGTTCGAAACAGCTTAGAGAACTAACCACAGATCTTCTGCGGATGTGAGATGCCTCAAATCCTTCTGTCTTTTCATGCAATCGCAGACAGACTGGATGATGTTAAGATCAGGGCTCTGCGGGGGCCAAACCATCACTTCCTGGACTTCTTGTTCTACTTTACAGAGAAGATTTAAGATTATTCTTAATGAAGTTGGCTGTATGTTTGGGATCCTTATATTGCTGCAGAATAAATTTGGGGCCAATTGCTCACTTCCCTAATGGTATGACATGATGGACAAATATCTGCCTGTATTTCTCAGCATTGACGACACCATTGATCCTGACCAAATCTCCAATTCCATTTGCAGCCCCAAACTTGCAAGGAACCTCCACCATTGCCTGCAAAGACTCATTATGGTACCGCTCTCTATCCCTTTGGCGAACAAACTGCCTCCTGCTACAGCCAAATATTTCTAATTGTGACTCATCAGTCCATTGTACCTGCTGATGGTGGGTGTACCTGGGTCCCACTGGTTTCTGCCAGTTCTGTGCTGATGGCACTTCTGGACATTTTGCGATGTCGAAGGGAAGTAAGCATGATGTGTTTTTCCTCTGCTGTATTACGTTTCCTTGGCCAACCACTGCATCTACAGTCCTCAGTGTTGCACATGTCTATGTGTTAATTGAAAAGAGCTTGAACAGAACAACTTGAAACCCCAGTATGCTTTGAATTTGTTGCCTGGGAGAGACCTGATGCAGTATAACTACCTTGTGTCTTGCTGTGCTTCTTGCCATGGTGTGTGACCTGCGACATGAAACTGTCTTCCACAACCTCACCTTAGTAGCAGAGTTTGGTTGTTTCTCACCCAGTTTTTATCCTCCTTCACAGCTGTTTCTGTTTCAGTTAATGTCTGTTTCAACCTACATATGAAATTGATGATCATTGGCACCTGCTTGGTATAATTGGTTAATCATAAACCTGACTCTAAGCCCAGGTTCACACTGGGCTGCGGGAGTGAAGCCGTGCGAGTTCAGCTGAACTCGCACGATTTCACTCCCGCTGGCAGTCCCGATTTCAGCTGTGATTACAAAGACATCTGACACAAATGTCAATGTAAATCGTGGCCGAAATCGCAAAAGGTAGTACAGAAACTACTTTTTGAAATCGGTGCAGCGCCGCAGATGCGGCGTCGCACAGATTAGGACGGTGCCATTGCCCGCAAATATCGCCGATTTGACATGCCAAATCGCACCAGTGTGAACCAGGGCTAATCCTACAAAATCCATGACTTTGCAAGTTTACAATGTGTGCAAGTGTAATAAATTGTGCTGGTTTGGAGCCAAAGAGTAGTCACACTAAGTATTCATTTGATTTAGATTTTTCTTCTGTTCACACACTTTTTAAATTGATAAAAAAGAAACTATTAAAATACCGAATATATTTTTGAAAGCATTCTTACTTTACAACATTTCTTCACACCTGCCTATAACGTTTGCACAGTATTGTACATATAGTTTGTAGACTATAACTTTCACGCAGACCAAATATACACTGATTTGGGTTATTTTTAACAAAGAATGTAGCAGAACACATTTTAGTCTGAATTTATGAGGAAAGATTATTTTCAAAAGTTTATAACTAAGACAAAGAAAAATGTGTTTTTTCAAAAAATTTTAGTATTCCTTTTTTAGTATTTCCTTTTTTTTTTTTTATATAGCAAAGAATAAAAAACCCAGTGGTGATTAAATCCCACCAAAAGAAAGCTTTATCTGTCTCAAAAAAGATAAAACAATTTTTTGGGGATATAGTGTTGCATGACTGAGTAATTGTCATTCAAAATGGCCTTGGCAGGAAAGGGGTGACATTTTTTGGTATTGAGGTTGTTAATAATAATGACTTATGAAAGTACATTACCATGTTCAAAGTTATGAAATTTTACTGATTGGTTTATATACACTTCTTCATAACATTTTAAAGGCTACTACTTCTTATGTGATGTATTTCAGATTTGCGTTTCCCTTGACTACATTGAGGAACCATAGAATATGTCAAGAAAATGGAGCTTGGAGTGATTTAACTCTTGTTTGCACAGGTTTTATATGTTTATTTTTATTATAATAATTATTGAAAGCGCTAGTGTGTGTTCTCTAAAATGTATACATTTTTCCACAGCAACATGTAAAGAAAACTTTAACATACCTCCTTTTGCATTGCTTGATGAGACCTCTACCATTTATTATAATGGTACAGTTGTGCGTTTTGAGTGCAAACCAGGTTTTACCAGTAATGGTAAGGAAAACACAATAACCTGCAGAAACCATAGCTGGTCAGATCCTGAAGAATTCTGTACACGTAAGTGTTTTTTTTTTTCCTAACTTACAATTTATGTTAGCCAGTAACAATACATGATGGTGTGTGGAACAGAAATATGGCATTTGTCTTGCTTGCAGGTATATCTTGTGGGGATCCAGGGAAAATAAAGAATGGACATGTGTCAGCTTCAGACTACCTATTTGGCTCCAGAGCAATATACACCTGTGAAAAAGGGTACAATTTCTATTTTTTATGTATAAAAACATAAGCTATGAAGATTTTTTATCAATAAGAAATCAATAAAATAAACTCTTAAAGCGGAGCTCCGCCAAAAAAAATTATTAAAAGCCAGCAGCTACAAATACTGCAGCTGCTGACTTTTAATATTAGGACACTTACCTGTCCTGGATTCCAGCGACGTTGGCAGCAGAAGACGAGCAATCGCTCGTCACTCTGCTGCCCCCACCGCCATCCTCGGTGAGGGAACGAGGAAGTGAAGCCTTGCGCCGTTCTCACTGGTCCCCATTGTGTTCTGGGAGCCGAGTGTTTCCCACAACACAACCGGTATTCTGCGGGAAGTGACGTACTACCCGCAGAGAGCTAGGGAAAGCACCGGGACCGGATGGCCTTACGGCACAATATTACAAAAAATGATTTCCCTACTTATCTGAATATATGGTTAAGCTATTTAATGGTCTAGGGTCTTCAGCTACTTTAATGAAAGATACCTTACTAGCATATATTACAGTGATACCAAAAGAGGGGAAAGACCAAGCCTCATGTGGAAGTTATCGTCCAATATCTTTATTAAATCTAAACCTAAAAATTTTTACAAAGGTTCTGGCGGATAGGATCCAGCAGTTTGTCCCGAACTTGATACATCTAGATCAGGTGGGATTTGTTCCCGCAAGAGAAGCTCGCGACAATACAATGAAAGTTATTAATCTGCTACAGATAGCGAATAAAACACAGACGCAATGCGTATTCTTGGGTACAGATGCAGAGAAGGCATTTGACAGGGTGAGCTGGACTTGGATACGGGCAGTCCTTCAACATGGAGGGTTTGGAAGCAAGATACTACAGTGGGTCGCCTCTATATATTCCTGCCCAACAGCCCGGGTACGGGCAAATAGAATACTATCAGAACCCCTCCCTATCACAAACGGGACACGACAGGGATGTCCCCTGTCCCCACTCCTCTTCGCCCTGTCATTGGAACCATTTTTGTGCACACTACGACGGAATCAAGATATCTCAGGGATTCAAATAGGAAATATTCAATGTAAAATCTCGGCCTATGCGGACGATATGCTTTTTACACTTCCCAATCCACTGATTACGATCCCGAATTTGATGAGGGAATTTGAGAAATATGGGGCTATCTCGAATCTCCGTATTAACTTTAAAAAATCGGAAGCAATGGGGGTTAACTTACTAGATACATCGTTAATTCAGTTGAAACAAAATTTTACGTTTAAGTGGACAGACGGAGCCTTAACGTACTTAGGTATCCTAGTCCCAAAAAATATGGCGAAAATATACGAATTAAACTTTCCCCCTCTACTGCAAAAGGTCAAGACTCTTCTAGACAATTGGAGCTTCGGCTTCCACACATGGCTAGGACCAGTGATGAGCCGAACACCCCCGAGTTCGGTTCGCACCAGAACCCGCGAACGGACCGAAAGTTCGCACGAACTTTAGAACCCTATTAAATACGATGGATGCAAACGTTCGAAATCTAAAGTGCTAATTATAATGACTATTATGCATGTTATTGTCCTAAAAAGGGTTTGGGAACCCGGGTTCTGCACCAGGGGACATGTATCAATGCAAAAAGAAGTTTTGAAAACGGCCGTTTTTCGGGAGCAGTCATTTTAACCACTTAACGACCGCCCACTGTAAAAATACGTCGGCAGAATGGCACCGACAGGCAGAATCACGTATATCTACATGATCGCCTTTGTATAGTTGGGGGGTCCGATCGGACCCCCCTTCTTTACAGTGAGCGGTGGTTAAGTGTTCGGGAGCGATCCGGGATGAGGGTCGGCCGTTCGATTCCGGCCACTCCCTCGCGATCGCTCCCGGCGAATGAGAAAGCTTCCCTGCCTGTGTAATGTTTACACAGGCAGAGGAAGTGATGTCATCTCTCCTGCGGCGCTCACATATGCCGAGCGCCGCACAAGAGAAGATGCCAGGTTAGTGCACAAAACACTACACTGACACCAGGACACATAGGCACATAAATCGCCCCCCCAGGCCCCCCCAGACACCCCAGATCACCGCCCAGCCCCCAGTCACAGTGTCACTGATTGCAGTGACCATTTATTTACTGATCACTGAAATCAGTGACATTTGTGACTGTAAAAGTGTCACTAAAGTTAGTTTTAGGTCCAGTGTAGTCCCCTAACCCCCCCCCCCAATAAAGGTTTAACCCCCTGATCGCCCCCCAGATAATCCTTTCACCCCCTATCACCACTGTCGTAAAGCGATCATTTTTCTGATCGCTGTCTTAGCGTCGGTGATGCCGATCGGTAGCCAGTTATTTTTTTTAGGTTCGCCGCAGGTTTTTATAGCGTCGGGTATGAACTATAGCTATAGCCTTCCTGGGATCTATGTGGGATTTATCTGCTTAGTTCATACCATATTGGTTTTATATTTTTGCAATAATTTCTGCAGCAGATTGCCCGCTCATAGACATCAGGCGTCCGGACGTTTTGTCACTGTTTTATGTATTGTGGCCACTGTCCTGTTTTATGTTCTCCATTGTTTTTGGTTAAACGTGGATAGCTAGTTCCTTTTCCATGCACTGTGTCTGTTTTTGCCATCACAGTTCTCCTCCAGAGGATTGTTTTTATGGAAATTATTTCCAATTACTCAATAAATTTCCTACTTTTGTACTTTCCTACTGACTTTGGAGTCTCTCATTTTGGTCCTCGGATCCCCCATTAATTTGGTTGGGACCCTTTCCTCCCCCCCTTTTTTTGTTTTCATATGACTTTTTGACTAGAGAGACTCCACCCACATTGGGTTACAGTTTAGGTTAGGATTAATTATTTTCATTGTACTATTTGTACCAACACGCCCTATGCCCCCCCCTTTTTTGTATACTAATAAAGGTTTAACCCCCTTGATCGCCCCCCAGATAACCCTTTCACCCCCTATCACCACTGTCGCTAAGCGATCATTTTTCTGTTCGCTGTCTTAGCGTCAGTGATGCCGATCGGTAGCCAGTTATTTTTTTTAGGTTCGCCGCAGGTTTTTATAGCGTCAGGTACCCCCATATATTATCTGATAAAGGTTTAACCCTCTTGATCGCCCCCCAGGTAACCCTTTCACCCCCTATCACCACTGTCGCTAAGCGATCGTTTTTCTGATCGCTGTCTTAGTGTCGGTGATGCCGATCGGTAGCCAGTAATTTTTTTTAGGTTCGCCGCAGGTTTTTATAGCGTCAGGTGCCCCTATATATTATCTAATAAAGGTTTAACCCCCTTGATCGCCCCCCAGGTAACCCTTTCACCCCCTATCACCACTGTCGCTAAGCGATCGTTTTTCTGATCGCTGTCTTAGTGTCGGTGATGCCGATAGGTAGCCAGTAATTTTTTTTAGGTTCGCCGTCAGGTTTTTATATAGCGTCAGGTACCCCCATATATTATCTAATAAAGGTTTTAACCCCCTAATTGCCCCTAGTTAACCCTTTCACCAGTGATCACCATATAAGTGTTACGGGTGACGCTGGTTAGTTTGCTTTTTATAGTGTCAGGGCACCCGCCGTATATAACCCAATAAAGGTTTAACCCCCTGATCGCCCGGCGGGTGATATCAATTAGGTTTTAGCGTCAGAGAGGGTCTGCGTCACACCCCAGGCAGCGTCAGGTTAGTGCCAGTAGCGCTAACACCCACGCGTGAAGCATACACCTCCCTTAGTGGTATAGTATCTGAACAGATCAATATCTGATCTGATCAGATCTATACTAGCATCCCCAGCAGTTTAGGGTTCCCAAAAACACAGTGTTAGCGTGATCAGCCCAGATACCTGCTAGCACCTGCGTTTTGCCCCTCCGTCCAGCCCAGGCCACCCAAGTGCAGTATTGATCGATCACTGTCACTTGCAAAACACAACACACATAACTGCAGCGTTCGCAGAGACAGGCCTGATCCCTGCGACTCCAGTGCTGTAGGAGGTGATTTCACCACCACAGTAAAAAAAAAAAAAAAAGCATATATGCCGAAGCATTGGGGCAGCAGGGGCGGAGGAGCGGTTTTGCTCCTAATGCCGCGTACATACGGTCGAAATTCCGACGAAGGCTTGCCCGTGGAAAAGTCTGACCATGTGTACACGGCATAACTTTTGCGGGAAGATGCCCCCATGCTTCGGCATATATAAATGGTGCATGTATGCCCATCATTAGAAGTGGGTGGATGAAGGGCGGTATTCTAATGGTGGGCATACCCACCGATCAATCTTTTTTTTTCGTTCAGCCAACAGGCTGCATGAAAAAAAAGATTACAATACATGTCCAACAAGGACCAGCAACGAACTGGTATGTTGCTGGACTTTGAATGTTTATACCAGAATGATGCCTGCGGGTTTAGGTATCATCTTGGTATCATTCTTTTCAGCCAGCGGCCGGCTTTCATGTAAAAGCAATCCTAGTGGCTAATTAGCCTCTGGACTGCTTTTACAAGCAGTGGGAGGGAATGTCCCCCCCGGATATAAAAAGCGCCATTGGGAAATTGGGAAAGCATTTTATCACACCGATCTTGGTGTGGTCAGATGCTTTGAGGGCAGAGGAAAGATCTAGGGTCCAATAGACCCCAGTTTTTTCAAAAAAAGAGTACCTGTCACTACCTATTGCTATCATAGGGGATATTTACATTCCCTGAGATAACAATAAAAATGATCAAAAAAAAAATATGGAAGCAACAGTTTAAAAATAAAATAAAAAAGCAAAATTAATAATAAAAAAATAAAATAAAAAGCACCCCTGTCCTGCCCTGCTCTTGCCCAATGGCGAGCGCAAGCGTCGGTCTGGCGTCATATGTAAACAGCAATTGCACCATGCATGTGAGGTATCACCGCAAAGGTCAGATCGAGGGCAGTAATTTTAGCAGTAGATCTCCTCTGTAAATCTAACGGCGTAACCTGTAAAGGCTTTTAAAAATGTACGTAGTTTGTCGCCAATGCGCGTTTGTGCGAAATTTTAAAGCATGTCGTGTTTGGTATCTATGTACTCGGCCTAAGATCATCTTTTTTATTTCATCAAACATTTGGGCAATATAGTGTGTTTTAGTGCATTAAAATTAAAAAAAGTGTATTTTTTCCCCAAAAAATGCGTTTGAAAAATCGCTGCGCAAATACTGTGTAGAAAAAAAAAATGCAACACCCACCATTTTAATCTGTAGGGCCTTTGCTTTAAAAATATATATAATGTTTGGGGGTTCAACAAAAAGTGTCAAAAAGGGCTTTGTCTTCAAGTGGTTAGAAGAGTGGATGTAAGCTTCCTAATGTAGTGTATAAAATGCCAGAACAGTTCAAAACCCCCCCAAATGACCCCATTTTGGAAAGTAGACACCCCAAGCTATATACTGAGAGCCATGTCGAGTCCATGGAATATTTTATATGTTGACACAAGTTGCGGAAAAAATACAATTTTTTTTTTTTTTTTTTTGCACAAAGTTGTCACTAAATGATATATTGCTCAAACATGCCATGGGCATATGTGGAATTACACCCCAAAATACATTCTGTTGCTTCTCCTGAGTACGGGGATACCACATGTGTGAGACTTTGGGAGCCTAGCCGCGTACGGGACCCCAAAACCAAGCACCGCCTTCAGGCTTTCTAATGCCGCGTACACACGACCGCTTTTCATGTCAAGAAAAAAAACGTCGATTTTCTTGACGTTATTTTTCTTGTTTCCTCTCAAGCATGCCTTGCCTACACACGATCGTGAAAAAAAACTGATCTAGCAAAGCGCGGTGACGTCCAACACGTACGACGGCACTATAAAGGGGAAATTTCATTCTGTTCGCGCCACCCTTTTGGCTGCTTTTGCTGATTTCGTGTTTCCGCGTGTTAGTAAAAGTTTGGGAAGAGACGATTCGCGCTTTTCAGTCTTCGTGCTTTAAAGATCGTTTTCGGGAGTTCAGTTTGTGCTTGTGGGTTCGTATCTGGCTTTCAGTGCGTGTAGTGAGTTCGTATCTGTTTTTGCAGTGCGTTCTTGTCCGCGCGTTACTGTTTTTCAGCTCGTTCTTCATAGGCCTTGCTGTTCTTCAGTGCGTTCTTTTAGTTCGTTCTGATTAGACGACCGTTTCTAAGCCATGTTGCGCGTACGTTCTTGTCGCCGAGATCGTGCTGTGCTTGCTGCTGGGCTTGTTGCTATGTCCCAGATCCGGTCCATGAGGAGGGTGAGGAGGAGTTCATGGACCAAGAATTGGTTGCTCCAGAGGGACCAATTATGTCATATGCCTCTGCTGCGGGAGATCCGGGAGAATAACCCTGATGATTTCAGGAATTTTCTTAGGATGTCTGACCCCGTTTTTCAGCAGCTCTTGGCTTTGGTGTCCCCCTATATCACCAGGCAGGACACCGTTATGCGGGAAGCCATTACTGCTGAGCAGAGGCTCATCGCCACGTTGCGATACCTTGCGACTGGGAGAAGCTTGCAGGACCTCAAGTTCTCGACAGGCATCTCCCCCCAGGCTCTGGGCGTCATTATCCCAGAGACCTGCTCTGCCATTATCCAGGTCCTTCAGGAGGACTATCTTAAGGTAAGTTTTCTCCTTTATAAACATCACAATCTATGTTTTTTTATGCTTGATAATGTATAGTATATTTTGAACTGTCTCTAATTACCATGATTTGAATATGCTGTGAATGTCCCCTTTGTCCCCCTGCATGTTGTAAGCTTTGAATGTTCTATGTTTTTGGGCTACATGCATATTTTTTGGTCAAGCAATCTCCAGCATTAGATCCTGGGCCCAAACACACCTAGCCTAGTCAATCCTCATTTTTGTTTTGTACGCTCCATTGTAGTGCTTAGATTGCCTGATTCCCACCCCCCCCCCCCCCCTAATTTTTTAAGTTTGTCTAATCTACCCAAATAAATTACATCGTACTATAGATTTTAAATATGATGTCCCCAACTCATCTCAAACCCTCCACCCTCTCCGAATTTCTCAGGTCCATCAGAGTGGGTGATGTTTTTGTTGCTTATTTTTCTATCTTATTCAAGCGCACCTCCATCCTAAATTTTGTGGGTCCGCTCATTGTAACCCTCCCCCGGTGTCAAAATTGACACCTTTCAGGGGGGAGGGGGGTGAAGATACCTGTTTAAGACAGGTATATTCACCCACATCCGGGAGTCATCTCTGCGGCAAATCTGCCTGAGCCAAGTCACTTCCCGCAGAAGACCCGTAGTGTTCTTGGAAACACTTGTCTCACAGAACACAGGAGGACCAGTCTGAACTGCGCAGCGCTTCTCGTGCATGTGCGTTTGGGAACCGGGCATTGAAGCCGCAAGGCTTCTCTTCCTGGTTCCCTCACCAAGGATGGCAGAGGGGGCAGCAGAGTGACGAGCAATTGTTCGTCCTCTGCTGCGGACGTTGCTGGACTCCAGGACAGGTAAGTGTACAATTAGCAAACCTCTGCAGCTGCTGTAGCTGGAGCTGCTGTGTTATTTTATATTATTTGGGCTGCGTAGCTCCGCTCCAAAATCCTCCTTCCAAATTAATGCTATCCTGATGTTTTGCCCAGAGTGTTTTGTGCTAACATGCTTGCAATGTATAGGTAGTAAAGTATATATTTTTTTTTTTTTTCCTTTGACTCCACAGTTACCATCGACGCCACAGGAATGGCAGAATGTGGCATCTGATTTTTCTCAGCGGTGGAACTTTCCCAACTGTGGAGGAGCCATTGATGGCAAGCACGTCCGCATCGTGCCACCAGCCCATTCTGGGTCTTTTTTTTGGAATTACAAAGGCTTCCACAGTATTGTGCTCATGGCGGTGGTGTCTGCGAACTATGAATTCCTATTTGTTGATGTTGGGAAAAATGGGCGGATGTCTGACGGTGGTGTTTTCGCCCAGACCGAGTTTGCAGACCGGCTTCTTTCAGACGACCTGGCATTGCCACCTGCTGAAGATAATGAACATGGCCTCCCTTTTGTGTTCCTGGCAGATGAGGCTTTTGCGCTTGGACCACATTTGATGAGGCCTTTTCCCCAAAGGTCCCTCACCCCTGAGAGGAGGGTGTTTAATTATCGTCTGGCCAGAGGGCGAAGGGTGGTGGAAAACGCCTTTGGCATCATGGCCAGTCGCTTCCGGCTTTTTCTGACTGCAATAAACATGGCGGAGTATAAATGGAACCATTTGGTCATGTGTTGTTGCATACTGCACAATTTTTTAATCAAACACTCCACAAATTATCTTGCTACACTTGACCTTCAGGGCACACAGGGTTTGGATGGACCATTGCCAGCCCAGTTAGCTGGCCCTACAGGCTTGGCCCCCCAAAGCGGCCGTGATGTGCGGCAACGCTATGTCGAATATTTTATGGGTAGGCCCCATTGCAATGCCTGATCAGTTTTAAATCAATGTTGCTCATAATAAAAAATAATATCTTGAAAACATCTTGTTTGCTTTTCTTTTGTTGTATTTGTTCTTTCTTCTAGGTCAGTGATGGTGAACCTTGCCACTCCAGATGTTTTTCAACTCCATTTTCCATGATGCTCAACTACACTGCAGAGTGCCTGAGCAACATTAGAAATGTAGTTCCAAACCATCTGGGTTGCCAAGGTTCACCATCACTGTCCTTGGTTATACTAGTGCAGTTGTAGTCCCATGTTTTTTCCTAACAAGTAAATTACAAGCATTTATAGAGTCTAAACACACACATTTTTGTTGGGGGGGGGGGGGTCAACATTGATATAAGAAGCCACACATTGTTTACTGTTTAAAAATTTTTATGAGTATAAAATTGGTAAGGTTTGTATCAAAATATAACCCCAATTTTTGGAGGAATTTCAAAAATATTTGCTTTTTACAACTCAGTTCAAAACTGTACAACACGAACAATATCCCTTTATAGAAATAAAACATTTCCCCCCCAAAAAAAAAAAAAATTTTTAAAAATATATACAAGTTTTAAACACTCCCAAGAATATG
The DNA here is from genome assembly GCA_029206835.1 of Rana muscosa. NCBI lineage: Eukaryota > Metazoa > Chordata > Amphibia > Anura > Ranidae > Rana > Rana muscosa. Next base: position 407,328,123 of record CM055117.1, read on the forward strand.
CTCAATTTTTATTAATTTTTTCTCCATCATTTTGTTTGTTTGGTACATCTGGACCAGGTTGTGTTTGATGGTTTCAACCTCCCGAGAGCAGACCCTCACTTCTTTAAGCAACATCTGGGCAGTGGCTCTGGTGAAGGTTGCTGTTGCCGCAGGCATTAAAGTCCCTTTAAGTTGTGAAAAGAAAATGTCTTACTAAATATACAGGCAAACATCTATTACGTGAGGCTGTGGTGTATGACACTGACCTGGTGAGTTGCCATTTCCCTCTTCTGCCACATCCTGCAGTTGTGGGTCTTGAGTTGGTGGTGCGGGGTTTGCAGCCTCGTGTCTCTTAGCTCTTTGAAGCCCTAGGAGATATAACCAAAAGGTCGACTTGTGTAACTAAATATATTTAGGCGTGAAAGAGGAATATTAATCATTCTTGGGAAGTGTGTTACAATTGTATTACTGATAATTTTGGAGAAGATGAACACATGATTGTATCCATTTCCCAAGATGGTAGATTAATCTCTTTAGGTCATGTTTCACACATGGAAACACACCAGGTATCCACTGGATCACCTGTGTGTGACACCATCAAAAGGTTGTTCTTGTGGCCCACACTTGTGCTAATGAGTCCAGATGTGTAAGCAGCTGCTGAGCATATACTCTTGTAAACGTACACTGAATCTAGTTACATTAGCCAAATATAATTACCAACAACTACACAAACATGTTTATAATTACTTCTCACATAAACATTTCATGATGTCCTGTTTCATGTTCTTGGGCACAAGAATCCAACGTTGAAATCCTCGTTCAATACCACCCAAACGATGTTTTGGTGGAATACATTGCTAAAAACATTCGAACATGCCTATTATTTTGTGATTGATAAAATGTTGTGCGAACAATGATGAATCGTGGCAAAAGCTTGTGATTGAGTGAACGTTTGAACGACCATTTATACGATCGATTCGTGTGGCCAAAAACATGAAACATGACATTTTTCACTGTAATACATACATTATTTAAAAAGCACATGCAACACCACGTTATTAGGCAAAATCACATTTAATGTTAATCTACTTACTTTTTTTGATGACTTTTTTAATCTTTTTATATTGATCCGGCTCACGCAACTTAATGTCCGACCATCGTTTCCGGATCTGTTCCCGCGACCTGCGAACACCAAATTTCTGCCATAGCGCTTTGACCACTTTATCCATGATCTTGGACTTCACTTGATTTGGCTTTTTGTAGGGCCCATGTTTGGCGTCGTAATCATCCCGGAGCAATATGGTGACCATCTCCACCATCTCCTCAAAGCTCATGTTAGTGGCTTTATACCTTCTGGGTCGGGGCCTGCTTTCTTCCCCACTTTCCACATCATGTTGGTGATTCGCCGACATGTTTACACTCTCCGTCATTAAGGAGTAGCGAGAAGGGGCGGGGAAAGTAGTGTAACGAACGTCAGGGGCGGGAAAGCGTGCGGAGCGTCACGCATGCGCACTGTATATAACTCCAAAAAACATTGTTGAAAGTGACGTTCAGTGAGTGGAAGAAGGTCGGAGGAGACGAACGTGTAGATCGCGGGTACGTAACATTTTTCTTACTTGATATGGCTGTGTCCAGGAGCATTAAACCTATAAACATTCATTCACTGTATGTTCGGGGCCGGGGTTGGCCAATATGCATGTAACTTGGCGCTTGCTTCCCGTGCTGTTAGTACTGGCCGTGCACAAAGTGTCATTTTTGAATTGGGACTATAAACTTTGAAAAGTCAATCGCGGCTCTAAATGAATTCTTGCCTCCCGGCAAATGGCAAGACTTTGAAAACTGATTTGTACCTGAAATAAAAAAACGTGGGGTTCCCCCAAATTCGAGTTGCAGGCCCTTCAGGTCTGTCAAGGATTTTAAGGGGAACTCCACCCCCAAATCATGAAAAAAAAGGGCGTGGAGTCCCCCCCAAAATCCACAACAGACCCTTTATCCGAGCACGCAACCTGGCCGGCCGCAGGGGAAGAGGGGGGGACGAGAGCGGCCCCCCCTCCCTCCTGAACCGTACCAGGCCACATGCCCTCAACATGGGGAGGATGTCCCCATGTTGATGGGGACAAGGGCCTCATCCCCACAACCCTTGCCCGGTGGTTGTGGGGGTCTGCGGGGGGGGGGGCTTATTGGAATCTGGAAGACCCCTTTAACAAAGGGGACCCCTAGATCCCGCCCCCCCCTATGTGAATTGGTAAGGGGTACATTGTACCTCTACCATTTCACGAAGAAAGCGTACAAAATGTAAAAAATGACAAGAGTCAGTTTTTGACAATTCCTTTAATTTTTAGTTTGTCTTTCTTCCTTCTTCTTCTTTTCTCGCTTCGTGTTTCTTCATCCATCTTCCTCTTCCTCTTCATCTTCCTTCTTCCTTCGGTGTTCTCGTCCGCATCTTGCTCCGGGTTCTTCTTTCTCCGGCCGCTCCGTTTGAATTGGAGGTTCCCGCTGTGTGACGCTTCAGTTCATCAGTTCTCCTCTTGGTCCGGCGACCCCGCCCCCCTCTGACGCACAGAGATTTCACAGGTACTTTCCCCGTGCAGTCAGAGGGGGGCGGGTCCCCCGGCTCGCAGCGGACCTAGAGGAGAACTGCCTAACTTTGCGTCACACAACGGGAAACTCAAATTCAAACGGAGCAGCGGGAGAACAAAGAAGAAGCCGAAGCAAGATGCGGACGAGAAGCCCGAAGCAAGAAGGAAGATGAAGAGGAAGATAGGGGAAGAAACTCCAATGCAGAAAAGAAGAAGGAAGAAGATGGTTGAAAAACAAAACCAATAATAAAGGAATTGTCAAAAACCGTGTAGTGTCATTTTTCAGATAATGCCATTTTTTAAGGTGAAATGGTAGGGGTACAATGTCCCCCATTACCATTTCACATAGGGGGGGCGGGATCTGGGGGGCCCCTTTGTTAAAGGGGTCTTCCAGATTCTGATAAGCCCCCCGCCCGCAGACCCCCACAACCACCGGGCAAGGGTTGTGGGGATGAGGCCCTTGTCCCCATCAACATGGAGACATCCTCCCCATGTTGAGGGCATGTGGCCTGGTACGGTTCAGGAGGGAGGGGGGCCGCTCTCTCGTCCCCCCCTCTTCCCCTGTGGCCGGCCAGGTTGTGTGCTCGGATAAGGGTCTGTTATGGATTGGGGGGGGGGCTCCACGCCATTTTTTTATGGAATTTGTGGGGGAGTCCCCTTAAAATCCTTGACAGACCTGATATGGATATTTGGGGGAACCACAATGCTTTCCCAATGTTTGTATCAATGACTTTTCTATGTATTGCAATTGACAGGAGACAACAATTAATTATACCCAGGAGTGAATTTAGGGTTAATTAAAATTTAATAAAAAATGACACTTGGTGCAGGGACAGTTCGAGGTACTCCTTTATTTTTGGGGAGTCCTTTTATTCACCCTATTTACAGGGCTTAATTTACTTAAATGGGGTTTGGGTTCGGGTAAAGTCAGGTCACGAACTCTAGCTTTTTACAAAGTTAGCTAAAAAGAGCTCAACACAAACATCCAGGTGTCCACTCAACTCTATGATGACTGATCAATTGCTACGTTAGTGGCCTATATATGGTTAGAAAGATTTGGAGTAGTCCTGACTGACATTCCTTTTTTGGTTTTGGGTTTTAAATTGCACAGATAATGAAGGCATTTAAGGACCCCGATTTTATGCTGGAATTCCTCCAAAGATGGAAAAATCTTCCAATTTTATGGGAGACTAAAAATAAAAATAATAAAAATAAAGAAGCCAGGAAGAGAGCACTGGAGACCTTGCTGGAATTTGTGAAAACTCAGATCCCCACAGCAACACTACAGGATCTGAAGAACAAAATTGGGACCATTAGGGGCACATACCGGGCTCAAAGGAATAAAGTTCAAAAATCCCTGCGGTCAGGAGCAGGTGCAGAGGACCGATACATACCAAATCTGTGGTACTATCAGCACCTGAGTTTCCTTGATGAACATCTGGAATCCAGGGAATCCCTTTCCAGCCTTCCACCCAGAACGACCTCCAGCCTTCCTTGCAGCCAACCCTCCAGCCAACCCTCCAGCCTTCCCTCCAGCATTCCATGCAGCCAAGCCTCCAGCCAAGTTGAGGTCTCTTTGGAGGAACAACCTCAAGTCCTGGAGGAGCCGGATTTAAATATTTGGAGCCAGGTATAATATTTCACAAAATATTTAGAGTAATAAAAGTTGAATGTTGTAAACGTTTCAAAAAAAGTGTGAAAAATGTTAACAGTTTAAAAAAAGTGTCTGACATATCAATAGACAGCAGTGGCCACAAATTAAGGGCACCAAAAAGATATATACTGGTGTCAGAATGATTGACTTTAATATTTAGTAGCATTCAATTACCAAATGTCATGAGGTGACAAATGTGTGTGAAAGATGAAGGCAAAACTAACTCGATGTACCTTTTTTTTACAGGATGAGGAGGCAGGCCCCAGTGGGACCCAGGAAGAGGCAGGCCCCAGTGGGACCCAGGAAGAGGCAGGCCCCAGTGGGACCCAGGAAGAGGCAGGCCCCAGTGGGACCCAGCACAACACCAGGCCCCAGATCCCTCTGCTGCGGATTCCTGCCAAAAGATCTAGGAGGCTGGTTCAAATGGAGGAGGAGACACAGGCCCTAATTAGGGAGGCTACTGCTGCACTCCGAGAGCCCCCCACCGCTGCAGAGGGATTTGCTGCCCTTATTGGGGAGAAATTGCCACAAATGGGACTGGACCAGAGGCTGAAGTGTGAAACACTTATATTGAAGGTGGTCAATATGGGCCTGTTGAACAAACTAAAGGAGTTCACAGATGTTGTGGACCTTTCCTATTTTTTTGCCCAAGTTCCTGGCCCACTCCATGCTCCTGCCCCACTCCATGCTCCTGCCCCACTCCATGCTCCTGCCCCACTCCATGCTCCTGTCCCAGGCCCTGCTCCCGTCCCAGTCCCTGCTCCTGTTCCAGACCCTGCTCCTGCTCCAGTCCCTCCTCCACGGACACAGCCTCCAAGGAAGGCTGCAGGGAAGGTCAAACAAAAAAAGAGGAAAATGAACCCAGGATATGTGCCTCACATGGGGCTAGTTTTGGTCTTCAGATGCTTTGGTGTTTGCTGTGGTGATCTGGGTGTGCACTAATTTCAGCAGGGTCTCCAGTGCTGTCTTCCTGGCTTCTTGATTTGTAGTTTACATATGGTTTTGTTTTGGCTTACCTTTTAATTTGTTATTAGGCCATAATAAATTGGAACTTTTTTTGAAGATACAAAATTAACATGTGTTTTTCTTCTAAATAGCCAGTTTGTAAGTGAGTAGGCAGGGACAGTGGATAAAAAATTGAGAAATTAACAAGGGACACTAACCTCATTGAGGCAAAATTAGAATAAAGAATAATGTTGTGGTAACTTGACACACTCCAAAATAGCAAATAATATGTAAAAACAGTCTAAAATCTAAGACCACAAATTAAAGCAAAAAAAAAAAAAATGATAAAAATAAATTTAAAACGTTTTGGGTATTTAGGGAGATCTGGCTCCCCAAAATAGAGATTAATCATGATAAAACAATAAATCATAAAGACCAAAGATTGTCCTAACTCTGGGAGAATATCAGCAGCAAGAGAATTGGAATATTGCAGCATTAGAACGAAGAAAAGAATGCGCTGCATTAAACGATGTAATAATTTCATGCATGACGAATGTGCCATCTCCATTCCGAACAGTAGTTTTACCAGAACGAGCGCTCCCTTCTCCTCACTTGCTTCTGATCATGCGCGCTTTTTTAACGTCGTTAAAGCCTACACACGATCATTTTTCATGATGAAAAAAACGACGACCTGAAAAACGGCGTGAAAATTTAGAACATGTTCTAATTTTTCTCGTCGTTTTTTCTGCCGTTTTTCTCAACGAGAAAAACGACATAAAGCCCACAGACGATCGTTTTTCTCGGCGAAAAAAAAAATGCCGTTTTTCTCGTCGAGAAAAGCGGTCGTGTGTACGCGGCATAAGGGTGTAAATTTTTGATTTCACTTCTCACTGCCTATCACAGTTTCGGAGGCCATGGAATGCCCAGATGGCACAACCCCCCCCCCCAAATGACCCCATTTTGGAAAGTAGACACCCCAAGCTATTTGCTGAGAGGTATGGTGAGTATTTTGCAGATCTCGCTTTTTGTCACAAAGTTTTGAAAATTGAAAAAAATATATATCTATATTTTCTTTCTTCATTTTCAAAAACAAATGAGAGCTGTAAAATACTCACCATGCCTCTCAGCAAATAGCTTGGGGTGTCTACTTTACAAAATGGGGTCATTTGGGGGGGTTTTGTGCTATTTTGGCATTTTATGGCCTTCGAAACTGTGATAGGTAGTGAGGAGTGAAATCAAAAATTTGTGCCTAGAAATCCTGAAGGCGGTGCTTGGTTTTCGGGGTCCCGTACGCGGCTAGGCTCCTAAAAAGTCCCACACATCTGGTATCCCCGTACTCAGGAGAAGCAGCAAAATGTATTTTGGGGTGTAATTCCATATATAACCATGGCATGTGTGAGCAATATATCATTTAGTGACAACTTTTTGTAATTTTTTATTTTATTTATTTTTTTGTCATTATTCAATCACTTGGGACAAAAAAAAAAAAATATTCAATGGGCTCAACAGGCCTCTCAGCAATTTCCTTGGGATGTCTACTTTCCAAAATGGGGTCATTTGGGGGGGGGGGGGGGGTTTGTACTGCCCTGCCATTTTAACACCTCAAGAAATGAGATAGGCAGTCATAAATTAAAAGCTGTGTAAATTCCAGAAAATGTACCCTAGTTTGTAGACGCTATAACTTTTGCGCAAACCAATAAATATACGCTTATTGACATTTTTTTTACTAAAGACATGTGGCTGAATACATTTTGGCCTAAATGTATGACTAAAATTGAGTTTATTCTATTTTTCTTATAACAAAAAGTAGAAAATATCATTTTTTTTCAAAATTTTCGGTCTTTTTCCGTTTATATCGCAAAAAATTTAAATCGCAGAGGCAATCAAATACCATTAAAAGAAAGCTCTATTTGTGGGAAGAAAAGGACGCAAATTTCTTTTGGGTACAACATTGCATGTCCGCACAATTTACAGTTAAAACAGCGCAGTGCAAAATTCTGAAAACAGCTCTGGTCCTTTAGCTACCAAATGGTCCGGGGCTTAAGTGGTTAATGATGCATAAAGTGAAAAAAAAAAAGTCAAATATTCCTTTAAATATCGTACCTGGGGGGTGTCTAAAGTATGCCTGTGAAGTGCCACGTGTTTCCCGTGTTTAGAACTGTCCCTGCACAAAATTACATTTCTAAAGGAAAAAAAGCCATTTAAAACTGCTTGCGGCTTTAATGTAATGTCTGGTCCTGGTAATATGGATGAAAATCTTTAAGAAAAATGGCATAGCTACCCCATCACCTCCCCCAGCCCATTACCCCCCTTTGGGTCTTGTATGGATATTAAGGGGAACCCCGCACACAAAATAAAAAAGGCCCTATATACTCTGAACAGCCGTATACAGGCGGTGCATACAAGACAGGGACTGTAGGTTTGTTCTTATGTAGAATCTGTTTGTAATTTTGAACAGGTACAGTGTTTAAGTGTAGCTCCAGCCAAAAAATCTATTTTTAAGCTTTTTGGAAAACATAGGGAAGGGTTATCACCCCTGTAACATTTGTTTTGCTGTCTGTGCAGTGTGCACCTGTTCAGAACAGTTCACCTCACTTTCCGTCCTAATGACAAATGTTTTTTGAAAATTTGGGTTTTTTATTGAAACAAGAATTGGTGATAAAGCATCAGTGGAGAGGAGACACTTTTTTTCCCATATTAACTCTTACAGGAGAGAATTTGCCTTCCTAGGGGTAGATTTCCTCTCACTTCCTGTTGTATCCTTCCGTTTGCAAGGAGGAGTCGTTTGTAAGTTGGATGTTTGAAAGTAGGGGCCTGCCGTATATACTCAGCTGAAATTTGCCCCTTACATGTTGGTGTTGCCACAACACTGTGAGCCCTCACAGTTACTCTCGGTGGGCGCAGGAATGGGCCCTGCTGTGAATTATTAGATCAAGAATTGTAATTACATGCCCCTGTTAAACAGGGGCAGAAAAATTGGGCCTTAGGCACTGGTGCCACAACACTGCAACCCCTCACAGATACTGTACTTGGAGCACAGCAATGAGCCCTGTTGCAAAGTATTGCATCAAAAATTGTAATTACACGCCCCTGTTAAACAGGGGCTGAAAAATTGGGACTTAGCCACTGGTGGCGGCACCCAGAAACAAAAATGTTCTTCCAAGCCATCATCATCATCAATCGGATCATTGAGGAGGAGGAGGATAGTCAGTCAACATAACAGGACAGTCTCTCAGCATCAGCATCAGTCTTGAAGGGATGTGACAATTGAAAATAAATTAGTCTGTTATATCAGCTTCAGGTGTTTGGTAGCTGGTGGTGATCCAAGACTGGTTCATCTTTATGAAGGTCAGTCGATCAACTGAGTAGGTGGACAGGCACACCCTGTGATCCGTGACAAATCCTCCAGCAGCACTGAATGTGCGTTCTGAAAGAACGCTGGATGCAGGACAGGCCAGTAGCTCAATTGCATACTGTGCAAGCTCTGGCCAGTGATCCATCCTCAAGACCCAGTAAGCCAGAGGATTTTCGGTGGGGAAGGTGTCCAAGTCTGACCTTGCCCCTAGGTATTCCTGCACCATGTATATCAGACGCTGGCGATGGTTGCTGGAACCGATCATACCTTGGGGCTGCGGACTAAAGAATTGTCTGAACGCATCGGTCAGACTGCCACCTTCCCCACCGCTCCTTCTTTGACTGACCGAAGCCTCAGCAACTCGTTGTCCAGGACCAGGAGTTTGTAACCTCCCAGTCTCTGGGAACGCGTTGCACAGACCTTTCTGCAAGGCCTCCCGGAGTTGTCTCATCCTCTGCTCCCTCTGTGACGGTAAGATAAGGTCCGCAACCTTACCCTTGTACCGTGGATCAAGGAGAGTGGCCAGCCAGTAATGGTCCCTCTCCTTGATCCAAAGAATACGAGGATCCTTCCGCAGACTTTGCAGGATCAGGGAGGCCATGCAGCGTAGGTTAGCTGAGGCATTCGGTCCGGAGTCCTCTGGGTCACTAAGGACGACATGATCCGCAGCCACCTCCTCCCAGCCACGTACAAGTCCACTGGTTTCTTGGGACTGTAAATCATCCCTAAAAGACTGCTGCTGATGATGCTGAGTGCCAGGCTCCACCTCCATGCTTACACAATCCTCCTCCTCCTCTTCCTGTGCGATGGGTGGGACAGAAGGAACACTGTCTGGGTAAAGGGGGCCTTGAGAGGCAAGGAAGTCCTCCTCTTCCTGCCTCTGTTCTGCCTCAAGTGCCCTGTCCATTATTCCACGCAGCGTATGTTCCAACAGGTGGACAAGAGGTACAGTGTCACTGATGCATGCACTGTCACTGCTCACCATCCTCGTGGCCTCCTCAAATGGTGCCAGGACAGTGCATGCATCCCTGATCATGCCTCACTGGCGTGGTGAAAAAAATCAGAGCTCCCCTGACCCTGTCCTGGTGCCGTAGTCGCACAGGTACTCATTGATGGCCCTCTGCTGCGTGTGCAGCCGCTGCAGCATGGCCAACGTTGAGTTCCACCTGGTGGGCATGTCACATATAAGGTGGTTCTTGGGCAGGTTCAACTCCTTTTGCAGCTCAGCCAGGCGAGCACTGGCATTATAAGATCTGCGGAAATGCACACAGACTTTCCTGGCCTGCCTCAGGACATCCTGTAAGCCCAGGTACCTGCCCAAGAACCGCTGCACCACCAGGTTAAGGACGTGAGCCACACAGGGCACATGGGTCAGTTGTCCCTGTCTGAGGGCGGAGAGGAGGTTGGTGCCATTGTTGCAAACCACCATTCCTGGCTTAAGCTGGCGTGGCGTCAACCACCTCTCGGCCTGCCCCTGCAGAGCAGACAGAACCTCTGCCCCAGTGTGGCTCCTGTCCCCCAAACACACCAGCGCAAGCACGGCATGGCATCTTTTTGCCTGCGTACTTGCGTAGCCCCTTGAACGCCTACGGAGCACCGCTGGTTCCGAGGACAAAGCACAGGAAGAGGCCATGGAGGAAGAAGAGGAGGGGGTGGAGGAGAGAGGTGTGTCACAACCAGTAGTAGCATTTTGGAGGCATGGCGGCGGAACAACCTCCAACACTACTGCACCTTGTCCTGCATCCTTCCCAGCTGCCAAAAGAGTGACCCAATGGGCCGTGAAAGAAAGGTTACGTCCCTGTCCATGCCTGCTGGACCATGAGTCAGCGGTAATATGCACCTTACCGCTGACCGCCCTGTCCAGCGAGGCCAAGACATTGCCTTCCACATGCCGGTAGAGAGCCGGAATCGCCTTCCGTGAGAAAAAGTGGCGTTTGGGAACCTGCCACTGAGGAACCGCACATTGCACAAACTCACGGAAGGGGGCCGAGTCTACCAACTGAAAAGGCAGCAGTTGAAGCGCTAGCAATTTAGCCAAGCTAGCATTCAACCGCTGGGCATGTGGATGGCTGGGAGTGAACTTCTTTCAACGGTCCAGCAGCTGGGGCAGGGAAATTTGCCTGCTAGAATCGGACGTCGGTGTACTGCTAGCAGAGTGCCCGCAAGTACTTGGCTGTGACACACCTAATTCTACACCTTCATTCCTCTCAGTGCAGGTTTCAGAGAGGACTGAAGGTATAGTGGGGTTGGAGATCCCAGCTGATGCGGTGCAAGGAGAGGTCCGCTTTGTTCTTTGGTGTGGGTCTTTAAGGTAGGCTTGCCAACGAGCTGCATGGCAGGTCAACATATGTCTGGTCAAGCATGTGGTGCCCAAGCGGCTGATGTTTTGGCCACGCGATATACGCTTGAGACATATGTTGCAAACAACAGCTGTCCGATCTGATGCACTCGACTCAAAAAAGGCCCACACCAAAGAACTTTTTGAATAACGGGCAGAGGCAGCGCCCTGCACAGGCGGAGCTCTGCGGTGTGATTCCGTCGGTGTGCTGCCCTTACGCTGGCCCCCCGAGGGCATCCTGCCTCGTTGGAGATGTGCCTCCTCCTCATCCTCCTCCTCCTCTCCTATTAGGCACCCACGTGGAGTCAGTAACCTCATCATCCCCTCCCTCCTCATCACTGGAGCCAATCTGGCAGTATGCTGCAGCTGCTGGAACATGACTGCCAGATTGGTGTCCTTCTTGAGCATCCCCTCTCTCTGCTCTCACGCTACTGCCTTCCTCTAGCTGGGTATCATCATTAGACCCTTCGAAACGCTGGGCATCCTCCTGGAGCATGTACCCAACACTGTGCTCAAACAGTTCGGGGGACTCCTCAAGAGGACATGGTTGGTCTAGGGAAGGAGTGACTGATGATGACATTGATACCAGGCAGGGTTGCCAACTTTCAGTAAATATACAAACAGTTTGTAAAATCCGAACTTTTTGCATCTATCCATGAATGTCTATTACAGACATGTAGGCTGCATGTCCGTAACTGACATTCATGGACAGATGCAACAATTGTGGATTTTACAAACTGTTTGTAAATTTACTGAAAGTTGGCAACCCTGATACCAGGGAAGAGGACGCTTTGGCAGCTGCTTTGCCAGTACCCTGAGCCTGGGTGAGAGAGGATGAGGAGGATGAGGAGGGCTTGGTCATCCACTCTACCAAGTCTTCGGCATGATGCGGCTCAACACGTCCAGCTGCCGAAAAGAAGGACAAGCGTGTCCCATGGCCACGTGCTGATGGCGATGCACCGCGTCCATGACCAGCACTGTTGTCTCTAGACACAGAGCCTGCTTGCCCTCTTTTATTGGCTCCTGACTGTCTGCCTCTCCTTGTTTGCCTTCCCGACATTCTAATGGCCTGCAGGGAGATGGGAAAACCAGCAATAAGGCCTAGCTTCAGGAGTATATTTTGCAGGAATCACACTACGCCTGCTGTAAGTGCTGCAAATGCCTGTTGGTGTAACACACCAGGAAAACACAGCAATACGGGCTAACTTCAGGTGTAATATGATCAGGAGGCACACTCCGCCCGCTGTAAGTGCTGCAAATGCCTGTTGGTGTAACACACCAGGAAAACACAGCAATACAGGCTAACTTCAGGTGTATAATGTGCAGGAGGCACACTCCGCCCGCTGTAAGTGCTGCAAATGCCTGTTGGTGTAACACACCAGGAAAACACAGCAATACGGGCTAACTTCAGGTGTAATATGATCAGGAGGCACACTCCGCCCGCTGTAAGTGCTGCAAATGCCTGTTGGTGTAACACACCAGGAAAACACAGCAATACAGGCTAACTTCAGGTGTATAATGTGCAGGAGGCACACTCCGCCCGCTGTAAGTGCTGCAAATGCCTGTTGGTGTAACACACCAGGAAAACACAGCAATACGGGCTAACTTCAGGTGTATAATGTGCAGGAGGCACACTCCGCCCGCTGTAAGTGCTGCAAATGCCTGTTGGTGTAACACACCAGGAAAACACAGCAATACGGGCTAACTTCAAGTGTATAATGTGCAGGAGGCACACTCCGCCCGCTGTAAGTGCTGCAAATGCCTGTTGGTGTAACACACCAGGAAAACACAGCAATACGGGCTAACTTCAGGTGTATAATGTGCAGGAGGCACACTCCGCCCGCTGTAAGTGCTGCAAATGCCTGTTGGTGTAACACACCAGGAAAACACAGCAATACGGGCTAACTTCAGGTGTAATATGATCAGGAGGCACACTCCGCCCGCTGTAAGTGCTGCAAATGCCTGTTGGTGTAACACACCAGGAAAACACAGCAATACGGGCTAACTTCAGGTGTATAATGTGCAGGAGGCACACTCCGCCCGCTGTAAGTGCTGCAAATGCCTGTTGGTGTAACACACCAGGAAAACACAGCAATACGGGCTAACTTCAGGTGTATAATGTGCAGGAGGCTTAGCAACAATGACACTGACACTGTCCCCTGCCTATCCTTCTCTCTCCCTGCACACAAGGTTTATCAAAGAATATGACACTGACACTCTCCCTGCCTATCCTTCTCTCTCCCTGCACACAAGGTTTAGTAAAGAATATGACACTGACACTGTCCCCTGCCTATCCTTCTCTCTCCCTGCACACAAGGTTTATCAAAGAATATGACACTGACACTCTCCCTGCCTATCCTTCTCTCTCCCTGCACACAAGGTTTAGCACAGAATATGACACTGACACTGTCCCCTGCCTATCCTTCTCTCTCCCTGCACACAAGGTTTAGCAAAGAATATGACACTGACACTCTCCCTGCCTATCCTTCTCTCTCCCTGCACACAAGAATAGCACAAAGAATATCAACACTGTCCCTGCCTATCCTTCTCTTTCCCTGCGCCGGAACACACTACACAAGGCCGCCACGCTGGCGGCCTTTTATAGTGTAGGGCGTGTGCTAAACCCCCTGAGCTATAATTGGCCACAGGCAACCTGCCTGTGGCCAATTATGGCTCTCCTAGCTGCCGGCGCTGTGATTGGCCAAGCATGCGGGGTCACAGTGCATGCTTGGCCAATCACAGCGCCGGGATTGCACTGCGATGGCGCGGTGTATTGTGGGCCGTTCGCGTCACTTGAATTTGGCGCGAACGGCCCAAATCGTTCGATGTTCGCCGAACGGTCGAACAGCCGATGTTCGAGTCGAACGTATGTACGACTCGAACACCGAGCTCATCCTTAGCTAGGACGATGTAACATTATTAAAATGAGTATACTTCCTAAAATCCTATATCTATTACAGGCATTACCAATACATATCCCCTTAAGTTTCATTCAACAGACTCAGAAGCTAATACTTGAATTTATATGGGCACATAAACAGCCCAGGATATGAAAAAAAGAGAGATTCGCCCTTGGGACTTTGAGTGAGGTGAGCACTGTTAGGCCAATAAAAAAAAAAAAAAAAAAAAAAAAAATCGCAAGAATAATTGCAGTGTATATTTATTCAGGTAAAAAGCAGTACATACATTGATGTCATGAACATGGGCCAATTCATACAAAATACAAGACCAATATAAATTAGGTAAAATGATATTACGAGTATCTGACAGTAATTATGTAAACACATAGGCATCAAAAGTAACCCGACGCGTTTCGCGAGGCTTGGCTCGCTCTTCAGGGGTAGATGCACGTAGTGTACCACTGGACATTGCCAAAAGACAGCGGGGGTGAAGCTCAAACGGCGGCAGCGACTGTCTCACCAGGGAGCTGAGGAGGCGGAGCCAAACAAAGCCCCAAATCGGAGTAAAACGGAAGGAAGGCCCAGCATGGATGGAATAGGTGTAACCCCAAGAGTGTCAGTGAATCCAAGAGGAATGTTGGCTCTTGGTGAAGTAGGTCTAAGAGTAGTAAATTCCAAGGGAAGGACCTGCACTTGTGTGTCTGTCCTCAGTGAAAGAAAGCAAACATAAACAGCCCAGGATACAACGGAAACAGTTAATGTATAGTAAGAGACAGGGGGGACTGGCGGTACCGGACATAAGGAAGTACTACCATGCAGTACACTTGAATAGAGTCGTTGATTGGAATAGACATGCAGAGACTAAACTATGGGTACAGATTGAAAATGCACAGTCCTCGGTGCCACTAAATGGAGCACCATGGTGTCTTGCTGCAATGCCGAGAAAAGTGATTGCCAGTCCGGTGGTGGGCAACACGGTCAAGCTATGCGCGGCCCTGCTCCCCACTATCGGAGTGGCACCTATGACCTCTCCTCTATACCCAATATTGGGCAATCCATCCTTCCAGCCGGGGTGTGAAGAGAGTGGATTTCAACACTTAATAAGCATGGGACACACTCGAGCATTTAATTATATCCATACGGGAACCTGGGTTACAACAAGGGAGCTGATGGAACAAGGAAATATTTTTAGATTAAAATTTTGGAACGTGTTACAGATTACCCATTTCCTTAGCACTCTCCCGGGCCCGAGACAGATGGACAGATGGATAGATCTTTGACCATATTTGAAAAACGTTGTAATGAGAAAGGAGCAACATCGCATACACTATCAGTATGTTACGAACTGTTGAATACTGAGCCGGAAACCCCCTCCCTGAAATGTATCCAGGATTGGGAAAAGGAACTACGGAGGACTTTTAGTCCGGAGCAGCGACAGAGGATGCTCAGGTTTACACATGAGACTTCAATATGTGTTTAATACACAAGAAACTAATTTCAAGATTCTATCTAGGTGGTATAGAACACCAGAGAAACTTGGGGAAATGTTCCTGGACGCTTCAGACCGGTGCTGGAGATGTCAGGAAGAGAAAGGTACTATGCTGCATATATTCTGGGACTGCTCCAGACTAAGGCGGTTCTGGCTGGGGATTAGACAGTCCCTTCAACTATGTACGGATCTAACAATACCGGAGGGCCCGGAGTTTTTCCTCCTACATGTTAACCAGATCCCCGAAAGGATATATAAGGAATCATGTATTCCGTACCTTTTAGATGCCGCAAAGGCATGTATCCCGTTAAAGTGGAAATCAACATCACCACCGACATTAGAAATGTGGATCAGTAAGGTGAAGGAGGTTAGCAAACTAGAAGACCTAGTCCTCTCTGCACGTCAACAGCACGAAAGGTACTCCGAGACTTGGTCTGCTTGGAGAGCCTTCCTGGCCTCAGAGGAGGGGGAAACTTTTCGTGAAAAAGGAGCGAGGGGGGAAGAGGTCTAATGAGCCTTAAGCTCATCCATGGTGGTAAAGAGAGGTGAGGAGAACAAAGTTTTTTTTTGGAGGGGCATGAGGGGAGAGAGCAATGGAGGGGGTTGTCCTCCTTTTATTTGGTTTTCCTTCTTTTTTCTTTTTTTTTTTTTTTTTTTATTATTATGAGGCTATGTTTTGCATGAGTATTGTTGATTGTGTTGTGAAATAATAAATGTGGAAATTCGAATTATATGTATGTTTAGATCTTGTTGGAAAAAAAAGAATAAATAAATTAATTGAAAAAAAGAATACCCGCAGAGAGGACTCCCGGAAGTGGGTGCAAATACCTGTCTTAGACTGAAAGGTGCCAAATGTGACACCGGAGGGGGGGAGGGTTCCAAGGGCCTGGTATGCTCCTGGAGGGGGAACCCATGCCCCTTTTTTATTTAAAATTTGGCCTGGAGTTCCCCCTCAAGATTCATACCAAACACAGTGCCTGCTATTGGCGGGGATCCAAGTCGGATCCCCGTTCATTGAAAGTCGGACCTATGTCGGCTTCATGTCGCAGGGCAAAGTCGGATCCAAAGAAGGACGGCTGTCGTGTCGCACTAGTGTGAACCCAGCCTTAGTGCTCTTAATTGAGACAAGTACACACTATAGAGGGATATGCTTTGTTTATAGTTCATGTCTGAGGTTTACAACCACTTTAATATAATTTTTTATTTTTTTTAACCGCTTAAGCCCCGGACCATTTTGGCTGGTTAAAGACCAGGCCACTTTTTGCGATTCGGCACTGGGTCGCTTTAACTGACAATTACGCGGGCGACATGGTCCCAAACAAAATTGTCGTCTTTTTTTTTCCCACAAATAGAGCTTTCTTTTGGTGGTATTTGATCACCTCTGCAGTTTTTATTTTTTGCGCTATAAACAAAAATAAAATGACAATTTAGAAAAAAAATCTATATTTTTTACTTTTTGCTATAATAAATATATAAAAAATATTTTTTTTTCCTCAGTTTAGGCCGATACGTATTCTTCTACATATTTTTGGTTAAAAAAATCGCAATCAGCGTTAATTTATTGGTTTGTGCAAAAGTTATAGCGTTTACAAAATAGGGGATAGTTTTATGCCATTTTTATAAAAAAAAAATTTTTTTTACTAGTAATGGCGGCGATCAGCGATTTTTTTCATGACTGCGATATTATGGCGGACACTTTTGACACATTTTTGGGACCATTGTCATGACTTATTTGCTATTAAGAAACGAACTCATAGCATATCTACAAGGGATGCTTCCACTATGAACAATAGAAACACAACTTTTAGGCCCCATTCACAACTAGCGATTTGGGATCGGAGGCGGAATTGCCACGATTCTTCCCTCGATTTCAAATCGCACTGCAATACTGGCAATGGCACCTAAACACATTGTGATTTTGCCACGCAGTAAATCACTCTGCAGTCGTGGCAAACTGCATAGCACGAAGATTGTCGCCCAAAAGAAGCTCCTGCTCCCTTTTGGGCTAGAAGCTTTGCACAATGCAGTTTTGCCACAATTACAGCGTGATTTATCATGGCAAAACCTTACTGTATTTAGATGCCATTGAAAATTAATTCCATCTGAACACGTGTGCTGCGTTTTGCCAGCATTGCAGGCAGAATCATGGCAATTCCCTCCACAATCCCAAATCGCTAGATGTGAAAGGGGCCTAAGTCACAAAGTTGTGGGGGCTCTTTATCAGGTAAAAAGCTGTTTCTTTGTTTTGTTATGAAAATTACTTTTTATAGAAACAAATACACCTTAAATTGGAGAGGTATACAATAAGACACCAAATGCATGCTTTGAATTTTTATGTACAAAGAGATTTATATATTTATACAGAATGTATACTGTTGCTCTTTAGATATGTGATGAACACAACGCAGAATTTTACAGAATGTCAAGCAGATGGAACGTGGAGCGCAGCAATTGGCTGCAAAGGTAAATTCATGGCTATTAAACAGTTACTGTGAATACTAGGAAAGTAATACACCGGGATTAATATACTAAAACTGGAGAGTGCAAAATCTGGTGCAGCTGTGCATGGTAGTCAATCAGCTTCTAACTTCAGCTTGTTCAATTAAGCTTAAAAATAAAAACATGGAAGCTGATTGGTTTCTATGCAGAGCTGCACCACATTTTGCACTCTCCTGTTTTAGTAAATTAAAGCGGAGCTCCAGCCCCCCCCCCCTCCAAATACCGATCTTTCAGTTGGCTCTCAGTTTCTGTCGCCACCATTCTTTGTAAGGAAACCGGTAGTAAAGCCTTGCAACCGCACAGCCGGCTCCCTACTGTGCATTCGCAAACCGCGCTGCGCTTTCTGAATGGCCCAGCGGAGGTGGAAGGAGGAGGGGGTCTAAACTTCTGGGGGATCTTGCCACGGCGAGGTCTCCCGGTAGTAGAGATGGGTACCTCTCAAAAACAGGTACCCGTGCCCCTCTGAAAGGTGCCAAATATGGCAGCGGAGGGGGGGGAGCAAAGAAGCAGAGCTTTTGGGTGGAGCTCCCCTTTATCCCAATATCTTTTGAATCTGATGTTTGCTAGTTAGTGCGATTGTAGTAGTCATCAGAAAATGCATATTGGGAATATTTTTCTACCTTGAATAATACACAAGTTGACTACAGTTTCTAAATCATGCCAATTTTGGATTGTTTTAAAACTAAATTTCTCTTATCGTCCATGGACTGACACAGCTGGATACTGAAAACGTGTGGGTATACGTCCCTGCTTGCAGGAGAAGATCTAGGCAGAATGTTAGATGTTTGACATACGCCACAGCCGTGGCGTTGTCTGACTGAATTCTGATCGAGCGGCCCTGTAGTCTCTTCGACCACGCAGAGAGACACAGTCTGATCGCTCGCAATTCCAGAACGTTGATTGGGAGACGAGATTCGTCCGAAGTCCAGAGGCCTTGTGCCGTCAGGACTCCCCAAACGCCTCCCCAGCCCGTCAGGCTGGCGTCCGTCGTGACCACCGTCCACTGGATGGGGAGGAACGACTCCCCGGCCCGAAGAGCCGGGGATCTCAGCCACCACGTCAGGGACACCTTGACAGAGTGACTCACCTGGATCTGAAGATCCAATGACAACGGGGACTTGTCCCAAACAGACAGAATTCCCTTCTGCAATGCCCGAGTGTGTGATTGGGCATACGGGACCGCCTCGAAGGAGGCCACCATTAGTCCCAGGACCCTCATGCAGAAACGGATTGACGACCATTTTCGGGCCGTCAGGACCCGCACTGCTGACTGAAGTCAGTAACTTCCCCGCGGATAGAAACACCTTCACTGCCAGGAGACTGGCTCCTGAGATAGCCACGTCTTCTCCTTCTGCTAGGCAGAAAAAAACTGAGGCCGCTGGCTGCAGGTGGGAGGGTAATGTCCGGAGGGACCGCCCCCCTGGGCGGGGCTGTTCAGCTCTGGTTTGTTCTAGAATGTTTCTAACATCTAACATTCTGCCTAGATCTTCTCCTGCAAGCAGGGACATATACCCACACGTTTACAGTATCCAGCTGTGTCAGTCCATGGACGTCAGAGAAAAAAATCCTATTATTCTTCGCTAGCTGTTGGCTAAATTGTACAAACCTCATTTTTAGTATGTTTTAAAATCAGAGGGTAGAACATGTATATCTGTTTTGCATTATTTTGGATAAAATGTTTTGGTTTTTATATTTACTAGAACCAGAATAAGCTGTGATAACATCACAGAGTCCATTTCTGTCATCCTAATCTCAGTTGGTAACTAGGACTAATCTCAAACCATGCAGAGCGAATTACTAATGTTCAGATAAAGGAACACCTGGGTAGCAGTGACCATAACATGATTTCATTTGATGTTAGCTGTAAGCAAAAATCACATACGGGAAAGATAAAAACACCTAATTTCAAGAGAGCAAATTTTCCAAGGATGAGGGCTGCTCCCCAGGACTTAGACTGGGAGAGAATATTGGAATCAATGGACACAGAAAACAAATGGGAATTCTTCAAAAAGACTGTTTGTGAACTCACTGCAAAGTATATTCCCATGAGCAATAAGTTTAAAAGGCTAAAAATATGTCTCACGGCCAAAGTTAAAAAAGCTATAAACTATAAGAAAAGAGCTTTTAAAAAATATAAAAATGAAGGAACACTAGTGTCATTTAAATGTTACAAAGAATATAACAGAATATGTAAAAAGGAAATCAAGGATGCAAAAATTCAAAACGAATGACAGATTGCAAAAGATAGTAGGGCAAACCCCCAAAAATTCTTCAAATATATTAATAGTAAAAAGGTCAAGTCTGAGCATGTAGGCCCTTTACAAAATAATCTAGAGTGGGTGACTGGGGACAAAGAGAAGGCTAATTTATTAAATACTTTCTTCAGCTCTGTGTATATAAAGGAGCACGGGGGAGCTCATGTCTAAGATGGGGGTGGTAGTGACACAGCCCCAAATCCACAATGGCTCAAATCTGATATTGTCCAGAAATATTTAGACAGAATAAAAGGTGGATAAAGGACCTGAACCAGATGGCATACGCACACGGATCCTAAAAGAATTGAGCTCTGTAATTTCAAAGCCATTGTATCTAATTTTTAGGGACTCATTAATGACGGAAATAGTACCACTGGATTGGCGCAGGGCCAATGTAGTGCCCATATTTAAAAAGGGAACAAAGTCTTTACCAAGTAACTATAGACCTGTTAGTTTAACTTCTATAGTTGGGAAGATACTGGAGAGATTATTAAAAGACCACATAGATGGGTTCTTGCTAGAAAACAATATTTTAAGCAACAGACAGCATGGATTCATGAAAGACAGAAGTTGTCAGACAAACCTGATTTCTTTTTATGAAGAGGTAAGTAAAACCTTGGACAGAGGGGTGGCTGTGAACGTGGTATACTTGGATTTTGCAAAAGCGTTCGATACAGTTCCCAACACACGGCTAATGTGTAAGGTAAAGTCTACAGGCTTGGAAATATCAGTTTGTAAATGGATAGAAAACTGTCTAAAAGACAGAATTCAGAGAGTAGTGGTTAATGATTCGTGCTCTGAATAGTCTAGTGGTGTACTCCAAGGTTCAGTGCTGGGACCCTTACTTTTTAATATCTTTATAAATGATATTGGGTCTGGGATCAAAAGTTAAATTTCTGTCTTTGCAGATGACACTAAGGGGGTGATTTACTATAAACAGTGTGCTGCGCCGGTTCATACCTTAATAGGTGCGCCAGATAAATCCTTCATTGAGCGCAGGCACCGGCGGCGCACTGCTATAGTAAATAAAAATTTGAGCGGCGCTCTATTGAAAATGAATGGTTCCCTATGGGAGCCCATTGATTTGAATAGAGGTCGCCCGGGAACTCGGATGAAGACGATCCGACTCGCGGGGGCGACTCGTGTGCTAGCTGACACAGGGACAGCGCAACTTTGTGAGGCAACTTGGACATGACTTGAGCGTGAAGCAGCCGCTCAAGTCGTGTCCTAGAGGCGACTACCTGCCCGAGAATGTCTCCAGCGCGATGCCATCACGCTGGTTCTCGGCAGCCTCGCGCTCGCTGTCCTGTGTTTGGTATGAATCATGAAGGGGAACTCCACGCCAAATTTTAATTAAAAAACCGCCATGGGTTCCCCTCCAGGAGCATACCAGGCCCTTAGGTCTGGTATGGATTTTAAGGAAGACAAGGAGAGAGGCGCCTCTAAGTGCAATAGTGTAACAAGTTTTTAATAGTAGATACAAATACACTCACATTTAGGTGAATTAACATAGGCGTTTAAAATGTCAGGATGACGATCATCAGCAGCAGGTCACAGGGGGTTCTCAGCTCTGCGTAGAATGACAGGAGTGTCTCTGAAGATGGATTGGCCGGCTTCCGGGGACAACGATCCTGTAGTATGTTAAGAGCGAGGCTTTGGAGTTCTTTCTCTCCCATGATCCTCTTATTAACTCACGACAAGCCTCATTTATCGTAGATGCCACCACTTTTTGCCTTACTCACAATTATTTTAAATTCGATGATGACTTTTACTTACAGTTACAGGGAACCGCTATGGGCGCTAATTTTGCACCCTCTTATGCCAACCTAGTGATGGGATTCTGGGAGAAAGAATACATCTACAACAATAATAATCCATTTTCAGGCAATATCGTTTTTTTCGGTCGTTATATTGACGACATTATTGTTATTTGGGACGGTTCCATGGATAGTATCCCACCCTTTGTAGACCATTGTAACAACAATTCGTTTGGCCTGTCTTTCACCTCCGTTAGTGATCCTACCACCTTACCCTTCTTGGATTTGGAGTTGGCCTTTGATAAAGAGACCTTAGCCATCATCTCCAAAAATTATGTCAAACCTACAGCCGGCAACTCCTATTTGCATCATAAGAGCTGCCATTTCCCAAAATGGATCAATAATATTCCCAAAGGACAGTTCTGCCGACTTAGGCAGAACTGCACCAGAGACGTAGACTATATAGACCAAAGCAAGCTACTAAAGAAAAAATTCAGCGAGAAAGGATATCCTGATGGCCTCATTGACAAAGCCTTCCAATTTTATCTGAAGGGTAAACCCCCGAAAGGGGCTCGTGAGACAGAGAATCATTCTCTCCGCTTAACTACCACTTTCCATTTTGAATTTAAAAAAATGGAAAGTATCTTGGCCAACCATTGGAAGATCCTCTTGCAGGATCCTGCCCTTAAATCTATTATCCCTGCTCGCCCCAAAGTAACTTACCGCAGAGCACCCAATCTCAAAAGTAAACTGGCTCCCAGTAAGATTCGCACTCGCGATTGTACTCCTACCCCATTAGTCCTCATACCTTTGGTTGGCATGTACAAGTGCAATAAAACCTTATGTAAAACATGCAAATATGTTCACCATGGGCAAAAATCTTTCTCCATGAAAGGTACTTGACGTAATTGTAGCCGTATTAGTGCAATTGTGACAGAGAAAATTAAGTACTGTCCGTGATACTTTTTTTATTTGCACTAACATAGAATTTTTCAGGACAAGCTTTCGGGGTATGTCCCCTTCTTCAAGGTCCAAGCAGTACTGCTTGGACCTTGAAGAAGGGGACATACCCCGAAAGCTTGTCCTGAAAAATTCTATGTTAGTGCAAATAAAAAAAGTATCACGGACAGTACTTAATTTTCTCCATGAAAGGTAAAACTTATCAACTCAAAGAGTTCTACAACTGCTCCTCTGAGTTTGTAGTATATGGCCTCAGCTGTCCTTGCGGCCTCATGTATGTGGGCCGCACTATACGAGCTTTGCGAGTCAGGTTTGGGGAACACAGGAGGCTAATTGAAGGTGGCACCGATCCCCACAGTGTCCCCAGACATTTCTGTGTAGCCCACCAAAAATCCACCAGTGGCCTAAAGGTCTGGGTGATTGAACAGATCCCCCGCTCACTTCCAGCAGCAGAGCGGTTCAAAAAATTACGCGCTAGGGAAACTTTTTGGATTTACACTTTAGACGTTCTCTCGCCTGGTGGTATAAATGAAGGGATTGAGATTTCCACTATTTTATAAATAACATTACCCTACCTCCTCACATTTATGCTCATTTCACCTGTTCTTTTACTATTTATTGTATTATCTTAGAGGCCTGTATGTGCAATTAGAATTTTTGTAGAATTTATATATTTTTAATATTTTAACCTTTTATCTATTGGGTAATTATGGAAGAGCCCTGGGGCCATCATAAAAATAAAAAAAAGACAGAATTTTTATTTTTTTTTACAAAATTCTGAGTTTGAAAGTCAGAATTCTGAGATTCAAAGTCAGAATTCTGAGATTCAAAGTCAGAATTCTGAGATTCAAAGTCAGAATTCTGAGATTCAAAGTCAGAATTCTGAGATTAAATGTCAGAATTCTGAGATTAAATGTCAGAATTCTGAGATTAAATGTCAGAATTCTGAGATTCAAAGTCAGAATTCTGAGATTCAAAGTCAGAATTCTGAGATTCAAAGTCAGAATTCTGAGATTCAAAGTCAGAATTCTGAGATTAAATGTCAGAATTCTGAGATTAAATGTCAGAATTCTGAGATTAAATGTCAGAATTCTGAGATTAAATGTCAGAATTCTGAGATTCAAATGTCAGAATTCTGAGATTAAATGTCAGAATTCTGAGAATAAATGTCAGAATTCTGAGTTTATAAATACAGTAGTCTCTATTAGGAGGATTTTAGGAGCAATTAGCAATAATGTAGTAACACCCACAGACCATCATTCTGCAGACATATATGATGTCTTCTGCTCTGTATATGGATATGTAAATCTATCTTAGTTACAGCACACAGTATGGGGAAGCAGGCAGTGCTGGGCTCTCTGGTTCCTCTACTGTTTTAATAGTTCCTCGGTTTGCTGTCTTATTCTCCTTCTCTGTCATCTGCTCCAACATAAAGAGCCATGCTGAAAACGTGTGTATGGGGGGGGGGGGGGGGGCACAGTTTCCATAGATAACAGAACACAATGGCCAGCACAGCTCTGCACCCCAACTTGTAGGAGACATTGCACTATTGCCCCTACATGACAGGGGATTGTGACTGGCTAGAAGGCAGCAGGACAATGTGTGTCTATGGTCATAACGGATTGATCATAGCAATTACTTGTCTGGACCAATAGTTGCAAATAATAAACCTCATATCAAACATAAAAACCAAGCTACAAGTATGTATTGGGCAATAGCTTAGTGGTTAGAGTAACAGGCTTTTGTTGGATAAGCTGTGAGTTCTAGTCCAGGCGAGAGCAATTTTTTTAAGTTATATATATTCAATATATTGCTTTTATATTACATATTATATATCTTAAAATATGAGATAGTGACGGCTTAAATTGTATTTTATCAATATATCCAAATTGATTTCAAGGTATATTAACAAAGACACACTGATATATTGAGCACACAAAGTTGTAGTATATGCTGACTAGTATAAATTAGAGAGTAGAGATTTAAAAGAAAAAAAAAAAAAGCTGTGTGTGTATATATATATATATATATATATATATATATATATATATATATATATTAGGGTAATCAGATGGGATTATTAGGGTGTCATCTTCAGTTTCCCTGGGGGCAGTTCCCAATTCCAGGAGACTGGTCATAAGGAATTGATCATAGCAATTACTTGTCTCGACTAAAACAAAACAGAGATTTAACCATAGTTAGCATAGTGGTTAGAGTATTAGGCTTATGTTGTTGAAGTTCTGGGTTCTAATCCAGTCCAGAGAACATTATTTAGTTTTATTAAAAGTTTCAATATATTGATTTTATATTAAACATATTTTAAAATATAAGTTAGTGAGGCCTTAAATTGTATTTTATTGATATATCCAAATTAATTTCAAGGTATATTAACAAAGACATATTGATAAAATTGTTGTATATGCTGACCATAGGCCTGCACAGCCTATTGCATTAGGGTGTGCACCCAAAGATCAAACACACATGTTTGCGCGTGTGCATATACATATGTAGCGGGGTCCCCAAATTTAACCCCGCTATACCTAAATTTAGGGGTGACCAGAGCAATAGTTAGCTTGGGTCTTTTGATTATTTGGACTCTGCTTTACTGCTGTGTCACCTGGCGTGCAGTTCCCCTTTGGTCATATAGGTGGTGTTGTCACCTATACCCGGGGTTGAACCACAGGCGATGGAGTGGATATTGGATGTCCTTTCTCGGCTGCCGTTGGTGGGCGGTTCTGGCCTGCTGTGCATGCCGGGAGAGGATATATAAGGGGCAGATGCCATTACACTGGGGGCCAATTTTTTGCGAGGAGGGAGCTACCCCTCAAGGGGGGGTGCACCCCATCATGATCGAGCACCTTTAGCTAGAGACTACAGAGTTCCGGATGGGCTCAGTACCTTTGACTGAGTCTATAGAAGAAGCTGAGGAAACCCAGGGAACCTTGGAGGGGTGACCGCTCTGACTGAAGGGGAACCGGGGGAGGATCTATCTCATAACAAGAGGGTAGTGATAAAGATTGCTAACTCAGGAAAGGCCTGGTGACCTGTCAGAGGGAAGGATTCCTAGCTTCACTGACTGCCTTAGAGGAGCTGTTTGCTGCTTAAAAAGGAGGGATCTCCTTGACTTGGTCCTTGGAGGGGACTGGGTCATTGTTCCAGCATCACGCCGGCTGATAGTGCTATTGAGTGACTATCCGGGTGAGCTGTACCCACTCGGGATCGAGTGGCGACGAAGCCAAGAGTGTGCCTGAATCCATTTCTGTCTGCTAACCTTTTCTCACTTCAACTCTCTGGTTCCTGGAAGCAAGATAAAATAAACTCACGTTGGAGTTGATATGTTGTGTGGACATTGACCTCATTGGGGAAAGATAAAGACTCGCCTCTATAAACATAGAGGGGAGAACCAGAAGAAGGGGACTTATCAACTGCAGGACCCAAGTATGTGACACCGCCTGACCTCTATAACCTAGAGGACACGGGCATGTGGAATGGTGTGTCTTCTCCCCCTGCTTGAGAAGGTAAGAGGGGGAAAAGGATCCGTGTGCTACATATATATATATATATTAGGGTTGAGCTTCGCGTTCGAGTCGAACATACGTTCGACTCGAACATCAGCTGTTCGATCGTTCGCTGAAGATCGAACGTTATGGGCCGTTCGCGCCAAATTAAATTCGAGTGACGCGAACGGCCCACAATACACTGCGCCATCGCAGTGCAATCCCGGTGCTGTGATTGGCCAAGCATGCACTGTGACCCCAGGAGCTTGGCCAATTACAGCGCCGGCAGCGAGGAGAGCCATAATTGGCCACAGGCAGGATGCCTGTGGCCAATCATAGCTCAGGGGGGTTTAGTACACGCCCCACACTATAAAAGGCCGCCAGCGCGACGGCCTTGTGCAGTGTGTTCCGGCGTGCAGGGAATGAGATACATAGGCAGGGACAGTGTGTTCTATGTTCTATTCTTTTCTCAGGCATCTGCAGGAGTTAGTGGGTGTTGTGTGCCCCCAGCACAGTATACACCTGTATATATCCGTCATTGCTGTTCTCTAATACAGGCATCTGCAGAAGTTAGTGGCACAGTATACACCTGTTTATACCCGTCATTGCTGTTCTCTAATACAGGCATCTGCAGGAGTTAGTGGCACAGTATACACCTGTATATACCCGTCATTTCTGTTCTCTAATACGGGCATCTGCTGGAGTTAGTGGGTGTTGTGTGCCTCCAGCACAATATACACTACCCAATTGCTGGTTTTCCCATCTCCCTGCAGGCCATTACTATGCCTGGAAGGCCAACAAAGAGAGGCAGACAGTCACGAGCCAATAAAAGAGGGCAAGCAGGCTCTGTGTCTGGGGGCAACAGTGCTGGTCGTGGACGCGGTGCATTGTCATCAGCACGTGGCCATGGGACACGCTTGTCCTTATTTTCAGCAGCTGGACGTGTTGAGCTGCATCATGCCAAAGACTTGGTAGAGTGGATGACCAAGCCCTCCTCATCCTCCTCATCCTCTCTCACCCAGGCTCAGGGTACTGGCAAAGCAGCTGCCAAAGCGTCCTCTTCCCTCGTATCAATGTCATCATCAGTCACACCTTCCCTAGACCCACCGTGTCCTCCTGAGGAGTCCCCCGAACTGTTTGAGCACAGTGTTGGGTACATGCTCCAGGAGGATGCCCAGCGTTTCGAAGGGTCTGATGATGATACCCAGCTAGAGGAAGGCAGTAGCGTGAGACCAGAGAGAGGGGATGCTCAAGGACACCAATCTGGCAGTCATGTTCCAGCAGCTGCAGCATACTGCCAGATTGGCTCCAGTGATGAGGTCACTGACTCCACGTGGGTGCCTAATAGGAGAGAGGAGGAGGAGGAGGCACATCTCCAACGAGGCAGGATGCCCTCCGGGGGCCAGCGTAAGGGCAGCACACCGACTGAATCACACCGCAGAGCTACGCCTGTGCAGGGCGCTGCCTCTGCCCGTTATTCCAAAAGTTCTTTGGTGTGGGCCTTTTTTGAGTCAAGTGCATCAGATCGCACCACTGCTATTTTGCTATTTGCAGTCAAAGGTACTGAGCCCATCCGGAACTCTGTAGTCTCTAGCTAAAGGTGCTCGATCATGATGGGGTGCACCCCCCCTTGAGGGGTAGCTCCCTCCTCGCAAAAAATTGGCCCCCAGTGTAATGGCATCTGCCCCTTATATATCCTCTCCCAGCATGCACAGCAGGCCAGAACCGCCCACCAACGGCAGCCGAGAAAGGACATCCAATATCCACTCCATCGCCTGTGGTTCAACCCCGGGTATAGGTGACAACACCACCTATATGACCAAATGGGAACTGCACCCCAGGTGACACAGCAGTAAAGCAGAGTCCAAATAATCAAAAGACCCAAGCCAACTATTGCTCTGGTCACCCCTAAATTTAGGTATAGCGGGGTTAAATTTGGGGACCCCGCTACATATATATATGCACACGCGCAAACGTGTGTTTGAGCTTTGGGTGCACACCCTAATGCAATAGGCTGTGCAGGCCTATGGTCAGCATATACAACAATTTTATCAATATGTCTTTGTTAATATACCTTGAAATCAATTTGGATATATCAGTAAAATACAATTTAAGGCCTCACTAACTTATATTTTAAAATATATTTAATATAAATACAATATATTGAAACTATTAATAAAACTAAATAATGTTCTCTGGACTGGATTAGAACCCAGAACTTCAACAACATAAGCCTAATACTCTAACCACTATGCTAACTATGGTTAAATCTCTGTTTTGTTTTAGTCGAGACAAGTAATTGCTATGATCAATTCCTTATGACCAGTCTCCTGGAATTGGGAACTGCCCCCAGGGAAACTGAAGATGACACCCTAATAATCCCATCTGATTACCCTAATATATACCGTATTTATCGGCGTATAACACGCACTTTTTTCCCCTTAAAATCAGGGGAAAATCGTGGGTGCGTGTTATACGCCGATACTCCGAATTCCCCTGCTGAAAATGAGCGAGAGGAGCGAGCGGAGCCGAAGCCGAAGTACAATCGGCTTTACCCGGCTCCTCTCGCAGTCCCGCCCATCTCTGACTGCGCCGCTGACGGAGAAAGCCGAGTGTACTTCGCCTAGTCTCGGCTCCTCTCGCAGTCCTGCCTGTGACTGTGAGCAGACACGAGTCTAGGCGAAGTACACTCGGCTTTCTCCGTCAGCGGCGCAGTCAGTGGAGATGGGCGGAACTGCGAGAGGAGCCGAGTCCAGCCGAAGTACACTCGGCCCCGCTCGCTCCTCTCCACAGAAATCGGCGCCAAATTTTAAAAACCGCAGCGACTGACACGATCGCAAAGGCACTGGGCACGGCTGCAGATGGACAGATGAACACTGGGCACGGCTGCAGATGGACAGATGGACACTGGGCACGGCTGCAGATGGACAGATGGACACTGGGCAAGGCTACAGATGGACACTGGGCACGGCTGCAGATGGACAGATGGACACTGGGCACGTCTGTAGATGGACAGATGGACACTGGGCACGTCTGTAGATGGACAGATGGACACTGGGCACGGCTGCAGATGGACAGATGGACACTGGGCAAGGCTGCAGATGGACACTGGGCAAGGCTGCATGCTGCATTTAAATTTAAGTTTTTAAATGATCGTCATCCTGACATTTTAAACGCCTATGTTAATTCACCTAAATGTGAGTGTATTTGTATCTACTATTAAAAACTTGTTACACTATTGCACTTAGAGGCGCCTCTCTCCTTGTCTTCCAGTTACCCCTGAACATGGTTTCTGTTCATCTATGATGGCCGCCCTGTGCACAGTGGATCCCATTTATCCCTGCTCCACCCATATACACCGCAGTGTGTAAACAGACTCCTAAGGACTTCCTTTAAGACTGTCTATATATATACATATGTTGTATGGTATTTTTTCATCTTATTTTTATATTTTATATATTTTTTTTTTTATTTATTTAAAAAAAAAAATTTTTTCTTGCTTCATATTGATTACTTTGGATAATACATGTTTCTGTGGATATTGTCTATATGGATTTTAAGGGAAACCCCCCCCCCCCAAAATCCATACCAGACCCTTATCTGAGCATGCAGCCCGGCAGGTCAGGAAAGGATGGGCGAGCGCGCCCCCCCCTCCTGAACCGTGCCAGGCCGCATGCCCTCAACATGGGGGGGTTGGGTGCTTTGGGGCAGGGGGCGCCCCCACCACCCCAAAGCACCCTGCCCCCATGTTGATGGGGACAAGGGCCTTTTCCCGACAACCTTGGTTGTTGGGATCTGCGGGCAGCGGGCTTTTCAAATCCGGGAGCCCCCTTTAATAAGGGGGCCCCCAGATCCCGGCCCCCCCACCTTATGTGAATGAGTATGGGGTACATCGTACCCCTACCCATTCACCTGGTGGCAAAAAAAGTCAATAAAAAACGCAACACAGGTTTTCAAAGTAATTTATTAGGCAGCTCCGGGGGTCTTCTTCCGACTTCGGGGGTCTTTCTGCCGGGGCGCCCCGCTATCTTCTTCCAGCTCTTTTGCTAGCGGGGTCCCGATCTTCATCGTCGTCTTCTTCTGACTTCGGGGGTCTCTTGTTCTGTTCTTCTCCCGCTCTCCGGTGCCTTCTCTATGATCTCTGGTTCTTTCTGCCTTCTGCCGGGCGCCCCGCTATCTTCTTCCAGCTCTTTTGCTAGTGGGGTCCCGGTCTTCATCGTCTTCTTCCCTCTTCTCTCCGTCCGATGTTGCCTCGTCGCTGTCCGCCGCTACAATGCTCTGTCCTCGGAGCGCACCCACTTATATTGGCATGGGGCGTGGTCACCGGGTGATGCCACCCGCTGATTCCGCCCCCGTATGACGTCACAGTCCCGGGAATGATGGGACTGTGACGTGATACTGGGGCGGGGTCAGCGAGTGGCATCACCCGGTGACCACGCCCCATGCCAATATAAGTGGGTGCGCTCCGCCCACACAGCATTGTAGCGGCGGACAGCGACGAGGCAACATCGGGCGGAGAGAAGAGGGAAGAAGATGACGATGAAGACCGGTACCCTGCTAGCAAAAGAGCTGGAAGAAGATAGCGGGGCGCCCGGCAGAAAGACCCCCGAATTTGGAAGAAGACCCCCGGAGCTGCCTAATAAATTACTTTAAAAACCTGTGTTGTGTTTTTTATTGACTTTTTTTGCCACCAGGTGAATGGGTAGGGGTACGATGTACCCCATACTCATTCACATAGGGTAGGGGGCTGGTATCTGGGGTCCCCCTTATTAAAGGGGGCTCCTGGATTCCGATATGCCCGCAGACCCCGACAACCAACGGCCAGGGTTGTCGGGAAGAGGCCCTTGTCCCCATCAACATGGGGACATCCTCCCCATGTTGAGGGCATGTGACCTGGTACGGTTCAGGAGGGAGGGGGGCCTCTCTCTCGTCCCCCCCTCTTTCTTGTTCATACATCACGGGACACAGAGCAGCATAGTCATTACTATGTGGGTTATATAGAATTACCTTCAGGTGCTGGCACTGGCAACTTCCAAAACAGGAAGTACCCTCCCCTATATAAGCCCCTCCCATCCGGGAGTACCTCAGTTTTTTGCCAGTGTCTAAGGTGTTGGCCAAGGTTAACATGTATTCATCTGGGCTTGTGTACAGGTTCTCTGGGCCTTAGCAAGCTATTCCGGATCCAACCAAAAAAGCTTCATAGCTAAACGGTCGGTACCCGGGCCTTGCAGAGAAGAGCAGGGTTTTGCCTGTAATGCCTCTCTTAGGAGGGCTGAACCCTGGGATCCAGAGCTCTGGTCATACCCAAAACCAAGAGGCTATCTGTGCAGGGTGCTATACAGGTCCAGGGGAGTGGAATCCTTGGGAACCCGGTCCCTGAAGGTCTAGTACAATGCCTGCCGTGAGAGGTGAAGTTTGGGCTTCTGTGGACCAAACAAAGTCCTGCGGCGGGGAAAAGGTAAGTGGGGGCCCCTCAGGAACTTGGTTCTATTGAGGGGACCCCCAAGCCTAATATGTCTTTCTGTATTCTGTATTCCCGCTAATAGCTGTATATGCCTAAGAAATCCTAGAAATGTTTTTTCATAAAGGAAGTTTTAAAAACTGTAAACCTGGAAATGTTTTTCATAAAGGAGGTTTTAAAAAAAAAAAAAGTGCGGTACCTGTGTTTGTCCACTAGAGGCCGCTGTGGAACGTCTTTTTTTCTTGGGACTATTCCTTCCATGGTGAAAGTCCAGGCAGATGAGTGAGCTCTCTATTAGGGAAGCTGCATTCCTCTGTCATGCTGCCAAGTAGTTTCCTTCCATCCCCGAGTCCTGGTGAAACAGGGACCCTGGCTCCTCGCCCTACAGGGCGCCAAGAGCGCACACGTGCACACACGCTTTCTTTTTATAGATTTAGCTTCAAAAAAGTGGGCGGAGCCTGGCGGATGACGCGCTCTGTGCGCCCAGCGCTTCTGCGCATGTGCGGGTGTCCCAGCAAGATAAAAGGACTCAGTCCACGCTGCTTGCTATGGACACAGAGCATGAAAAGGAGCTGGTAGCATGGTATAGGGGCTTACAGCGGGCGGTTGATACAGGCATCCCCAGAAAGACGCATTAGTAGACACCCACTGATGTACATAGCAGCAAATTGCATTAGACTATTTCAGTAAAGGGGTGTATTGCGGCTGGAATACCTCAGCTTTGAACTAAGGAATATGCCGCCTAAAAAACTCTGCGATATACCTCTCAGGAAGTGTAGGGGGTCTCCATCGGGCTCTGAGGATCTGGAGCAGTCATCTGCACCCTCCTCCCCTGAGAAATCAGAGGTTAATACCCATAAGGAACCCCCGGGAGTGCCAGGTACTGCGGCTGTCCTCAGTCCACCTGCTCCTGCATATATAACAGAGGAGGTTTTTTCCTCAACTCTGGAGGGATTGGAGCAGAGATTGGCAGCATTGATCGCTTCTTCTCTGCAGGAAAGAAAGCGCGCCAGATCTCCCATCACCTCCATTAGAGTGCCTATTGGCAGAGCAACAGTCCCAGGAAGGGACCGACCTACCTGAAGGGGATCAGGAGGAGGTTAACTCTGTTTTTGAGGAATCGACAGTAGATGAACCATTTTCAGCATCACAGACTGAAAGATTGTGGGTCCAGACCCTAACTGACATGGTTCGATCTGCATTTAAAATGCCTCTTGTTGAACCATCAACTACTGCTGTCTCCTCATTGGGGTCGCTAAAAGCTCCCCAGGTTATTTGCTCCTTTCCAATACATCCATTATTGGAAGGACTTATATACCAGGACTGGGAACATCCTGATAAACTATTTGTTCCGCCTAAGAAATTTCCGGTGATCTATCCCATGGAGGAAAAGTTCACCCAGAGATGGAATGTTCCTACGGTGGATGCAGCCATCTCTTCTGTGAACAAATCACTGACATGCCCAGTAGATAATGTTCAAATGTTCAAAGATCCAGTAGATAAAAAATTGGAATCTTTATTAAAATCTGCTTTTTCCACAGCAGGGGCTGTTACACAGCCAGCAGTGGCAGCTATTGGGGTCTGCCAAGCTTTAAAGTATCAGATGAAAATGGTCCTGAGGGATTTGCCAGACCAGCAGGCCCAGGCTCTGGCTGATCTGCCTAGAGCATTATGCTTTGCGGTTGACGCCATCAAGGATTCTATCCATCAGGCCTCCCGCCTCACGCTGTCTTTGGTACATATGCGTAGGCTTCTGTGGCTCAAAAACTGGTCTGCTGAAGCTCCCTGTAAGAAGCTCTTAGTTAGCTTCCCATTTCATGGGGAACGCCTTTTTGGCGAGGACCTGGATAAGTATATCCAGAAGATTTCCAGTGGTAAAAGTACTCTCTTACCGAGTAAGAAGAGGTCTAGGGGTCCATCTTTTAAGAGGACTACCTCTCCTATCCCTGCGACGTCTGCTACTAAGCAGTTCCGACGGCCTCCTCGGTCAAACTCAGGGGGTAAAAATCAGGGACAGTCACAGGGTAATAAGAAACCCTGGATCCGAAGGGGTACTAAACCAGCCTCCAAGTCAAGCCTATGAAGGGCTGCCCCCACTCAAACGGGTGGGGGGAAGACTTCAGTTGTTCACAGAGACCTGGCGGGAGACGATCAAAGACAGATGGGTGCTCTCCGCAGTAACTCTGGGATACAAGTTGGAGTTAAAAGAGTCTCCTCCTTCCCATTTTATGTGGTCAGGCATGCCAAGAGACCCTCTGAAAAGAGGGTCTCTCCTATTGGCGTTAGAACAACTATTGCTCCAAGGAGTAATTATGGAGGTTCCTATGGAAGAGTGGGGGTTGGGTTTCTACTCAAACCTTTTCACAGTCCCGAAGCCAAACGGGGACATAAGACCCATATTGGACCTAAAGAGTCTAAACAAATTTCTAAACGTCCGGTCTTTCCGGATGGAGTCGATCCGATCGGTCACCGCTGCCCTACAGGGGGAGGAATGGTTAGCCTCGATCGACATCAAAGATGCTTACTTGCATGTTCCCATCTTTCCAGGTCATCAAAAATTTCTACGCTTTGCAGTAGAAGGGCGCCATTTTCAGTTCAGAGCCTTACCTTTCGGTCTGGCCACAGCACCACGAGTGTTCACAAAAATTCTGGCCCCACTGTTGGCCGATCTAAGAACACGAGGTGTAACGATAATGGCATACCTAGACGACCTGTTGTTGATGGACCACTCAGTTGCCAAGCTAGAAGTGGTAATTGTCGATACAATCAAGTATCTAGAATCTCACGGTTGGGTCATCAACCTGGACAAGTCAGCCCTACAGCCAGTGAAAAACCTGGTATATCTAGGGCTACGGCTGGATTCAGACCAGAGGAAGATTTTCTTACCTCTAGACAAGGTATCCTCTCTGAGGGGCTTGGTCCGTCTGCTTTGTGCAAAAAGACAGCCGTCCATACGCCTGTGCATGAGGCTGCTAGGAAAGATGGTAGCATCATTCGAAGCTGTGCCATACGCCCAATTCCACTCAAGGAATTTACAGAGGGCCATATTGTCAGCCTGGAACGGAAAGATTCAGGCTTTAGACTTCCCGATGGCTTTGTCCCCTTCCG
Organism: Rana muscosa; assembly: GCA_029206835.1. Taxonomy (NCBI): domain Eukaryota; kingdom Metazoa; phylum Chordata; class Amphibia; order Anura; family Ranidae; genus Rana; species Rana muscosa. The sequence goes on from CM055117.1 coordinate 407,362,899, forward strand.
TTCGGAAGAGTCTCTGCTGGTGGTTGATCCCCCAGAATCTCCAGAAGGGAAAACCCTTCAGTCCGATATCCTGGAAGGTGGTCACTACAGATGCCAGCCTTATAGGCTGGGGGGCAGTACTGGAGCAATGGTCTCTCCAGGGCAGATGGTCAAATGTAGTAAGAACCCTGCCCATCAATCTCTTAGAGATACGAGCAGCCCGGTATGCCCTAGTAGCCTGGACATCCAGACTCCAAGGGTCCCCTGTCAGAATTCAATCAGACAATGCCACAGCAGTGGCATATATCAATCATCAGGGAGGCACCAGGAGTCGTGCAGCCCAGAGGGAAGTAAGTCACATCCTGGAATGGGCAGAAAAGCATGTCCCATGTATATCAGCTGTCTTCATTCCAGGGGTGGAGAATTGGAAGGCGGACTTTCTGAGTCGCCAACAGTTATGCCCAGGGGAATGGTCCCTTCATCCCGAGGTCTTCCGAGCAATATGTCAGCGGTGGGGAACACCGGATGTAGATCTGCTAGCATCCAGATTCAACGCAAAGGTGGACAGATTTGTCTCCCGGACAAGGGATCCCCTCGCTTGCGGCGCGGATGCTCTGGTGTTCCCTTGGGATCAGTTCAGACTGATATATGCATTCCCTCCGCTACAATTGTTGCCTCGACTCCTTCGCAGAGTCAGGTTGGAAAAGAAGCCGGTGATCCTGGTGGCTCCAGCGTGGCCCCGAAGGGCCTGGTACGCGGAGATCATCAAAATGTCTGTGGGGAGTCCTTGGACCCTTCCACGTCGACCGGACCTGCTTTCGCAAGGACCGATATACCACCCTTCCTTACTAACTCTAAGTTTAACGGCCTGGCTATTGAATCCCACATCCTAAAGAAGAGAGGTCTCTCTAACTCTGTGGTATCAACTATAATCAATGCCAGGAAGCCTGTATCCAGGCAGATCTACTATAGAGTTTGGAAGGCGTACATCACTTGGTGCGAGGCCAGAAAATGGCATCCACGTAAGTACGTTAAAGGCAGAATTCTGGACTTCCTGCAGGGGGCTGTAGACAGGAAGTTTGCCTTAAGTACTATCAAGGGCCAGGTTTCGGCCTTATCAATACTATTTCAAAGGCCCCTGGCTATGCATTCACTTGTCAAATCCTTTATGCAAGGTGTGACTCGTATTATTCCACCGATTAAAGCTCCCATATGCCCATGGGATCTAAATTTGGTTCTGTCGGTTCTGCAGAAGTAGCCATTTGAACCTTTGCGGCACATTTCCTTGGTTCTACTCACCAGAAAATTGATATTTTTAGTAGCCATATGCTCGGCTAGAAGAGTGTCGGAATTAGCCGCCATGTCCTGTAAAGAGCCATATCTGGTTATTCATAAGGACAGAGTAGTATTACGCCCTCACCCAGCCTTTCTTCCTAAGGTGGTATCGAGGTTTCACTTGAACCAGGATGTGGTTCTTCCTTCCTTTTTTCCCCAAACTAAGCTCGGTAGTGGAAAAATTATTGCATTCTTTGGATGTAGTAAGAGCAGTTAAAGCTTATCTAAAAGCCACTGCTCAGATTCGTAGAACGGATTCTTTGTTTGTTCTGCCGGAAGGCCCCAGAAAGGGTCAGGCAGCATCAAAATCTACTTTAGCCAAGTGGATTCGACAGGTCATAATACAAGCCTATGGCTTGAGAAGTAGACCGCCTCCGTTCAAAGTTAGGGCGCACTCCACGAGAGCAGTTGGAACTTCATGGGCAGTGCATCACCAGGCCTCCCTGGCTCAAATTTGTAAGGCCGCAACATGGTCTTCAGTGCACACGTTTACTAGGTTCTACCAGGTGGACGTTAGAAGTCAGGAGGATGTCGCCTTTGGGCGCAGTGTGTTGCAGGCCGCAAAAGATCCTCATGCCTGATGGCGCCCAGCTTATGTATGGTGTATCCCCCCCCCTCATTTGGCATTGCTTTGGGACGTCCCACATAGTAATGACTATGCTGCTCTGTGTCCCGTGATGTATGAACAAGAAAGTAGGATTTTTAAAACAGCTTACCTGTAAAATCCTTTTCTTGGAGTACATCACGGGACACAGAGCTCCCACCCCTCTTTTGGGGACACGTATTGCTTTGCTACAAAACTGAGGTACTCCCGGATGGGAGGGGCTTATATAGGGGAGGGTACTTCCTGTTTTGGAAGTTGCCAGTGCCAGCACCTGAAGGTAATTCTATATAACCCACATAGTAATGACTATGCTGCTCTGTGTCCCGTGATGTACTCCAAGAAAAGGATTTTACAGGTAAGCTGTTTTAAAAATCCTACTTTTCCTGCAGCCTGCCAGGTTGTGTGCTTGGATATTTTTTTTTTCATTTTGGTGGGGGGGTCCCCTTTGAATCCATACTAGAACCAAGGGCCTGTTATAGACCTGGGGGGGGGGGGGGGGGGGAACCCACGCTGTTTTTTTTTCAAGATTTTTCTTTTTTTAGAGCCGGCAATGTTTATTTTTTTTACATTTCCTTTAACAACCAGCTATAAACAGGTTAAAAAAATTAAAATAAGTGCCGCAAAATCGCGGTACTTGCGTTTTGGATGCGGGTCCATTGAATTCTATTACATCCAAAACACTGTTTTCGGCCTGGAAAAAAAATCTGCAGTTGCGTTTAACCTCGTTTTTCACAAAGCCTAAAAATGCCTTCAGACGCTAAAGATTTCCACGTTTCAGACGCGGTACCGGCGTTTAGCCGCATTTTAATTTAGAAGCGTTTTTAAAGGTGACCTATTTTTTTACATTGATAAACTCAAAAATATGGCAAATAAAGAAAAAACATTAAAGAAATTTTTTTTTAATATATATATATATATATATATATATATATATATATATATATATATAAAAATGAATTGCTTCCATTGCATTGTGGACAATCCACAACTTGGGGCAGGTGACGTGGCAAGTGGACAATCCACAACTTGGGGCAGGTGACGTGGCAAGTGGACAATCCACAACTTGGGGCAGGTGACGTGGCAAGTGGACAATCCACAACTTGGGGCAGGTGATGTGGCAAGTGGACAATCCACAACTTGGGGCAGCTGACGTGGCAAGTGGACAATCCACAACTTGTGGCAAGTGATGTGGCAAGTGACACGCTAAATAGAACTACACTGCTGCTCTCTCAGCTGCTGATACTCACTCTGGTCTCACAAAATAGCTGCAATCGTTAATAATACTGTTTTTGGAGCTTAGGGCGGCTCCTTATGATGTTTCCTAACTAAACGCATATAGACGCAAATGTGGTAAAACGCGGCATGCAAACGCCACAAAGCGCGCCTTTCTAAACGCCGCTTTCAACCTTAGTTCTGAAGTCTTTGCACCAGCGTCCCGTGTACATGGGGCCTGAAAACGCCTATGCCTTTTACAGCTCAAAAACGCCATGGTGGCCATGAGGCCATAGGCTAACATGGAGAGACGTTTTTAAGCTGCAAAAAACGCTCAAACAAGCGGCTGGAAAAACGTCCGTGTGCATGTAGCCTTATCATAACCACTTGCGCACTGGCCACTTAAACCCCCTTCCTGCCCAGACCAATTTTCAAATTTCAGCGCTGATGCACTTTGAATGACAATTGCGCGCTCATACAACACTGTAACCCAATGAAAATGTATTCTTTTTTGGCACACAAATAGAGCTTTCTTTTTATGCTATTTGATCACCTCTGCGTTTTTTGGCTATAAAATTACTTCAAAACCCTAAACATTATATATGTTTTTTTAGCAGACACCCTAGGGAATAAAATGGCGGTCATTGCAAATTTTTATCTCGCTCGGTATTTGCCCAATAAATTTGCAAACGCCTTTTTTTGGGGAAAAAAATGGTTTCATGAATTTAAAAAAAATTACAAAACAGTAAAGTTAGCCCAATTTTTTGGGATAATGTGAAAGATGTTGTTATGCTGAGTAAATAGATACCTAACATGTCACGCTTTAAAATTGCGCACACTCATGGAATGACACCAAACTTCAGTACTTAAAAATCTCCCTAGGCGATGCTTTAAATTTTTTTACATGTTACCATTTTCGCATTACAGAGGAGGTCTAGTGCTGGAATTGTTGCACTCGTTCTATCGCACGCAGCAATACCTCAAATGTGTGGTTTGAACGGCGTTTACATATGTGGGCGGGATTTGCATGTGTGTTCGCTTCTGAGCGCGAGCTACTGGGGACATGGGCGTTATTATTAATAAAAAAAAAATATTTTTTTATTTCTTACTCTTTTTTTAACTTTTTGTTTTTTTTGATCACTTTTATTCCTATTACAAGGAATGGAAACATCCCTTGTAATAGGAATCTATTGTGACAGGTCCTCTTTATGGAGAGATGCAGGGTCAATAAGACCCCACATCTCTCCTCCAGGCTGGAAAGCATGAGATCGGTCAAAAAAATTCACCGATCTCATGCTGACAGCCGAGATCACGGCTTTGTTTACATACAGGAACCCGGCGTGATGTCATAACGTCGCGCCCGGGCCTCCGAGGGTCGTCACCAGTCATCTCTATGCTTCCCATCCGGCGACGGCCAATTCGTTCTCCGAGCCCCAGATGGCACGGGAGAGCCCGGAGAAGCACCGGATGGGGGAGGGGGGGACGCCCTCTCCCGCCGCCTATAAGAACGATCAAGCGGCGGAACTGCCGCTATGATCGTTTTTATTGTGCACAGAATCGCCAACTGAAAAGAATGATATCTGAATGATGCCTGCAACTGCAGGCATCGTTCAGATGTCACCGCACAAAGCCAAGGATGTCATTTGACGGTGGGCGGTAGGAAAGTGGTTAATATTTTGAAAATTTCGAAAAAAGGTAATTTTTCTCCTTCATTGATGTACACTGATGGGCACAGATAAGGTGGAAAGGGTGGGCACTGAGAGGTGGCATGCTAGTTGGCACTGGTGGGCATTGAGAAGTGGCACTGCTAGGTGGCAATGATAGTTGGCAGTGATGGGCACTGATAGGCAGCACTGCTAGGTGGCACTGTTTGGCACCAGTGGTGGGCATTGATAGGTGGCACTGGCAGGGGCTACTGATTGTCACAGATGACGCAGAATTGCCTCTTCCTCTTTGGGCCCGATGTCCCTTGCACATAAGCCGGTGATTGCCTTTTTTTATGCTCACGCTGTCAGCACAAGGAGAAAATAAAAACCATTACCCAGCTTTTGTTTACATCACGTGATCAGCTGTCATTGGCTGACAGCTGATCACATGGTAAAGGGCAGGGATTGGCCCCTTACTCGGATCTGTCATCACCCGAGTCTCAGTGACTCGGTGACCACAGCGGGCGCGCGAAGGGGAGGACGTCTATTGACGGACTTCCGGGAATTGAGGAACGTGCTGTGGCCGTCGATCAGTTATAGCGCTGATCTCAAGTGATTAAAGAGGGTCTAAATGGGCCATTGACATGCAACACAATTCAACTTAGGAATGTGTCTTTGCAAAGTTAAACTAAATGAAATCCTTTCTTATTTTTGCTTGGGGATAGAGTGCAGAGGGATTAGAAGTCTAGACAGTTTTTGGGGATGTCTGCACCCCTGATAGGGTGAAGACAACTCCCAAATTTGGCCACTTTATCCTTCAAAGTAATTCACTTCCTGTCACATAGCCACACAGGAAGTGAGGGTAAATCCCTACCAATGTCTTTCCTTGGGGACACACAGGTCAATCTAAATACTTTCCCCATTATGTACATTGCACTCCAGCATTTTGCGGGGTACACCCCAAATTATTAGGTATTTTGGACTTTGGGGTTTATTTACTAAAGGCAAATCTATTTTGCACTACAAGTGCACTTGCTGGATATCCGAGGCGGACATGCAAGCAAACAAAAAAAACACCATCTTTGCTTTAACATGATTGGATGTTACAATCACCAGTGCTTCCCCTCAGATTTTCAGCAGCTACACTTTTACAGCAGAGTGGATTTGTCTTTACTAAACCCCAAACTATCCAATGATTTAGGGTGTACACAACAAAGTGCTAGAGTGCAATTTGCTTAATGGGGACACTAGTTAGATTGATCTGTGTGTCCCCAAGAAAAGACATTGGTAGGGTTTTACCTTCACTTCCTGTTTAGCTGTGTGACAGGAAGTGAAGCCAATTTTACTAAAAGGGGACACAAAGCCCAACCTAAAAAAACAAGCAGGGGTTCTAACACTTACTTTGTTTCCCTCAAAATGCCCACAATTAGAATCGTATTGCCTTGAGCTATTTTGTAAGTGCAGTGCTCTACATCAGTGCTTCTCAAGTACCCCCAACAGGCCATGTTTGCAGGTTTTCCTTCATCTTGCACATGTGCTTTAAATCACAGTCAATGGTTTTGTATTTTGGACAGCAATTCTCGATTAAGATAAATTCACAAAACATGTCCTGTTGGGGGTACTTGAGGACAGAGGCTGAGAACCACTGCAGTGAAAAGGAAAAATGAATACTTACCGCTCTGTATTTTTCATTTCCTGGTCATTATCCATGGCAGCACACAATACATGCATATGCTAGCATGAAGGCACCAGGGTAGACAAATTACACCTGTTTTGTTTTGGCATGCCAATCAGCTGTCACATTTGTTGCAAAGAAAACACAAAACAAACATCAAAACTTTGCATCAAATTTTATTGGTCAACAAAACAAAGGGAAGCCAAAATAAAAAACATGGTCAATTTGAAACATTAGTCACAGACACACAACATCTTGAGAAAGTTTTCGCAAAATAATGCAGCACAGACAATTAAATCAAAGTGAACAAACGACACACATTAACAACATCAAAATTATTTCAGGGGAACATTTCCCCCACACAAAAAAAATACAATCCACAAAAGTAAAACAAACACCTGTTTTGCAAAGACATAACAAATAAAATACATGTGTTACAAACTCAATAAGGACACCAAAATGTACTTTTTGCTGGACGCACACACACACACACACGCACTTGCCTCTTTTCAGGGCAAGGGAGAGGATGCTATCTGCGTGCTTTATATAACATAGGTTTGTGTGCTAATGAGGCAATTGAAAACACATGCACAGTCCATGAAACACCCAAAATGCAAGTTTACCCAATGTAGAGACTGAACTTCAAAGTGGGCACACCTGTTAAGGATGTCCTTCAATTACTAACCCATAAAAACACTCTCTGAGCATGCCCAGAAATATCCAGGTGCTGTTCACACACAAAAAGCACCCAAAAAAAATCTAACTGCCTGGGCATGCTCAGAACAACACAAATGCAGCTACCAGAAAATAACCCCCCCCCCCCCCCCTGTCCAAAATTAAGCACATCATCCAGCATGCTACAGAATTAGAGATGGGACAATCACCCCCACCAACAAATACCATTGCAGTCTATGGGAACTGACTTGTTAATTTTGCTAGCTCCCACTTGACTGGCTTATCTTCTAGTTATTGGCCTTAAAATGGAGGCCCAGGTCCCACCCTAAGGGACATATATCAATGTCACCAATTTGGACAACACCAAAAACAAAACAAGGAGAAGTGCCTTTAAATATGCCAAATTGCTTAAGGGCCATTTCACACCACATGCCGTCCATTGCGTTTTTTATGCATCAAAAATGCATGGAAAGTTGGTTATATGGTTCTTAATGGCAGTGTTTGTTCCAGTTCCACAAAAAAAGTAGAACATGCTGCATTTTACCTGCACTGGACTGTACTGGAACGCAGCAAAACGCATCATAAACGCACAGGAACACACCTAAATGCACCAAAAACGCACTCGAACACACTTGTCCTTATCAATGGTTAATAAAAAAGAGGGGTGAAAAAAAAAGCAATGGACTGCATCAAAAACGTACCAAAAATGCACTGGAACGCATCAAAAACGTGCATGCAAAAAAGCACCTGGAACGCATCCGGATTGCGTTTCTATGGTGTGAACTGGCCCTAGTTCACACCCTAGAAACGCAGTTTGGATGCGTTCCAGCTGCTTTTCTGTATGCACGTTTTTGACACGTTCCAGTGCATTTTTGATGCAGTCCAGTGATTTTTTCCCCCCTCTTTTCACTTAGGACAAGTGTGTTGCAGTGCGTCTTTGGTGCATTTAGGTGCATTCCAGTGCGTTTTTGGTACGTTCCATTGCGTTTTTGATGCGGTCCAGTACAGTTCTGTACATAAAGAATGCAGCATGACCAATTTCTTTTTTCCTTTCTGAAACGCACTGGAACGGACTGCAGTGGTGTGAACTATGCCATTGGCATTAATGTGATCAACTTCCTTTGCATTTTTCATGCATCAAAAAAATACACTGCACTGCATCCGGTGTGAACTGGCCCTAAATATCATACCCGGGGGGTGTCTATAGTATGCCTGTAAAGTAGCGCATGTTTTCAATGTTTATAACCGTTCAAGAGCAAAATGACATTTCTAAAGTAAAATAATAGTCATTTAAAAGTACTCGCGGATGTAATGAATTGCTGGTTCCTTCAGGTCTGGTATGGATATTAAGGGGAACTCCGCACCAAATTTTAAAAAAAAATGGCGTGGGCGTTCCCCACAAAATCCGTACCAGGCCATTCAGGTCTGGTATAGATTTTAAGGGGACCCCCGTGCCAAACTTAAAAAAAAAAATAGCGTGGGGGTCCCCCTAAAAATCCACACCAGACCCTTATCCGAGCACGCAACCTGGCAGACCGCAGGAAAAGAGGGGGGGACGAGAGAGCGCCCCCCCTCCCTCCTGAACCGTACCAGGCCACATGCCCTCAACATGGGGAGGATGTCCCCATGTTAAAGGGGACAAGGGCCTCACCCCCACAACCCTTGCCCGGTGGTTGTGGGGGTCTGCGGGCGGGGGGCTTATCGGAATCTGGAAGACCCCTTTAACAAAGGGGACCCCCAGGTCCCGGCCCCCCCCTGTGTGAAATGGTAATGGGGTACAAATGTACCCCTACCATTTCACAAAGAAAGTGTAAAAAATGACAATAGCCGGTTTTTGACAATTCCTTTATTAATGTCTTCTCCTTTCTTCCATCTTCTTCCATCTTCTTCCAGCTTCTTCTTCCACTTTCTTCTTTTCTCCATTCGAGTTTCTTCCTCCATCTTGTTCTTCATCTTCCTTCTTTCGGTATTCTCGTCCACATCTTGCTCCGGCTTCTTGTTCCCCTTCTTCTTTCTCCGGCCGCTCCGTTTGAATTGGAGGTTTCCGCTGTGTGACGCTTCAGTTCTTGAGTTCTCCTCTTGGTCCGCTGCCACCCGGTGACCCCGCCCCCCTCTGACGCACATGGATTTCATGGGGACTTTCCCCGTGGTGTCAGAGGGGGGCGGAGCCACCGGGTGGCAGCGGACCCAGAGGAGAACTGAAGCGTCACACAGCGGGAACCTCCAATTCAAACGGAGCGGCCGAAGAAAGAAGGGAAGAAGAAGCCGGAGCAAAGATGCGGACGAGAACACCGAAGGAAGAAAGAAGATGAAGAACAAGATGGAGGAAATAACCCGAATGGAGAAAAGAAGAAGATGGAAAAAGAAGATGGAAGAAGAAGATGGAAGAAAAGAGAAGACATTAATAAAGGAATTGTCAAAAACCGGCTATTGTCATTTTTAAATTTTTTTACACTTTCTTTGTGAAATGGTAAGGGTACATTTGTACCCCATTACCATTTCACACAGGGGGGGGCCGGGATCTGGGGGTCCCCTTTGTTAAAGGGGTTTTCCAGATTCCGGTAAGCCCCCTGCCCGCAGACCCCCACAACCACCGGGCAAGGGTTGTGGGGATGAGGCCCTTGTCCCCATCAACATGGGGACATCCTCCCCATGTTGTGAGGGCATGTGGCCTGGTACAGTTCAGGAGGGAGGGGGGGCCGCTCTCTCGTCACCCCCTCTTTTCCTGCGGCCTGCCAGGTTGCGTGCTCGGATAAGGGTCTGGTGTGAATTTTTGGGGAGACTCCACGCCATTTCTTTTTTTAAATTTGAGGTGGAGTTCCCCTTAAAATCCATACCAGATCTGAAGGGCCTGGTATGGATATTTGGGGGAACCGCACGCATTTTTTTTTTATTTGCGGCAAGGTTCCCCTTAATATCCATTCCAGACCTGAAGGGCCTGGTAATGGAATTTGGGGGGACCCCACACTTTTTTTTTTGTTTTTATCAAAGACTTTCAATGACTTTTCTCTATATTGCCGGGAGCCGACAATTCATTATAGCCGTGGGTGCTTTTAAATGCCTTTTTTTTTTTCCTTTAGAAATGTCATTTTGCTGGCGCACTGGCAAGTTCAGAGCTGCGCCTGTTCAACTTATGCAAATTGACTTACGTGACTTGACATTTACTAAGATTTTGCCGGCGCAGTGAACTGGCGCGTTTGAACAAGTAAAATTCCCGCGCTGAGCTAAAAAAAAAACCTTGCAGTTCTAAACGTACTTGCCGGCGCAACGGGCTGGTTCTGAAAAAGTTACTTTCTCACTCTATTTTGGGCATATTTGTTATTTGGGCAGGTGTCACTACACTTCCTCACATCACCCCATGTCACCCCCATTATATTGGCACTTCCAGCTTCTTTATATTTGTATTTTAAGATGCCGTGCGCCAGGTCCATAGTGGCGCACTGAGCACCTCCTCCCGTCCGCCAAGAACACTATAGTAAATGGGAAATAGCTACCGGCGCTAATGTTTTGTAAATACCAAAACAGCCGTTGCCCACGCAGATGTGCCGATACTCATGGCGCAAATGTTTCGTAAATCAGCCCCTCAGCTATGCAGTGGAATAACATCCTTACAGGATGTGACCAATTTACAAGCCGACCTCAATGCTCTGTCTAATTGGGCGACTACGTGGCAGATGAGGTTTAATGTTGATAAATGTAAAGTTATGCACTTGGGGGCTAAGAATATGTATGCATCATACATACTAGGGGGAGTTCAACTGGGAGATCCATAGTGGAGAAAGATCTGGGGGTTTTGGTAGATCATAAGCTAAATGATGGCATGCAATGCCAAGCTGCGGTTTCCAAAACAAGCAAAGTCCTTTCTTGTATTAAGAGAGGTATGGACTCCAGAGAGAGAGAGAGAGATATCATTTTGCCCCTGTTAAAATCATTAGTAAGACCTTATCTGGAATATGCAGTTAAGTTTTGGGCACCAGCTCCTAAAAAGGATATTGGGGAACTGGAGAAAGTGCAGAGAAGGGCAACCAAACTGATAAGAGACACGGAGAAGCTTGGCTATGAGTAAAGATTAGAGGAACTGAATTTATTCACTCTTGAGAAGAGGAGATTAAGGGGGGATATGATCAACATGTACAAATACATAAGGGGTCCATATAGTGAACTTGGTGTTGAGTTATTCACTTTACGATCAACACAAAGGACAAGGGGGCACGCTTTACGTCTAGAGGAAAAGAGATTTCATCTCCAAATACGGAAAGGTTTCTTCGCAGTAAGAGCTGTGAAAATGTGGAATAGACTCCCTGCAGAGGTGGTTCTGGCCAGCTCAGTAAATTGCTTTAAGAAAGGCCTGGATTCTTTCCTAAATGTACATAATATAACTGGGTACTAACATTTATAGGTAAAGTTGATCCGGGGAAAATTGCCTCTCGGGGGAACCGGTAAGGAATTTTTTCCAATGCTGTAGCAAATTGGATCATGCTCTGTTGGGGTTTTTCGCCTTCCTCTGGATCAACTGTGGGTATATGGGATTGTACGATATTATATATTTTTGTTTATTTTTATTTTTTTATGGTTGAACTGGATGGACGTGTGTCTTTTTTCAACCTGACTAACTACAACTAACTACTGCTAAGTTGTCCATGAAGGAGCCATCAGTAAACAGAACATTTCCAATGAGATTCTAAATAGCCCATAAGTGGAGGGGGGGGGGTCCCCATGTAACCATGTAACCTGAAATAGCAAATACTAGGCATTGGTGCCAATCTGAAAATAGTACCAAAACTGCTTGTCAGAAAAAGGGGGTGGAGATTCACATCTCCTATGTGCAATCCCCATCACTTCCTGATTGTATAGATGTCACGACCATGCTGATTAGCTGTAGGCATGACGTCATTACGTCCGGAATGACACGGCAGGCAAAGATTCCCCACCCCTCTCAATCTGCAAGGGTAATGCAGTGGGAGGGACCTAAGATGCAGGAGGAGAAGGTGCACCTGCCACACCAGGCACCTCCCCACTCCCAACCGATGGTAAAAGAACTGTACAATCCAGGGAACAAAAGAGCCCAGCATGGGCCAGCGAAATAGTGCATGCTGAGTGCTTTCCCCCCAGTTAATCCACTAACCATAGCCAGACCTGGTGTGGGGGTTAGACCTAGACAGCACAATAACAAATACAAAATTAAATCTAAATTTGTACATTAATTGCTCACACTATAATTTTATTACAATCCCCACCACTCCACTAGTGATGAACAAGAGCAACAAACGTACCTTAGGAATTTTAAATTGTATACATTGAAAATATGTCTGCCAACAGGGGAGTATAAATTACCTTTCTCTTTCATTCATTGACGGACACAGCTTCTCTTCTCATTCTTGACTGATAAGGTTTATGGTGCCACCTACAGGAGTAAGACACTAGGCCGAAAAATGCTATAGGCAAGCCATTTATTTCTGGCTAGTGTTTAATGAGTTGGGACCTAGCTTTTCTTTTTTTTTTCCTGGGAAAGCTACATCCTGGATTGGGGCAGCCAGTGAGTTGAATGCCATGTGGGGACACATATAACAGGGGGCCAGAGTCTGTTCTGAGCTCAAAAGGCCACTGTCATCCTGCGTACCACAGGGCGGTGTCGATGTTCCCCATCAATGGGTCAGTGCTACGGCCTATGGCCCCAGTATTCTAGACACTAACCAAGTGGGCCAAGGTTCTGCGACAAGCTTTGACTTCTCGTTAGGTGCCCCAGGTGCATGTGAAGTTGGCAGACCATTGGTCCCGGGATTAAGATGCGTTTGTGTTGCAACCTTTAATTCAGCTCTGCCTTCCTCCAAACTCTGTCCCTTTCAGTGGTGGTGATTCTGCAAGTCTTTTGGCTCCTGTGTTGGTCTGCAAACCAGGTTTCAGATAAGGCCCTGGCTGACCTGTCCTTCCAGAGTGAACATCTAGGGCAATGTTGGATGGCATTTTCAAAAATCTTGCAGGTGGAAAGGGCTCCTTCTTCCCTCAAATAAGATGGGGTAGGAACCACGTTGGAGGTCTGGGTCTGCCTTCACGACTCATTAGCGGAATTGTTGTTCTCCTGGTTCCTCAGACAAGTGCAAAATACTCTCCAAAACTTCCAAGGTTGTTGGCAAGAGTTTCTGGACCCACATCCTTCCATGCCTCCAAAGAAGTCCTCCTCAGCATGAGGGTTTTATTTCACCTGTTTCCTGGGTGAGGGGTTGCCTCTGCTGGTTTTTGGGCCCATGGACCTCCCTCATTCCTGATGAGTGGGTCCTAGATCTTGTTGTCTCTGGTTATGAAATAGAATGTTGGTCCTTTCCATTGTACAGTTTTTTCCCTGCAACCTTTGGCTCTCACCATAGTGCCTACAGGCCTGTACCGGGCAGTGCAGGATCTGCTTCTGTGTGAAATGCTGTCCCAGTGACTTCAGTTTAGCACGGTTTTGGGGACTTTACCCAAATCTGTTTACAGTTTCCAAGCAGAAGTGGGTTTGTCCTTCCCTACAGTCTGGGCAGTTTATTCTCCCCCTTCGCTGGACAATGGTCATGACAGATGCCAGCCTGTCGGACCGTGGAGGAGTCCTGGACTCGATTTTGGATCAAGGTTTCTGTACTCCGGAGGAAGCTTGACTGCCCATCTATGGCTGGGAGCTTGGAGCAATCGGGTTGTCTCTGGAGATCTCTTCAGGGGACTCTTGATCAGGATCCAATCAGACAACTTCACTATGGTGGCCTATCTATTCCGAGGCAGTACGAGAAGTGCTGCAGCAGCGCTGGAGGAATCGCACTTTCTGACTTGGGTGGAATGGACTGTTCCAGCTCATTCCACAATGCACTTTTCCGGAATTGAAAACTGACAGGCGGATTACCTCAGCCTTTGGGCACTGGATAAAGGGGAGTGGTCCCTGCATCCAGAGATCTGCAACAGCTCTGTCTTTGTGGGGGGCACCTGACGTGGCTCTTCTACAGTTCCACCTCAACTGGGAAGTTCCAAGGTTAATGGCGAGTACAAGGGGTTCTCTGGTAGATTTGGCAGATGCGCTGTGGGATCAGTTCCTGTCTCATTTCTGTTTTCCTCCCCTCAAGCTGGTTCTTCAGGTCAGTGGAGTTCTGGTTACCCTGGTGCCTTCTGACTGAGCTAGTCGTCTGTGGTACGCCAACATGGTATGGCTGGTTGTGGATATTCCTTCGCTGTTACCTCTTTGGGAGGCCCTTCAGTTTCAGGGTCCATTCTTCCACCCTTCTTTACTGTTTCTAGCTTTGATGGCATAGCTATTCAGAGCCATGTTCTGAGGGACAGGGGGTCGTCTAGCTTGGTGGTGGCAGCATCATGTTGTAGGGATGCTTTTCTTCAGCAGGGACAGGGAAGCTGGGCAGAGTTGATGGATGGAGCCAAATACATGTCAATCTTAGGAGAAAACCTGTATAAGTCTGCAAGAGAGACTGGGGCGGAGGTTTACCTTCCAGCAGGACAACAACCCTAAACATACAGCCAGAGCTACAATGAAATGGTTTATATCAGGGATCTCCAAACTATGGCCCTCCAGTTGTTGTAGTTCACAGTTGTATCACATAAAATCCCAATAAAATACATTTACGTTTTTGGTTGTAACATGACAAAATGTGGAAAATTTCAAGGGGAATGAATACTTTATCAAGGCACTGTGCATCCCACCATAGGTGGTTATCATAAATGTATTTGTCATCTGCACGTTGTACAGAAAAAAACGTTTGCTCTCCATATTTTACAAGTGACAAAGCACATATGTTCATATTGTTATTATTGTCAGTCACCGTGGTATTACAACTTTTGTCTGCAGGTTTAATTGTGACATCGTGGTTTTTGCCTTAAAGTGGTTGTATACCCAAATTTTGTACAAGCACCTACAGGTAAGCCTACATTAAGGCTTACCTGTAGCTGCTTGTAATATCTCCGAGACCTACACAGTCTCGGAGATATTTGCAAAAAAAACTGTACCGCTATCTACGGCGCATGCGCGCCGTAGATAACGGCGCAGGCGCACTGAGCGCGGCGGCTCTTGAATGGGAGCCTGCCGGACACTGCCGGAAATTCGCGCATGCGCGGGGATCGTGCCGTTCCCCGCGTATGTGTGGGAGTGACGTCATCGCCGCTCCGGCCAATCACAGCGCCGGAGCGGCGATACCCGGAAGTCACTCCGGGTATCATGGATTCGACGGAGGACGCGTCCGAGGACCGCTGCGGGGGCTTCGATCTAAGGTAAGTGATTGATAATGAGCTAGTATGCTAGTCATACTAGCTCATTATACCTTTGCCTTGCAGGTTGGCCAAAAAAAAAAAAAGTTTTGCGGTATACAACCGCTTTAATCGGTGAAATGCAGCTCATTAGTTAGATTTGAACAGCTGCTGCTCTGCACAGAGATGGCCTCAATTTCCCTGGTTATATTTTTAAGAAAGGTGTCAATATTCTCTTTTATCCTCTTTCCACCAACATGGTGCATATATGCAGCCTCTCGGTGGGTGGGCTTTAACACTGAACAGGCACATATATGCGTTTATTTGTAAACCAGTTACTGTGCTGAGAGTGCACACACTGTGGGCTCCTAGCACAGCAGCTAACATGTAATGTAAAGCTCCCGAAGCATACTTGTGATCAGGAGCTTTCTGATCATGTGACCGCTGTGACGGTCAATCACAGCGGTCATCCTGGCATTTCAATTCAGTTAAATGCCCGAGAGGTAGCAGTGGGAAGGGGTTAAGGATTTAATGGGGAAAATATCAGTCATATCGGAAATTTTATCTAGATCAATCTGATCGATAAGATCTTTGGGTTCATTCAACTAGTCTTTTAGGTATAGCCCCTAAGGATGGGGAACCCTGTACATGTATGGGACTGTGTGAAAAATCAGTGATAAGACTAGTGTTAGAATGAGGTATCCCATCTCCTTGTATGTTACCTGATACCATCTGATTAGACAAATGTGAAGATGAATTGTGCTGATCCATTATACGCTTTTTGCGATCATGTTCGATCGTGAACCCATCACCCTTGTATGATCTTTTGTTCTAACACATACTTTTCTTGTTGCCAGAATGTGAAACTTGTGGATATGTGGAACAAGGGAACAAGCCAGAAGGTGAATATACTACATTTTCATGTTCCATGAACAAAGCAGCTGTTCTTTTATTGTTCTGTCATTTCAATTTGACCATTTTTGGGCTTTGCCTTCTGTAAAAGCTAATTTATGTTGTCAAACCTTTTTCTTCTTTTTAATTAATATGTTGTTTATTGAAATGTTCTAAGTGTTCTTTGTACAAGGCATTGGTTTAGTAGAAGAACCAATTTGGATCTGTATTTGTTGAATATTTTTTTCAAGATTATCCAGTTGCAGCTTAAGTTCACTCATTAAAGTGGTTGTAAAACCCCCCCAAAAAAAAAACCCCTGCAAGACCAAGGCATAATGAGCTAGTATGCATATCATACTAGCTCATCATGTATTACTTACCTCAGATCGAAGCCCCCGCAGCGGTCCACGTCTCCCCCCCCCCCCCCGGCCATCGACATCTCTCCCGGGGCTTACAATCTCTCCTGGGGCTTACTTCCGGGTATCACGGCTCTGGCGCCGTGATTGGCCGCGGGAGCCGCCAGTAACGGCACACTGACTGAAGCAACGGCACATAGGTGCCATTGCTTCAGTTTGCCCCAGTGCGCATGATGTTTTTCTGGCTATTTGTGGGGCGTTTTTGTACAGGCGTTTTGAGGTCCAAAGGTCACCAATGTAAAAAGCAGTAAAACGCCTGTAATCTGAGTGAAAAAAACCTCATGTACTTTTTTGAGCTTCAGGGGTTTTGCTTCAGGTGACAGAACGCTCAGATGTGAACAAGGGCCATTTAAAATAAATGGGATTTTGCTTGTTGGGCGTTTTGGAACTTTTGAGATGAGCGTTTTATGTGCGGAAAACGCTGAAGTGTGAATGCAGCCTAAGAGAATCATCATATTTTTAGAATATGCTACGATGGTTATCCTTTAATTTATTTTAAAGTCCCCTGTTACGTTTTTAAGAAAAAATTTGGAAAAATCTGGACTTTCGGTTCAAATGGATTATAACACTCATCCATATTGTGTTCCAAAGTTTTCATATGCCAATATAAAGTGGACTTTTTTCCCAAACTATTGCTCAAGTACAAGAAAGATGTGAAGCAAAATTGTCCTGTTGACCAAATTGGTGTTGAAAAGCAGACATGAGAATTTCCTATTCCACACCTTGATATTCTATCAAAATGATATAACATACAGTAAATGCACAAATGTTACAATGTTATATTGGTTTTCAGTGACTTAACTGGACAAAACCATGGGTGTTTTCCACCCTGATACACCACTAAGGCAGGCCATACATGGGTCGAATTTCAAAATAATTTTCTTTAGAAAATCTGATCTAAGAATTTGTGTTCGTATTTCGCACCATTAGTGGGCTGCAGCAACAGCCGATTTTCGTGCGGCCATAGAATTTAAGTAATCGGACATGTTGGATTTTTTTTTTAAAACAAAAGATTTTCTAATCAATGATGGGACAGTTGTTTGAGAAATGTAACCGAAAAAGAAATGCGCATGTGCAAAAAAAGAAAATTCCCGGAAAGAAAAGAAAATTCCTAGCTGCGGAAATTCTTTTCTGTAGCAACATGAGGTGAAATTGAAGGCTTGGTTGTTGGCTTGGTTGTTCGAATTTTGAAATCAATGGTGGCACCATCAGATCACAAAACGCACAAATTTTCGGATTTTTATAAGAAAATTCTTTCGAAATTCGACCATGTATGGCCAGCCTAAGATAATCCCAGATTCTATGTGCTATTTAGTGCCAACATCACTCTATACATAGAAATTCGAGGATAATTGTGGTTGGGAATTTTAACCCTTTCATGCCTAAGCTTATTTCTGACATTTGTTGCTTACAAGATAAAATCTGTATTTTTTGCTAGAAAATTACTTAGAACCCCCAAAAATTATAAATATTTTAGCAGAGAATCTAGAGAATTAAATGACGATCGCTGCAATATTTTATGTCACACTGTATTTGCGCAGCGGTCTTTCAAATGCAATTTTTTGGGAAAAATGTAGTAGATCAAGTGAAGCTGGTAATGAGCTTCATAGTTAATACATAGCTACAGGCAGATTACTCACATCCACTGTAATACCCCAAGGTGAGGGGGGGGGGGGGGAGGGAAGGGAAAGTAGAGGGAGAGAGGAGGATCAATTGTAGAAGTATCAAAAATTACATCACAAAATTAGGATGCAAAACATGAGGGCTTCTCATTATACCCTAAGGCTCAGTCATGTGCATCGATCCATTGTGACCAGACCTTATCAAATTTTTTAGGACAGTTCCTGCTCTCATAGGTCATATGTTTATACAGTGGTAAGACAGAGTTAATCGTTGCCTTCCACATGTTAAGCGTAGGCGGGGTAGGCTGCTTCCACCTGAGAAGAATCTCTCTTCTAGCATAATACAGGGCATGAAAGAGAAGTAATTTCATGCCTAGAGGCCACAACATCTTCCATACTGCCAAGTAGCGTCAAGGCCGGATTCAGGCCGAGTGACCAATCTCCAAAGGCTCTCGGGCCTCGAGTACACTCTCCCAAAAGGGACGGATCAAAGGGCGTGTCCATACCATGTGGAAGAATGTACCCTGGAAGGACCGGCA
Source organism: Rana muscosa (assembly GCA_029206835.1). Classification (NCBI taxonomy): domain Eukaryota; kingdom Metazoa; phylum Chordata; class Amphibia; order Anura; family Ranidae; genus Rana; species Rana muscosa. The sequence continues at coordinate 407,381,710 of CM055117.1, forward strand.
CCTGGAGCAGAGGGGACAGAGTAGATGCTGGCTAGTCTCACAGGGGTACGTAAGCTCGGTGGAGAAATTTAATTTGGATGAAGCGGTCCTTTGCAGAAATCATAGTTTTAATTTAGCCACTCACCGAGTCCTCCCAATCCTCCTCAGTTAATTCTGGGATATCAGCCTTCCATTTGTCATACACTTTTGTCAGAGATGTCAATTTGGCCAAGGAGAGGTAAAAGTAAAGGGAGGAGAGAGGCTTGTCTAGAATTCTGGAGATCAGCAGTCGTTCCACTGAGTCAGTCTGGAGAGTTAGGGGGCCGGGGAATTTGGCATGAATCGCGTGTCGAAGCTGATAGTATCTGAAGGTCATTGAGGCGGGAATAGCATATTTGTCCCTTAGTACCAAAAAGGAGGAAAGAGCCGTCCACAAAAATATGTTTGAGGGCCGTAATCCCCTTAGATGCCGATAGTTGGGGGTCCAGTAGCATATAGAAATGTGGGAGTCTTGGGTTACCCCAGAGGGGGGTATGAGGGGAAATTGTTGAGTCGGTCATATAAACGCCCCCCGCCTGCTGCCAAACCCAGATGGTCGTTCACATTGGGGTTGTCGCTTCAAGATGAGCCCTAGGCCCTCTGTAAACCAGATTGCTCAAGGCTGCATATGACACCATAATGGCTGCCTCCAAAAGTACTGCAGGGTTCTGTTTGGGCTGACTAAACCACCAACGAACAGTCACTAGTACTGCGGCCCAGTAATAGAGTTTAAAATGAGGCATTGCCAAACCCCCCTGAGAGAGGGGGAGTTGAAGCATCCTCCTCGCCAGCCTCAGTGTTTTCTCTGCCCAAACAAAAGCTGTTATAATGCTATCCAATTTGCAAAAAAATTATTTGGGAATAGAGATGGGGGTATTCCTAAAAGGGATAAAAATTTGGAGAGGTAAACCATCTTCATTAAATTCACCCTACCCATAGTTTTCCATAGCTGACATTTCTTACCAAATTGAAAAATTAGGGAGAAAGGTTGTCTTCCATATAAGCCTGCAAGGATCCTTGGACTCTTATCTGCAGGTATTTAAACTCCTCTACCCACTAAAACAGGGTCCCAGTGTCTATCCCAGAACACGAGGGGTGAAGGGGAAAAAAGGACTGACTTGTCCCAATTAGTGCGGATCCCCCCCAAATTGGTCTATAATCTCCAAGGCAGACTGTAAAGAGACACCTGCATCAGCCAGATACAGCAGGGTGTCGTCTGCGACATTTTCTCCCAAAGCACCCCGACTTGAATTCCCTTCACCCTGTGGTCCTGACGTATTAGGATCGCCAGGGCAAAGAGCCCCAGGGAGAGAGGGCACCCCTGCCTGGTTCCCCTATTCAGGCCAAAGGGGGGCAGACAGCAAGCCGTTCACTCGGACTCTAGCAGTCGGGTCCCTATATAGGAGTTCCAACAAAGAACAGGAAATCGTCCCGGGGCTTTAAATTAGGTAAATGCGGTTAGCCAACAATTGACAGAGTAAATGCAGTCTCAAAATTTATTAAAATTGTCATGCAAACATAAACATGAATCGTAGAAAAGCCACTGAAATTATACATACAGTGCCTTGCAAAAATATTCACCCCCCTTGGCATTTTTCGTGTTTTGTTGCCTCACAACCTGGAATTAACATGGATTGTTTGAGGATTTGCATCATTTAATTTACAGAACATGCCCACAACTTTGAAGATTTTTTATTTTTTTCTATTGTGAAGCAAACAACAAATAGGACAAAATAACAGAAAAAGTCAATGTGCATAATTATTCACCCCCTGTAAGGTACCTGTGATAGGTAGTGTCCGAAGTGGAACTTGTGTGCTGAGGATTCAGGCGAAAATGTAGTCAGGCAGATTAGGTTGGCAACAGATCAGGCAAAACGGTACACGATCGAAATCCAGAGAGTGGTCAGGCAGGCAAAGATCATACACGAGCTGGCAGTGAAGTACAAAATCAGCAGGCTAGAGAGTATTCAGGAATTCAGGCAGAAGTTCAACACGAAAATCAAGATCAAAAAGCAGTCCCAACACCCAGGGAGCTATTCCACACAAACGGGCGCTGAGAGATGGCATCACTTCCTTTTTATGGGCTGCTTTGATTGAAAATTGTTCACAGCTGGCAGCAGGTGGGGCTAGTGAGTCCAAGGTAATGCTTAATACTGAGAGGACATTTCCAAAAGTCCAGATCTCCTCCGTAGCACAACAGGTAAGGCTGCAGCTGTGGGACCAGGAAGATCCCGGTTCAAATACACTCAGGTACATGACAGGGCCCCCTCTCCCTAGTGGACCCCTTCCAGAGGCCTAGCGGGGCTTAGTGGGAAAGGAGGCATGGAAGTCTCGAATAAGAGAAGGGGCATGCAGATCTTTGGCTGGAACCCAGGAACGGTCTGTGACGGGATATCCCTTCCAATGAACCAGATACCGAAGGCCACGACCCTGTCTTCTAGAATCAAGAATCTTGGAGACTTCAAACTCATTTTGTCCATCAACAAGAACAGGAGGAGGTAGCTGTTGCGTTCTGGAGTAGCAATTGAAAATTGCTTTTTTGAGGAGGGAAACATGGAACACAGGATGAATCCGGAGAGAGGAGGGTAATTTCAACCGATAGGAGACTGGCCCGACTCGAGCAATAATTCTGTAAGGACCAATGAATCGAGGGCCCAATTTGGTAGAAGGTTGTTTCAGTCTCACATATTTGGTTGATAGCCAAACTCTGTCCCCCACCACATATGGAGGTATACGGTGTCTTCGTTTGTTGGAAAAAAGTGCATACTTGCCTGCTGACTTACGTAGTAATAAGCAAATCTTTTTCCAATGTAGCAGAATATTTTTCACCCGCTGATCTGCTGCTGGTACACCAGAAGAAGGCTATAGTAGGGGAAAAGTCTGAGGGTGATAGCCTAGGGCTGCGTAGAATGGTGTGGTATGAAGAGCACTGTGCCAACGGGAATTAATGGCGAACTCAGCTAAAGGCAAATACTCAGACCAGTTGGAGTGTAAGGCATTGACATAATGTCGAAGATAGGTTTCTAGGGTCTGGTTCATGCGTTCGGTTTGACCATCTGTTTGAGGGTGATGTGAGGTAGAGAGTGAAAGCGTTACTCCCAGTTTCTTGCAGAACACTCTCCAGAATCGGGAAACAAACTGGGATCCACGGTCTGAGACGACATTGGTAGGTATGCCATGATATCTCACAATATGGGAAAGGAAGAGAGTAGACAGTGCTTCCGCTGTAGGTAATCCAGGGAGCGGCACAAAATGAGACATTTTGGAAAAGCGATCCACTATGACCCATATAGCAGTCATGCCCTCGGACTTGGGTAAGTCTGTAATGAAGTCCATAGTCAAATGGGTCCAAGGCTGACGAGGTGCCGAAAGTGGTTGTAACAGTCCAGTAGGCAATGTACGGGGTACTTTATTAGCAGCACAAGTTGGACAGGCAGCCACATAGTCAGTAACCTCCCTTTTCATATGAGGCCACCAGACATGACACTGCAAGGTCTTAAGAGTGATGGTGACACCAGGATGACCAGATAACACACCATCATGTGCCCAGAGGAGTACAGGTTTTCTGAGGCTAGGGGCTACGAACAGGCGACCTGGTGGTATCTTCAAGCCTTGGGGAACACGATTCTGGATTTCTTGTAACTGTTGGGAAAGAGCCGTAGAGATCTGTGCGACAAGTTTTTGAGGTGGGATTATATACTGCTCGGTAGGTTGGTCTTCTTCAGAGGTAGCGAACTGTCTGGAAAGAGCATCGGCTTTCTTGTTTTTATGCCCAGGAACATAAGAAAGAACAAAATAAAACGGGAGAAAAACAGAGTCCATCGAGCCTGACGTGAGTTCAAGCGTCTTGCAGTCTGAAGATACAGTAGGTTTTTATGGTCAGTGAGGATAGAAAAAGGTTTAGGAGCCCCTTCCAGAAGATGTCGACATTCAGACAATGCCAATTTGATGGCCAGTAGTTCTCGATTCACAACATCGTAATTCATCTCTGCTGGAGAAAACTTTCTAGAAAAAAATGCTACTGGATGGATTCTACCGGACTGAGGCCTCGTACACACGACCGATTTTCTCGTCGTAAACAGTCAAGAAAAGTGCCGCGAGAGTTTTTTTGTCTAGAAAAACGTTCGTGTGTATGGTTTTACGACGAGAAACTTGACGAGAATCTCGACGAGAAAATAGAGAACCTGCTCTCTATTTTCTCGTCAGGAGTCCAGATTTCCTCGTCGTGTTTCTCGTCGGCCTGTTTTGTGACGAGAAAATGGTTTGTGTGTATGCTTTTACGACTCTTCCAAAAGCGCGCATGCTCACAAGCAACTATGAGACGGGAGCGCATCTTCTGGTAAAACAAGCCTTCATAATGGAGAGAGCACATTCGTCACGCTCATAAATATTTCATCGTTTAAATGTTCTGCATTGAATTCTTCGTTAGAATGTTACATTAATCAAAACGAGAGACCTTCTTTTGCTGCTGATATTCACACAGAGTTATGCCTTATTTTTAACCTTTTTCATGCTGCTCTTTATAAGATTTATGTGTATTATATCGTGCAAGTTTTTAGGAATAATTTAAATGGTTAGATTTTTCAAAATGATGTTAATTATAATTTCTCAATGTTTTGATAGCGATCTCCCATTTAATTTTCTAATCTATATTTTTAAAATTTCACACCATGTTTTTGAGCTAATCAGATTTAGTTATTCTTTTGGGGGGGTGATATCTGTGCCTTTTATTGTCAGTCAAATGTATCTGCTTACTCCAAAGCTTGTTTTTTTTTATTTAAAAATACACATAGTCAAGTATGAACTTAAACAAAAAACACATTTATTCATGTTTATAAATTAAATAAAGAGAAGGCAGCGCTGGAGAAGCTGCTGCCATTTGTGCATCCCAGGGACCCCAGAGCACACAGCAACCCTGTGTGGACACTAAAATTGGGAGCTTGAGAAGGCCCACATTTCAGAACACAATCTGATGCTGGCCTCCCAGAGGTCAGGAACAGCAGCAGGTGAGATATATGTCCCAAGTGTGTGGTACTACAACAGGCTGCCTTCTGTCCGACCAGTGCGACCACAATGAAGCAAGGCCATCACTTCCTCTTCTTCCTGGCAACCTTCCCTGCAGCCTTTACTGAAGCCTTCCTTCTTCGTTTAGCTGGAGGCTGGCCCACTGGAGGGGTACTCCTGTCAGGAGGAGGAGGTGGAGGTGTAGCAGAAGGGGGTGGGGCAGAAGAAGAAGGTGGAGGTGTAGCAGAAGGGGGTGGGGCAGAAGGTGGAGGTGTAGCAGAAGGGGGTGGGGCAGAAGGTGGAGGTGTAGCAGAAGGGGGTGGGGCAGAAGAAGAAGGTGGAGGTGTAGCAGAAGGGGGTGGGGCAGAAGGTGGAGGGGTAGCAGAAGGGGGTGGGGCAGAAGAGGAAGGTGGAGGTTGAGGTTGGGTCAGTTGGGCCACCTCACATATGGTGGTATTGGGGGTAATTTGCTCCATCACCCCCTTGTTGAGCAAGGTGATGAGCAGGGGTTCGCATAGGAGGCGTTGCTCCATGCTCATCACCTTGAACTTAGCCTCCACTAGGCCGGCAATGGCCTCTTCAGGGGATGTGGGCTCCTTGAGGGTGGCATGGGCCTCTTTAATAAGGGCCATTGCTGCCTCACTGGTGGTCCTGTCCCTCCTGCCTCTTTTGTGAAGCCTGATGGGAGGCACCTGGGATCTGGTGCTTCTCCTTTGCCCTGCCACCTCCTGTCTGCCACTGGGCCCTGCCACCTCCTGGCTGCCACTGGGCCCTGCCACCTCCTGGCTGCCACTGGGCCCTGCCACCTCCTGGTTGCCACTGGGCCCTGCCACCTCCTGGCTGCCACTGGGCCCTGCCACCTCCTGGCTGCCACTGGGCCCTTCCTCCTCCTGCCTGACAGTTTCCAGACCCTCCTCCTGGCTGATTTCATCCTGTGTATGAAAAAGAAACATAGTTTAATATGTTGGTTTAATCTTTGCATCAAACTTTGTAATCCTGATGGAAGCAATTAGAATGTAAATGCATAAATCCTTGCTTTAAATTTACCACTACATCAGCTTGACTATTTACCACACAATTAAGTGCAGAATAATGTCTACAGATCATGATTTCACTTGTTGAATACAAAATAATGTATGTTTCTCATCCTGACATATTTGGGAAACATTAATTTTATCCCACTACATTTTCAGTTAATACTATACCTGGCTCCAGATGGCCAAATCAGGATCATCCAGGATGGCTGCCTCCTCTTGCTCCAGAGAAGGCTCAGGTTGGCTGCAGGGAAGTCTGGGGGGAAGAGTGGAGAGTGATGGCCTTGGCTCAATGTGGTCATCCAGGAAGGACATCCTGCTGTAGTACCACAAAACCGGGACATAAACATCATCTGCTGCTGCTCCTGACCTCTGAGAAGCCAGCACCTTAGAGCGTTCAGTCCTGTAGGTACCTCTCAAGCTCCCAATTTTAGTGTCCACTTGTTTTGCTGTGGCTGTGGGCACCTTGGTATGCACAAATGGGAGCAGCTTCTCCAGCGCTGCTTTTCTCACCCCTTTTTTTTTTATGGATGGGGTTTTTGGTCTCCCACAGAGCCGGCAGCTCCCTTACCCGGTCAATAAATTCCGCCAGGAACTCTTTGTCGCTAATAAATACATTCATATTGTATCTGCAAGTAAAATAAATTATATTTAAATAATGTGAGGCAAACAGTCTAACCTCCTTCACATCCTAGTCACCATATATATCCTCCAACAATCTCAAGACAGTATAGGCCAACAATTTTAACAAGTCTCACAAAATCACATACCTTCGTTCGCACGTCCGTCACTTGAACTCCTCTCTCCGCACACCGAACGTACTATAGTCACATGTGTGTTTGCTATATACACACCACGCATGCGTCCAAATTCGAACACGTCGATCCGCACACGTCGCCCGCCCATGACGTTCTAACTAACATCTTTTCCCCGCCCCTTCTCTTTCGGCGCGCAGACAGATATGGCGGAGTTACAGCAGGTGTCTGATAATTCCGCAACTAGCGAGGAGACAAGCCCGGAGACCGAGGACACGTCACGATCAAGGAGGAGATTCAAGGCATCGAATATGTCTTTGGCGGAGATGGCGGAGATGGTGGACATCTTGGTCAAGGCTGATTATGATGCCAAGCATGGGCCGTATAGCAAACCAAATAGAAGGAAGGCCAAAATCCTCACTAAAGTTGTGAAGAGTCTGAGGGCGAAGTTCGGGGTGAAACGCTCAAATGAGCAGCTCAGAAAGAGGTGGTCAGACCTCAAACTGAGGGAGCCAGACCAGTTGAGGAGCATAAAGAGGATGCTCGCTAAAAGTAAGTAAAATGACGACCTTTCTGCTATTAATCTTTTTAGAAACTGACTTTTTTTTTTTTTAAAGCATATTGGACTCCCTTCCAAAATGTATTATTTTGAACTAGGTTGGGCACAGTAATCGTTCGTTACGTTACCGACACTTCGTTCGGCCACTATCCGTGGTTTTGGCTTATTTAAGACCCCCAAAAGTAATTAGACATCTGCCATTTTTGATCAAGTATTGTGGATAATTTTTAAGTCTAGATGATGTGTTTGTAAGGAGAATGAAATGCAAACTTTAATCAGTGTAAAGGAGAGGACACTCAGCAGCTGCTTCCACATCTGTACTTTGGAGCACTATAGTGTGGGCCACCAGACCCGCCTTTTTTGGGTGTCCCACACAGGTGCATCAGAGTTTATTTGTGGTGCCTCCATGTCCAAAAAATTACATCCAAATGTGAATAATAAACATATTTGGGGTCATAAAGAATGCATTTTTCTTTAAATTCCGCACAAACACACACTTGTACCCCACTTCCAAACAATTTAGCCTGTTTTAAGTTTAAAAATGAGATTTTTACAGTGTGATAAATAGACCTTTGGTTTTATTCTCATAGGGGAGAGAAGACTGGGAGGAGGACACTCCAGGGAGCACATGCACCCCACAACTTCCAAGCAACCCCAAACTCCCAAAGATCCACAACCGAAAGATGTGCAGGAAGTTGAGGTGGAGGAAGGAGAAGTGCAGGAAGGAGAGGTGGATGACGTTGTGGATCTGGTCACCACAACAGGTCAGTATCTGACACCACAGCTTAAGGTAAGCGAGGTAGGCCTGCAGAGTTTTATTAATTTTTTTTTATGGTTTTTAGGGGATGGAAATGTTGTGAAGGATAGCACACCGTTCTCTGCTGACAGTGCCCTCCGCCTCATCCAGCAAGTGATGGAATGTAGCACGGAACTGGACCTAATTAAACAAAGAATCCATGTGATGGAACAAACATTTAAAGACATTCTCGATGTTTTGGGGAGAATTCAATAAGCCATCCAAACACATTTGTTTTTACATGTTTGTTTTTATATTTTTACTAATTTTTTGAGTAACAAAGCAGCCAAAAATTGAATATGCACACAGTGTGTGAACATGTGCTATCTGCCATCAGGGGATATCCATGTACGTCTTTTGTGGGTGCAACCCCTTCCTCGTATCAAAAGTCGGTGAACTGAGGAAGGGGATGCACCCCCAAAACACATCCATTGATCACCCCTGATGGCAGATAGCACATGTTGACAATAGGGATCAGGATTGTAAACTTCCTATTTGCAAAAAAGTAAAAATGTGTGCATATTGAATTTTTGGCTGGGCAAGGGGTGGCAGGACCCCATATTAGGACGGGCACATATAGACATAGTTTGTGTAACTGAATGTCTCAGATTGCTCAGAGGTATCCAATGTTGTCATTTTAGAAATGCAAGTGGTATTTTTGTATTTTCATAAGCCAAAATTTGACGGGTTGTGGTCAGGCCAACCCCAAAGTAAAACAAAAAAAATGTGCAGAGAGTAAAATATTTGACCACAAACAACGTGTAGCTTCTTTTTATAATACACTCTAAGCTTATTTGGTTCTTTTGTAAGGTAACATAGTGAAATTGGTTGTTATTTACTAAAGTAAAATACACTTGCCACTACAAATGCACAAAGACAAACTAGGAGACAGGAAAGAACAAATAATTAAAGGTTTAAACAAGATTTTTATTGGGATACTTAGACATAGGCTGGCATAGGAATTGCCCCCCTACCCGTGAAATACTCCATGTATTTGTCCCGAACCACACGGGCATTTTGGGGGGGCAAGCCAAGACGGGCAGATTCCAGGCCCGGAAGGGGATTTGCAGGGGAAAGTCCAGCCTCTGGCAAAACTGAGGCCATATATGAATTCGCTTTGCGGCAAAGAAAATTGTGTAGCACACAGCAGCATAACACTACATAGTTTATTTTGTAGTCCGCCAAGTGGATGGAAGTCATAAAAAGGCGGAACCGGCTGGCCATTATGCCGAAGGCATTTTCAACGACTCTTCGGGCCCTGGCCAGCCGGTAATTGAACACACTCTTCTCTGGGGTCAGGGTCCTCTGTGGAAATGGCCTCATAAGATGCCGTCCGAGTCCGAAGGCTTCATCAGCCAAGAAAACAAAGGGGAGTCCTTCAATATTCCCTGCATCCGGTGGCAATGCAAGGTCGTCACTCTGGAGACGGAGGGCAAACTCCGTCTGGATGAAGGATCCCCCATCGGACATCCGGCCATTCTTCCCTACATCAACATAGAGGAATTCATACCGTGCTGACACCACCGCCATCAGCACAATGCTATAAAACCCCTTGTAGTTGTAGTAGTAGGATCCAGAACGGGGTGGCGGCACGATGCGGACGTGCTTCCCGTCTATGGCACCACCGCAGTTGGGGAAGTCCCACCGCGTGGCAAACTCCGATGCCACAGTCTGCCATTCCTGTGGCGTTGAAGGAAGCTGTGGAGTGAAACAAGATGAAATAATATTAGAAAAACAAAGGCATACATTACAAGCAAATTCAAGACCAAAAAATTAGAGACCAACATCAATCTAATTATACGTTTATTAAGGTGTGTAAAAAAAGTATAATGGAAGGCTCATTTATCATATTCATCACCCCCTCTGATGGGCCATTACTAAATTATTTTGGGGGGGGGAGATGTGTTTGGCCACAGGATAGCATTGCAGTGGCGGTGCGTCCAGAGTGGGCGCTGGAGCACTGTCCCCTCTCTCCTGTGCCCATCACTCAGAACAATACATAGGTTCATGCGTTGCATGAACCTATGTATTGTCTATGCCGCACACTATTCAGGTGGATGGCCTCTTGTAAAGCGACCGACATATGATTAATTGCGTCATTTAGGGGGTTAAAATTGCAGAGCAGAAACAGGTATTAAAAAAGTCTTGCAAATTACAACCTGAGGGATGTAATTGGCTTCCTCAAAGAAAAATCGGGGACGCAAGGAGGGGGCATTCCTTGTGTAAACACTGACAGGCAGCTCTGGCAATCATGTTCACCAAGTCTGTTTAATGGTAACATGATTGGCTGATGCAACATGAAGGGAAGGAGAAGACATCAAGGACAGAAGAAGGATGGCGCTGACCACAAGAAGGTAAGTGCAGGGCTGGGGGGAAACTGGCTGCAATAGAGGGGACTAAATGGCTGCATTGGAGGGGACAACTGGGGGCGTTTATTAGGCAACAGAGCAAAAAAGGAGGAAGTTTATTTCCGAAATTGGGGTTGTAACCCCCCAACATTTGGAGCAACAGGCGCCCCTGCTGGAAAAGTTAGTGAGGGGAAATATTTAGGGAGGATAAAAAAGGGGCATTTAAAAACTTCCAGCATGCATGGGGACAAAGGGGACATTCTCAGCATATTACAATCATGGTAATTAGGAAAGGATGAAAGAAATACAATACATTAGCATACATGTAATACATAAAATGTGATGTGAAGGGAGAAAACTTACCCTAATATAGTCCTCCTGCAGGACTTGTATAATAGCAGAACAGGTGTCTGGGATTATGAGGCCCAGAGCCTGGGGGGAGATGCCTGTGGTGAACTTCAAGTCCTGAAGACTTCTCCCTGTCGCCAGGTAACGCAACGTGGCGATGAGCCTCTGCTCAGCACTGATGGCTTCCCGCATAACGGTGTCCTTCCTGGTAATATAGGGGGACACCAAAGCCAACAGTTCCTGAAAAACGGGGTCAGACATCCTCAGAAAATTCCTGTAGTCCTCAGGATTATTCTCGACGATCTCCCGCAGCAGAGGCATGTGGCAGAATTGGTCCCGCTGGAGCAACCAATTCTTGGTCCATGAACTCCTCCTCACACCATTCATGGACTGGTCTTGGTCCAAAACAAGCAGACCAACACCAAGCGCACGCACAGCACGAACTCGACGACGAGAACGTCCAGGCGACATGGCTAGGAAACGGTCGTCTAATCAGAACGTACAGAACAGAACGCACTTTAGAACAGCAAGGCCTATGAATAACGAACTGAAATTCAGAAACGAACAGGCAAGAACGCACTGTAAAACAGATACGACCTGCCTAGACGCCCTGAAAGTCAAGATACGAACCCACAAGCACAAACTGAACGGCAGAAAACGATCTGAAAAGTACGAAGACTGAAAAGCGCGAATCGTCTCTTCCCAAACTTTTACTTCACACGCGGTAACACGAGATCAGCAAAAGCAGCCCAAGGGGTGGCGCCAAGAAAAAAGATCTTCCCCTTTATAGTGCCGTCGTACGTGCTGGACGTGAGCGCAGAGAACCACGAGGAAATTGGGAAATGACAGTGTGTACGCATAGAAAGCTTGACGAGAAAATCGACAAGCTTAACAAGAATCTCGTCGAAAAAAACGACGTGTTTTTTACGACGAGAAAATCGGTCGTGTGTACGAGGCCTGAGGCTGTCTCTGGGAGAGCACGGCACCTGCTCCTACCTCAGAGGCATCAACCTCAACTATGTACTGGAGACCGGGATTTGGATGCTGAAGAATTGGAGCTTTGCTGAACATGTCTTTTAATTGCTGGAAAGCCGATTCTGCTTCTGAGGACCATACCTTGCAATTTGTACCTTTCTTAGTCATAGCAGTAAGGGGGGCCGCAATGGAGGCAAAACCTTGGATGAAGCATCTGTAGTAATTTGTGAACCCTAGAAAGCTTTGGAGCCCTCTTAAAGTGGTCGGTTGGGGCCATTGCAAGACAGCGGAAAGTTTTTGAAGGTCCATTTGGAAACCGACAGCACTTATAATGTATCCAAGGAAAGGAATACGGCTTTGATGGAAACTGCATTTCTCAATCTTCGCGTAAAGATGGTTTTCTCTCAGTCATTGCAATACCTGCTTTACATGCGAGATGTGCTCTAGATGAGTCTTGGAAAAGATTAAAATGTCGTCTAAGTAGATGATCACAAAACTGTTGCTGAAATCATAAAAAATTTCATGAAACGTTGGAAGACAGCAGGGGCGTTGCACAACCCAAATTGCATAACCAGATATTCAAAATGTTCATTACGAGTGTTGAATGCTGTCTTCCACTCGTCCCCATCTTTAATTCAAATCAGATTATAAGCCCCTTGTAGGTCTAGCTTGGAGAAGATAACAGCCCCCTTAAGTACATCAAACAGTTCAAGAATGAGAGGCAAAGGGTAGGAGTCTTTTACGGTGATTTGATTTAACCCTCGATAGTCGATGCATGGTCGAAGACCCCCATCTTTTTTTTCAACAAAGAAAAAACCTGCCCCTACTGAAGAAGAAGAGGGTCGGATAAAACCTATTTCCAAGTTGTCTTTTACGTATTCCTCCATGGATTTTTGTTCAGGCAAAAACAGGAGATAGGTCCTTCCTTTGGGAAGAGGTGCTCCAGGAATCAGTTTAATTGCACAGTCAAAAGAACGATGTGGAGGTAAAACCTCTGCCTTTTGCTTGCAAAATATGTCTGCAAACACATGGTATTCATGAGGCAAGGTAGGTGGGATGGTCACGGAAGCCAACATACAAGCAGAAAGTCTTTTGGGTTGAGACAAACAGTTTGAATGACAGAACGACCCCCAAGATGTTAGTTCTCCATTTTCCCAATCAAAAGAAGGGTTATGTTGTTGTAATCATGGGTAACCAAGGATAACGGGCAGAAGTGGAGAATCAATAAGAGACAAGACAACTTCCTCTTTGTGGAGTACGCCTACCTGAAGGGTGATTGTCAAAGTCTCAAATTTTACAATGCCATCTCCCAAGGGATATCCATTCACGGTGGTAATGTTCAGGGGTCTAGATTTTGGAACAAATGGGATATTATTTTCTTTAGCAAAAGTGTAGTCCAAGAATATGCCAGCAGCTCCAGAATCCACAAAAGCCTCACAGGAGACAAGTTTAGAGGGTAAATGGATAATTGCAGGAACGGTAATCTTGGTCTTGGAGGATATACCTGTAAGGTCTAAGCCAGCTCCTCCAACACTGGTTAGACCCTGCCTTTTACTGGACAGGAAGGGCAGACAGATAATAAATGTCCTTTAAGTCCACAGTATAGGCATAGGCCCAATGCACGCCTCCTTTGTTTCTCCGACTCAGTTAGGTGGAGACGGCTTTCATCCATGGGTTCCACAGGTGCCTGGGGTCAACTGAGATTTCAGGTTCTGGCTGAGGTGGTGCTTGGAAGTTAGGGGCCAAACGATAAACTGGCTTCGGAAACTTGCGAGTTCTAAGTCTCTCTTGGCACCTTTCATGATACCGGACATCCAGACAAACACAGAGCTCTATGAATTACTCTAGGTCTTCTGGGGAATCCTTATAGACTAATTTGTCTTTGATGCGATCTGCAAGACCTTTTCAGAAGGCTGCACGTAATGCCCTTGAGTCCCAATTAGTCTCAGCAGCAAGGGTACGAAACTCAATAGCATATTGTGCCACAGGCCTGGTGCCTTGTTGCATGTCTAAGAGTGAGTACTCAGCTGCAGAAGCTCTATCTGGCTTGTCAAATACAGTCTGGAGAGAAGCCAGAAATTTGTCAGCATCTTGCAGCACAGGATCATTGCGTTCCAGATAAGGAGAGACCCAGGCCAGGGCCTTCCCCTTTAACAAGGAAATTACAAAAGTCACTTTGGCAGACAAAGTGCTAAAGGTCCCAGGGTTGTTGCAGAAATGCAAACGGCAAACATTTAAAAAGCCTCTGCAGTCCTCATTATCACCACCAAATTCGTCAGGCAAGGGAAGTTTGGGTGGTACAGAAGAGGCGGGTTGGATCGTAGCAGGAGTAGGATCCGGAGTCTGGACCATTGCAGAGGAACCAGGCAAACAAGATTTAAGCATAGTACAAAGTTCATCTAACTTGGCGTCCAGGGAAGAAAGATGCTGTTCATGAGCTCCAATCAATTGTCCCTGACGTGAAATCGCCTTAACAATCTCAGCAGGGTCCACTGTCATTGTGGCCCGTTTGTAATGTAAGGTACCTGTGATAGGTAGTGTCTGAAGTGGAACTTGTGTGCTGAGGATTCAGGCGAAAACGTAGTCAGGCAGATTAGATTTGTAACAGATCAGGCAAAACGGTACACGATCAAAATCCAGAGAGTGGTCAGGCAGGCAAAGGTATACACGAGCTGGCGGTGAAGTACAAAATCAGCAGGCTAGAGAGTAGTCAGGAATTCAGGCAGAAGTTCAACACGAAAATCAAGATCAAAAAGCAGTCACAACACCCAGGGAGCTATTCCACACAAACGGGCGCTGAGAGATAGCATCACTTCCTTTTTATGGGCTGCTTTGATTGAAAATTGTCCACAGCTGGCAGCAGGTGGGGCTAGTGAGTCCAAGGTAATGCTTAATACTGAGAGGACATTTCCAAAAGTCCAGATCTCCTCTGTAGCACAACAGGAAAGGCTGCAGCTATGGGATCAGGAAGATCCCGGTTCAAATACACCCAGGTACATGACACCCCCCTAAAGTCAATGCTTTGTAGAGCCACCTTTTGCAGCTATCACAGCTCCAAGTCGCTTTCGATAAGTCTCTATGAGCTTGCCACATCTTACCACTGGGAGTTTTGCCCATTCCTCCTTGCAAAACTGCTCCAGCTCCTTCAAGTTGAATGGTTTGCGCTTGTGAACAGCAATCTTTAAGTCTGACCACAGATTTTCTATTGCATTGAAGTCTGGGCTTTGACTAGGCCATTCCAACACATTTACATGTTTCCCCTTAAACCAATCAAGTGTTGCTTTAGCAGTGTGTTTGGGGTCATTGTCCTGCTGGAAGGTGAACCTCTGTCCTAGCCTCAAATCACACACAGAGTGGTACAGGTTTTGCTCAAGAATATCCCTGTATTTAGCACCATCTATCTTTCCCTCAACTCTGACCAGTTTCCCAGTCCCGACTGCTGAAAAACATCCCCACAGCATGATGCTGCCACCACCATGTTTCACTGTGGGGATGGTGTTCTTTGGGTGATGTGATGTGTTGGGTTTGAGCCAGACATAGCGTTTTCTTTGATGGCCAAAAAGTTCAATTTTAGTCTCCCACATGCCTTTTCACAAACTCAAAACGTGCCATTTTTTTTTGCTGAAAGTAATGGCTTTCTTCTGGCCACTCTGCCATAAAGCCCAACTCTATGGAGCGTACAGCTTATTGTCGTTCTAGGTCTCTGCTGTGGAACTCTGCAGCTCCTCCAGGGATACCTTAGGTCTCTGTGCTGCCTCTCTGATTAATGCCCTGCTTGCCCGGTCCGTGAGTTTTGGTGTGCGGCCATCTCTTGGCAGGTTTGCTTTTGTGCCATGTTCTTTCCATTTGGTTATGATAGATTTGATGGAGCTCCTAGGGATCATCAAAGATTTGGATATTTTTTTTATAACCTAACCCTGACTTGTACTTCTCAACAACATTGTCCCTTGTTTGGAGAGTTCCTTGGTCTTCATGGCAGTGTTTGGTTAGTGGTGCCTCTTAGGTGTTGCAGCCTCTGGGGCCTTTCAAAAAGGTGTGTGTATATGTAATGACAGATCATGTGACACTTAGATTGCACACAGGTGGATACCATTTCACAAATTCTGTGACTTCTGAAGGTAATTGGTTGCACCAGAGCTTTTTATGGGCTTCATAACAAAGAGGTGAATACATACGCGTATGCCAATTATCAGTTTTTTATTTCTAAAAAAAATGTTTTATGTATATATTTTTCTAATTTTACTTCACCAACTTAGACTATTGTGTTCTGATCCATCACATATAATTCAGATTAAAAAAGCATTGAACTGAAGGCTGTAATGTAACAAAATAGGTAAAAAGCCAAAGGGGTGAATACTTTTGCAAGCACTGTACAGTAAAAAATGTCATTGCACGTATCATGGTATAAAATTTAAATTGCACAGTACACAGGCATGAAAAGTATCTCAACGCGTTTTGCAAGACCATGCTCGCTTCATTAGGGGTAGATGCGTGTGTAGTACATCTGTAGGGGGTATAATGAACCAAATAAGTATGCTCATTACTGCCGCCTCTGGGTATCCAGCAATTGGTTGTCTGATCCAGCCTTTGGTGAGTGTAGGGCCATGCGATTTGTTCCCTCTTGACTAATTGTCACGATACCATCTCTGTGTTGATACTTATTTGGTTCATTATACCTCCTACAGATGTACTACACACGTATTTACCCCTGATGAAGCGAGCATGGTCTTGCGAAATGCGTTGGGATACTTTTCATGCCATCATTTCAGTGGCTTGGCTATGATTCATTGTCATGGTTATGCAGTAATGTTTGTCTCTCAGCCTACCTCTCCTCCTTGTGTCCTGCTTTAGAGGCCAGCCACTCTCACATGGCTGCTTAAGTAACCTCTCCTCTAAGCATGGCTCCACCCCAGGACCTATCAGGGAACACTATATTAACATGTGCACTGCAAGCCAGCCGTGCTGATCAACGTTGTTTGTTAAGCTATTGTGTGTTTGGGTTTCTGCTTGCCGTGTGCTACGTCTGTCTCTGTTTTACCGATCTTGGCTTGTTCTCGACTATCCCTGTCTGCTTGTGACCTTGACCTTTGGTGTGTCCTTTGTTTATCCTTGTCTGCTAGTCGCCCCGACCTTTGGCTTATCCCCTCACCATCTCTTGTATCCTGAGCTGCTGCTTCCCCTCTATCCTTTATAGCCTACTGTGAGCTTAGGGGACTCTGGGGGCCGTGACCTGGATCCAGTTGCAGCCCAGTCCATCCTCACCACTAGAGGTGAACACCTGCTGGATCTTACACGCCAGGCCCTGGGGAATTTTAGGCTCTAGCTCCCTGTGGGATCCCTGTTAGTGCTCCAGTGGACCTGCCTTCCTTAACCACCCAGAGTTCTATCCTCAGCAGTCAGCCATAGGGTTCACTACCTTAGCGGTGCACTCCTGACCCCAATGGTGTGCATTTGTCACCTGGCTTCAGGTGACCTGACATTCATGTTTATGTTTGCATGACAATTTTAATAAATTTTGAGACTGCATTTACTCTTAATTGTTGGCTAACCGCATTTACCTCATTTAAAGTCCCAGGGCGATTTCCTGTTTTTTGTTGCATATATTGGGATGGAGGTGGTTTGCGGGTGACATCAGACCTTTTCCTTTTTGCCTAAATAGGAGCTGAACCCAGGAGATAAACCTGGGCCCAAATCCATACCATTCCAGAACCTTCCAGAGGAAAAGCCATTTGACAGAGTCGAACGCCTTTTCAGCGTCTAATGCCGCTATGACTCCCGTGTTGTCCTCCCTAGCCAGATCTACATGGGTTAACAGCCTACAGATGTTGATATCTATACCCCTGCCCGGCATGAACCCAGACTGATCTGGATGCACCAGAGCCGTGATCACTGTTGTGTTCAACCAGGTGGCCAATATTTTTGCTAACAGCTTGGCATCCACATTAATCAGGGAGATCGGGCGGTAAGATTTGCAGAGTTCCAGGTCCTCATCAGGCTTGGTAACCACCACTATTACAGCCTCAGACATGAAAGCTGGCAAGAACCCGTCCTGCAAGGAAGACAAGACATAGAGTGAAACCTGGGTGACAAATCCTCAGCATACTGTATGTGTTGTAAAATTCAGTGGGGAATCCATCAGGGACCGGTGTCTTCCCAGCCTGAAGAGAAGACATAGCCTGCCGAACCTCCTTAAGAGTAATAGGGGAGTCGAGCTGATCCCTATAGGTCGAAGTCAGGACAGGGAAGTCAACATCAGAGAGGTACCGTATATGTGGAGGTCTTCCATAAAATAGTCTACCCGGTGTCAGGTGCTCACTCCGATTGTAGAGCTTGAAGTACTCCAACACTCGCTTTTTTCCGTTTCAGGGCTGGTTTTGCCCACTTGTATTTAAAAGAAAGTTCAAAACAAACAGAAGATTTGTCAGTATTTCAGTATGTTCAGAAAGAAAGTTAAACGATATTCAGCCCTCCTGGCTTGTAAACAGAGCTCTCCAGCTCAGGCTTTATGCTATAGGGCCTTAGTCTATCTCCCAGAGACCAGACGCTCAGCACCTCTGTGCGTACAGCAAGTACCCTCATGCTACACTGACTCCCACCTCTCTCTCCTAGATGAAGCCCTACCGACTCCCATGCCCAGACCTCCTGTCTGCAGGATGGACTCGTCGCCAACTGGGAGCCTGGGTCTGGTTATTACTTAAAGCCTAGAACACAGCTGACTTATTAGTGAACTAGCTGTTTATTAGACTTGGACCCTGGCAGGGTACCGCCCTGCTACATACCCCCCCCCCCCCCCGTTTCGACCTGGGAGGGGGTGTAACACACCAACCCATTCTCTTCCACTTGGCACCTCTGTGCCAGCTCTCACCCACAAGGGCCAAACCCAGTCTTATCAGGTGACATTCCCTGTGTCCCCCTGCTACACTGATTTGGGTACTACAAAGACACCCCATTACTTTTTACGGATGCGCTTCCAAAAGCGCCATCTGCCCATTTTCCTTGGGGCCGCCCTTTTAAACACTTTAGCAATAAACGTGGGTTCTTTTTTTGGGGGATCAAACCCTTTTACTGACACCTTATTAAGCTTTGGGTTCTGTCCCTCCTGAACCTGTAGGGGACCTCTGTCTACTGCTGTGCCTGTCATAGCATTACACGTCATCACATTTATCAGGGTTATCGGCAACCATTTCAACTTGACCCTCTGGTCTACCAATGTTTTTGTTGACCCCCAAGATAACAAAATCAGCATTTACCAGTGCCTTGCATTTTTCCTCAATGACAGAAATAGCAACACATATTTCAAGACTAATTTCCCCAGTGTTCTGCAAGGCAGTGTCTGGAGGTAAATTGCACAAAGTGGAGTTTATGTCTCCCCTGGCAACTTTACTAACCACCGAATCCACTGTCACATGATCCTCTTCCAGCCACTGTCCTGATACCTGATCATTATCACATACACCTATGTTGTCTGGCTCTTCCGCCCAGACTTCTGTCCTGTCCAACAGTACTCCATAGTGACTCTCATACACTACCTCCTGTATGACACAATCCAGCCCACTGTGAGACCACTTTCCACATGAACACAAACCATTGCATTACATGCTTCCACCATTGGCAATCTCTGCACAGTACAGCCTTTAATATCCAGTTCCAACCAGCAGTACCCCATGGTACCAGTTCTCCAAACGTAGGAGAGGACGGCAAGACATACACCGGCTGTACACTCCAACCTTCTAATATTTCTATAAGCAGGTCTGTCAGAAAATACACCACCTAATTTTTCCCTGTAAATGAGGAAAAAATGTTTGAGGACAGCCGCACTCCAATCCAACGTGTGTTTATTCAACAGGCACTACAAAAACCAGCTAGAACAGGATATCTGACGCATTTCGCACAAAGGTAGTGCTTACTCAAGCTATGAGTAAGCGCTATCTTTCTGCAAAACGCGTCAGCTATCCTGTTCTAGCTGGTTTTTGTAGTGCCTGTTGAATAAACACACGTTGGATTGGAGTGCGGCTGTCCTCATTCCTTTTTTCCTCATTTGCTACGTGCATCGCCGGCACCCAAGGTCTCTGAGAGAAGCACCTCCCTTATCTTGTCTACCTTGAGCGGCAATTTTTTTTTTTTTTTTTTTTCATTTTTCCCTGTATTTGTATTGTGGAAAAAATTTCTGCTGTGCGTTTACACTCGCTCAGACCTTCAGTGATGAGAGGGTTAATCTTTGCAACTGCCAACACCCCTTGGCCTATAGGCTGTTCAGCAGATGCCTCTCCTCGCACAGCAGTCATAGTGTCCACTACACCTTCACAGTAATTTCCTTCAGCTCTGCTATTCGTCTCTTGGCCCAGTCATCCCAATAGTTTATGCTCCGTAGCACTGCATCTGCCCAAGAAGGCATAGACAGACCAAGAGGCTCAACAGCATCTGAAAGACTTTTCTTGTCAGTACTACACTGCTCAACATTATCAGAAATACATTGCTCATTAGCATTCCTGACTTTCACAGTTGCTAGGGGCAATGGGATTCATCTCTCAGTGGTCACCTCTGTCCTAGCTGACTGCAACAGCACATTTTCACCACTTGTCTTCCTGCTATACAGCAGACTGCCTGAAGACAAGTCCTTGACAGTCCTCATATTACATCGCAGTAACTCATCATTTACATTGCATCGCAACAAGTCCTTTTCAGAAGTGTCTCCCCACCGGACTTGCCACCACTTCACGGCATCAAATACATGATCAGTCTCTTTCACATAAGAAGCAGGAATAGTCTTACCAATCCAGGTGACAGGTGTCTGAAGCTTCAACTGAGGGTGTCGTCCCTCCTTGGTTGTGCTCTCACAGGCCAATGCCCCCACCTGCTTGCAGGGCAACATTGCAGGAAAAACATCTTTCCTGTTGCCAATGGTAACGGCAGGTACTTTACCAAAAACATTTTCACCGGTTGCTATGGGAGACTTCATTCTCCCTGTAGCGCTTTTCCTAGCTCCTTTCCCAATGCGATCACAGGATGAAGCAACAGATTTTTGGGCATTCGCCACTCTTTGTGGGAACAGTGAGCCCACCTCTTCATAGCGGCCTCACCATCCAGATGACTTTTCTCGGGCATCCCAGCCCTCTTTGTGCGAACAGCGAGCTACCTCCTCATACCAGCCCCACAATCCAGACAACACTTCTTCTCTGGTTACCATGGGAGACCGCACTCTCCCTGCAGAACTTTTTTCCTTTGAACGACCCATCTCTGCAGCCAGGGACACACAGTTCCTTTTGAAAAAAATGTTTTGGTGTACTGTCTCCTTAAGGCTGAGACACAGCACACATCAATAAATACAGTCTCTTGACACTCACGGTTTCCAGCATTTGAGGATCTGGACCAGCGCTATCCGTGCCCGCATTCTCCACCAACTGTCAGGGGTTCACTCACTTTTCTCAGTTTCAGGGCTGGTTTAGCCCACTTTTATTTAAAAGAAAGTTCAAAACAAACAGAAGATTCCCTCACGGGGTATTCAGTATTTCAGTCCTGCTCCCAAAGTAAACGATATTCAGCCCTCCTGGCTTGTAAAAAGCAGCTTTTTCCAGCTCAGGCCTTATGCTTTAGGGCCTTGGTCTGTCTCCACAGACCGGACACTCAGCACCTCCGTGCATACAGCAAGTAGCCTCATGCTACACTGGCTCCCACCACTCTCTCCTAGGTGAAGCCCTACTGACTCCCATGCCCAGACCTCCTGTCTCCCAACTGGGAGCCTGAAGCCTTCGACTGGTGATTACTTAAAGCCCAGAACACAGCTGACTCATTAGTGAACTGGCTGTTTATTAGACCTGGACCCTGGCATGGTACCACCCTGCTACACTGGGTAGAGTTAAGTTCAGAGTAGTAGGAAGCCAAGCAGTCATTTATTGGCCTAGACACAGTTTGCCTAATCCCGTCTTTGTCAATCAACAAGGAGACACTCATAGAAGACTGTCCGCGTACCAACCAGGCCAGCAATCGACCGCCACGCTCACCCTCTTCAAAAATCCTTTGGGATAGCTGAAGCATTTTCTTTTTGGTCAGGGAAGTATGGATCATAAGAACTGCTCTGGTACTTTCCTGAAGCCTATCGTGGAGCTCTGGGTCTTTGGTCTGATTATACTGTCGCTCCAAGGAAGCAGCCATTACCTCAGCCCTTACTAAGTCAGCCTTCAGCTGCCTACGAACTCCCCCAATGAGTGTCTGGTAGTGGCCCCTGGAGAAAGCCTTAAAGGTATCCCAAACCACCATCTCTGAGACAGACCCTAGGTTGAGGACCCAATATATAAGCATCTGTTGGCGAAACCCAGAATCCACCCCAGGGTCAGAGATCCAGAACCTCGACAGTCTCCACAACCTATCCAAGGGAGATCCCCCCCAGGGACAACTAAGGCAGCATCGGTGCATGGTCAGAGATCCCCCACGGCAGAATAGAAACCTGTTGGACCCTGGGCAAAATGGAGCCTCCCGCATACATCAGATCTATGCAGGATAGAGTCTTATAGGTGGCAGAGTGGCACGTAAAGGACCTGTCAAGGGGATGCCTCCACCTCCACAGATCCGTCAGCCCGTAGGCTTCCGCCCATCTGGAGAGGTCCGAAGTAGAACCCCCCGTAGAGGCAAAGCGGTCCAGCTTAAGGCTAGGTGGCATATTAAAATCCTCCATAAGAAGCACATTGTCCGTAGTGTACTTGGCAATGAGAGAGCCTTTCTTA
Source organism: Rana muscosa (assembly GCA_029206835.1). Taxonomy (NCBI): domain Eukaryota; kingdom Metazoa; phylum Chordata; class Amphibia; order Anura; family Ranidae; genus Rana; species Rana muscosa. The sequence goes on from CM055117.1 coordinate 407,404,268, forward strand.
TGAAGCAACCTAGTTGAAGCAGGAGGAGGTATGTACAAACCCACCAGCACAATTTCTAAGTATTCCACTATTGCATGAATTACTACGTACCGTCCATCTGGGTCAAGTGCAAGATCCAAGAGTCTAAAGGGTGAGTATTTGCATACCAGGATACTGACACCTCTGGCAAAATCGGAATAGTTCTAGTGGTACTGGTGATCCACCCAGGGTTTTTTTTTAGACTAAGGGTCTTTTCCCCACCAAGTGGGTCTCCTGGAGGACACAGATATGAGGGTTATAAGTCCTCAAGAATTGGAATACCATTGACCCTTTCACAGGAGCATTAAGGCCTCTGGTGTTCCAAGAGATCACAGTGAGAGATGTCATTCAGCCGTCTTGTACAGCAGTAAAGGGAAGGACTCAAGGAGCAGCATCAACCCAGATGGAGCAAAGGCAATCAACAGAATGCCACAAGTTAGAGTACTCACTAAGAGCAGAGTCAAGTTGAGCCCAAGTGACTGTGTCGTACATGCATTGTTATAATAAACAGTAAAACAATAACCCAAAACCCCACTGTCATGGCTATGCATTAATGTCTGTCTGCCATCTTACCTTCCTCCTCATGTGTTCATCTAGAGACCAGACATCCTTCACCTGGCTTCCTTTATAATCTCCTCCCAGCCTGACTCCACCCCAGGCCCTATCACTGAACACTATATTAACCTGTGCACTGCAAGCCTGCTTTGCTGATCAACGTGTTTGTTAGGCATTGTGTGTTTGGGTTCCTGCCTGCCGTGTGCTACGTCTGTCTCTCTGTTACGTTATTGGCTTGTCCCCGACTATCCCTGTCTGCTCGTGACCCTTGACCTTCGGCTCGTTCTTCGTTATCCTTGTCTGCTTGTGGCCCCTGACCTTCAGCTTGTTATTCGGTTCTCTCTATCGTGTGCTGCTGCTTCCCCTCTTTTCCCCTTATCCTACGGGGCGTGAGCTAGGAAACTCCAGGGGCCGCAACCTGGTCCCAGCCTGCAGCGTAACATCCTCACCACTAGAGGCCCTGGAGAAGACCAGCTGGGTCTTAGACTCCGCGCGCTGGGGAATCTTGGCTCTCGCTTCCGTTGGGATCCCGGTTGTGCTCCTCTGGTCCCGCTTTCCACAACCACCCAGTTTCCTATCCGCAGAAGCCAGCCATAGGGTTCACTACCTCGCGGTGCACTCCTGTCCCCCTACGGTGTGCATCTGTCACCTGGCCACAGGTGACCCTGACAGTTTGATCAGCCATGAACCCGGCTGACATCCCGCTTCCCGCGGATGATCCATTGCAGGGCATAGTTCGCAGACTTGAGACCCAGGAATCAAATCAGACCCAGGTGATGCGATTCCTCCAGGATCTGGCTTCTCGATTCGAGCAGCTTCAGGTCTCCTTGGGAACCCCGAATCTGCAACCCCAAGTACAACCAGCGGCTGTACCTATCGCACCAGTAGCAGCCTCACACTCACTAGGATTGCCAGCTCCGTTCCGTTTCTCTGGGGACTCCAAGGCCTGCAGGGGGTTTCTCAGCCAATGCACTATTCATTTTGAGCTTCAGCCTCAAAACTTCCTGTCTGACCGGGCTAAGGTAGCCTATATCATTTCCCTCCTCTCCGGTGAAGCTTTGGCCTGGGCTGCCCCCCTGTGGGAGAGGAACGATCCGGTGGTTTCCAGTCTGTCCGAATTCTTGAAGCTCTTTCGTAATATCTTCGAAGAGCCGGCTCGGGCTTCTTCAGCGGCTAGTGCTGTCTTACGTCTTCGCCAAGAATCTAGTTCAGTGGGGCAATATGCTCTTCAGTTCCGTATCCACACAGCTGAATTGAGCTGGAATAATGAGGCCCTGGTCGCTACCTTTTTACATGGCCTCTCTGACCGAGTGAAAGACGAATTAGCGGGAAGAGCCATTCCCGTCGGTCTGGACGATGTAATTTCATTATGCAACCAGATCGACATTCGTTTTCAAGAGGTCCTTAGAAAAAAGACGCCAGCACTCTCTGGGTCCTAGCCAGTCTGAGCTCCCCTCCCTTCATTCCGTGGAGCATCCTCTACCTGCTGAAGAACCTATGCAGCTGGGCCGGACCAGACTAACCCCCGAAGAACGTGCTAGGCGCAGAACTCTGGGCTTGTGCCGCTATTGTGGGGGCAAGGGTCATTTTCGTGACTCCTGCTCGCTTCGTCCGGGAAACGCTCGGGTCTAATACATTTGGAAGGTGGAGTATTGGACCCAGAAACATCACCTTCTCGCCTGCTCTTGCCGGTGTTCCTTCATGTAGGCACTTCTCCTCAGTCAACCCTTGCATACCTGGATTTCGGGGCTGCCGGCAATTTTATGGATTGGAGAACTGCTTCTTCTATGAAGCTTACCCTTTCACCTCTCACTACCCCATTGGTAGTCTCGGCAATTGATGGCACTGTTCTCCCAGGGGGCCCTATTCGCTTCCAGACGCTACCCATTAGGATGTCGGTAGGGATTCTCCACCAGGAGTGGATATCCTTTCTTATTCTACCCAAGGCCTCTACCCCAGTTGTATTGGGCCTCCCTTGGCTACAGCTCCACTCTCCACATGTGGACTGGGTCTCTGGGCAGATCCTGGCCTGGGGTTCCTCATGTTTCTCGTCGTGTCTTCTCAAGGTGACCCCCAAGGAGAGTCTTCCGGTTGCTGCCACTTCTGTTTCTTCTGATCTTCCCGCCGCATACAGCGATTACCGGGATGTGTTCTGTAAAAAATCAGCTGAGGTGCTTCCTCCCCACAGGTCTTTTGACTGTGCTATTGATCTTGTCCCTGGAGCAACTCTACCCAGGGGTCGTACCTACCCTCTGTCCATCCCAGAGACCCAGGCCATGTCGGAGTATGTAGCAGAGAATCTGGAGAGAGGTTTCATCCGGAAATCCTCATCGCCTGCAGGGTTCTTTTTTGTTGCCAAAAAGGATGGTACCTTAAGACCCTGCATCGATTATCGGGGTTTAAATGCGGTTACTATTAAAAATCGATACCCCTTACCCTTAATATCTGAGCTATTCGATAGGTTGAAGGGTGCCTCCATTTTCACCAAGTTGGATCTCAGAGGCGCGTACAATCTCATTCGAATACGGGAGGGTGACGAATGGAAGACTGCATTCAACACTAGAGACGGGCATTACGAATATCTGGTGATGCCTTTTGGTCTGTGTAATGCTCCAGCCGTGTTTCAAAACTTTGTCAATGAAATCTTCAGAGATCTGCTGTACCAGTTTGTTGTCATCTATCTGGATGACATTCTGATCTTTTCTGAAAATCTGCTCGTCCACAGAAACCATGTCCGCACTGTACTTCAACGTCTTAGAGAGAACAATCTCTATGCCAAGCTGGAGAAATGTTCCTTTGAATGTTCTGAGGTCCTGTTTTTGGGGTGCTTCGTCTCATGTTCGGGGCTTCGTATGGACCCTGGGAAGGTCTTGGCTATCACCAACTGGCCTCTTCCTGCTAGCCTCAAGGCCACACAGCGCTTTCTTGGCTTCACTAATTATTATAGGCAGTTCATAAGGAATTACTCTTCCATTGCCGCGCCTATTATCGCTTTGACCAAGAAGGGTGTGAATGCCAGAGACTGGCCTCCCGAAGCTGTCTCTGCATTTCACAACCTGAAACAGGCCTTTGTTTCTGGCCCCCTCTTGAGGAGACCAAATCCTGGGAATGCATTTTTTATTGAAGTGGACGCTTCCTCAATGGGGGTGGGAGCTGTGCTTCTTCAAATCTTTGAGAAGAGACGCCAACCATGTGCGTTCTTCTCCAAAAAAAATTCTCAGGCAGAGAGGAATTATGCCATCGGTGATCGGGAACGTCTCGCAATTAAATTGGCGTTAGAGGAGTGGCGTCATCTCTTGGAGGGTTCCCCTCACTCCATAACGATCTTTACCGATCACAAGAATTTACAGTATCTACAGAATGCTAAACGTCTGAATCCTAGACAGGCCAGGTGGAGTCTCTTCTTTGCCTGTTTTAATTTCACAATTACCTACAAACCTGGTTCCTGCAACGGTCGGGCTGATGCACTCTCTAGGTCATTTGACACTTTGGACGAGGAGTCCGCCCCTGAACCTGAGCCGATCATTCCCACCTCATGCATTGTTGCCCACTCTACCACCCTGAAGTCTAAAATTCCGCCTGGTAAGACCTTTGTCCCCACTGAGCTAAGAGCTAAGATCCTTCGTTGGGGACATGATTCCAAGGTGGCAGGGCATTCTGGATTCCTCCGATCCTTCCTACTCATCAGTCGTCACTACTGGTGGCCTAATCTCCGCTCAGACGTCAAAGACTACGTTAAAGCTTGTCATGTCTGTGCTCAGTCCAAATCCTCCACACAAGCCCCTGCTGATCTCCTCATGCCCTTGCCCATTCCTAAGGTACCCTGGGTCCATATTGCGATGGATTTTATCACCGATCTCCCACTGTCTGAGAATAATACAGTCATTTGGGTGGTAATCGATCGATTCTCCAAGATGGCTCATTTTGTTCCTCTTCCTGGTCTTCCTTCTGCCCCTGCCTTGGTTCCCATTTTCATTCGGGAAATTCTCCGCCTACATGGGGTCCCTTCTCATATTGTTTCCGACAGGGGAGTCCAATTCACGTCTCGTTTTTGGAGAGCCTTTTGCAAATCCCTCAATATTGTCTTGGATTTTTCTTCTTCTTACCATCCCCAATCCAATGGACAGACTGAGAGGGTTAATCAGGAGTTAGAGGTCTTTCTTCGCACCTTTGTGTCTTCTCACCATGACGATTGGTCCTCTCTACTCCCGTGGGCAGAATTCTCCCATAACAATCATGTGAATACCAGTTCGCAGAAGACACCCTTTTTCACAGTTTATGGAAAACACCCTCAAGTTCCTCTTCCCATGGTCTGTTCTCCAGACATTCCAGCTTTGGCTTCGGTTCAGGAGTCTCTCAATTCCGTTTGGGGTCACGTTCATGATTCCCTCCGGGCAGCTGCTGAAAAATTCAAAGGCTTTGCCGACCGCCGCAGGCGTAAACCGCCTTCTCTTCAGCCAGGGGACAAAGTCTGGCTCTCTACCAGGAACATCAAGCTCCGAGTGCCTTCTCTGAAGTTTGCTCCACGATTCATCGGTCCATACACGGTAACTGCTAAACTGAATCCGGTTTGTTTCAAACTCCAGATTCCTAAGAGCCTTAAAATCACTAACTCCTTTCATGTTGCTCTTCTAAAGCCTTTAGTCCTCAATAAATTCTCTCGTCCTCTCCCTACCGTGGCGCCTGTCTCTGATGATAATCAGGAGTACGAGATCAGTCAAATTCTGGACTCCCGACTCTGTAAAGGCGTTCTTCAGTACCTCGTTCATTGGAAAGGGTTTGGTCCTGAGGAGAGGTCTTGGATCACTGCATCTGAGGTCTTTGCACCTCGTCTGTTAAAGGAGTTTCATCTGAAGTTTCCCTCTAAACCTGGGCCCAGGCGGGGAAGGGGGTGGCCTCGTAAGAGGGAGGGTGCTGTCATGGATATGCATTAATGTCTGTCTGCCATCTTACCTTCCTCCTCATGTGTTCATCTAGAGACCAGACCTCCTTCACCTGGCTTCCTTTATAATCTCCTCCCAGCCTGACTCCACCCCAGGCCCTTTCACTGAACACTATATTAACCTGTGCACTGCAAGCCTGCTTTGCTGATCAACGTGTTTGTTAGGCATTGTGTGTTTGGGTTCCTGCCTGCCGTGTGCTACGTCTGTCTCTCTGTTACGTTATTGGCTTGTCCCCGACTATCCCTGTCTGCTCGTGACCCTTGACCTTCGGCTCGTTCTTCGTTATCCTTGTCTGCTTGTGGCCCCTGACCTTCAGCTTGTTATTCGGTTCTCTCTATCGTGTGCTGCTGCTTCCCCTCTTTTCCCCTTATCCTACGGGGCGTGAGCTAGGAAACTCCAGGGGCCGCGACCTGGTCCCAGCCTGCAGCGTAACATCCTCACCACTAGAGGCCCTGGAGAAGACCAGCTGGGTCTTAGACTCCGCGCGCTGGGGAATCTTGGCTCTCGCTTCCGTTGGGATCCCGGTTGTGCTCCTCTGGTCCCGCTTTCCACAACCACCCAGTTTCCTATCCGCAGAAGCCAGCCATAGGGTTCACTACCTCGCGGTGCACTCCTGTCCCCCTACGGTGTGCATCTGTCACCTGGCCACAGGTGACCCTGACACCCACCAGCCCCCCAAAACTGAGAGCTGCACATCTTCCCAACAGAAGCACGGCAAGTCGTCATGCATTGGAGGCAACGTGTGCAAGAGGCATACAGTACATAGGTCATAACAGCTAGGGTCATCCGGATGATAAATGATGTGCAGGTCTCCCAGCAAGCTGGGGGTACAAAACTTATTACAGTCAATAGGAGGATAGTGTGGGCCCCGGGCATGAGCATGGAGCTCAAAATCGAGAAACAATAGGTGGGGAGTCACCGCTATACACTCCCACTTGGGCACCCAGAAGTAATGTAGGAGAGCGTGGCCCTGTTCCCCTGGAGGGCCCAGTGAGGTGAAGAAGCGCACCCACTCCCCATCTTGAACCTGAAGTCTGTCTGGTAATCGCATGCTATACTTGAGCTTTTAGCACGCAGGCGAGTGCGAACATGGTCAAATGACTTCCGTAGGCGTTGTGTTTCAATGGAGTAATCTGGAAATATGATGAGCTTAGCGTTTTCATATTTCAGCTCCCCCACATTTGTCACCTTGTGCAGGATCAGGTCACGATCATGAAAGGTCAGCAATTTAAATATGAAGGTGCGCAGAGGTGCTCTTTGGGGCCCCCTGAATGGGGGGACCCGGTGGGCACGCTCCACCACAAAGTGGGATGAGAATAAGGCACGAGTAAGGGAGAGCGCAGCAGCTTTTCCGTGAGGAGTGGTATCGTTGCCCTCTGCTCCATTAGACAGCCCCAATATGTTCAGGTTATTGCGTCTGTTCTGATTTTCGGTGTCTTCAGCCCGCATTTCCAAGTGTTTCACTCTGATCTTTAGAGTATGGAGGTCTGCCGCATGTTCCCACTGTATGTCCTCTGTCGAGGATACACGCTGCTCCACCTCGGTCACCCGACCCCCAAAGGGCCGTTTTGCAGGCATTGATAGCCTCCATGAGGGCTTTGTGCTCCGGAGGAGCCGCAGGAGCTGCAGCCTCGTGACTCACCTCCTCCATCTGGTAAGTCATAGCAGAAAGGGTTATGGCGGCGGCCTTACCCTCGGCTTACAGAGTGTTCCCTTTTTTGTTTTGTTTCTGAGCGGAAGCCAACCCCGTCTGTAGCCGGGCATGGGCGGTCAGATCCAGGCAGCCAGGAGCGCCAGATAAGGCGGGTGAGAGACTTCCAGCACTTCGGTGAGTCAGGATAAGAGATCCGTATGGCGTAGCAGCACTAAAACACAAATACGCTCGGGGGCGTGGCCAAGATGGAGACCTGAGCGGTCGCACTTCACGGAGCTCTGCTGACTGCCTGTGAATTTCTCCGCTCCCTGGCTGTGATTCGTGTCTTAGCTGGCCGGGTTTTACACTGATGAGACGCCGGACTCGTAAGGGAGGCTGTAATAGGGGACAACCCATTCGCTTTCCGCCAATTGAAGAGATTCAGTCTGAACCCCCTGCGGCCTGTGTGCAGCCTTGTGGCGAGAAAGGCAATAACATGGCGTCTCAGACGGATTTCCTGGCTGATCCACCACCGCCAGATGAAGCGACATCGCAACCCAGCTATGTGGCGGACATTATGGCTGCTATTGCTAACTGCCAAGCCACGCTGACGACTAAGATCGAGGCAGTGCAACTTGAGATGGGACACATGAGGCAAGATATGGATAAGCTCCGCTCCCGAGTTACAGAGATGGAGGAGCGGGTGAGCGGAGTGGAGGATAACGTGAATGAGCACTCCTCAGCTATCCGTGTCATCCAGCAGAAAGTAAGAGCCCTGGAGTATAAAGTTGACGCTGCCGAGAACCGGAATCGAAGGAACAACCTTCGGATTGTGGGTAAGGCGGAAGGAGCGGAGGGTCGGAACCCGGCGGTGTTCGTGGAGGATCTCTTGCGTGAACTATTGCCTGACGCTCACTTTTCCCCTTTTTACGCCGTGGGGAGGGCTCATCGGGTTCCGCCGCAGCCGAACCCGGCGGGGGTCCCCCCCGCACTTTTATTCTACGGTTCTTGAATTTCCGGGACTGGGATGAAGTGCTGAAAGCGGCGCGAGTGAAGGGGGAACTTCGATATCAGAATGCCAAGCTCCTGGTCTTCCCCGACTATTCCCTGGAGACCCAGAAGCAGAGGAAGTCGTTCGACCTAGTGAAGGCCCTGCTCTGGGCCCGTGGTATTCGCTACAGCATGCTGTTCCCTGCTCGTCTCCCTGTGCAGGATGGGGAGTCGACACGGTTCTTTACCTCTCCGCGAGAAGCCTCCTCCTGGATTGACACCTTGCCACCGCACCACTGATGAGGAAGAGGTGTCCCCTGGATTGGGATGGCTCTCGGGCTTCCCCCCCATTCTTCTCGACCTGCTTTGGTGCTGATATGCATCGCATGGATCTCGGGAGCCCGGTCCTACTGGTCACTTGCTCTGACTGATCTCTCAGGTACTGTAACGTTCTAAGTTTGTGCCCCCTTTCCAGCTGTTGAGGTGCGCACGGACCCCGGGGGTAGATATGTGGTCATGCATGTTAATATATATGATAAGCGATTGGTGCTGGCTGGAGTGTATTTACCTCCGCCTGCTTCAATACAACTACTACATGACCTGATGGTGCATATCCTGGCATTTGACACGCCCGAGTTTTATATCTTTGGGGATTTTAATATGGTGCCCTCTCGGGATCTGGACAGACTGCACCCCTCGGTCAGGTTCTCTATGGACCTTCCCAGGTGGGCTGAGACGTACAGTCTGACTGATGTATGGAGGCATTTTCATCCCTGCACACGAGAATATACATGCCACTCTGCCACATACAAGACCTTGTCCCGCATTGACCTTGTCTTTGCTTCTGCGTCGGCCCTCAATTGGGTTTGCGAAGCGGGCCACCTATCTAGAGGTATCTCTGACCACGCCCCCGTCTGTCTTACTGTGACCCTCTCGGTGGCTGGAGGTGCTAGACAATGGTGCCTGTCCAGGTACTGGGCATTGGATGAGGGTATTCAAGAGGATATGGTGCAGTCTGTCTGTAACTACTGGACCCTCAATCAGGATTCGGCTAGCTCTGGCGTTCAATGGGATGCCTTTAAGGCCTTTATTAGGGGGGCCTACATCTCCCGGATTTCCTTGGCACAGAAGGTAGGGGCTAAATTACTGAAGGATAAGGAGGAGGAAGCTGGGAAGTGGGAGCAGGAATTTGTTACCTCCCCATTGGATGCTAATTACTACGAATGGCAGCGGGTCCTTAGGGAACTCTCCTTATGTCGTGTTGACCAAACCAAGAAAGCCATGTTACACTCGGCCCAGAGGGTGTTTGAGTTTGGGGACAAAAATGGTCGACTGCTGGCATGGCTGGCTCGGGGACAGGCCCCCTCTGTGCACATAGCAGGAATTCAGGATGAGGGTGGGACTGTCCTCTCCTCCCCAGAACATATTAATGCTAGGTTTTCCCAGTTTTTTCGGGGGGTCTATTCCTCTAAGGTCGGATACACTTCTTCCGAACTCCGGGAATTCCTGGGCTCGGTTGACTTCCCTGTGTTGTCGGATGACTCTAGGGGTTCTCTGGAGGGAGAGATTACTCTGGAGGAGGTACAGAAAGCCATTGGGGGGCTACAGGGGGGTAAAACGCCAGGTGTAGATGGTCTCCCAACAGAATTCTACTCGCAGCATATGGATCTGCTAGCACTGCGGTTGACTTCACTTTTTTCTGACTGCAAAAAACGGGATGCTCTGCCTGACTCTATGGCGGAGGCGGTTATAGTGTTGGTGCCCAAGCCCGGTAAGGACCTTCTGGAATGTGCCTCCTACAGGCCTATTTCCTTATTGAACGTGGACGCCAAGATCCTTGCCAAAATCCTTGCCATGCGTCTGTCTGCGGTCATTTCGGATTTTGTCCATGTGGATCAGACTGGGTTTATGCCGGGCAAGGGCACTGACAATAATATTAGGGGTTTATTTTTGAATCTCTCGCTGACGCACGACTCGGTCGGGTCCCGCGTAGTAGCCTCCCTTGATGCCGAAAAGGCTTTTGACTCGGTTGAGTGGGAATACATGTGGGAGGTTCTGCGTGGTTTCGGATTTGGTCCTAATTTTATTCACTGGGTGCAGATGCTATATGGCAGTCCGAGGGCGCGGGTCCGTACTAACGGTTGGGTCTCGGATCCCTTTCAGTTGTTCAGAGGCACTCGTCAGGGGTGTCCCCTCTCTCCCAGTCTCTTTGCCCTGGCTTTGGAATCCCTGGCAATTTCAGTCCGGGAGTCCCGGAGGATTCGGGGGCTGGTGGTGGGGGGACTGGAGGAGAGGATATCACTATATGCTGACGATGCTCTGTTGTACCTGAACGATGCGGGGCCCTCTCTCTTGGCTGCCCTGGACGTGTTTGAGGAGTTTGGAAGGTATTCGGGGGTTAAGATAAACTGTTCTAAATCGGTAGTATTTCCACTGGATGACCAGGCTTTCTGCCCTTGCCAGCCCATCTTCCTTGAGTTGGGTCACTGAATTCAGGTACCTTGGGGTGGTTGTGACTAGGGATGCGGCTCAATACTATGCACGGAATATTCTTCCCTTATTATCTGTCCTGCGGGAGAAGTATGCATCATGGTCTAGCCTTCCCTTGAATCTCCTCGGCCGCATCAACATTTTTAAGATGGTCCTGCTGCCCAAATTTCTCTATCTGTTTCGTAACTGCCCGGTGTGGATTCCAGTCTCCTTTTTTAGAGAAGTAGATAAGAGTATTAGCTCCTTTATTTGGGGCGGGACGGTCCCTAGGCTTGCTAGATCCACTCTTCATCTCCCTACGCAGTTGGGGGGCCTGGCTCTGCCTAACCTACAAGTGTATTACTGGGCTGCTGTTTTGGTGACCGTTTACTGGTGGTTTGAGGGGGCTCGTTCCAATGCGGCTGTGTGTCTGGAAGCCACTTGCCTAGGTTCGCGGCTGGACCTACGTAACTTGGCATACAGGGGCCCCAGGGCATATGAGTCAGTGCCGACTCCTACTACTGCTACATGTAAAGTTTGGGTGGCGGCTAAGAAGCGTTTCTCTCGGGAAAATAGGTGGTCCCCGGTGCAGCCTCTATGGGGGAATCCAGCCCTGCCCCACTTTCGAACGATCCCTGACCCGCAGATCTGGGCAAGGTATGGGGTGAGAACCTTACGGGATATCATGCCGGCTGGGGTGCTGCTGCAGTACGCACAGCTTCGCCTGCAGTTTCGCTTGCCGAGCTGGATGTTCTTTCGGTACCTCCAGCTCCGACATGCGGCCAGGGCCCAGTTCCCTGTCACGCCTTTAATCCAGCTGGATCCTGTTGAGGAGGTCCTTTCGCGGGAGGATCTGCGGAAACCACTTTCGGTTCTGTATGGTACCCTGCTGAGGACTGACTCACCGAAGATCGAGAGGCTCTGGGATCAATAGAGGGCGGATATACCAGCCCTCGATAGGGAGGATTGGGAAGATGCACTGGAAAGCTGCCCTAAACTGGTTATCTCTTCCCGAGATAAACTGCTGCAAGTTAAACTACTGCACAGGGTCTATCTCACGCCCGCTAGGCTTCACAGAATCTATCTGGATAGGGACCCTAATTGCCCTCGGTGCCTGGTCCAGCTGGGGGATTTACTGCATATGCTCTGGGCTTGCCCCAAATTACAGGATTTCTGGAGGGAGGTGTTTGAGTTAGTAAATCTTAAGCTGGAACTTTCGCTCCCCTTGTCGCCAGAGCTAGCACTCCTAGGTGTTCCAGATGATGACCAGAGATCGCACCATAGTAGATTGCTCATAGGATACCTGCTGTACTATGCTAAGAAGGCTATTTGTAAATGGTTGTCTCCCGATCCTCCAACTGTGTCCTCCTGGTTGGCTATGATCAATGCTGCCCTGCCACTCTACAGGTTGACATATATTAGTAGAGGTTGTTCCTGGAAGTTTGACAAAGTGTGGCAGTTGTGGCTCTCTACGTGAGGGGTCCCCGCCCTTGGGTCTTGTGGTCCTGGGGGGGTGTCGTGGTCTTGGGGGTGAAGGAGTGTGCCTCCCATCCCGGGGGTGTATGCTGTATTTTTTGTGCACCAAGCTTAATGGGTCACTTGAGCCATCCTGATTCCTGTAGGTCATAATGTTCCTATCTATTTTGATGTGCCCTGGGATATTTTGATGTGATTGTTATTTGTTTGCCTATAATCTCATTGTACTGTCATAATAGTGGTTGTCAACCAAATCTTTGTGGTATTTTTTTTTCTTCTGTATTGATTTTTGCTCAATAAAGAACCCCTGTTTGTTAAAAAAAAAAAAAAAAACACATACGCTCCCGTCGCCATCTTGGAAACGCCCCCAGCTTGTTGCTCTTTAGTTAGATTTGAGCATCTGTTGTTCGGCACAGAGATGGTCTCAGTTTCCCTGGTTTACATGTTTAAGAAAGGTGTCAATATTCTCTTTTAACCTCTTTCTACGGACATGGCACACATATGCAGCCTCTCGGTGGGTGGGCTTTAACACTGAGCCGGCACAATTTACTGTGCTGAGAGTGCACACACTGCGTACTCCTAGCACAGCTGCTAACAAATAATGGAAAGCTCCCGATGCATACTTGCGATCAGGAGCTTTCTGATCATGTGACCGCTGTGACAGTCAATCACAGCGGTCACATGTTCGGAATGCCCGCCTCCCGGCATTTCAGTTCAATGCCCAGGAGGCAGCAGCAGGAAGGGGTTAAGTATTCAATGGGGATAATATCGGTCATATCGGAAATTTTATCTAGATCAATCTGATCGATAAGATCCTTGGATTCATTCAACTGGTCTTTTAGGGATTGCCCCTAAGGATGGGGAACCCTATACATTTATGTGACTGTGTGAAAAATCAGTGATACGACTAGTGTTAGAATTAGGTATCCCATCTCCTTGTATGTTACCTGACACCATGTGATTAGACAAATGTGAAGATGAATTGTGCTGATCCATTATATGCTTTTTGTGATCCTGTTCAACCGTGAACCCATCACCCTTGTATGATTTTTTGTTCTAACGTGTACTTTTCTTGTTGCCAGAATGTAAAACTTGTAGAGACATGGAACAGGGGGACGAGCCAGAAGGTGAATATACTACATTTTCATGTTCCATGAGCAAAGCAGCTGTTCTATTATTGTTCTGTCTATTTCTGCCATTTCAATTTGACCATTTGTTGGCTTTGCCTTCTGTAATAGCTAATTTACCTTGTCAAATCTTTTCCTCCTTTTTAATTTAATATGTTGTTATTTAAAATGTTCTAAGTGTTCTTTCGGTTTTTTATTAAGCTCCGTGTACAAGGCATTGGTTTAGTAGAGGAACCAATTCGGAGCTGTATTTGTTGGATATCTTTTTCCAGTAGCAGCTTAAGTTCACTCATTAAGAGAATCATCATACTTTTAGAATATGCTATGCGGTTATCCTTCCATTTCTTTTAAATTCCCCTGTTATATTTTAGGAAAAAATTAGGAAAAATCTGGACTCTCTGTCCAAATGGATTATAACCCTCATCCATATAGTTTTTATATGCCAATTCTTTCCAAAATATTGCTCAAGTTCAAGAAAGATATGAAGCAAAATTGTCCTGTTGACCAAATTGGTGATGGAAAGCAAAAATTTTCCTATTCCACACCTTGATATTCTATCAAAATGATATAACATACAGTAACTGCACAAATGTTACAAATATTTATATTGGTTTTCAGTGACTTAACTGGACAAAACCATGGGTGTTTTCCACCCTGATACACCACTAAGATAATATTCCCAGATTCTATGTGCTATTTAGTGGCAACATCCCTCTATACATAGAAATTCGAGCATAATTGTGGTTGGGGCTTTTAGGGCACAAACAAACCAAAAATGAAAAAAAAAGTCGTATAGTAAAAAAAATTGCTGCCATGATAAGTATATTCTGGGCTTTTTTTCAGCGGGAACGTGGGGAACGCAGCTATGGGGGGGGTCAATTGTTGCTTAGAGAGATCTAATATTGAGGGAGGGGTCTATTGTTTTTGGTTGCTGGAACATCTAATAATGTTGGCTGTGGGGGGTATCTATTGTTTCTGGGGGGGATCTATTGTTTAGGAAGGGATCTATTGCTGCTAGGGGTCTTATATGGCTGGGAGGAATCTACTGTTGAGGGAAGGGTCTATTGTTGCTGGCTGCTGGAGGGGAGGGTCCATTATTGTTGGCTGCTGGGAGAGCTATTGTTGCTGGTAGGGGTCTATTTTTCCTGGGGTAGATTTGTTGTTGCTGGGGGGGGGGTTTGTTGCTGGGGTGTATTGTTGCTGGATGCAGGGGATCTATTTTACTACTTTTTCTTGTCATCAACAAATTCAATACAATTTAGGGGGTGGAGACAAGGGACAGTGCTCGGAGACAAGGGATGACTTGGAAGAGGGGAGTACCTGCACCTATTTTTTGAGAAAAAAAGCCCAGCGTATACTACAATAGTCATCTAGACATACTGTAAATATCACCTAACCACTCTAGTTCACACATCGAATCTTTAATGGGTAAATTTTTGTTGTGATGAACAACTCATTCCATATGGAATAAGCCAACACATTTTTTTGTATAATCTGTATTTTATTTAAAAGAAACAAAGACAGTACATAGAGAATGACAGTACAAGAAGTACATTAACATCATCACATGATGATCACTGCAACATATTTCCAGACCTGGTCTAATTTAGCCCATGATAATCCAGTCCCCCCAAAGGGCACGAGGCAGCCCACCAGCAGCGGCACCAGCAGAGGGGGGCCAAGTCAGCCTCCATCATACCTCTCCTGCCGCCCCGTCCAGTAGGCAGCCCTTCAGGACATATGCTTGCTGCCGGGGGAGGAATAAAGTGCCCACTAAACCGTGTGAGCCCCTCCCCCGACAGCAATGTAATGCAACAACAGGCCCCAGGAAAGCCACCATATAAACAAATGCGGTGATCATATAGCCACTAGAAAGTCCGAAAGAGAAAGATAGAGGAGGGAAAGATTGATGGAAAAATCAGGTGTTGGGAGGGGGAGGGGGTAGGGAGGGGTTGGAGCATACCTGTGATATATGTAGAATTTTCAAAATCTGCACCGAGCGGGCCACATCCAAGGCCGAGCTTCCTCTGTCCTCAAGTCGTCCGGGCATCTCCCGCCACCCGGGATCTGAGGGCCGGTTCAGCCAGCTCTAAGAGCGCTAGATCTAAGCTAGAGGAAACCCCCCCAGGGTCGGTTACATAAGCCACCCAGGGTGCCCAAACAGCATCAAAGCGGTCTAGTGTATCCTTACAGGTCGCGATCCAGTGTTCGGCCTCCCTTATATCATTGACCTTGGCCACCCATTCCTCCCTTGTCGGAATTCTAGGTTGTTTCCAATAGATGGGAAGCAAACGCCTGGCTGCATTAAGAAGGTGGGGTAACACACACTTCCTATATCTACTTATTGGGATTTGAGGGAAATGGAAGAGATAATGGGTCGGGTCAAGGGGAATGTCGAGATCTAAGATCTCCCTTATCTGGAGTCGAACATCTTCCCAGAATGGTCTAATCCGGGGGCATTCCCACCAAATGTGCAAAAGCGTGCCTTTATGCCCGCAATCTCGCCAGCATCTATCAGACACCGAGGGATAAATACGTGCCAGATCAGCTGGCACCCTATACCAGCGCAAAAACATTTTATAATTGGTTTCTTGGGGTTTAGATTCCACCGAACTGGAGTGAGTGAGCCGGTATAGGTGAGCCAGCTGAGCGTCGGAAAAGTGAATATTTAAGTCCTTCTCCCAGGCACGCACATGAGCAGGCCTAGGGTCCAGAGCAGCCGAGCCCAATAGACGGTATAGTTCAGAGACCAGATGGGGGAGCAGATCGTCCTCTGAAAAAAGGCGTTCAAAGGGGTGAGGGAGGCGGCATCTCTTATAGAACGGCCCTGAGTTTCAAAAAAATTGTGAAGTTGCCTATACCGCCAAAAATTCATCTGCGAGCCAGTGTGCCTGGCTTGTAAGGTCTCAAAACTCAAAAGCTTGCCATTGCTCATGAGTTTCCCACAGCTGGCGTTGCCATCATCCACCCAGGGGCCAAAAAAGGCCATTTGTTCGCCCGGAGGGAACCAGAGAAATCCACCCAGCGGGGCTAACGGGGACACAGGGGGGGACAAGTGTAGGTTCTCGTTGGTTCGGTCCCACACCGATAGGGCATGCACCGTCAACGGGGAGGTGGTATCAGACAGCCCCCTATGAGCCCCAGCCAGCCACGGTGCGTACGATAAGTTTCTCCCAGCTAAACATTTTTCCATGGAGACCCATAACTTGGACTGAGTGTGAAAACGCCAGTTGAGGATCCTCTGCAATGCGACCGCTCTATAATACCTTGCTATGTCTGGGATGCCCAGACCACCATCCTGTTTTGAACGCTTCAGTATCCGCAAAGCTATGCGGGGTTTCCGTGCATTCCACACAAACCCAGATAACATACTAGAAATTTGAGTGAAGAAAATTCTGGGCAGGGGGATCGGTAGCATTTGAAGAAAGAAGAGAATTTGTGGTAGAACATTCATTTTTATAATGTTTATACGGCCAAACCAGGTGAATGCAGTCTTAGTCCACTGGGCCAAGTCCCTTTTAATTGTTTCAAGAAGGGGAGGGTAGTTGGCTGAGTACAGGGTATCAAAGCGGTCTGTCAATTGAATGCCCAAATATCTAAAGGAAGATTTGGCCCAGGTGAAGGGAAAGGCCTTTTGCAAACTCTCTGTTAGGTAGCAGGATAATTTAACAGGGAGGATCACTGATTTTGAAAAGTTAATTTTGAAGTTGGAGAGCAACCCGAACCTCTGAAGCTCTTTCATCAGGTTTGGCAATGAAGTCAGGGGTTCCGAGAGGTAGAAAAGCACATCATCAGCATAAGCTGAAAGTTTGTGTTCAACATCTCCAACCCTCAGTCCCTTCACATCCGAGTTCGCCCTAACAGTACGGAGTAAGGGCTCCAGCACCAGGGCAAAAAGGAGGGGGGAAAGAGGGCATCCCTGTCTTGTACCATTCCTGATTGGGAACCTAGAGGAGAGCACCCCATTCACCTTGACCTGTGGAGTATAAGGCCATAATTGACGTCAACATACGCGTTCCCAACCCCTGGGCCTCTAGCACTGCTTGTAGGTATGACCAGTCGACCCTGTCGAAGGCCTTCTCCGCATCAGTCGACAAAATTACACACGACTGCTTATCCGAATTAGAACGGGCCCAGTCAATAAGTTGTATGGCTCTAATGGAATTGTCTCTAGCCTCCCTTCCCGTAATAAACCCAGTTTGGTCAGGATGTATCAGTTAAGGCAGGATGTGCTTTAGCCTGTTCGCAAGGACCTTCGCCAGAATTTTGACATCAACGTTTAGGAGGGATATGGGTCTGTAACTCTGGGGCACCATTGGGTCCTTACCCTCTTTAGGTAGCACCGTAATATGGGCTAATAACGCCTCAGGGGAATAGGGGAGCCTTCAGCTACGGAATTAAAGTAGCTACACATAGGTGATATCAATAGGGGTAGGAAAGCTGAATAGTAAGCCTTGGTATAACCGTCAGGTCCTGGGCTCTTCCCATTGGGCAGGGACTTCACTATTAACTCAACCTCACCGGGAGTAACTGGGAGCTCCAAATCTATACGTTGGGGCTCAGTCAGAGGTGTAATGCCAGCTGAGGCCAGGTAATCCTGGATGGCTACCATCCTGGGCGTAGGGGCAGATAGAGGCCAATCGGGGGTCAAATTATACAATTGGGAATAATATTCCTGGAACCCTGAGGCAATTTTAGAGGACTGAATCACAACCGCACCCGATGGGGAGCGGAGCTTCTGGACATACATCTGAGCATGTTTCTTGCGCAGTGCCCTCGCCAACATGCGGCCACACTTGTTGCCATGCTCATAATATTTATGAGATAAATATCTGGCCTGCTTTCGTACCTTTCTGTCCAACAATCTCAGGAACAATGTCCGCATTTCAATTAGCCTCTTCAATGCCCCAGGGTCCCCGTTATGTTTATGTTGTATTTCTGCTTCCTGAAGGGCATCTAGCACTCTTTTAAAGTCTGCCTGGCGTTCTTTCTTAAGTTTGGAGCCCAGGGATATCAGTTCTCCCCGCACTACTGCTTTGTGGCTCTCCCACACTATCCCCTTGCTAACATCTTCTGTCGTGTTTTCCTTAAAAAAGTTAGTGATAACCTCTTTCACCTTGGTCGTCACCGTCACGTTGTCCAACAGATTGTCATTCAATCTCCACGTCCAGGCCCTATGAGGGCTCGACGGTAACGTGAGAGTCAACCCGATCGGTGCGTGAACAGAGATCGTTATGTTCCCAATGGACGCAAACTGCAGAAGCTCCAAAGTGGGGCGGTCAACATAAATATGATCAATGCGAGTGTACACATCATGTACAGCAGAATAGTAGCTAAAGTCTTTATCCGTGGGATGAAGTACCCTCCAACTGTCTAACAGTAGGTGTGACTGGAGTGTCTTGCGGAAGTGCTTGAGGAAGGCATAGGAGTTGGAAGGTCAGGAGCTAGATGTGTCTAAGAGAGGATCCGGGCTAATGTTAAAGTCTCCACCAAGGATTACAAAGCCCTCTTTAAAATCCGCCAAAAGGTCTAGGGTTGCATCAATGAAGGACAGTTGGTTGGAATTAGGGGCGTATATAGTGGCCAACGTGTATTTCTTCCCGGCTATAGCCCCCTTTAAGAAGATGTAGCGGCCTTGCGAGTCAATATTGCTATCTACCAGTTGAAAAGGACAGGTCTTATGGATCGCTATTGCTGTACCCTTGGATTTGGAAGTTGGGGAGGTGCTGTGAAACTATTGATTATATAAATGGGTGGGTAGTCTAGGCATAGAGAGGGAGGTGAAATGGGTTTCCTGCAAAAAAAAAACACCTGTGCCCCTAGCTTTTTCAATTCCCACCATAGTTTGCTTCGCTTACCCGGGGAACAGAGGCCTCGGACGTTATAAGACACGACTTTTAGCGAAGACATGGAGGATCAGGAGGGATTAAGTAGTACCAAGTAGTACCAAGTCCGCCAGCCCGGCCGGTGCAGATGAAGAGGTATGGTGACGCTCCTAAGGAAGGAAAGGGTAACAGGAGGGAAAGAGAGTGGTGAAAAAGAAAGGGGGAGACAAACATAGAAAACAGTTAAATACTGCAAGGTAAACACAGTACATTGGCCTAAGCCATAGCCATACATATATGAACAAAATAAACATCAGTAAACCCGGTGTGGGGCCCGCCACCACTATGGTGGGAGTCCCAGACCTCATTTCTATGTCCCAATGGGGAACAGTACCCAAAAAGGGGGGGCCTACGTGGGGAACGTGTGCCAACATGGGGGGGAAGGTAAGGAGTCCCATCTCCCTCCACCGCATCTTACAAGGCACTAAGGTAGAGGGGGGGTAGTCATATCTGCATAGGTGAGTACATACGTATTTCAACAGGGCCGGTAGAGTGTCAATGAGGTGGCACAACCTAAACTTAGTGCCCTCTCACTAGTGAGCAACTGGCGCGTAACCAGACCCCAGAACCCAAAGCTTAATGCCTAGAAAGAGTTCTCATCAAGACGGTGCATCAGTATGACATCCTGGGGTATGGGGAAGGGTCACCGCTCCTGCGGATAAAGAAAAGGCCACTCTAACCAATTAACCGGCCAGAAGGGACATCCTCATCAGTCATGAGATGCGGAGGGGTCCGTTCGGGGGTCTCGATTCTGACGCTGTCTGTCACGTCTGCGGCTCCTGCGAGTGTTTGTCATCCATGGTTCAGGAAGTTTCACCGGCAAGGCACCGGTCGAGGCCCTCCAGTCAGGGAAGTCAACAGGTTCCAGTCCCAAAGCAGAGAGGAAGTGCGGAAGGTCATCCTTAGATCGCAGTGTGACCTGTTTCCCATTTTTAGTCGCCTGCAGGCAGAAAGGGAAACCCCAACGGTACGGCAGGCCAGCATCTTGAAGCGCGGTCAGGAGGGGGCGGAGCGCCCTGCGTTGCATTAAAGTGCGCCTAGAAGTGTCCTGATAGAAAAATAAGCGTGCCCCATCAAAGTCATAAAAAAGGCTTGCCACGCATCTTTTTCATGATACGGTCCTTGAGAGTGTATTTGTGCAGCTTGCAAATAATGTCTCTGGGGTTATCCACATCTTGGGATGGCGGTCTCAGGGCCCTGTGAGCGCGGTCTATTTCAATAGGAGCAGACGCTGGCATTCCCAATATGTCCCGAAAGACATCTTGCAGCGTGGGAATAATGTCACGTGAGGCAGTAGCTTCAGGTAGTCCCCGAATTCTAATATTGGCCCTTCTGCTGCGATTTTCGGTGTCATCTAACTGGCAGAGCAGGGATTCAATCTGTTGGTCCTGCATCTGACTTTTTGCTTGCAGCAGTGCAATGGTGGGGAGAGCCTCCTCAAGTTTCTCTTCCAAAGCTTCCAGTCTGTTACCCAGGTGGGAAGTGTCAGCTTTTAGCTGGGCAATGTCAGCAGTGAATGCCTTCTCCACTCTGCTAGTGAAGCGCTCTAAGTCTTCTTTAGTGGGGAGGGACATAATATGGCGCCTGAGATCTTCATCTCCCAGGGCCTCTGATGTCGCTGAACAGCCCCCTGGGGAGGCAGGGGAGGCAGGGGGGGCCGAGTCATTTACCGACCCTGGAGAGGAATCTGGGGAGGCAGTGGCAGCGGATACATTCCCTTTCTGCTGCCGCGCCGCAGCTGCTGCTGGCTGATGTGCTTTAGCTGCCTTCTGTGCCTTCCCCGTCTGCGCCATCTTGGAGGCCCTGCTGTCCTGTCCACGGAGCCCGGGAAAGTATGATTCTAGCGGTGCCTGCCGTGTATTATCCGTCCTCGGCGGCAGGGATGAGTGCCGCAATCGCTGGGACATGGGGGATAGCTTCAAAAGTAAAAAAAAAAAACCTCAATAGCTTCTCTTATGGCGGCGGTGGAGCGGAGCTGAGGCAAAGCACGTCCTCACTCCTCCATAGCCAGGACACGCCCCCAGCCAACACATTTTAAATTGAATCATCAGGAGTTGGAGTAGTCATAGATCTATGGTATAGTACATATACAGCTTAAAATTACACAGTACAATAATAGACATATAATAATCACCCCATCTTAATGTGGGTCTCCAGTTATGTCATAACAAAGAGTGTTTACATGTGTTGAAACAGTATATAAAAGGTCCATTCTTCCAATATACAGTAGCTCACAAAATCTGCCACTGTTGCTTTTGCAACCCTAAAAAGCAAACACAAAAAATGTCCCTCTAAGGCCATAGCAGAACAATTGGATGCTGCCGGATTGGAGCTCAACTTGGCTCTCACAGCAAAAGCGGAGAAACACATCCACTGGAGCAGAGCAACATTCTATTCACAGAAAAATAAAATCGGCTCTATGTTGGCCTCTAAGCTTTCCCCACGGTACCGTACAAATACCCTCCCCAAAATCAGAGTTGCTGGACAACCCCCCTCAGCCAATCCAAACAAAATACTCAAAGCCTTCCAAGAATTTTACACCAAGCTCTACAGCATGACCCCCACAGACAAGGGCCCACTCATCCGAGACCTCCCGATACCAACCCTATCCTATGAACATAAAGATATAATGGAGGCAGCCTTCTCAGTTGAGGAGATAATGGAAGTCATTAAAAACCTCAAGAAGGGTTCAGCCCCTGGACCTGATGGACTTTCAGTGCCATATTACAAGGCTTTCGCTGACACTTTAGCCCCTTATATGGCAAAACTTTTCACTACAAAAGCCCTGGGTTCTCCTTTAGACCCTCAACTCAACACTGCCTTCATAACAGTGATCCCCAAACTGAAAAAAAACCAGGAGGAAGTGGAGAACTATAGACCAATTTCCCTCATAAATAATGACCTAAAGATATTAACGAAAATCCTCACCAATCGCCCTGCCTCCTTTATTAACTGATATGTCTGTAAAGACCAAGTAGGGTTTATTCTGGGTAGACAGGGGCCAGACCAAATCAGAAAGGCCATTGACATTGTCTCCCTTCTACAATCTAGCTGGGACAAAGGCCCCAAACAAAAGGGGATGCTCCTATCCCTCGATCTACACAAGGCTTTCGACTCAATGGCCTTATATTTTCACTCTCATGAAGCATTGGGGATTCTACACTCCCTCTACTCAACCCCAAAAGCTATGATTCGCCTCCAAGGATATTACTCAAAACCACTTTGTATTGCTAGGGGCACCAGACAGGGATGCCCCCTGTCCCCTTTAATCTTTGCCATCACCATTGAAACACTGGCGATAGCCATACGTTCCAACCTCAATATCCAAGGAGTGACCTGCGGGTCTCAAATCCATAAATGCGGCCTGTTCGCTGACGACATGCTGCTATTCATAACCTCGCCCATTACATCTCTTCCAAACCTCTGCAAAACACTAAACGACTTTACACGGCCTCGGGCCTACAGGTAAATTACACTTATGCCTCGTACACATGACCAGTTTTCCCGTCAGGAAAAAAACTGATGGTTTTCCCGACGGGATTCCTGTCAAGCCCACCTTGCATACACACAGTCACACAAAAGTCCGGTAAACTTTTGACTGCCAAGAACGCGGTGACGTAAAAGACTACGACGAGCCGAGAAAATTACTATGAATTGTGCGCATGCGTCGAATTGTTTACGAGAATGCGTGTTTTTTTTCCCCCTTGGAAAAGCATACACACAACGGTTTTCACAATGGAAAAAAGACCGCCGGGAATCCTGGCAGGAAAAAAGAGAACAAGTTCTCTTCTTTTTTTTTTTTTTTCCCGCAGTTTTCTCGTCGGGAAAACTGTGAAGGAGCATACACACGGACGGTTTTCCCAGCCAAAAGCTGTCATGGCAGTTTTACCGATGGGGAAAACCGGTCGTGTGTACGAGGCATAAGTCCCACGCTCTCAATATCTCCCTCAAACCGGATACAGTAGCAACACTACAAAGCGCCTTTGAGTTAAAGTGGAGTGACTCCTCCATAGAATACTTGGGGATCAATCTCGCCGCTAAAATAGAACACTTGTGTTCATCGAACTTTCCACCCACATATCAGAACTTGAGTCTGATCTGAAGATTTGGGCTAGGGGGAACTATCCTGGCTAGGGGGAATCCACGCCATAAAAATGACACTCCTCCCCAGACTGCTCTACCTACTTAGAGCCATCCCGATTAACATAAAGGAAAGTCAACAAACAAATTCATCTGGGGGGGGGGGTCTACCCCAAAATACCCTCTTCCAACTTGGAACACGGGGGGGGTCTACCACACTTGTTATGGTATTTCCAAGCATCAAGACTAGCACAACTCTCCACGGTTTACCCCAGACTTGAAAAACTGGACTGGATACAAATAGAGAGGCAGGCTGCCCCTACCTTCACCTTGGACTACCTACTATGGGTCTCCTCCAAGGAGCGACCCCCAATACTCTCATCTATCCTCTCGCAATCCCTGACCATATGGGATAGAATGAGAACCGAGACCTCCCTGACCTCTGAGTGACAGCCCCTAGCCCATATCTTTAACAATCCAGACTTCATCCCTGGACAAGACATTAAATCTTTTAAATGGTGGTTGGACAAGGGTTTGTATCGAATCTGAAACTTCTTCACTTCCTCTGGACCAATTCCTCGGAAATTCTGTGTGCAGCAACTGGAGATCCCGACCTCGAACACTTCAGGTTTCATCAGATACAACACTTTCTCCACAAAATCTGGAAGGGGAAACCCGTCCCACCAAGATTCACACCCTACGAAATATGGTGTGGACATTATCTACCAGTCACTGGCCCACCAGTCTTGCAAAGCTCCATATATGGCCGCATGGGAAAACGATCTTCAAATACTGTACATTGGGACCTGAAGAAGTGGCAGGAATAATTTCCTATAGCCTTTAACCACTTCTCCACCGGGCCTATTGTGACACTTCTCTCCTTCATGTAAAAATCATAATTTTTTTGCTAGAAAATTTATCAGAACCCCCAAACATTATTTTTTTTTAGCAGACACACGAGGGAATAAAATGGCAGTCATTGCAACTTTTTATTTTGCTCGATCTTGCACGATATTTGCGCAATAATTTTCCAAACACCTTTTTTTTGGGAAAAAAAACGGTTTCACGAATTAAAAAATAACAAAACAGTAAAGTTAGCCCAATTGTTTTATATAATGTGAAAGATGCTGTTACGCCGAGTAAATAGATACCTAACATGTCACGCTTTAAAATTGCGCACACTCATGAGTTACGGAGGAGGTCTAGTGCTAGAATTGTTGCTCGCACTCTACCGCACGCGGCGATACCTCACATGTGGGGTTTGAACGGCGTTTATATATGTGGGCGGGACTTGCATGCGTGTTCGCTTCTGAGCGCGAGCTACTGGGGACAGGGGCGTTTTAAAAAAAAAAATTTTTTTCATTTTATTTTTTATTTTACTAATTTTTGTTATTTTGACACTTTAAAAAAATAAATAAAAATTTGATCACTTTTATTCCTATTACAAGGAATGTAAACATCCCTTGTAATAGGAATCATTGTGACAGGTCCTCCTCATGGAGAGATGCGTGGTCAATAAGACCCCACATCTCTCTTCCAGGCTGGAAAGCATGAGATCGGTGATAAAAAATTCATTGATCTCATGCTGACAGCCGCAATTGCGGCTTTGTTTACTTCCGGGTACCGGAAATCTCTATCGTCGCGAGCCGGCGCCGGCCGATTCGTTCTCCGGGCCCCCGATGGCACGAGAGAACCCGGAGAAGCACCAGATGGTGGCAGGAGGGGGGATGTCCCCTCCCGCCGCCTATAAGAACGATCAAGCGGCGGAACTGCCGCTATGATCCTTCTCATGGTGTACAGAATTGCTGGCAGAAAATAATGATATCTGAATGATGCCTGTAGCTGCAGGCATCATTCAGATATCCCCCCTCAAAGTCATATGAAGTCCTTGGTGGAGAAGTGGTTAAAGGGATAAGGAATATTTCCCTAATTGAATCTAGCCTTAGAGTAATGACCAGATGGTACCTCACCACTGCCAAATAAGCTCACATGTATCCCTCTGCGAACACTCAGTGCTTTAGAGGGTGTAAACACATAGGCTCAATGGTCCACATTTGGTGGAAATGCCCCAGAATAAGGTCATTCTGGAACAGGATGTTTACCCTGATCCAAAAAGTGACAGACCTCCAGGTCCCAAGAACCCCAGCCATTGCCCTCCTTAATGTGAATCTCCCCAAGACTCCCAAAACCAACCTCAAATTGATCCACTTTATTCTACCAGGCGCCAAGCTGACAATAGCCAAAGCATGGAAGCAACCCAGGGTCTCCTCCTTGGCTGCCAAATATAAAATATCATGGATTATGTCCCAGGAGAAGTTGACCAGCATCTTATTAGACTCAAAAGCTCCATTTGAATCGATCTGGGAACCCTGGGCCCTACACATGGGTATCTCTTTCATTCCTAGGGTACAGATATAACAAATATTCATCTTCACTTCACCTTCACCTCACCTCCTGTTGATTGGCTTCTCTTCCTCTTTTCCCCTCACCAACCTATCTCCCCCCCCCCTTCCCTTCTCCTATACATTATGGCCCGCTACGACAACCCTTTGGGCCAAGTACCTCTAGGTCTATTGGACAAAGGGCCCTTCCTTTGGGGCATAAAGGCTAGGCACCTCAACCCCTTTTCCATACGCAAAGCTCAATGCCTGACCATGGTGATGGCTACTCTCTGGTTGTTTGGGGGGTGGCTCTCCGGACACAGTGTGAACCCGTTAGGGGTGCCGGGAACGCTTCACCAGGTACCCGGCTACAGATATCAAACGGCATGAGTGTCACGCAGGAAATACAGTGCCGACCCAGAGTTTTTTCGGCCTTGCTTTACCTTAACCGTTACTCTTGTAAGCATTTTGGTTCTTAAAATGCCTCGATGGAAATAGTGTATTTCATGTATGCCTGTTTTGAACAAATACAAATCTTTTGAAAGTAAAAAAAATTAAAATCTGCCACTGTCAGAGAGCTGGGGAGAATACACCAAGATTGCAGTAGATACTTAAAAAAGTTAAAGGGGTTGTAAAGTCTCACGGTTTTTCACCTTAATGCATCTATGCCATTAGGTCCCGCTGCTGACAATCAAATCCAGTGACATGGGGGCAGGGCCGACTTTCTGTCTGTGGAGCATGCCCACACAGGTGCCTCTATGGAAATCGGCTCTCCATGGGGGCACCCGATGAAGAAGAGGAGCCAGGAGCACCCCAGAAAGGGAGGATCGGGGATGCTCTGTGCAAAACCCTTGCACAGAGCAGGTAAGTATAACATGTTTGTAAAGTTTTTTTTTTTAAAATAACAATCACTTTAAACTGTAGTTCAACCAAACAATTTCATCGGGGGGGGGGGGTTTGGCCGGGAGTGTTCAGGAAGCGACCCCCGCAAGACTCGCTTTGTCGGTGTACCAAGTCCTCCTAGGCTAATTCGGCTAACAATATTATCAGTGTTACCACCTACCGGATTCTTTGCAAAAGATGTGGGAGAAGTCAAAACAGAGGGAAGCGTCAAATAAGGGAGAACTGGTCCCTAAAGTGTTACTAGTGCATCTACCCCTATTGCCAGTGGGACCCTCGTCCCGTCCCAGACACAACCTGTCCCAACTTGTTGTAGAACTTGGAATCTAGTAGATTCACCTGCAGAGTTCCTTTTGCCACTTCTATATCTGGAATATTTAAACCAATATCTAAATAATCTAATGCTGTGCCTAAAATTTGTGACTAATACTGAAATAATAAAAAATAAAGGGCGCAAAGTACCTGGAATATGCACGGACAATAGAGACAGTCCTTGTGCTGTCCCAGACAGAATGTGGACACCTTCCTGAGCCGCATGACTCCTGGTGCCACCCTGGTGGTTGATATATATGCCCCTGCAGAGGCTTTCCCGGATAGAACCTACAACTGGTTTGTACCATAATCCAGAGCAAGGTGTACTGGCCAGAAACTCCAAGATATTTATGGACAGTATACCCTCCTATAAGTCCACTGAACTGTAGCCACCCTCAAACCAAATGGAGAAACTGGCATCAGTGGTTATTATCTTTTAATACCTGAAAGGAAGAATTCAACCTTTCTAGATTCCGAACCATCAATCACCAATCTTTATCTGAGCAACACCCCGGGAACAGAGCCCTCCAGTAATCCAAAGCCTGGATCCTCAAGTTTCAGACAGAGAGAATGATCCTCTCCAAGACCTGGAGTAGGAGTGTACGTAAGGAGTGTGCTTCGACCTAGATACAGTCTCCTACTGGAAAATCTGGACCGACTGCTTCCTGAGCAAAGGTTATTGAGGTATACTGAGATTAAACACCGCCCCCCCTGCATCTCTAGCAAGTCAAGAATCGGAGCTAGGAGCTTTGTGAACCTCAGAAGCTGTGGCCTTCCTGAAGGGTTGGTCACAAAAAAGAATATAGACAACTTTCCACTGCAATTACAGAAATCTTTGATTTGTGGGGCTGAACACAACCCGGGCACATGAAGCTGTGTGTTTTCTGATGTATATGGGCCCCGCAATCTACCTCTTGCAGAGAGGTCATCACTGAACAGGCCAAGTCTATCTGAAACAGAAGGATGCCCAGCGGATTGAGATCTATAGCTAGACCTCATGTCCCTGTTCAGTTTTAAAGCTGCTACCATTTAATTGTTCTTCAGTAATGATCCCATAACTTTTGCTCCAAGACCCAATGCAAGGCAAAGACTGACCCGGCTAAGGAAGGAGCAATCACCTCAGAGACTGCTCTAAAATCTTATGGTCGGAAACACTCTCAAACACAGCAACCTCAGATGCTTCCCTCACTTAGGAGGGAAACCTGGGCAGTCTCCCATCCAAATACTAACCAGGCTTGATCCGAGATCAGGTGCCACAGTGGCTCAGATCAACCTGATGCCTGCCTCACCCTTCTAAGTCATTTAGCTAGTCTAACAGATACATAATAAAGTGACTGTATTAGACAAAGTAATACGCAGTTCCACAAGGATGCGGGCCTAGACAATATTGGTCTACCGCTATACAACCCCATAAGTATACAGGTACCCAGGTATGCAAACATGCAGGTATACAAGTATTCTTGCCATTCATGCATCTATGTATGCAGCTCAAGGCAATAAGCACGTATATGTATGTAGTCCTAGGCAAATAAGCACATGTGTGTACAGTTTAATGCAACCAAGCACATATGTATGTACAGTAAAACCTTGCTTTGGGAGCAATTTGTAAGACAAGCAAAATGTTTTAATAAATTTCGCCTTGATATACAAGCAATGTCTTTATAAGAGTAGCATCATGTCACCACTGAGTATAAAAAAGAAGAGAGGAGCCTCCAAGTGTAGCAATATGGTTACATTTAATGAAGGTACAACATTTAGCAACTTATTGCTACACTTAGAGGTGCCTCTCTTCTCTTTTATACTCTGTAAAAAAAATGCTTTGATATACAAGTGCTTTGGATTACAAGCATGTTTCTGGAACGAATTATGCTTGCAAACCAAGGTTTTACTGTAGAGTTTAATGCAACTAAGCACATATATATACAGTTTAATGTCACCAAGCACATATGTATACAGTTTAATGTAAATAAGCACATATGTATACAGTTTAAAAACTAAGCATTTACGTATGCAGTATAAGCGAAAACATGCCAGCATGCGTTTAAGCAATATGCATTTATGGAGGCATGCATTTATGGAAGCACGTAGGTATGTGCTTAAGCAAATATGCGTTTAAGCAAAACACGAAGCATGTGTCTATGCAAACATTCACTTACGCAATACGTGCCCATGGAGACATGAATTTACGGAATAAGCAAGCATGCATTTATGAAACATATTACGCAACACGCATCTATGCAAACATGTGTCTATGCACCATGTGTTTATGCAAACATGCATATCTATGCAACATGCATACACACTTATGCCCACACGTCTATACAAACATAAGCTTATAAAAACCTGCGTTTACGCAACATGTGCTCACGCAGATGCGCTATCGCAGCCAGCCTTGGGAGGCTGCATGCTGGGCGCCACCTGCTTGTCGTGCGCGGGGGCTACGGGGTGGGGCCCTCTGCAAACATGTGCCTAGGCAGGCTTGTGTTCTATGCAAGTACAGTACCTGCCCGCGAGAATCTGTTTCCAGCGCGATCCCAGCGGCTTCATTGTATCCCTATGTACTTGGTTAATTCTGACTATAACTAGTATGGGCCCAGGTGTAGTTGACCATGTGCAGCATAGTATACATGCTTGCATACAGTAGGTGACCGCGATATTGTGTCAATCTCGCCACTGTTATCAGCGAGATTGACACCTGCGGTCCCCGTCGCGGGAGCCAGCGCCGAGCTGGCTCGCTCATCGAGAAAGGAATTTATTTTTTTTCCTTTCCCAATGAGCGACAAGCATTGCTGACATTGAGGCCGGGTTCACACTGGTGCGACACGACGCTCGTCCTACTTTGGATCCGACTTTGCCCTGCGACTTGAAACCGACATACGTCCGACTTTCAATGAACAGGGATCCGACTTGGATACCCGCCAATACCAGGCACTGTTTGGTATAAATCACGAGGGGGAACCGGCATGGGTTCCCCTCCAAGAGCATACCAGGCCCTTAGGTCTGGTATGAATTTTAAGGGGAACCCCCTACGCCGAAAAAACGGCGTGGGGGTCCCCCCAAAATCCATACCAGACCCTTATCTGAGCACGCAGCCCGGCCAGTCAGGAAAGGTGGTGGGGACAAGCAAACGCCCCCCCTCCTGAACCGTACCAGGCCATATGCCCTCAACATGGGGGGGTGGGTGCCTTGGGGCAGGGGGGCCCTGCGCCCCCCCACCCCAAAGCACCTTGCCTCCATGTTGATGAGGACAAGGGCCCCTTCCCAACAACCCTGGCCGTTGGCTGTCGGGGTCTGCGGGCGGGGGCTTTATCGGAATCTAAGGCCTCTTTCACACCTGTGCGACCCGTCTTGCAACTTGGGACTGCAAAGACGCTTGACAAGTCGCACCTTTTACATCCATGCATCTTTAAGTCGCAGCGACCTCAAAAAAGCCCCTGCACCACTTCAGGCTGACCTTGGCGTGACGAAGTCCCTAGACCTCAAGATTACACAGGCACTGCTTCACGGCGCTGCAAAATCGCAATAAAGTTGTGGCCAAAATGTGTGACTTTCAAATCGCACAAGTGTGAAAAGGGAACCCAAAACTAAGCTACTGCAGACCCAATGCATGCTATTCTGGAGACACAACTCCTTCAAGTGCAAAATTGGATATGGTCTTTCAAACATGTTCTTATGCCACATGTATGTATGTATGTATGTATGCAACATCTATGCAAAACGTGTTTATTCAAGCTGGGTGGAACGAAGCCGCCCTCAGATATCGGTACCGTCTGGGTCTTTCTGAGGCTCTCATAGACAAGCTGGCTCCGGTCGAGACCCCCTACTATTCTGGAGGACTTAATTCAATTAACTACCAAACTTGACAGACGCATGCGGGAGCGGCGCTCTGAGCGCTTCCAGACCTCCCGACCCAGCTGGATGCTCCCTAAGCCTTTTCCTGTGCATCCACCATTTCCAGTTCCTTCAGTTGCCCCCGCTCTGGAAGGAGAGCCCATGCAATTAGGACTGGTCCGATCTCCTCTCACCCTTGATGATAGGCAACGGAGACGCCAAGCCAATCTATGCCTATACTGCAGGGGAACAGGACATCACCTATGCAACTGCCTGCAACTGCCCTTTGAGACCTAGTAAGTCACGCTCACAATATGTCATGAACTATCAAGTCACAGGTCTTGCTCAGACTCATGTCACCCTTTCTGTCTCCCTACAGTTAGCGAAAGAGGAAATCCGTATACCGGCCATAGTTGATTCGGGAGCTTGCAGTTGCTTTCTGGACGCTTCATTGGCTCAAAAACTGCCCATCCTGCTCCAGACTAAGAAACAGAGTCTCCAGGTCCATTTGGCTGATGGGTCTCTTCCCTGTTCCGGACCTGTCACACAAGAGACCAGACTCATCCTTACCACCACAGACTCCGGCCACCAGGAGTTACTATGCTTTGACATTATCTGTTCCCCTGTGTTCCCCATCATCCTGGGACTTCCCTGGCTACAGGCTCATGATCCTCAAATTAACTGGAGTAAGAAAGAGATTTTCTTCACCTCTACCTACTGTTCCCAACACTGTCTCGTTCCAGTTCCACCCTCCTGCTTGACTGTAGTACCTGTGCCTGACAATCTCCAGCACATTCCCCCAGTGTACCTTGAGTTCAAAGATGTCTTTGATAAGAAAAAAGCTGATTGCCTACCACCTCAGCGGTCTTACAACTGCCCTATCGAACTGTTACCCGGCTCCGAGATTCCCTTCGGCCGTATATTCCCATTGTCAGAGACTGAGTTGGAGGCCCTTTAGGCATACATTGATGAGAACCTGGAAAAAGGCTTTATTCGTTTATCCTCTTCACCAGCTGGAGCCGGTATCTTTTTTGTTGAAAAAAAAGATGGCTCCTTAAGACCTTGTATTGACTATAGAGAGCTCAACAAGATAACCATTAAAAATCAGTACCCACTTCCACTCATCCCAGGAGCTTTTCCAGCATTTCTGAACCGTCCGAATCTTCTCCAAATTAGATTTACGGAGCGCTTACAATCTCCGAATTTTGTGCATGTGACGAGTGGAAAACCGCTTTCAGGTCCAGATTCGGACACTGCGAGTACTTAGTGATGCCGTTTGGGCTATGCAATGCCCCGGCCACTTTCCAACATCTAGTGAACGACATCTTTCGAGAATATCTCGATAACTTTGTAATCGTCTACCTGGACGATATTCTTATCTTTTCCGCCACCATTGAATTGCATCAAGTTCATGTGTAAAAGGTTCTCACAGTCCTCAGAAAACACGGACTGTACCTCAAAGCTGAGAAGTGTGAGTTCAAAAAGACTGTTGTCCAATTCCTGGGGTTTATCATTTCCACCAAAGGGGTCGCAATGGACCCACAGAAAGTCAAGGCAATCCAAGAATGGCCGGCTCCGGTAGATAAGAAGGGAATTCAGCGGTTCATAGGCTTCGCCAACTTCTATCGAAGATTTATCATAGGTTTCTCATCTTTTGTCTCACCCATCACCAGCTGACCCGCCAACACCACCATTTCCAGTGGTCCCCAGAGGCCCAAGAAGCCTTCGGCAGATTAAAAGCCCTATTTACCTCCGCACCAATCCTACAACATCCAGACCCGGCTATGCCATTTGTATTAGAAGTTGATGCCTCAGAAACAGCTACCGGA
Organism: Rana muscosa; assembly: GCA_029206835.1. Lineage (NCBI taxonomy): Eukaryota > Metazoa > Chordata > Amphibia > Anura > Ranidae > Rana > Rana muscosa. Next base: position 407,436,697 of record CM055117.1, read on the forward strand.
GCCATTCTGTCTCAAAGACGGAGTCCCAAGGCCCTCCTTCATCCAGTAGCCTTTGCATCTTGGAAACTAAGTCCCCCAGAAAGGAACTACGATGTAGGAGGCCGAGAGTTGTTAGCCATCAAGTTCTCCTTGGAGGAGTAGAGATATTTGTTGGAGGGTGCGTCCCATTCTATCATGATTTTCACTGACCACAAGAACCAGGAGTACCTCAGGACAGCCAAACATTTAAAACCCAGACAAGCTCGTGGGCACTCTTTTTCTCCAGGTTCAACTTCCACATCTCATACAGACCAGGTTCCAAAAATGGAAAAGCGGACGCACTCTCCCAGATGTTCCCGGAATCTCCCCAGTTAACGGAACCCAGCACCATTCTTTCCCCGCAAAATGTTTTTTTCTCCTCACCCAGACTGATCTGACAACTGCCATCAAATTGGCTTCCAGTCACTGTACTGACCCAGAGGTGCCTTCCTTAGAGAGACGAAACGACTTGCTTTGGGCTCAGAATAACATTTTTGTCTCATTGGAAGTAAGACCCCTAATCTTGAAGACCTTTCATGATCACAAACTGGCAGGTCACTTTGCAAAAAACCTCTGAATTAATCTCCCGTTCCTTTTGGTGGCCTGGTTGGAGATGGGACTGTAAAAACTATGTCTCTTCGTGCATCTCTTGCCAGCGCAGTAAGCGGTCAAATGCCAAGTCCTGGGGGCTGCTGAGGCCTTTACCCATCTCGGAACGGCCATGGACAGAAGTCTCTATGGACTTTGTTGACCTTCCACCCTCAGAAGGCTTCACCACCATTCTGGTCATTGTCGACCGCCTCTCAAAGATGGCACACTTTCTACCCATGGTGGGCACTCCCTCTGCTCTGGATACAGCCAATATCTTTATTAAAGAAATAGTAAGGCTTCATGGAGTACCTGATAGTATCGTCTCCGATAGAAGCGTCCAATTCACCTCCAAGTTTTGGAAGGAGCTCTGCAAGGCACTAGAAATTAAGGTTGGTCTCTCTTCCACATACCACCCCCAAAGTAACGGCCAGACGGAGAGGATGAACCAAACCTTGAAACAGTACCTCCTCTGCTTCTGCTCCGGCTCCCAAGACGATTGGTCTTCCCTCCTGCCTTATGCGGAATTTGCTTATAATAATTCCATACATTCAGCTACCAACCAAAAAAGGGTAGAGAAAAAGGAAGCGCCACCTAAGTGCAGTATTAAAAGATTCTTCTAATGAGACAAATATCAATCACACTTACAGGAAAGGAAGCAAAGGAAGGTTTATCTGTAAAGATCCTGTAGTCCTCGTCCCGAGTCCATGGGCTGCACAGATGTAGAAGATGCAGAGTAGGAAACAGGAAATACAAAGGCTCATCTGTGTGTCAGTGGTCCGTAGGGAAGCCTCAGATCCGGATCCGTTTTTCTATGCAGAGATGGAAAGCTGCAGTCATTGTTGCTGCTCAGCCTGGAGCAGATCCTGTGGCCATCAGGAAGAAGCTGGGGCTGAGGTCACGGGATCACTTCCGGGGGAGAACTCCACAGAGTGAGAAGGGTTGGATAGGCAGGCTACGAGCTCGGAGCCACTGCTCCTTCTATTGGCCTGATAGGAAGCTGAAAGGACTGGTGCTTTTAATCCTGTGCTGGAGCCGTGGGACTACAGGTCCCAGCGTGGACCAAAAAGCAGCAAAAGACTAAATAAATAAAAAAAGCCTACAGCACCTGGTATTCCCAGGCGGTCTCCCATCCAGGTACTATCCAGGCCCGACCCTGCTTGGCTTCCCAGATCAGACGAGATCAGGCGCTTTCAGGGTGATATGGCCATGGGCAATTAGATGAGCCTGACACACAGATGAGCATTTGTATTTCCTGTTTCCTACTCTGCATCTTCTACATCTGTGCAGCTCATGGACCCGGGACGAGGACTACAGGATCTTTACAAATGAGCCTTCCTTTGCTTCCTTTCCTGTGAGTGTGATTGATTTGTGTCATTAAAAGAATCTTTTAATACTGCACTTAGGTGGCGCTTCCTTTTTCTCTACACTTTTTTGTCTACCACAGAGTCAGCTCTCTGAGGACAGCAGCCGCCATCCACCAGCCATATTATCTGCCTTTTAACCCTTGAACTGCCTGTTACCATTATTATTTTAAACAGACTCATTGCTATATCTCCATTTACTATTGCACTTTGTGTTTGCGCTAACAGTTGCCTTTTCCATTGTACCAACCAAACACCATTCTGGTCAAATTGCGGATTTCACCCCTCTTTTCTCCTTAATATCATCCCCTAAATCTCAGTCCCTGCTGTTCAAGACCGAATAACTTCTATCCAGTCAAATTTCCCGAAAATTCAAGAAAACCATGCAAAAAGCTCAGGACAGTTACAAAAAGCACTATAACAAAGGAAGGAAAAGGAACCCGGCCTTCAAAATAGGTGATGAAGTTTGGCTATCCACCACTAATCTCAGGTTACCTTTCCCTTCACGAAAATTTGGGACAAAATTCATAGGGCCCTTCAAGATTAAAAGAATGGTGAATCATGTGGCCTTCGAGCTAGCCTTACCCAGTTCCTACAGGATACATCCAGTATTCCATGCATCCCTGTTGAAACAAGTAGTCCCCAGCCCCTTCCCAAGAAGAGAAGATCCGCCCCCTCCTCCAGTCGAAGTGAATGGTGAAAATGAGTGTGAGGTGGAAGCTATAATGAACTGCAGGAAAATGGGTAGACAGCTCCAGTACTTGATAAAATGGAAGGGGTATCCCCCTGAAGATAACTCTTGGGAACCCTCAGGTAACCTGCATGCCCCACGGTTGATTTGAGCCTTTCACCAGGAACATTTAGAATTATTATCCAGATTGGGCGTCCAGAGGCCACCACTTGGGGGGGGGGGCACTGTCAGAGAAGAAACAGGAACCAGCCCTGTCAGCTTTGCCATTTCCATGCACGCATGCTCGGCGCTTCGGCGCACGCGTGTGTGTGGTCCAACAGAACGGCACGCGTGCATGCGCACTAGCGCGCGCATAACGTGAACCCCTTGCTGGCCTATAAAAGCTGCTCAGTTCCACAAGCAAATCACTGGTTTATCTCTCAGCTTCCTGTATAACTTGTTCCTGCTACATGCCTTCTGATTACCTGTTGTGACCCAGATTGACCTTGACCTCCTCTGAACTCCTCCTGGACCTAACCCGTGGCTTGCCTTATGGACTTTGCTTCCTGTTTTCAGTGTTTGACCCTCAGCCTGCCTACGGACTTGTCTCCAGTCTCCTGAACCTTGACCCTCGGCCTGCCTACGGACTTGTCTTCAGTCTCCTGCATCTTGACCCTCGGCCTGTTTACGAACTTGTTTCCTGTGTTTGACCCTCGGCCCATTCTGGTCTCTGCTATCCTGTTATCCTCATGGTCTCCAGCACCTACCAGTTCCTGCACCGCACGCAAGACCTGCTCAACCTGCTGGTGGCTTGTGCCTCTTTGTGCGATTCACCCTCTGTACCATCTCTGGGGGGGGGGGTGCGCTTAGCCGCATGAGTGAACGGCTCTCTGCATCTTGGCCTCAGTGAGTACCCTTCTGACAACCACACACTGCCAACTACCACATCTGTTGTCCCTGGACACAGCGCGATGTTCGTGAGAAGGAACGGAGAGGCCCCACAAGCACCAGATGAGCTTTTTTAACTTTTTTTCTTGTGAGTGTTTTTAATCCTTAGAATAAACTGTACATTCTAAATACTGCACTCAGGTTGGCGCTTTCTGTCTTTTCCTCAATATGTGGGAGGAGACGGTGCACTGCCTCGCCAGGCACCTCCCCACCCCCAACAGATAGCACAAGCCAGGGAACAAAAGGAGCCTACCACAATGGTATAGGCCATTGGGGTAGGCTTGTGCATGCCGAGTTGCTTTCACCAACCATAGCCAGGCCTGGAGAATACAAAATACATCCACATTGTACTTGAATCACTTATAATACAGTGCCGTATAAAAACGTAAATGTATTTTATTGTTATTTTATGTGATAGACCAACACAAAGTGGCACATAATTGTGAAGGGTAAGGAAAATTATAAATGGTTTTCAAAATGTATTACAAATAAACATCTGAAAAGTGTTGCGTGCATTTGTATTCAGCCCCCCTGAGTCAATACTTTGTAGAACCACCTTTTGTTGCAATTACAGCTGCAAGTCTTTTTGGGTATGTCTCTACCAGCTTTACACATCGAGAGAGTGACATTTGTGTCCATTCTTCTTTGCAAAATAGCTCAAGCTCTGTCAGATTGGATGGCGAGTGTCTGTGAACAGCAATTTTCAAGTCTTGCCACAGATTCTCAATTGGATTTAGGTCTGTACTTTGACTGGGCCATTCTTACACATGAATATGCTTTGATCTAAACCATTCCATAGCAGCTCTGGCTGTATGTTTAGGGTCATTGTCCTGCTGGAAGGTAAACCTCCGCCCCAGTCTCAGATTTAATAATACAAGATTACCCTGTATTTGGCTCCATCCACCTTCCCATCAACTCTGACCAGCTTCCCTGTCACTGCTGAAGAAAAGCATCCCCACAACATGATGCTGCCAGCACCATGTTTCATGGTGGGAATGGTGTGTTCAGGGTGATGTGCAGTGTTTGTTTTTCACCACACATAGCGTTTTGATTTTAGGCCAAAATTTAATTTTGGTCTCTTCTGAGCAGAGCATCTTCTTCCACATGTTTGCTGGGTCCCCCACATGGCTTCTCGCAAACGGGACTTCTTATGGCTTTCTTTCAACAATGGCTTTCTTCTTGCCACTCCTCCATAAAGGCCAGATTTGTGGAGTACACGACTAATAGTTGGCCTGTGGACAGATTCTTCCACCTGAGCTGTGTATCTCTGCAGCTTTTCCAGAGTTACCATGGGCAACTTGGCTGCTTCTCTGGCTAATGCTTTCCTTGCCCAGCCTGTCAGTTTAGGTGGACAGCCGTGTCTTGGTAGATTTGCAGTTGTGCCATACTCCACCTCAATACTGGACACTTTTACCCCCTTCCTACCCAGACCAATTTTCAGCTTTCAGTGCTCTCACAATTTAAATGACAATTACTCAGTCATGCTACATGCTACATTGTACCCAAGTGAAATTTTTATGAATATTTTCACACAAATAGAGCTTTCTTTTGGTGGTATTTATTTACCACTGGCTTTTTATTTTTTTTGCGATATAAGAGAAAAAAAAGCAACAATTTTGAAAAAAAACTATGTTTTCTACTTTTTAGTTTTTTTTACGTTTTTTTACGTTTTTTAAAATAAATCCAGTAAAATGTAATTTCGTTTATAAATTTAGCCCAAAATGTATTCTGCTACATGTCTTTGGTAAAAAAAAAATCCTGATAAGTATGATAATTGCTTTGTGTAAAAGTTGTAGTGTCTACAAGCTATGCTACGTATCATTGAAAATGTATCAATCCTGATGTACTGACTGGCTATCTAATTTCTTGAGGCTCTAAAATGTCAGGACAGTACAAATACCCCCCAAATGACCCCTTTTTGCAAAGAAGACAGTTCAAGGTATTTAGTAAGAGGCATTGTGAGTTTTTTGAAGTTTAATTTTTTTTCCCACAATAGTTTGAAAAATGAAGAACAAGTTATTTCTAACACATAGCATGTGCATACCAAGAATTGCACCCAAAAATACATTCACTTGCTCCTCCTGATTATAGTCATACTACATGTGTGAGACTTTTCCATAGGCCAAACATCCAAGTAGCAACTTCAGGCGTTCTAGAGGCAATTTTTTTTTTTTTCCACACATAGTTGTCAATTTATAAGATATTTCTAACACTAATGGCCCTGTACACACGATCGGACCTTTTTCCGACCAAACTCCCATCGGAATTCCGATGGAATTTCATCGGAAAAAAATAGAACATGTTCTATTTAAAAATTCAGATGGAATTCATCGGAATTTCACCGATGGGGCCCACACACGGTCGGAATTTCCGATAAAAAAACTCCAACGGACTCTGTCGGACTTTTTTCATTGAAAATTCCTATCGCGTGTACACCGCAATAGGAATTTATTTACTAAAGGCAAGTGCACTTGGAACTTGGAAGTGCAGTCGCTGTAGATCTGAGGGGGACATGCAAGGAAAATATAAAACAGCATTTTTCCTTGCACATGATTGGATAATAGAAATCATCAGAATTTCCCCTCATTTCGATCTTCCCCTCAGATCTACAGCGACTGCACTTCCAAGTGCACTTGCAGTGCAAAGTGGATTTGCCTATAGTAAATCAACACCATAGCATGTACATACTAAGAAATACACCCCAAAATACATTCTGCTGCTCCTCCCGAGTATGGCGATATGTGAGACTTTTTCCACAGCTTGGCCACATACAGAAGCCCAACATGCAAGTAGCACCTTCAGGTGTTCTAGAAGCATAATTTAAACATCTAATTTCTTGACACCCTTTCGTATTTTTGAAGGCCCTGGAGCACCAGGACAATGGAAATACCAACATAATGACTCCATTTTGGAAAGCAAACACCCCAATGTATATTCTATGAGGCATAATGAGTCTTTTGAACATGTCATTTTTTCCCACAAGTTTTTGGAAAATTTGGAAAAAAATTAAAACTTATTTTTTTAAACAAAGTTACATACTAGGTTAGGTTGAAAAAAGACACAAGTCTATCAAGTCCAACCTATGTGTGTGATTATATGTCAGTATTACATTGTATATCCCTGTATGTTCTGGTCGTTCAGGTGCTTATCTAATAGTTTTTGAAACTATCGATGCTCCTCGCTGAAACCACCGCCTGTGGAAGGGAATTTCACATCCTTACTGCTCTTACAGTAAAGAACCCTCTACGCAGTTTAACTTTAAACCTCTTTTCTTCTCATTTTAATGAGTGGCCACGTGTCTTATTAACCACTTAAGCCCCGGACCATTTTGCTGGCCAAAGACTAGGCCACTTTCTGCGATTCGGCACTGCGTCGCTTTATCTGACAATTGCGCGGTCGTGCAACGTGGCTCCCAAACAAAATTGACGTCCTTTTTTTCCCACAAATAGAGCTTTCTTTTGGTGCTATTCTAGTTCTTATTTTTTGCCTTATAAACAAAAATAGAGCGACAATTTTGAAAAAAAATTCAATATGTCACCAGTATGATATTTGTAAACTGAAATCATATCCCCTCTCAAGCATCTCTTCTCCAGAGAGAATAAGTTCAGTGCTCGTAACCTTTATTCATAACTAATGTCCTCCAGTCCCTTAATTAGTTTTGTTGCCCTTCTCTGTACTCACTCCATTTCCAGCACATGCTTCCTGAGGACTGGTGCCCAGAACTGGACATCATACCCCAGGTGTGACCGGACCAGAGTCTTGTAGAGTGGGAGAAATATTGCTTTATCTCTTGAGTCAATCCCCATTTTTAATGCATGGCAATATTCTATTTGCTTTGTTTGCAGCAGCTTGGCATTGCATGCTATTTCTGAGCCTATCATCTACTAGGACCCCCGGGTCTTTTTCCATCCTTGATTCCCTCAGAGGTTCTCTCCCCAGTGTGTAGAATGGCATTCATATTTTTTCCACCCAAATGCATTATTCTACATTTTTCCACATTAAACCTCATTTGCCATGTAGTTGCCCGCCCCATTATTATTTGTTTAGATCTACTTGCAAGGTTTCCACATCCTGTGAAGAAGTTATTGCCCTGCTTAGCTTAGTATCTTCCGCAAATACAGAGATTGAGCTGTTTACCCCATCCTCCAGGTCGTTTATGAACAAATTAAATAGGATTGGTCCCAGTACAGAATCCTGACCATTCCAAGAACTCCCCATTTATTACTACCCTCTGAACTCGCCCATGTAGCCATTTTCAATCCATGTACTCACCCTATGGTCCATGCCAACGGACCTTACTTTGTACAGTAAACTTTTATGGAGAACTGTATCAAATGCTTTTGCAAAATCCAGATACACCACGTCTACGGGGCCTCCCTTTTTCTAGATGGCAGCTCACCTCCTCATAGAAGGTTAAAGTGGTTGTTAAGCCACTCTAACCTGTATACACCATCAGCACTGCCTCCTATTGTAGTATCCCCCTCTGTGTATGATTTATAAAAATAAAGGCAGCAGGCGGGGCTGAGATTCCTCTGCTGATGTCAGTCTGGAGGGGAGGAGGAGAGAGCTGGCTGGTCATGTGTTCGCAATCTCGGCTCTTAAATGAGGTATTTACAGCATTTATATTTATAAATCATTCACAGAGGGGGACACTGCAATAGGAGGCAGTGCTGATGGTGTATATAGGTTAGTGTTATGAGAGCAGTGGGAGGGGGCTCACATACAGACAGAGAGGGGAAGGGGAGGGGGACACAGGAGCAGAGAGGAGAGCAGATGGCAGGCTGCTGATGACAGAGGCACGTAAACTGACCACGGTGTCTGGTCTCAGCAGCCATGATATACCGTGGTCAGTTTACAGAGGAGTGGGGAGAAACTTGCAGGATCAGCCAGGTTTTTTAGGTGTTACAGGGGGCCAAATGACACGCACTGTGTCATATAACATGCTTTAATCACTTCCCTACCCACGTATTGTCAAATGACATCTGCAGGAGGGATCTCCCATCCTGGGCGGGCGTCATATGACATCCTCGACTTCCCGGCTGTCTAGGGGGGGAGCGCCCCCGCCGCGTATCTCGAGAGCCGATGCGCGTGCCTGGCTGCCGCGATGTCTGCCAGGCACTCGCGATTGCCTGTCACAGAGCAGGGATGTGGATCCACACACAGATCCACGTCCTGTCACTGGAGAGGAGACAGATCGTGTGTTCCTTGTACAGAGGAACACCGATCGGTCACCTCCCCCAGTCTGTCCCCTCCCCCCACAGTTAGAATCACTCCCTAGGTAACACATTTAACCCCTTGATCGCCCCCTAGTGTTAACCCATTACCTGCCAGTGACATTTTTTATACAGTAATCAGTGCATTTTGATAGCACCAATCACTGTATAAATGTGAATGGTCCAAAAATAGTGTCAGAAGTGTCCGATATGACCGCCGCAATGTCACAGTCACAATAAAAATCGCAGATCGCTGCCATTACTTTTTTTACCAACAATATGTAAAAGATCACATAACGGCCTAAACTGAGGTGACTCCGACCGCGGGTCCCGCGGACTCAATCTCCGCTGGTATACCCGCGATCGTGTCACGGTGAGGAATGGGGGAAATGCTTATGTAAACAAGCATTTCCCCAGTCTTCCTAGTGACAGGACAGTGATCACCGCTTCCTGTAATCGGAAGCGGTGATCACTGTCGTGTCACACACAGCCCATCCCCCCTACAGTTAGAAGCACTCCCTAGGGCACACTTAACCCCTACAGCGCCACCTAGTGGTTAACCCCTTCACTGCCTGTGTCATTTTAACAGCGATCCGTGCATTTTTATAGCACTGATCGCTGTAAAAATGAAAATGGTCCCAAAAATGTGTCAAAAGTGTCCGATGTGTCTGCCATAAAGTCGCAGTCATGATAAAAATCGCAGATTGCCGCCATTACTAGTGAAAAAAAAATAATAATAAAAAATAATTCTATCCCCTATTTTTTAGACGCTATAAATTTTGCGGCAACCAATCAATATATGCTTATTGCGATTTTTTTATTTATTTTTTTACCAAAAATATGTAGAAGAATACGTATCGGCCTAAACTGAGGGAAAAAAAAGGTTTTTTTAAATATATTTTTGGTGGATATTTATTATAGCAAAAAGTAAAAAATATTGGATTTTTTTCTAAATTGTCGCTCTATTTTTATTTATAGTGCAAAAAAAAAAAAATGCAGAGGTGATCAAATACCACCAAAAGAAAGCTCTATTTGTGGGAAAAAAAGGATGTCAATTTTGTTCGGTAGCCACGTTGCACGACTGCGCAATTGTCATTCAAAGCGTGACAGTGCCGAAAGCTGAAATTTCACCTGGGCAGGAAGGGGGTATATGTGCCCAGTAAGCAAGTGGTTAAAACACACTCGTATGTACAAAGCTCTCGTAGCACTATAAATGGCACACTCCCAATTATAATAACAATGACTTCCTGGGAAACTGGCTTTACATGCCATAAACAGGTTATTATTTCTGCTGATTATTTAATCTCACTAATAAGGTTTGTCTGTTTAAAAATAACTGACTTTTTTAGCCTGTAATGATGTGAAGCATCCACCATGCAATTGGCAATCGGGAAATGTAAAATTTGCCTAGGCTGTAGGATTTGTATTCATGTCAAGAAAAGCGACGCAGTGCCGAATCGCAAAAAGTGGCCTGGTCTTTGGCCAGGAAAATGGTCCGGGGCTTAAGTGGTTAATATGCTTTTAAAGCAAACCCATCTCTCCTCCGTGTTTTTTGTTCCTAAGATTTTATCCCAATTAATATCTTCTAGCAAGTTGTCAATTTATAAGATATTTCTAACACATAGTATGTACATACCAAGAATTACACCCTAAAATACATTCTATTACTCCTCCTCAGTATGGACATACCACATGTGTGAGACTTTTTCACAGCCTTGCTACATTCAGAGGCCCAACATCCAAGAAGCACCTTCAGGGTTCTGACACATAGCATGTACATACCAAGAATTACATCCCAAAATACATTCTGCTGAACAAAGGGTAAAAAAAATGACCTGTGTTTTAGTAGTTGTCCACAAAGGAGAGCACTGGTCCAGGCAGCAGGCAGGACATGGTCAGCGACAGCAAAAGAAGTCGTCCAGGCAGCAGGCAGGAATTCTGTCCATAGTCAGTAAAGGCCGCAGGCAGAGATATTGCCACCATAGGCAAAGCATTGGTCCAGACAGCATGCAGAGATGTGGTTGGCAACAGCCAAAGGAATTGTCCAGGCAGCAGGCAGAGACATGTCAAAGTATTGGTCCTGGCAGTATGCAAGAACATGGTCCATAAGCAGGCAGTACAGGTAGCAGGCAAAGGCACAGCCAGTTCAGGTGACAGGCAGAGGCATGTTTGATTAAAAATGCCAGGGTCAGATGGCAGTAGGCAGAACCATAAGCCTTAGGGCTTCGGTCAGGTATGACTTGAGCACAGGGGTAGCGGCTTCTTCCCACCCAAATCTCTTCTAAGCCTCCGGGTCTCCAGACCCTAATCCGAGAATTAAAAAACCCGGAGTAAGCAAAAAACATAGTTTTCTACACTCGAAAATCTATTCAGGAGCCCCTTGCATAAGACCATTGTGTTGTCTTGAATCCAACTAATACAGTGGCAGGGCAAAAGATCAGTTCAGGAAGCATGCAAAGAGCATGGTCATTAAACAGGCCAAGGTCAATTAACGTGGTTGATAGTTGAAGCGTCAGTCAGAGGCAAAGTCGATAAACAGTCCTAGTCATACACAGAAATGACAGATAGCGGAAACTGGAAAAATATCTTCACTTCACATATACTTCACTAAAGCCCCGTACACACGATCGGTTTGACTGATGAAAACCGTCCGATGGATGGTTTTCATCAGACCAACCGATCGTGTATGGTACCCATCGGTCTTTTTTCCATCGGTTGTAAAAAATAGAACTTGTTTTAAAATTTTCCGATGGATAAAAAACCGATGGGAATTTCCGATCGTCTATGGGCAAGTCCATCGGTTAAAAAACCCACGCATGCTTAGAATCAAGTCGACGCATGCTCGGAAGCATTAAACTTCATTTTCTCGGCTCATCGGAGTGTTTTACGTCACCGCGTTTGGAACGGTCGGTTTTTTGACTGATGGTGTGTGGCCAAGACTGATGAAAAACTGTTTCATCGGATTTCCGATGGACAAGTCCATCGGACGAAAATCCATAGGTTATCCGATCGTGTGTACGGGGCTTTATAGTGTAGTGATGCGTGATAAATATGGTAGCACTTTCCAATACAGAGGCCTGGCTGGGAGGGACATTGGGGACAATAGTAATGGGTGTCATGGCGAATTCCTTTACTTGAACATACACAACATCTTCTTTGGGTTTTGGGGCCTGTTTGGGTAAGAGGGAGGATATCGGGGGGAAATGCGAATATGTTCAGGGGCAAGGCCATGCAGATACAGTGCCTTGAAAAAGTATTCATACCTCCTTGAAATTTTTCACATTTTGTCATGTTGCAACCAAAAAACGTAAATGTTTTTTATTGGGATTTTATGTGATAGACCAACACAAAGTGGCACAAAATTGTGATGTGGAAGGAAAATGATAACCGGTTATCATTTTTTTTTTTTTTACAAATAAATATCTGAAAAGTGTGGCATGCATTTGTATTCAGCCCCCTTTACTCCGATACCCCTAACTAAAATCTAGTGGAACCAATTGCCTTCAGAAGTCGCTTAATTAGTAAATAGAGTCCACTTATGTGAAATTTAATCTTAGTATAAATGCAGCTGTTCTGTGAAGCCCTCAGAGGTTTGTTAGAGAACCTTAGTGAACAAAAGGCATTATGAAGGCCAAGGAACAAGCAAGACAGGTCAGGGATAAAGTTGTTGAGAAGTTTAAAGCAGGGTTAGGTTATAAAAAATATATCCCAAGCTTTGAACATCTTACGGAGCACTGTTCAATCCATCATTCGAAAATGGAAAGAGTATGGCACAACTGCAAACCTACCAAGGCAAGGCCATCCACCTAAACTGACTGGCAGGGCAAGAAGAGCATTAATCAGAGAAGCAGCCAAGAGGCCCATGGTAACTCTGGAGGAGCGGCAGAGATCCACAGCTCAGGTGGGAGAATCTTTCCACAGGACAACTATTAACCATGCA